>VWZX01001144.1:0-625217 GCA_013399015.1 Galbula dea | reverse complement strand
GCGGCGGGGAGGGGGGGGGAGGACGGGGGCGGTGGAGCCCGGCCATGGCGGGCGGGAGGCGGCGGCCGCGGCGGCGCGCTCCCGGCGGGGAGGTGGCGGAGCCCTGCCGGCGGGCGGCAGGCCGAGGAGGCGGCAGGTCTCACGGCAGCGGACGGACGTGCCATGGGTAGGGGGAACCGGCGCGGCCCCGAGCCTACTAGAGAAGGCAGCGGCAGCTGCAGGTGACCCCCGGAGCCTTCCCACTCCGGGAGCCAGGGTGGGTAAAAGCTCCGGGAACTGTGATGACTGCTGCCGCTGCCCTATATTCGGTACTTCTGCGTTGTTATTGTCTTTTAAACGTCTTCCATTAGTTCGGCAGTGGTTTCGTGGAGATGCTGCTGCAGGCGTCCCGTTTTGTCTCTCTTCGGAGACAGGCAAGTGCCAATGGAGAACTGAAAAGAAAATCCTTTCGCAGTCCTTGGCACCCTGACCCCTTAGTTCCTGCACATGACAGCCGAAATCAGCAGATATCGTCAGATAATGACCACCCAGCTCTGGCACTACTGTGAATCTGGGAGGGTATTTCCACCCAGATGATCTGGGAGAGGATGGGAAAGTTCCTCAGGGGTATCTACGTAAAGCATAAATGAGCACAAGATTAGGATGAATTACTGACAGGGTTGGGCCTGTATGGTTTTATTTTTTCCATACAGTAATCGAAATAAAAACAAGAAGAGAAATATCCAGCTTTTTACTACCCCATGGAGCCAAAACATGACCTGAGATCTTCACTGGAAAGCATTTAATCCCACATTCTGTTTATGTTTTCCAAGCATGCCACTTATGTGAAAAGCCAGCGTGGTCAAAGAGCATCTTTTATGTTGTTTTGGAAAAGACCAAACTCTAAAAAGCAACTCTTATTCCACCCTAGGACTCTGCCACATAGAAACAGTTGTGCTAAACCACCTTCTACGTCACTGCTAAAACTTGCTGGTTAGAGACAGACTGGACTGATTGTATGGCAGCTGTGTCCTTCCTCCCTCCTTTCCTGACAAACCCTTGCAGTCATGAATATCATACCAAAAAAAACAAGTAGCTGGTTGAATAAATCTTGGAAAGTACCTAAAGAGAGTTGAGGCTGGCATACTGGGGTCAAACTGGTGGCCTGAAGGGGTTTCCTAGAAGCCACTGTCTCCTTAGCAGTTTTCTTTTCTTAGTAATGCAGAGTTGTGATTGCATCACAGCTACTAGTCATGGGGATTTTTTTTTTTTAACTTGAGATCTGCTCCAAAAATTTTTCTTCAATTTTCCTGTTTTACTTCATCTTCACTTGCAAACAAGTCAACATTTCATTACATCTTTGCCATAGAAACTGCAAGTTCTGTGAGTGCCATATAAAGGATAAGCAGCAAGATGTGCTGTTATTTTGTATTACACATATGCAGTACCACCTCAGAGAACTTTACAGGCTTTTTTTTATCTTCTAAGGAAGAGTGCACAGAAATATATGTGAGGTACAGCAGGTAGGGACAGATTTCTTACAAAACAATCTGAGACTAGGAGGTACCTTAAAAAACCAACCCAGTTCACAATTCACACAAACAGAAGAACACCCCAACTCAGCAGCCAGCTGAATCTGGAGAGACCACAAATCCACAGGTGCCTGAAGCTTCAGTCTTGGAGTCAGAAGTGCCTAAGTGTCTGCTTTTAGGATTCATAGAATCCTAGCATTGCCAGAGTTGGAAGGGACCTTAAAGATCATCTGGTTCCAACCCCCTTGCCTGCCAGGGACACCTCCCACTAGATCAGCTTGCCCACAGCCCCATCCAGCCTGGCCTTCAAAGCTTCCAGGGATGGAGCTTCCACAGCCTCTCTGGGCAACCTGTTCCAGTGTCTCCCCACCCTCACAGTGAAGAACTTCCTCCTCATATCCAATCTAAATTTCCCCTCCTCTAGTTTGTATCCATTCCCCCTGGTTCTATCACTACCTGACATCCTAAACAGTCCCTCCCCAGCTTTCTTGTAGCCCCCTTCAGATCCTGGAAGGCCACAGTAAGGTCTCCTGGGAGCCTTCTCTTCTCCAGACTGAACAACCCCAACTCTCTCAGTCTGTCCTCATAGCAGAGATGCTCCAGCCCTCAGATCATTCTCCTGGCCATTCTCTGGCCTCACTCCAGCACATCCCTATCCCTCTTGGAATAGGGGCTCCCAGGCATTGTAACTTGGACCAGTCTGGTTTGCTTACTGCCCATCCTAGCATCTGTGCTCTCCTCAAAAGAGATTCTCTTGCACATCTTCAGCAAGAGGCTGCTGATGTGAAATGTGGATGTTGTTCTCCTGCCTTCCAAGCACACACATTAAAGAAAAGGCAAGTTAAGCCCACTGCAAGTCTAAATGAATGGTCACACAGTGGTTTAATGTGATTTGGTTTACCTCCATTGTTAATTTGGATTAATTTTTTTAGAAGCTGTGAAGCCTTTAGAAGCCATAAATTCCTTGCTTTCAATACTAGGTTGGCCTGGCAGAGCTCACCTACTAATGTGAGTAATCTGTTGGCAGAAGTGTCTGGCTGCTTCTGCAGAGGAGTTGTTCATACAAATACAGAGAGAAACTAGGTGGTGGTTTTCATCTTCTGTTTGCTTTCCTTGTTCATGGCCCACACTGAAACAGCTCAGATGGAAAATTGAGTTTAATGTTTCCAGGATAACAGGAAGTGCTAGCTGAAAGAGGAGAACTAGGAAAAATGTGGAGAGGGATTGGAGAGTAGAAAAGAACAGCTCTGGAATTGTTGCCTTCTATGATAATATTACTACTACTAACACTGTATTCAAGATTATATATTAATTCCCAAGTGATTTTGGGACATGGCAGTTTCTTGGCATCATACTGCAAGTAATAAACTTCCAATCTGTAGGAACATGAACTTATTCTACTGCATAGAGAATGAAGTGCCATGTTCTAAAGCATTGCTTGCAGCCCATTGGATTTGCAGGAATTTGTATACTTCAAATATGGGAACTGTTGCTGGTAAGTTTTTGTTTGCTTGTTCTTTTAAGTAGCAAGAATATACAAACAGTGCTTTAATAGTGTTAGGTTGTACTTGGGTGGACAGATTCTACCCCTCCTCTCCCCCAAATGAAGTTCCTACAAGAAATGTAACTGATTATTTAATCCAGATGTAGGGGTTTTTTTCTTCCTGAGTCAGTGCTAAGCTGAACAAGTGAGCTAATGGTTTATTGGGGGTAAAGAAATAGTATCTTCTAAGGAGGTTTACACAGGATCTAAACATCCATGACATAACTGATACAGCTTAAAATGTTTTTGTTGGGAGAATATTTCTTCTCTCTGTAAGGATGCTTTCCCTATTTTTTTAGATCAGCAAGATCTAAAGGCTGATCTAAAGGCAAGATCTAAAGGGAAGGCTGATTTCAGAGTGGCCACACATGGCCCATTACATTTTCAGTCCATGATGGAGATGTGGAGAGAAATCCCACATCTATGAGGATTATTAAACCATTGTATAAAGTTACTCATTCAATTCTGTAACTGTGGGGTTGATCTTAGGACTAAAAGAGAACACAGTTTCCTCCTGTGTTATTCCTTTTATGTCTGATCCTTCTCTTTTTTGCTATAACTGGAATTTGTCCTGAACATGAAATCACCCCTGAAAGGCCTGGAAAAGTTTGCCAAGCAGGGGTTTCCTTGAAGGTCAATACATTGAACAATTTAGAAAATTACTTTTTGAACAAAAGGGCTTTTTAGCATCTTTTTAGCAGTCTTGATTAGACAGACTGTTGCAAAACACAGTAAAGAGCAGTCCCCTGTAAGGTCAGTATGACTCAGCCTTTTATTTACACAACCTCATCACTACAGAGCAAGTTCCCACTATTTTAAAATGAGGACTGTCCCCAACCAGAAGAATTGAAGGAAGCTTGCTCCATGACTGTAGAAACACAGAGGTCATACTGACCAGCAACTTGTTCAGTCTCATTTTGAATCAAGGCTATTTGCCTATTAAAATTTTGTCTGAAAGCTGCCTTACAGCTGCTGTAATCACTAACCTAAAATAGAAGGATTATGTCAAAGATTATGAAAACTATTTCAGAGCAAATGTGCTGGAAGGCAAGGAGCCTTCTGACAGCTTCAGGCAGGTATTACTAATCAGCAGCACAACTTGTTTGGAATAGCTAACTGATGATCAGCATTGCTTTCCCAGTTATCCCATGCAAAACTGTCTCCTGTATTTATTAAAGGCATTCTGCTGCATAATGGTTTAAAGTTAGAACACCATAAAATGATTTAGTGCTAATACTGTACCAAATACTAAAATCAGCATGTTTCCAGAAGCCAGGTATGACACTGGGCATGAGAAACCAACCACAGAGAGCTCTGGGTCCTGCAGTCCCAGCTGGTAACTGAGGAGCTGCAAGTTAGACTCCCAGGACATTAATTTGAATACTTAAGCAGTCTAGTGTTTGATAAGTCCTCTGTTGAACAAACAACCTCAAGTAATGATTTAATACTGTAAGAGAAGCAGAAATCCTTACTAGAACAACTTACTGTTTTTAGCAGAGGTACTTTATTATTTGTTTGCAGATGTTTCCATATTCAGTGCTGTTTCCTCCCTGTTGAGTCACCAGGTGGGTCTCAGCCATGATTCATGAAACTTAGCATCCAAGAACATTTGCTTCAGTGCCACTTTTACTTATTTTTTAATAGATGTACTGAATAAATCCTTTCTGTGTCTCAAAGAGACTCACTTCTTCTGGGCATACTGTGAAACTGAGTGAAGCAAATCAGCAGCAAAACCTATACAGACACAGCTGTCAGTAAAACTCCAATCCATTTCAATCCTGGTGTCAAGGTTTGGTCTTGGAGAAGCAGAGAAGTGCCAGCTTCTGATGTAGCAACTGAACTTTACCCTTGGAAACTGCAGAGCTCTGGAGGAGCAAACAGATCCTGCTGTCTGTGGGGACAGCATTGGGTGACTCTGAAAGTAAGCTCTTCCACAAGGGATTCTTCCAGTCACAGGTGGAGCAGGAGGGGGAGGCTTTTCACTCCTCTCCTTTTTATGTCTGTGCCTGGCAAGTTGTTCTGCTCAGAGGCTGGTGCTTTGCAGCCAACAAGAAACCTGCAGGCAGGCTGTTCCTGACAGGGAAAGGAAGAGACAGCAGTTCCAGCTACACTTGGCTCTTGTGCACACACGTGTGAACCCTTGTGCTGCTTTTCCTCAGACTCATTCAGTGATACCAGGCAAAGAGATTAGCTTGTCTGTACAAGGTAATTTGGATACTGAAAGTGTCTAATGAGGTGTTTTGATTACATGGAGACTGAAGCAGGTTGTGTGGAGTACGTGCTGCTCTCTTGCCAAGTGGCACCTGCAGGAAGTGTCTTATTTTACATGTGTCCTAGAAAATCTCCAGAAGTTTCACTTTCCCTCTCTCTGCATGCCTGCAGGTGGTTAACAGCACAGCAAGCCTGGTTTGGTGCTGCAGGCTGCACATCTTGCTTCATGCCTGGAATCTCCCTGAAACCATAAAGCCACATGACAACATTCCCACATAATTTCTGTTGTACATGACTGTCATTAGGCTGAGGTTAAGGCAACAGCTCTCCTTTAATTTCCTGCTTTTGTGTTGCTGTGTAACATGTTGTCTGGTCTTAAAAGCTGCTGCCATGGTGCTGGCTGCACTTGTTTCAGTGCTTCTGGCAGTTGCCTTCACCTTGCTTCCAGAAGGCAAGGCTAATTTGCTGTTGCTTGGTTGGTTGTTTTTTTTCCCCAGCATGAGTTGGGAGGCTTTGTTTCTCAATCAGGAGATGGGAAATTAAATGTTTCTGGGGCTTTCATGGTTCCACATCCTTTTTCCTGGCAGAAGGCAAGATCTGAGGCTGAGAAGAAGCTTTGTGCAAGTAGAAGCCGTGTTTCAGTTCTCCTTGTGCCCGGTTCCAATTCCCAGCTGGTCTGCTTTCAGGAACGGTAGCTGAAAGCCTCTTCAGAGTAAAATGCCACTGTGGCAGTTGAAGGAGGTGTGAATAGTTCTCTTCTCTCTCCCAATTTCAGCAAAGGAGATCCCAGTGGTTTCAGAGGAATGGACCTATGAACATCAACCACTATGCAAACAAGAAGAGTGCTGCCGAGAGCATGCTGGACATCGCCCTCCTGATGGCCAACGCATCCCAGCTGAAAGCCGTGATGGAGCAAGGACCTTCTTTTTCCTTCTACATCCCACTTATCATCCTTATCAGCCTGTCACTCACACTGCAAGTTATGGTGGGAGTGCTTCTGATATTCCTTGGTATGTAGCCACAGCAAGAAGCATTGAGATGTATTTTTCTGGTAGGCAGGATTCCCATTTGTCTTTTATAAGCTGCTCTATTTGGAAGTCATCACCTCAGAACTGAGTCAGGTTTTATCTCCAGACCATGGCAATATTGGAGAAAGAGTGAGGGTAGCTTTAGGGGGAATCCTGAGCTGTGATAACTTCCTCATGCTCTTTTGCCCAGAGTATGGATTTTCTTCTTTTCAGAAGGCCTGAGGAGGAAGGAAGATGATGAAATACTGTAAAAGAAACACGAACAGGCCATATAGGATCATGCAGCCTGCTCAGTTTCATAATACTGTTTCTATCAAAGCTGTTACTTAATCTGATGACTGAAATGTCTTTGTTCCATGTCAGTCATAAGTAATATCAGAACATAAGGCAGACCTCCAAAGCAGAAGTGAAAGTTGAAATGTCCATCTGCATGTTGGTGTGGCATCCTGGCTTTACTTTGTGTTTCTGCAGTCCAGTCAAAGGTTTGATAGCACAGGCTTGACAGTAATGAAAAAAAAACCCCTCTTAGTTTTAAATTTAGGAAACTATTTGAAGCATCTTAAACCTCTAAATGGCCATGGTAGATCTGTACTTGTTAATTTTCAAACCTGTGTTACACTGCAATTAAAGTTCAAAAGAAAAATAGGCTGCCTGAAGCAAGATTTTGCCCTAAGAACATTCCCCATCTATTGTCCATACACTGTGACTTCAGTCAGAACAATTGGAATGACAGACCATACAAAAACACAAGCCCAATGGCATCCTGAGACTACAACTAGATTGTCTTGAATTCTGCTTGTTGCTAGGGAAACCTTTTCTCCTTTCTCCCAAAGAAATGTGGTGCTACACCTTTAACACATGCTAGAAACCATTGCCAGGGAAGGAGTTCAAACAGGACTTGTGTTACTGTGTGCTTTGGACACATTTGATGAGTCAGCTGTAGAGTTAGTCCCCTCCTCCCTGCCTTCCCCCTCTCCCCTTTCTGTCATCTTTGTTGAATTACAGACCTTCACATTCCTCTTGTTCAGTGCAACATCTCTGCTCCTCTCTATTATCTAAAGGTTCCACTATTCAGTATTAATAGATACAATGCTGTGAGGCACAAGGACCAGTGCTTAGCACTAAAAATTAAGTGTTTTGAGGTAATATTACCAGATTAGGAGCACACAGATGTCCTTCACCACCTGCTTTACTCTTTAAGGCAGAATACTGGGCTAAGCAGCTACAGAACCAGGCTCATGTCTAAAACAACGTGATCACTAAGTGAGCATGAGTTACCCAAAAAAGCTCAACTAAAACTCCAGTGAGAGTAGAGAGACAGAACTCTTCTGGAAAGCTCATTTTTCTCTTTTGACCTTACAATTCTTCAGCAGTTCTCTTCCCTGTCTTAACCTGTTGTGATGCTTTCCTCCCTGCTTCTGCAAAGCAGCATACAAAAAGAATCCAGTGACATTCAGCCAAGCTGCTGGAAACCTGCAGCATTTGAAACAGAGCAAGCTGTTTGAAACAGCAGCAGCACCCAAAACCCTAGACCATAACTTGGGGGAGTCAATCAACAATGGCTACAGGAAATCAGAGGAAATGTTTTGGGTTCATCATCAGTTGAACCCCATTCTTCACTGAAAGGAATTGCTCTTCCACTGGTAGGAAACAGCTGTGGGTCACTGCTTTGGCTAGTGGAATGTGATCATTTATTCTCAGAACCTTTGTCAACTCTTTCCCTGCAAATTAATATATTAATATCAATATACTAAGGGGTACCATGTGACAGATCTTCAGTCTGCCACAGAGGAAAAGCCTTGCAGCTGATAGCCAGAGTTCCCACATGGCATTTACTAAGTTATAGATAAGCACCTTTGGCATTGCTGGCAGTTTTGCAACCTTCTGGTTTTTAGCCCAACTGACAAAACAGCTTTCTGTTCAAGGAGGAAGTTCCTAGCATGCATAAGGCTTTTAATACTGATGTGCAGCTGACAAAGCTTTTTCCTTCCTTAGGAAGGAGACAGAATGCAGCTGTCTCTGCATTTGGTAGAGTTGGTACCAGAGCAAAATCCAGGTCCTGGCTCAGAGGAGGTTCCAGAAAGGGACTGGAAAAAGCAACCTGCTGATGCTGGGGGGTGGGAGAAGAGAGTCACAGAAAGATCAGCAAGAGAGTGATATGTTTCTTGGGTTGAAGGCATCTCCCTGGGAGTTGTAAACAAGTTCCCTGGGTTTTGTTGGGCAATCATTTTTCAGTATATGCTGAGACCTTACTTTTTCATGTTTGCTTCTGCCAGACATTGCCAAAGTGGCTGCCATCTCTATAAGTTTTATCTTTGTCCTGTTGAGAGTACAGAGACTACCCAGGAACCCAAACTCAGAATTTGATCTGAGGCAGAGTTCACAGACCACTTAGCAAACAGTGAGGTTTCTCAGGAGCTCCTGGCTCTGCAGTCAGCAGTGGCTGGAGGTTTGGGGTGGCAAAGCCCTTGGCTTATAGTGCTGTGCTGTTGGAGCAGTGCTGCCATGCTGAGGTTAAAAGCACTGAAGGCAGGCTGTGAAGGGATGAAGAATTCAGGCAACAGAGCAAGAGCTTGCTTTTCACGAGGTGTATTTGGTAGTTTTGGCCTGCAGGAACAGTTTGTCTTTCAGTCCAGCCACAAAATTCTACCTCTTGCAAGCTCTCCCAAGTCCAACCTGTGCAACCCTCTGGTTCCTTTCTTTGAGGCAGAGTTCTCTCCCAGAAGCTGCTTGTTCTTACAGTTCTCTGCTGGGGATTAAAGGCTTTTCCTCCTTCAAAACAGCCTTTCATAAAGACATTCTGAAAATGTTCAGCAAACTTGTCCTTGAAAGTGATTTGTTAATCCCAACTTTTTGGAAGAAAAGCAAAGAATGTCTTGAAATAGTTGAAGTGGCCTGAAATCATAGTAATCTAATCCCACTGTAATACAATCCTTACAGGAATAACTGCTCTTAAGACCATTTCCACAAACACCCTTATCTTAAGTACTATAATCACTAAGGCAGGGTTACTGCAATTTGACTTCAGAATTTAGATCACAGCCTTAACTGACAAGCTACACTTGTCTCCTCTGACCCTGGTTTGGACAAAGGGACAGCTCTGAAAGTGTCACTTCTCCTTTGAGCACCATTTCTGTTTAAGTTACAAAGCACATTAGGTCATTATTGTGTTTTCTTTCATAAAAAATGGGGTTTGTTCCATACTTCAGGATTAATTATTCCTCTTCACATGAGAGCACTAGAGTCCTTCCAGGTACTGTTGGGATGCAAGCATCCATGTAGCTCCAGATGCTTTACAAGCAGGCATAAACTCATCTGGAGGGTTAGATACTGCTGAGCTTAAATTATTTCATGTGCAACAGCTTAAATTATTTCATGCCTACACAGGTGTGCAATAGCTTATTTCAGAGAGTTCCCCCCCACTGCTCTGCAGTGCTCTGGCTGGCCTGTAGAGTTTGACTCCACTGCTTCAGCAAAAAGGGCTTGAAGAGGTGTTTAGGTGTGTGCCTGTCAGACGGGGATAAACTTTCCCATGTCCTACACACGTGCTCCAGTGATCTACAGATTTAAGAACTAGGAGTCTTGATTGACAAAAGCCATTCTTAAAACATCCTCCAGAATTCAGCAGCACTCCTTCCACCAGCATCAAAGAAACTGA
Source organism: Galbula dea (assembly GCA_013399015.1). Classification (NCBI taxonomy): domain Eukaryota; kingdom Metazoa; phylum Chordata; class Aves; order Piciformes; family Galbulidae; genus Galbula; species Galbula dea. Next base: position 615,266 of record VWZX01001144.1, on the reverse strand, counting down.
GCAGAGAGGATGAGTTGCAGAGCCCTTCCTGAGGGACATCAGAGACAAAGTCTTATGCCAGGCAAGCACCCCTAGACTTTGTACTGTCCTGTACAAGCACAGGCTTTACTCTATCCCCCAGTCCATTAGCAGCCCAATGTAACTAATTTCTATGTTTTCACAAGGCCTGGAACCACAGCTTAAGCTAATTTTATGCTCTCTCCCTTACTGCCACGAGCAGTTCAACCAAAGAACAACTGTAAGAAACAAAAGAACACGTTTACCCAGCTGATGCTCTCTGTAATAAGAACTGCAGCTCCACTCCTCTGAAATCTTCCTTACTTGATGAAAACAGAACCAGTGCAAAAGCAGGGAGTGCAGCTGAGGAAGGGCACCAGCATGAAAAAATAATCCAGCACTGCTAAAGAGCTTGAGCTGGCTGCAGACAACCTGTAGCATTTGGACTGTAAGAAACAGAACTTCATTCCATTGGGTCAGGGCTGCAAGCTTCATCTATTCAAGACTGAAATAATGTTTAAATGCTTAAAAGTCTGCAACAAAACTAGATGTGAAAAGATCAGGAACTCAGATGATTTCTGGTAGTGTTTGTGGATTCATTCCTTCCTTGCCCTTTCCATCCAGCCAGCTGAGGTGCTAATTACTGGAAGCTGCTGGGGTCTTTGTGGTTACAGATACTCTCCTTGGCACTTTTACTGACGCTGCAGAATCTTGCTTCCCCTTTAAGTGTGACTGATGCAAATAGCTGAGTGCAAGAGAAGTTCTTGAACTGCATGAGTAGTGGAGACTTTTATGCTGGGTTTTGAATTGTACATCTAATTAAAACTTGGTTTTTTTCCCCCCCTTTCTCTTTGAAGTAAAATATGACCTTAACAACCCTGCAAAACATGGCAAGCTGGATTTCCTCAACAACCTTGCAACTGGACTAGTGTTCATTATAGTGGTTGTGAATATTTTTATCACTGCCTTTGGAGTGCAGAAGCCAACTGCTACTTCAGCATCAAGTCAGTAAGCACCAGGTGAGTGTGGGCTCTGCCCTGTAAGGTGGCAGGGTGTTGCTTCCATGCATGCAGCACATGCTAGGGCACAGCTTCAGAAGCAGCCACAAGCTTATCTAGGCATTTACAGGCCTCACAGAAAAACCAGCTTACTTCAGACTCATGCAAAAGCAGGAGCTGCTAATTTACTGCAGTGTATTTGTAAATGCAGAGGTCAGAAGTTGATGGCAGCATCTGACTTTGTGGGAGGCCCCTTGCCAGGGTCAAGCATAGGAAGGGTGAAGATTGTCCTGGCTTAGCCACTCCTTTTCCTTGTTGCTGACTAAGCCAAGAAGGGAAATGGTGTTTGTTTTGCTTCCTCCAAAAGCCTCTTTTTTCAAGAGAGGTTTGCAGTGTTGTGTATGCAGTCTGTTGTGAACACTGAAGTCAAGTCTTTATCCAAGTAACCAGGGCTGTTAAGTCCAACACAGAAGACCAGGCATCCCTGGAGCCCTTCACACACATATGTGGCTAAGTCTTATGGAAACATGGGTGATTCTGTGCAGTCTTACTGCTTAGCTGGCACCATCTGGCAAGAAGGGGCTCTTCAGAGCATTTGAGTTGGAGTTTCTCCTCTACTAGTCCTTCTGCTCTCCATAAACTCTCCATCTAGAGGGGTTTGTGCCTTAATTATGGCTAGGAGTGTGGAATCTCTAGTTAGAAAGCTAGGTCTTCAGTGAGAAGCCAGTTCACATGTTACTTCCCTGAGACTGAAGCATAGTTCTGCCTAGTGGGTGGTGCTAGCTCACAGAGCTGCAGATCATGTATCACATACAGCTGTGGACAGCCAGGCTGTTTGTTCACATGTATAAATGTGATTGATACCTACTGCTGAAATCACTTCAATAAACTTGCAGTCCCTCAGTGAAAGAGAAACTGTAGCTGCTTTATGTAACCTCAGGTGGAGGCAGAAGGGTTTTAAAGCCAGCTTACATCTGTACAAAAGCAGCAGCTGTGTGATCCTGCCTACATGCTTCTCACACATGCAGTTTCATAAAATCATAGAATCACAGAACTGTCAGAGTTGGAAGGGACCTTCAAGATCATCTAGTTCCAACCCCCTGCCTGCCAGGGACACCTCCCACTACATCAGCTTGCCCACAGCCCCAGCCAGCCTGGCCTTCAAAGCTTCCAGGGATGGAGCTTCCACAGCCTCTCTGGGAAGTTGAGGGCACCTGGGAAGTTGAGGCAGGCAGGGAAGTCACTTGCCTTCTGTTGCACCATCAACTTTCCTCCAGCCACCTGTTTCATTTAGGTCTCTACCTTCCACCTTTGCCCAGCCTTCTGTCACAAGGGCCCCATTCCAATGGTGTAGGGGGGACTGAGAAGGCAGAGGAGGTCGGGAGGAGCCTCTCTTGCCTCTCCCTCCTGTCCGGGGAGGGACCTGCCTCCATTCCCCCCCATCACTTGGGTCACCCTTTTGCAGGCGGCAAGAGGGAGTAGGATCCCCTGCTTCCCCTGTCTCAGGGGTGGCAGAGCCTGGCTCCACCATTCTATCTCCTTTTGACATTCCCTTCTAGTCCTTAACCTCACGACCTCCTCCTTCAGCTCAGCCACCACACTGGGCAGATCATTCACCTGTTCCCATCTGACACAGGTGTTACCTCTGCTACCCTCCTCCACAACTGCCAGGCTCTGGCACTCTCCACAGCCAACACAGACACCAACATGTTTCCCTGGACCTCAGTCTGGGTGCCCACAGGTTATCTAACAGCAGCCCTCAGCCGAGTTCCAACCATGCCCAGAGACTTACAGGAGGCTGCCCTCACAGCCAGCAGCAACACTTCCCAAAGGACTCACCCTGCTCCTTGACTGACCTCTTCTGGTGCTCAGAGACCTCCCTCCTCCTGGGCTGGTTAAATAGCCCGGGGGGACTGAGCTCCTCCCCCAGCTGCCCCTGCCCCTCCCACTCCCACGGGGAAACAGGCTGCTGGCTCCTGCAGTGCCATGCAAACAGCTTTTCACGGGAGAGAAACTCCCCTGCAGTTCCAAAACAGAGGAAGCAGAAAGTCCCTTGGCTGTCCTGAGGAATTTCAGCTAATCAAACAGTCACATGTGGTGCCTGGGACCTGTGTCTTTATGCTCCAGACTTGTTAAATGTGGAAGTTCTGTGTTCCTTTGGAACATGACCTCTCTTATTTGCTCATTTGTGCTCTTGCCCTTGCAAAAAACACCTGCTCATCTGCATGTCACCTGGCAAATAAGCTGTCTGCACTCTGCTGCCACTGTCTCCTCAGAGCCCTGAGACAAGTCAGTGGCCACCATTGTCTGCCTTCACCTTGATTAACAGGCACACTTATTTCTAAAGGAAAATTCTCTCTTCAAGGCAAATCTGTCATTTACTGTGATTTCTGTCTTGCTAACATCTCAATGTCTTTCGTTTGCATTTCAGAGGCCTGAAGCATTCATTCCAGATGCCATTTCCACTGGAGCCACTTACACTTGGACACAGTGGGGAAAAGAATAGACTCTGAAGCAGCTGGACATGCTGAGCAGCTTTCTCAAGTTTCCAACAACCAATGCATTTGTGTACCTCAAATCTTCCCTTGTCTTAACATTTGAACTCTTTGGCATACATAGAAAGGTTGATTTTGACCTAAGGACATTGTTCCTCTGGAATACTGGCATTTCAATTTCTGTAGAAAGAGAAGTGGCATAAGCTCATCAAACAAGGTGACAGCAACTGGTGGCACTTGACAGCCAGGACTTCCCATTTTCCATGCCTTTTGTTTTGTGGCACTTGGTCATTTCCACCCTGGTAAGAAAACAGGAGGCCTTTTGGTTCTGGCATCATCACCTTGGCCTGTGTTTCCCTGGCTTGACACCAAAACCTGTATCCTCTAGAGCACAGCAGTGGTCTCCCTTTGCAGGGTGCAGATACAGCTGTGCCTTGATTTCTCTGAGCTGAGGCAAAGATGGGACAAGCAGAACACAGCAGCCTGTCTTTTGTCCAGTGTTGCTCACAGCTACTGATGTGTCCTGGTTCTTCCTTTCTGGACCATGCTTTAGATTTCCTCTCCCTTGTGCACAGATAACCTAACTGCTGATGGTTTCTCCCTGATAACTGCTGTACCCTGTACTCTCTGCATTATGGATCTCTGGAAACCCTGCTAGAAGCATTCCCTTTTCTAGGTCCAACTGGAAAACTAGGGGATCCAGGGTGGACTTTGCTGAGCTGGTGCTGAGCAGCTGTCAGCAACTGAAGGAGCCAACTGAAAGGAGTTTATGCCTCTCTAACTTACTTTTCCCTCTTGCCAAGGTTGGTTGCTGCAGTTGTGTTACTCTTGTGAGTTTATGGCTAGAAGCATAACTCAGTTCTTCATTTTTATTGTTATATATATATATATCTTCTAGGTTCTTACCTGCAGGCTCAGGGACTGACACTTTTAATACACTATTGTAGTAATGATGTAGGTGATAAAAATCCCTACAACAAACCATTTCATTTGAGATCCAAAGCATCACATCTGCAATCAGGAGAATCCTGGTTTTCCCAGGTCCTGCTTCTGTGTAGATGCAGATCTGTACAGATCCACTTCCTTACCATTCATTTTTAAATGCTTCCTTGCACATCCTGCTGGAAGTTGGATTTTTCATCTCTCATCTCATTTACAGTTTGGAATGGTCATGCTTCTCTGTAGTTGTGTCTGAAGGGCCACTGATGGACCCTGTCTTCATTTCCATGCTCTGTAAGGGTTGCTAACAGGAAACAAATCAGAAAGTTATATATATAGTAATGGAACAGACAGCCTTTTTTTTTTAGCCTTTGTCTTCCATTGCTTCATTTCCAACTTATCATGTATTTAACCAGTCATTAATTGAACTCTGCATGTTGTACTAATTTAAGCATAGCTAAGAACAAAGTTCTGAAGGAGACAGCACAGATTTCCTTATTTATTTTTAACAAACCAGCAAACTATTCCTCCATACATCTGCTGCCACAGTTCTGATGCTGCAGTGAACTGGCTGGCCAAACAGCAGTGGTAGAAACCCTTCTTTGGGAGAAAATAGGTGACTGTAGGCAGAGCTCTTCTAAGCATGAAATTTGGCTGTGGCTTGATCAGATCTGGGAATGTAGCACCTCTGTTGCCTTTCACCTTTCTGCTCACTGGAGTATTTGCCTCTCTCTGCATCTGATCCAGTCTGGAGAGGCTCTCTGGAGGCAGCTACCTCTCTTCTGTACAGGAAACTTTCTACCTAAGCTAGATGGCTGAAGTAGTTGCTTTGGATTGTCCTGAGCACATTCCCTGTCCAACAGACAGTTACTTTTTACTTAGATATGACTATTTGATATTTTTCATTGCCAGGTTTGCATCTTTCTAGTTTTTTAAGCAAGGCATGAAAATAGGAAGCAGTGTGCTTCTGGCACCTAGCTAATCCTCTCCATTTTTGACCTGTTCTTACTGTGCTGAAGGCAGCTGCAGCCAGAAGCCCAGGCTCTGCTGATGTTTCCTGTCTTTAAACTTGGTGGTGAGTTGACCCAATTTCCCCTGCAGCTTTCCATTCCTGTGCTGCTTCTTGCCACAGCTCTCTCCTGTGTGCATGGTGACATTTGTCTTGCACTGAAGCACTGGGAAGCAGGCAGAGGGGTTTGCAGTATGGACAGAGCAGTTCTTTTCCCATTTTTTATTCCCCTCTTGACTGGACCCCATATTTTTTTCAGGTCCCTTCAGCAAACAAGCTGTTACAGTAAGGTTCTCTCTCCTGAAAAGATAACAGCTGTTCTTATGGCATCTTCACTGCTAAGATGTTGTCCAGCAGGAGCTACCCAGGCTTCTCTCTCTCATCTGCCAGGGGCTTGTGGAATTAACTGGATCCAGAGCAGGGAACACTCAGCAGGCCATGGCTTGTCAACTGCAGATTCCATGGCCCAGATCTGGGGACTTGCAGGAGGGGGGAAAAATATACTTCAGACTTGAAGAGATTTCTGGGTGCCAAGAGCTGGATGTGGAGATCTGCATTAAAAGGTTTGGGGGGGGTGGGGATTGGTGCCTGTTTACTTCTGCTAGACCTAGGTTCAGAACAAAAAAATGCCTCCATGAAGCCTTCTGCCTCCTGAGCTCCTGGAAGGGTGACTGAAGCATCACAAGAGAGATACTGGCAGCTTGAGAGAGCCTGGTCTCTTCTTTTGGTTCTAAATACACAAACCCCCTGATCTGAAAGCCATCCATCTGACTCCAAGACTGTCCTGGCTGGGCAGCAGCAGTATTCACCTTGCAACTGGATGTCTCTGTAAATAAAGGGATGCTGGTTTATTACCATGTCTGTTATTGCAATTAACAATTGTGTGGTGGGGAAGAAGCTTGCCATGAGCTGACAGTGTGTGTTTGCAACCCAGAAGGCTAACCAAATCCTGGGCTGCATCAAAAGCAATGTGGCCAGCAGGTCAAGGGAGGTAATTCTGCTCTTTTGCTCTGGTGAGACCTCACCTGGAGTGCTACATCCAGCCTTCAGTGGAAAGAGGACATGAACCTGTTGGAGCAGGTCCAGAGGAGGCCACAAAAATGACCTGAGGGCTGGAAGCTCTCTGCTGGGAGGACAAACAGAGTTGGGGTTGTTCAGCCTGGAGAAGAGAAGGCTCCAGGGAGACCTTCTTGTGGCTGTCAGTACTTACAGGGAACCTAGAAGAAAGCTGGAGACAGTTTTTAACAAGGCCTGTTGTGATGGGACAAGGGGTAATGGCTTTAAGGAGGGAGGTTTAGACTGCCTATGAGGAGGACATTTTTCCCAGTGAGGATGGTAAGACCCTGGCCCAGGTTGCCCAGAGAGGTAGTGTTTGTCCCATCCCTGGAACCACTCCAGGCCAGGTTGTCTCTGGCTCTGAGCAACCTGCTCTAGTTACAGGTGTCCCTGCTAGCTGCAGAGGGCTTGGACCAGATGGCCTCTAAAGGTCCCTTCCAACTCCAACCTTTCCCTGATTCTAAGACTTGCAGAACATCCTCAAACATACAATCTGTGGTTTCAGTCTTTGAAGCCTTCAGAGATGATGTATTTTTTAGCAGCCAAAAGCATCTGCAAGTTGGCTTCCAGTATAAATACATTATTTAATCACATAATGATTAACCTTTTAAGGCAGGTGCCTATTTAAAATCCCAGTGACTATCTCCTAGGGGGGGCAACAAAGGAAGGCATTGGTTTCCATGGCTCTTTGGTTTGCTGTTGCTTTTCCAGAGTTCCTTGGGTGTAGGCAAGCATTTCACTTAAAAAGAGGTCATCAATAATGAAGTGAGATGAAGTTGTGTGTGGGTTTGGTTTTTTTTCCACAGGCTGTCTTGGGAAAGAGTTCATGCCAGGTCATCCATTGCCTCCTGTTTCATAAGCTGCTGAGCACAGGCTGCTGCTCTGGTGGTTCTCATTAGTCCCTTCAGCATCCAGGGCTGCCTGCCTTGACATTTTCAGTGGAGCTCTGCTTAGCTGCAGCAGGTGACAACAACTCTTGATTTACTGCAGCTGACTTCCAAGTCTTTGTCTTCTCAAGCAGGTCAGAGCTGAAGCTTGTTCTGCAGCTGAGTCTGGCATACAATGGGCTGAACTAGAAAGCAGCATCCTGGGCACTCAACCATCATTTGGAAGGGGTTTGGTCACTTGTGTTAATTTATGCTAACAAATGCTGTCTCCTGTTCTCTGCAGGCTTTGGGGGGAGGTGCTGGGTGACTGGGGCACACTGCCCTGTCCCAGAGGTGTTCATGTGCTGGTGCTTATCTCCTGGCTCCAGGGCAGGGGCTTGTCACTCCCTGGTACCCTGAAAGCTTTGATGCTCTGGTATTGGTTGGCAGAAGAAATAGGATAGCCCTGGTCATTCAGGTATTGACAACAGTTAGCAGTAACCAGTGACAGACTCCAGACACTAAGCTCTGCTTGTTTTCCAGCTTACCAAAGGTGTTGCCATCATAAGGTTCATCTGATTTAGGAAATGCTGCATGGGATGCCAGAAAAACCCACTGTCAAAAGCTGGTCCCTGTTCTGCACTGTAACTTGGTGAAGCCACAGGAGAACAGGCTCTGATGAAGATGCATTTTCTTACTGCAGGGCAGTGGGAACGCCTAGAAGAAAACTGATGCTGTGTTTTCATACCTAAAACTCATCTCTTTGCTAAGCTACACACTTGAACCCACCACTCCTTGAACATAAATCATCACATCTCCTGTGAGGTTAGAGACAGGATAGGGTTACACAGCAGCCCTGAGACTGAAAGAACTCAGGCTCTCCTACTCCTGAGCTGTTTGCAGAGCAGAAGAAAAGCCACATGGCTTCTAAATGACAATGTTTTGCCTTTACAGAAATGATCTGCAGGTTACAAACAGAATACCCAAGGGGGAGGGGTGGAGCCTCCCACCTTTGCATGGCCCACCCCACAAACCCTGCCCTCTCATTCAGAAATTAAAATGCAATAAAGCAGGAGCTTCAGAATACTGCCAGCAGCCTTCCAGAGAGTCTGCAGGGAAATGATCCAGAAGGGCAAAAATAGTCCTGGTTAGGTCTTAAGATACCTCATGGGCTATTGGCACTCTTAAATCAAGGCTGCTGCAGAAGAGTAAGTAGTGGAGATACCACATTTCCCTTCCTCCAGGTCAGGAAACACCTGGTAACCCAGATACCACCAGCTCTTAGCTATTGTAACTTACTTTTCTTCTACTAGAGATGAATATGGCTTTTTGCCCCTTAAATATACACAACTCTCATGACCTTGAGTGAAGGTCACACACTGTGAAGACCACAGGTGTGTTCAGAGACAGATTTTTGCCCCAAGGACCTACCCCAGAGGACACTCTGTAGCTTGGAAGAAACCTCCCAGAGTGATGGGAAATGAGATGATGTTCTCCTGGGTGAAACAACATGCCAGCATTCATGTTGATTGGTGAAGCTTTCCCATGCAACAGCACAGGGCAGCATGGACAAAAGTCTGTCTCAGGCCCACTTGGAAGCATGCACAATGGAACAAGAGTTTGCTGTGCCCCAAACTCCCAGTGTCTTTTATCTTAGCTACATGTCTTTACCCTGAAAAAAAGGATTTATTTTCTTCTGTGTCAAGAGAGTGTGATTCATCAAGCATGCCTGGGAGAGCATTGCTCAGGGAAGAAGTGACTGCATTTCCCTCAGGCCTCTCCATGGAGACTGAACCAAATCAAAGCATAGGGTGCCCTCAGTGGGGCAGGGTGAGGGCAAGCCATGCTGGGGCTGGGGGGGTTAGCAGTCCTCCTACTCTGGAAAACCTCTTTTTAATTGATGCTGATAAAAGCCCAGGTTTGAAACCCCCACAGCCACCCTGGTCACATCTCCAAGGGATCACAGGTATCAGTCAGATGCCAGCATCTGCAAACCTGATGTCACTGCTACTGTTTTCTCTCATTTCCATGCCCCCTTCACTTGCAGACACAGGCTGTGAAGGGATAACAAGTCTTCTTCTTATTGTTCCCAGAATCAGGACCAGCCTAGACTCATCCAGGGCTGAATTTCATCCAGCTCTGAATGAGAAATTTCCTTCTTACTTGTTTGTCTTCTTAGCAACTCCATGCCAGTCAAGACAAGTTTCACCTGTGCCCACAGTGCTCCCTGCCTGGGGATATCCTGAGAGATGCCTTTGGAACTCTCATAGAAAACTGCCATCTAAATTATGAGTAGTAATAATAATTATGACTTTCTGCTACCATTTCACCTGTTATACCTGGACTTGGTTACTGCTTACATGGTTTCTGGCCAGGATGGAGTTCTCCCAGAGCTGTAAAGAGCAGCAGTGATAAACCAGGGTGACTCTCCAGCTCCAGGAAGCACATGGTGGGACCTTGGTGTGAAGGATGAGCCTCTTCTCACCTCCAGAGGCTGTGACTGAGCCTTGATGCATAACCAGAGAACAGCTCTCCCCAGGCAGCCATGTGAGCAGGGTAACACAGTTCTTCCAGAGGTGTCCAGTGTGCTGCTCAGCCTGGAGCAGATTTGGGAGTCTCAGTGGGAAGATTTGGTTTTCCTCCCCAGAGAGATGAGTGTAACAGCTGTCTGCAGCCATTACAGATCAGGAACCTTCCAAAGGCACAAGCATCCTAGTTTCAGCTGCTGCTGGGGAGTTTGAGGATGGATTAGCCCAGCTGGACAGCAGGGAACGATTGTGTTAATGCAGAGCTGTGGCAGTCAGCAGGGAAGCAGCTGCAGGGACCAGGCAGCACTGCCCTCCCAGGCCACTGCTGCAGCTGGTGGGTGTGAGACAGCCACTGGATGCCAAGGAGCATCCTCTAGCCAGGGCTGTGGGGCTTGGGCACTGCCAAACCTGAAACTGGGGCTTAAAAGAAAAGACAAAACCCCAAACCCACCTGAGTGTGCTGAAATAGATTGCTCCTGAAATGAGGAGGCTCCATGGCAGCTGCACCATGAGGACACACCTTGCCAGTTACTTATTCAGGCTTCAGCTGCTGTAGTGCTCCAGCTCCTGGCATCTGACTTCTCCTGTTACCAGCTCACAACGCTCACACCAGCTTGAGAGGTTTTGTTTTGCTTTACTAGGCACAAAGCTATTAAAGATTTACTAACAGCAACGTGGCAGAAAGCTTTTCCTTACACCCACAGTGTATAGTGGCCTCTGTCCCAAAATAGAAAGGGCAGGTCAGGATTCACCTAAAATGCTCTTTTATGCCACAGCAGCTACACTCAATTGAACAGGGCCATGCTGCTGCATTCCTGCCTCATCTCCAGCCACTGGTTTCTTTTCTATCTGGCACTGATAAGGTCCCTCTGGAGGAGCTGAAGCTATCATACACATGAACCCCTTCCCCAAATCCAAATCTGTAGCTTCATGGAGCTGTTTTCTTCACTCACATCAAAAGCTTGGTCAAATCCCTGGAGAAAAGCTCTGTGCCAGTCCCTTCTGGCACCAGGCACAAGAGCTCAGCCGCAGTGGCAGAAGGTCTGGGCACCACATACCTGCTCAGCACAGACACAGGCATGTCCTCCTGGTGATAAAGCTGCTCCTTCCCTCTTCCCTCTCAGAGCCCCACTCCAGCCAGCAGGAAAGGGAGGAATTGATTCTTGTTCCAGTGCAGCAGGCAGAGATGCTCCAAGGGAGGTCAAAGAATCATCTCTCCTGCTTATCAACACTTGCCTCAACAAGAGATCATCCTCCACTGATACTGACAGCTCAGCTCCTGTCTAAAAGGGTTCCACATGCTATGGGAAGCTGCAGAGGCTCTGGGCTTCCTCTCAACACCCTCCCCAGGAAGTGCTGCAGTAGGAGATGCCATCCAGGCTGAGCTGCTCCTGCTACAGCAACACATTGCTTTGATAGGCTCCTTAACACTGCCCAGAGTAGCTTCTGGGCCAGCAGATCTCCCTTCAAAGGTTACCCAAAAGAGCAGGCCAGGAAGAAATCTGTACCTGAGGTCAAGGAAAGCCTTGTGTCAGTCACTTCATCTCCAGAAGAAGCCTCCATGCCCCTCTTGATGGGCAGTGATTCACTGGACTACCAAGATGACCCAAAGTCAAGGCTTAACCCAAAGACACCCAGGCTTTACATCAGTGTGTCCTGGTTAGCTTCAGAGCACTGAGCAAGTCAAGCAGAAAAACTACTGCAAAGGATTCTGAAAGCAGATGACAGCATTCAAAAACCTTGCCACAGATTGAACCATCAGAGAGCAGATCCCAGGAGGCAGGCAGTCAGCAGGGGGAAGGCACCCTCCTGAGGGGTGCTTCTGGAAGGAAGTGCAAAGCAGTGACTGCAAGAAGAAACAGCAGCATTTGTTTGTCTCAGTACATATTTATTTCAATTTAATTGACAGCTTCATCCCATTATAAAAACCCCCTTGATTCCTACAGAACTGATGAAAACACAGATGAGGAGACAGCACTACACACACACACACAGGACCTGGGGAGTATGGCAAAAGGTTTGGGTTTCTTAGCCTAGCAGCAGTCCTGACTACACAGCTCCAGCACAGCATCTCTCTGGAACACCTTTTGTGCACACAGAACTGCAGGGAAAAGTATCCCCAACTGCCAGGGTGTCTTCAGTTTATCTTACAGGAGGAGAAAAGAAAACAACAGATGAAAAAGAAACAAAAAGGTTAACTTTGCCTCTGCAGCTTTGAAAACTGCAGCCAGCAGCTATCAAGTAAGGCAGCATGTCCCAGAATGAATCACCACTTCATGCCAGCTCTGGCTTGCAGGCACATCCTACTTCAGTCAAGTACTTGCAGTAGCAGTCTGTCTTTTAAGTGGAATTGTGCAAATTCATTGCCTGCTCTGTCCCCCTGCTTCCCAGAGCTCTGCCACTCTGCCTTCATGAGCTCCACAGCTGCCTGCTCCACACCAGCCAACTCTGGGCCATGAACCTAGACAGCCCCAACATTATCAGCAAGACATCAGGGGCAGTCCAGTTTCCCTTTCATCAAAATGCCCATTCAGAAGGAAAAAAACAAAGCAGGGAAGGAAGATGATCAGGGAAGGCTGAAGAGCATGAAGCTCATCTCCCTTCCTTCCCTACAGGACCCATGCACAAATGACACAGCAGCCAAGGCAGAGGATCCCTGGTGGGGGCTGCAGCAAGTCCATGTGGGAGCAATCTGCAGCAGAGCACAGTCTAAGCTGGCAGGAAAGGCAACTGCTTGATCACCTGCTCGTTCCCATCCCCAGGGAGCACAGCTTCTCCTTGCTGATCCCCTTCCTGAGAGCATGGCTCATGAACAGCCCCTACAGGCACAGTGCTGCTTGGGCTGTAGGGAACAGCAAACATCTTCCTTCTTCAAGGAGTTCCTGAAGGTGAGAGAGGCCATGCTGAAAACACAGCTGCTTCTTGTTAGCTCCTGCACATTGACTGTCTGCAACACAAACACCCCAGCAGCCACAGGAATGGCCTCTGTCCTCTCCACATGTGGCCACCTACTGCATTTCACACAGCCAGGACAACTTCCCTGCACACAACATAAAGCAGATTCCTAAAGAGCAGCACAGCTTCAGCAGCAAACACCAGGCTGCTCTGCAGAGGGAAGCTGGAACTCAAGACAGGTTCATCCAGAACACTGCCTGCCTAGAAGGCCCTGACTGCCATGCAGGTACCTCCAGGCTTCCTCCAGGCACTGCAGCTGGAGTCACCACTTCCTCTGCTGCCCTGCATGGGCAGCACAGCTCAGCTTGAAGAGAAGTGTGTGAAACCTTGGTGTTTGCTCCTGAAAGAGAAGTCTTCCAAGGGAAAGAACACCTCCCATCCTATGCACATGCCAATTCTACAGCCTGCCTCCCTTTTCATGTCTAGATTAAACACTGAGCAAGGAACAGATTCCTTTCTGTTCTTTGCTGTCAGGTCCTTTGGTACCTAACACCCCTGGGGGGAAAGGGAGGAAACACAGCCATAGCCTGTAGTAAACTTCCCTACCCCATATGGTTTGGTTTCCAAGGTTCAAGGCACTGGAAGGCCCATGTCCTCCTAGACCCAGGAGGGCTCCTGCCACTGCAAGGCATCCTCCACCCACTGAGGACAGCAGAGCCTCACCTCCAGGGTAAATAAGGCACTGGTAACTTGAGGAGGTTTCAGTAACAGTTCCTAGCAATTAGCAATCTGTTCTTCAAAGGGTAGCATGGTGGCTAACCCAAAGAGAAAGAACCTGCCTAGCATCAGCAAGGCCTCAGTTGCTCCTTCAGAATGAGATGGGACTGTTGCAATCCCCTGGAGCAATGTGTTTTTGGGGGTATGTTTTGGTGGAAAATGGAAAACTGTTCCTCTAATGAGGATTCAAAGTTGGCTTCAGGGCCTCTTCCTCCTCCTCCTCCTCTCTGTGGGGTTGGCTTCCATCCCAACCACACTCCAATGTCACATGTTAAAAGATTTGATCAGAAGAGTAAAATCAGGGTCCTCTGAGAGCTGCTTTGTCTCTCAAGCCATCTCCTGCAAATGCTCTTTGTGTCTGTTACTTGGTAACTTGGCCCTGTGCTCAACTCCTCCTCTGGACTCTGTCTGCTGCTCTATCAGGTGAGTGCAGTCCTGGAAGGAAACAAGATTCAGAGTCACAGAATGGTTTGGGATGGAAGAAAGCTTAAAGATCATCTAGCTCCAACTCCTGGGCAGGGATGCCACTCACTAGACCAGGCTGCCCAGGGCCACATCCAACCTGGCCTTGAACACAGCCAGGGATGGAGCAGCCACAGCCTCTCTGGGCAACCTGTTCCAGTGCCTCACCACCCTCTGGGTGAAGAGTTTCTTCCTAAGATCCAATCTAAATCTTCCCTGTTTCAGTCTGAAGTCACTCCCCCTTGTCTTCTCACCTTCTACCCAGGTAAAGAGTCTCTCTCTCCCCCTTCAGGTACTGCAGATGATTTGCTCTGCAGGAAATGATGACATTTCTACAGCAGGAACAAAATTCCAAGCTGGAAGAGAATTTTCAGCCTGACTGCTTTAAGAAAACCATTCCAAAGGACTGGAATCTTCCAGTGCACAGTAACTTGTGATGTAGCCACAGCTTCTATTCAGGTGACATTTGACTGGCTCTGGAAATCTGAATGAAGAGCCAGAAAGCATCACAGGCACAAAGCAGAGGGACCATGGCCTCCCCAGGCTTCTTATGCTCTTAGGCAGTTCACTGAAGAAGCATCCACTATAAATGTCATGACTCTCAGGCAGTTGAGAACCCCTGAACCTCCCACCTGGAAGAGGAAAGCCATTTGTACTGAGCTAGGCAGGGGCTTGGGGAGGTTCATAAAGCTAAGAAACCACAAGCTGCTTCACTTGCAGCCCTGACTCCCTGCATCTCCCTGGGGAATTCTAGTCTCCCAGCAGGGTGTTCAGGTTTCAACTCACAGAAATAAAGCCTAACATCACCAAAGGACACTGTGAACAACCTCAGGCTCCTCAAGTGAATATCCATATCTTTGGCCATAAAAACAGCCCCACCTCATGGCACCTGAATCCCTGTAGAACATCTTGGATGGCTTCAGTTTCATAGCTACAGAGGCAGCAAAGCACTTCAGTGGGAAAGGCAAAGCCAAACACATCTGAACAATCTTCTTGGCAGTTTCAAATGCTTCAGCTCAGCTCTTCCAGTTCCTAGGAGCCTCCATGGGCTGAGAACCAGCCTCCAGCAGCTCCAGCACATCCCAAGCTGAGTGGGGAGGTGAAGGCAGGCTGGGGTGAGGCACCAGCAGGACAGTTAGCAAACACAGCCAGGGCTGGGCACACACAAAGGGAACTGGCACTGATCAACTTCACTGGTGCCAGTGCCCACCTGAGCTCAGGCAGCAAGCATAAAGGACTGAGACAAAGCAGACAGTCCTGAGATGGAGATCCATGTCTCAGTAAGGCTTTGAGTGCATCTGGCTTCTTAAGTGCTTCTCTTCCATCAATTATCACAAAAGACAGGCCAGCATTCTTCCCACAGCTGTGATCCTTCACTCCAGTATGAAACACCTCTGCAGACATGGCTGCAGACCCCATGAGCACTTAGGAGCTCAGCTGATCCTTTGTGTGAGAAATACTTCCTTGGATCCAAGTGATAAATAGTTCCACATAAGCATTCACAAAAAGAAAAGGTCCCTTCCCCTGAGGAAGGACACACACAGCTCCAGCTCTGACTACATCTTGAGGCAACACAGTTACTGACAAAGCTACTGAATAAAATCTTTGGTGTGAGAGTACAGGACATGAACATCCAGGCACTGCTGTGCTGTCCAGGCAAGCAAAGGGGCAGCTCTTCCTTAGATTCTTGACATCTCTTCCAGGTACAACATGCAAATATTTCTAACATGTCTTCCTATGATCACAGGAGAAAAGCCCAAGATTCTCCTGGCTCTTCCTATGGCTTTTGTATCTAGAAGAGAATGAAGGGGAGAGGGGAAGGGAACACAGTTCAGTTTCATTCTGGCTAGTATCTACCAAAAAAAAAAAACCCCAACCCCAAATTGATTTTAAACTGAATGACCCTAGATGAAAGCTCTTTCCCTTCAGTATTGTCTGCATCAGCTGCTAGGGCAGGATAATGATCAGCTTGGTGGGAGTCATCCCTGCAAGTTTGGACACACAGAGAGGAAATTAGGAGTGAGGTCCCTTGAGGGCCACCTCCAGAGGGAGAAAATGTCATCTGGCACAGAAACAAGGGGCCAAGGGGCTCTGCAGTCTGGCAGAGGAAGGCTTCACACAAAGGATGGGCTGGAGCTGGAACCAGTTCAAGCTGAGAATAAGACCCACACTTCTAATGCTATGGCAAAAGAAGTGGGCTCAAAAGGGAGGTGCCCTCTGGGCTTCTGGGTGGCAGCCCCTGAATGCTTCTGTCAAATGCTAGGGACTGAACCTGATGAAGGGAAGTGATGGCAGCTAAGGAAATGCAGGGGTCAACCCTGAAGTCTAAGGATTCCCTTTCAGCCTTAAAACCTTGATCCCAAGGACAGTCCAGCTGAGGGACTCTGATCTGGCAATGAAGAGTAACACAGCACCTGAATGCCCATGAACTGGTGCTGCTACAGCCTACAGCTCTAGGAGAAGCAGATTAACAAAGAACAATGTCCAACTCCAAGTGCTGTGATGGGGCAGAAGGCACTCAACCAGACTGGAGCTCAGACTCTGCTCTCCGTCTACTGCAGGGAGACTGGCACCTCCCACAGCACCATGTGGAGACTTGAGAGAAAGTGACAGCTCTGAATCAGCTACTCTCTCCCCCCTGGATCCCTCCCACTGGCACTGACTCACTGCTTTGCTGAAGCTGATCCACGTGGACACATCAACACACCTTCTGCTAGGAGCTGCTGCTCTCCCAGCAGTGTTGGGTGAGTGGAAGGTAGGACTGGGAGGAGGAGCAGGAGCTCTGCTCTGCTGGCTGCTAGGAAGCAGGCAACCTTCAGCTGCCAAGGAGTGCTAACAGCCAAAGCCAGCAACAAGGGGAAGGGTTGTAGCTGCTGAGGCTCAGCAGATCTGGCCCTCGGCATCCTCTGGCCCTGGCAGTAGTCATGCTTCAACCAGCTCCCAAGGGAGGTGGAAGCCAGAAGCTCTGGGTCTGTCTGGCTGCTGGGAATCATGACCCATTGCTATAGCAACAGGAGCTCACATGACCACTGCCTTTAAAAAGAGCCCTTATTTCTGGCATCCTCTGTAGGCAAACTCTCCATTATTTATACCTCAGAATGCCTGCAGCACACTCTGTATCCTAACTTCATTAATGAATGATGACACCTTGACCTGCTCTATTAAGCCAGTCATGGCAGAGGCATGCTGCTGCCCCACCACGTGCTACAGCAAGGCAGCCCAGGGAAAACAAACCCCCTGGCAGAGCTTACCTGAGTTACAGCAGTACCAAAAGAAGGCAAATCCTGCAGCAAGGCTAAAACAAGCAAGGAAAAACACTGGACCTAAAGAAAAGAAGAAAGGAAAGACATCAGGACAGAAGAGAGCAGTGGAAGTGCAGCTCAGTTCCTCAACCCTCCACTGCTATTCACAGGCAGTAATTCAGGGTATCCAAATGAAACTAAGAGTCAGAGTTGTGTTATGTTCTGCAGCTGATGGAACATGAAGCACGTTTACCATACTGGAGTTAACTGTAACTACAGCTGCTCTGACACTTGTTGGCCTCTCCTCACCCAGCTACACCCTGGGAAATGTAAGGGAAAGCTTCCTGAGGTGTTTGCTCACTCTAGAACCTTCTGCAAAGAACCCCTTTATACACTGCACCAAAATACTAACCAGACTACTGACACCTCACCACCCCCAGCAGCATCCTGCTGCACAGACAGCCCCCTGGGCCCATGCACTGCCTGGGGGTGAGGGCACATCCTGGGAGACTGCACAGCTTCAGCAGCAGACTCTCAGGGTTCTGCCTTTATTCCCCCCAGAGGTTCCACAAACACCACTCTCACGATTAAAGTCAGGATACTTGTTCCTGTTCACAATGCTGCAGAGAGCTGCAGAGCCACACACACCCACACCCCTCCTCCCCTAAAACAAACCTCCCACTGAAAACCTCTCCTCTGGGTGCCTGCCTGCAACTACAGGCAGCTTAATGCTGATGTTTGGGATTGATGTTCAATAAAACACCTCTAATTCATACTCATCCACAGATAAAAACCTCACAAAGACTTCTATCTGCTCCTGCATTATCTAATGTTCTATTTGGGACTAGGACTGTAGCTCCAATGAAGCTGTTCCTCTCAAATGAAGGCCAGTGGACTGCAGGCTAACACAGGAGTGGAGCTGAGCACATGGACAGGAGACTGGAGGAAGAGCAAAGGAGCAAGGATTTGGCTGCTCCTTTGGCTCTAATCTCCCAAGGATGGTGGCTAGCAGCTGGAAGAATCTCCAGGCTGAGCCCAGCTCTTTCACCAGGAGGAGTAAGGAGAGAAATGATTTCATTGTCTTATTTCCAAGCATTTTCTCTTGCTCTTCCTGTGCTGCTATGCTGCTGCAGGCAGCAACAGCAACGTGAAACAAACCAAGGAGCAATTTGGTTCAGTGTTCAAAGTAACACAAACACCAGCAAAAACCAGAGATTAAGCTGTGTTCCTGCCTCTTGTTTCAGCTCTCTCCCTGAGGGAAACTGGCAAAAAGGCACAGTCCATAGCAGGTGCTTTTACTGGCTCACACCTGTATCCACATTTCAAACTGAACTACCAGTTAAATGGTCAAATAGTTCCCCATCAAGGCTGAAAATTCTTCCACTTTCTGTCAGATCTTCAATTCCTTTTCAACTTCTCTTTCAGGGAAGAAAAGGTACTGAACAGAGTCAGTAGTCTGGGTACTGAACAGAGGAATGAGAGGAGAAAGGAACCTGTTTTCCTAAGGAAAACACCATTTCAGTTCCCCCTTGCTCATCTTCCTTTCTGTCTTTGTAGCCAAATGACTTAAACTGAAAGCATAAAAAAAGCCTCTGAAAGTTACTTAAAAATGATTGATGGCCTCATGGAAACTGACAGCAGCAGCTGAGAAGATCTTACTACTCAGGCACTGTGATGGGAAGGGAAGAGTTCAGCTGTAAGAGAGGAAACACAGGGCAAGTGAAAACACCACTGGAAATATTAATTCAACTCCAGTGTCTTGGATTTCCTGGCCCTGGTTTCCTCAGCAGCCTCTCAGGATGTTTTCCTCCATTCATTCCACTTAACTTGTGACAGTAAAGACATCACAAACCAAACTCTTTGTTCCATCAAATGCCAATGACATGATCAAATCAACTGCATCATCCTCTGCAAAGCCATTCCACCCAGAGACACTGTAGGCATTTATTTACCCCTGTCATTTAGCATATATTTCTCCTTGTCAGTGTCTATCTCTGTGGGATCTGAGGTTTCTAGAAACAAAAGCAACACATGAAAAGTTAGTACTCAGCTCAAGCAAACAAACAGCAGCAGCACAAGCAAAACTCTGCAAAACAACACATTTCAGATCCCCAATTTCCACAGAAAACATTAACCCCTTCAAAGGCAAACCGTGGCTAGAGTTAAACCTGGCTATCTGGTGATCAAAGGACACACACTCCAAAGAGCTGCAGCAACACCTCTGGTCTGGGTGCCCTAACCACATAAGCAACATGACACTTCTTTCCCAAGGGAGGAAAGCAGCAGCTAACCCTTCCAGAATGCCAGAAGATTTTCCTGTGGCCAAGGAAACCTGGTTTTTCATGTGTGTGTTAAGCTGAAAACACCTCTCCAGCTGAATGCATCACCTTTTCTTCCTCTGCTTGAGTAGATCTCTGGGCATGCATGCATCTGGCAGAGGAAGCACTTGGTCCAAACTGCTTGCTGCAGATTATTTATCTCAGTGCTGGGCTCAGCTACAGACCTGCACAGCTTCTGTCCAAGTCTGCAGGCACCATGTGCCAACGTTTGACACAAAGCATCTCTGCCTCTATCCTTCTGCAAATTCCAGTAGCTAAAGGAGGCTGACCTCAAGACAAGGTGTTTTACAAGCAGCAAAGCAGTTTCTGCTTTGGGCAGACAGACCTGCAGCTCTTCCAGAGGTGCTTTGGCCACTAACATTGGCTGCAGAAGGTGTGCAACATCAAAGAGCCTCCTGGTCACCAGAAATGGCAGAGGAATGGCTTTAATGCAGAGAGAATCTGCAAAACAATTTGTTTGAGCCAATCTCCAGGCATTAAAGGGAAAAAAAAAAAAGAAAGTGAGAGCTCCAAATTTGACTGTCAATAGGGAAGAATCTGAGCCTGTTTGGTTTTATCTGCTTTTCTTCTTCTGCATGACAAGCTGGAGTTAGGGGAGAGGCCAGCAAGTCAGCAAAGGGGACCTGCTGCCAGCCAACATCAGACCTTCCTCTCAGTGGGGGGGTCACAGGGCATGGAACTGAAGCAGAACAGAAATCCCTGAAGCACTTTGCTGCAAAGCTTGAGAGTCCCTGGAGCAGGAAAAGGCTGCAAAGCCTCCATGGTGTGCTCATTTTGCCAGGTGCCCTCCCTATGTGTTCTCCAGATAAGAAAACTTCATGTTTCCAGCAGAGCACAGCCAAACCTCTGCACTTTCGTCAGGCTATCAGTGTGAGGCTGACCTCATCCTTCATCCTTCTAGTCTATGTCAGCACTGGGAGAAATAAGAACATTTTGGGTGACTGGGAAGGTCCTGTTTGGCTGCAGTGGCTCTGAAGCTGACTGTGTCATGTGCCTTACCCACCCTCTAGTGGGAACTCCAGACATTACTGAACGTTTCCCTTGCAATACTCTACTGGAGCCCCAGACATTTCCTTCTGGCAGAGGTTTTTAAAGTCGTTTTTAACATGAAGAATCTTTGAAAGGATCTCCCCTACAGAGAGGGGGTTCAGGTATGGATGTGAGTAACTTTTCAGCCTCCCTGTGCAGGCAGGAAAACAGTGCAGTCTTCCACCAGCCTGTATTTGTGCTGGGTAGAAACAAAGCTTTGCCTTCACATTGAAGGGTGAAACACAGCCAGACAATGCAGTACCTTCAACAGTCATTACAATTTAAAGGCCATTTTCACTCCAGAAATAAAAGAAGTCTAACTGTTGGGGGTCTTTTAAAACCTATGGACTGCTGGTGCAATGATCTGAATCTCACTGGACTCTGACCCACACCTCTAAGCTCTCCCCTGGCACCCAGCTGGGGAGGTTCTTACAGCTAGCAGTCACTTGACCAGTGAAGCACTGGTGCTGCTGTTAGATAATCTGTAAGGATTCCTTAAACTGCAGTCCCTTTGCAGCTTCCTTAACTCCAAGAGGGGAGCTTGCCACCAAGATCCTCAAGTCACCTCAGTAGGAGGGCTGCCAGAATCTATTCCCCACTGTTTCCTCCACCAGTTCCTTAGGCAGGAAAAAACCAAACCCCAAACACCAACATACAGTAAGCATGATGCCAGGCTGGCAAGCCAGGCTTGATCCTTTCCCCTACAGAAATGAGCTCATCATTTGCAGCAAAGAATCCAATGTGTTTGAGCCTCAGTCCTTCTGAAGGACATCTTGGGGGGCAGCCTTACAGACAGCAGCCAGCTCTGTCAGCTGGACAAAAAAAGGCCTAAGTGACTAATGTGATGGTTCATCACTGCAAGGGCCTGTGAATGTTTGCTGCACCTCCAACTAAACCCAACAAGAAGATTTATGGCTTGAGGGAAACTTCTGGGTCACCAAAGTGTTGAGTTTAATAAATGTCAGGTTTTGAATGGGTTTATGTGCTACAAGTCAGAAGAAACACAGAGGAAATAAGCCACTAAGAAGCAATGAATGTGACAAGAGAAACTCTACTTCATCCCAGTTATATTGCTTCCATGTTGCACTTCTAAGTTTAAGCCCCCAAAATTACTTAAATAGCCTAAACCTCACCCAAAATGAGGGTTTGCCAGGTACTGATGTGGAAATTCACAGCTCTATCAACTTACAAATAAACTTACTCAGGATTTTCCTGCTTGGCAGGTCATTATACAGCTGCTCAGCATTGATCTGCAGAGCCCTGTAGAACTCCTGACAGTGCCTGTCTCCTTTCTTCTGAAGGTGCTTTATCAGATCTGAAAGTCTGGTATGGAGTGATGCCTTTGGATTCCTGAACTGTAAGAGACAAAAGCATGCATCAGAAGAGAGAGAAGAGCTGGAGATGAATTTTGCACTGCTTTAAGGCATGCCAGAGAGTGGAGATATGGAGCTTCTTTGTATTTACTAAAAGAATGGGCCAAGACAATACCTGTGGGGAACCTAAAAAGGACACACATGCAGCCTTCAAGATGCTGAGCCCCATCTGGTCACCACTGCATATTGCCTTCCACCTCAACAGTGACAGCTCCTGTGTATTTGATGGTTCCTCTCCATTCAGACTAGCATGGCACTTGCTATTCCACAGTTAGATGCAGATAAAGGGAAAGGCAGATGATATTGATAATGCTAGCCCCAATATTGGCCTGTTCCTCACCCCAAGACTCCATGTTCCACTGCTGACAGCTCACTGCTGTGTGCCCAGGGCACCATGCACAAACCCTCACTCCTCAGGCACCATGGCAAGCAGCTGCAGAAGAAGGGATCTATTTTTTTCCCTGTAGTCCAAAATGTGATGAATATTAGGAGAGCTTCCAAAGGCAGTGAAAATGCACAGCCTTACACCCATCAACCTGACCTCAGCTTAGCTGGAGAATGCCCACAGCCATTTTCAGCACAACACTGGATTTCAGACCAGCAGAGCAGGCAGGCATGCAGGGCACCTGGCACACAGTGGGTGCAATCCTGGGGCTGTAAGACAGCATGCTCCTGCACAGAGGGCATCAGGCATCATGGCAGGGACCATGGCATCAAGCTGCTGCTGAAGAAAGTGCCCTCTTCTCAACAGCAGTTGGCACAGGGACTGTGCCAGCCTTGTGACTCCTCCTCTGCCACCAGACCCCAGACACAACTGGTCAGCAAGCAGGAGGGGAGGAAGCTTGGCTGCACGGAAGAGGGCAGCTGAGCTACAGTGATCAAGTTCACCAAGTTACCTTTTCAGCTTCTGCATTGGTAAGAATTTGGGGGTAGACTCTGTTAAGCTGCAGGATGATCTTATCAACCACTTGCTCGTTCAGCCGGCTGTTGCTGGTGAGGAAACAGGCGTCGTGCTGCAGCCGCTGGCAGTAGGACTGATCTGCAGAGGAAACAAGCAAGAGAACAAACCACAGCAGCTCATTAGCAAGCCACCTCTTCAACTCTGGAAACCTCATTTGCCTAACAGTGGCCTAACAGCTAAAACAAACTGACTGCCATCAGGTCACCCGAGAAAGCTGAACCATCTGTTAGATAAGCACAAGGCAGCCCCTGAAAGGTCTGAAAGCCCTTAACATGACGCACACCTGAACTCCTGGCTGCTCACTCCTGCTGCCTCTCTCTTCCCAAAGGGAGAAGGAGGTTCAATTTAGATGCCAGACCCGGCCAGATATTTAACCAAACACAGCCCTGAAGTTGTGAAAACACTGAAGATAAATTTAGCTCTGTAGCAGTAACAACATCTACAGACAGGAAAGGGTTCAAGAGAACCACCCAGTGTGACCACTATGCACCGGCAGCTGCTTCAGTGCCAGTGTCCCTCCTCTGCAAACAAGGAGACACAGCCACTAATCCTGCACAGTGAGCTGTGAGCCTACAGGGACAACAGCCTTTCAGCTACATCCCTTCTCCACAAACACCACATCATTTCCACGTGTTTCTCATGCCTCCCTTTTCCAGGGCTTGCTGCCAAGGCAGCAGCTCTTCAGTGTCCTGGCAAAAACACACTGCCCTGACATACCTGCTGTGCAACTCCCTTTGTTGCAAGAAGTTCCACAGTTATCTGATTGGGGGCTGAGATCAAACTCCTTTCCAAAGCAACTCCTTGCCATGCACAAAAGGCTGAGGCAAGGCCCAGGAGCCTGTGAAGTGGTGTCTGTTCATGCAAACATCTTTTGGGGAGTGAAGTGTCACAGTCCCTACAGCTTCTTCCTCCTCCTGCCTCAGCTGCATCGCTTGTAATGACTCTCCGTGTCACCACCAGCTCTGTACTTCCTGCCGGCTTACAGAAAACATGCATCAAACTGAGGGCTTACAGCCAGCAGAGCAATTACACTTCAAGTAACACTGTAACATTCAAACGAGGAACCCCAGGAAGTGCTAAAAGCGTGACAAGGACCCAGCAGAACGAGTACACAAAGTAACACAAAAGCCTCGAGGTGTCACCTGCTTCCCTGCTTCCTGCAGCCTTGGCATCCCCACGCCGACAGCACGCAGCTATCTCCTCGGCAGCAGTCACACCAGTGGGGTAGCAGCCTGCTTCCTCCCAGAGCTGTTTCACCTGCCTGCACCTTCATGTCCCCCAAATGACCTCAGCTCAGGCTCTAGGATGGGGTGCAAGCTTTAAAGTTTCCTGAGGATCAATAAAAGCAGAGCTGATGTCATTCCTAGTATCTCAGCTCTCTCTTCCAAAAATCTTGCCTTTCACCTTGAAGAAATCTCTGCCCAAACCACACCAGGAGCTCCCTTCAGGCTTCTGGCAAACAGAGAAATGAAACTTCCCAACGACACCACCCACAATTGCACTCCAGCCACTCCATTTAAAGAACACAAACAAGAAAAGGCCCAGCAATCCTGGTGGCTGGAGCATGGCAGCCTGCTTTGGAGTGATAAGGGTATCTGGAAAGCACAGGTGCATCTGAAGCCACCACACAACACTCCTGGTCATTTTTCACCTGCAGATAAACATCATCCCCACTACAACCTTGCATAAAGTGACACATCTCTCCTCTTCCTTCCCAACTGGCAATTCAGTTTCTGGCAGGAGCATGTATGTTCTATATTCTAGCAGTGTATGGCCACAGAGAGTGACTCCTAACCCAGGCACTGGCATGCTAGATCCTGGCAGCAGCCAGGACATCAGATGAGTGCTGTGGCCTTGGCACACTTGCTCCATACACCTGTGCTGAGGCATCTGGTCCCTGAAAGATGTCACCAGTCATTGGCATAATGCTCTGATAACACAAAACCTAGCTGTCTGGTCAGAGTGGCTGTCAAAAATCCCTCTGCTATTTTGATTCTGCTTCATTATTCTCACCATAAAAGACTCCATGTTGTTTCCTGTCCAAGGAACACCAGACTGGGTTTTGCCTCTCACAGCCCCCTCTGCAGAAGCTCCTCTATGATCTGCTTTCAATGCCCTTCTGGATAAAATCAGATGGCCCTAGGGACCTGCCACCTTAGGCTGGGTTCTGCATTGCCACCTCATGTTTATCACAGCACACTGAGTCCAGCTGCACTCCAAAGCCACAGGCTGCAAGCAGCCCCTCCTTGCCACACTGCAAGGTGTAACCACCCCCACCCATGCCTGGGCCCTGGGAGCATCAGTGCTGCCAAGGCCTTAACTAGACCTTTCCAGGTAAGAACTCCACCTATACTTATGCAAGGCCTCTTGATACTGACTGACACCACTGCATATTTATCCTGGTTTCATCTCCTCTTTGTCTTCCCCTTCAAGTCTCTTTCCATTTACCAAGCACACAGCCAGGATCATCCCAAGCAGATCCATTTAAACACAACAGACACAAACCCTGTACAATATAATACATTCTCTGGCCTTCACAATGACAACACACATCACCTGCAAACCTTCATTCCAGAAGGAAACCTCAAGGGTTCTCTGCTCTGCAATGCAAACACTGGCTGATTTTCACAGAGCCTATACAGACAGGCTGACAATCAAACCCTTGATGGCATGTGACCTGCCATCTGCAAATGTCCATGCAAACTCCCTGCTGAAACACCTGAGGGAAAGCTGAAAAAGTCTCTCTCAGTGAAATAAAAGTTTTCCACTATTCCCTTTCAAAAGCCCAAGAAGCAGATGCTGAGGATTAAAGAAGAAATCTGGCTGCAGAAAAGTGTTCTGAGATGATCACACTGCACTGGTTACAAAAGGCACCTCAATGAAGAGCAACTGCTCTGCTCCTCTGGGCTTGAAGTGGCAATACATAGGGGAAAGTCAACATGCCACCTTCCCCAGCCACCCTCACCCACTGCCATATCCTTGCTAACTTGCTATTGGCAAGTTAGCAACCAGAAGTCAAGCCTCTGACAGCAAGCCATGCAATCTTTCAGGTTGAAAAGGACCTTTAAGATCAAATCCAACCATTAACCCAGCACTGCTAGGCCACCACTAAACCACGTCCCTCACCACTACATTTTCCTGCCTTTTCAAGCCCTCCAGGGATGGGGACTCCAACACTGCCCTAGGTAGCCTGTTCCAGGGCCTGACAACCCTTTTGACAAATAAAATACCCAAACTAAACCCCCCCTGGTACCATCTGAAGCTGTTTCCTCTTGTCCTATTGCTTGTTACTTGGGAGAACAGACCGATTCCCACCTCACTCCAACCTCCTCTGAGGCAGTTCAGTAACTCACCTGAAATGTCTTTTTAAAATAGAAAAAACAATAAAACCTGCTTCTGAAACTGGGTTGTGACACTGGCTTATCGACATTGCCAGTTCTCCAAGCCTCGTACGAAGGCTACAACAGCAGGGACCCCCGGGACCAGGCCCGCTGCGTGCACCGCGGCTGCAGAGGCAGAATCTTCGGAGCAGAAGCTGGAGCCTGGGCAGAAGCAGCAGATTCCTTGTCGCGGCCAACATGCCAAGGTCTGGCACAGCGCTGACAGCCCCTCCAGGCAGGCACGTTCACGCCCCTGCCTTCGGCTGGGCCACACCACTAGGCTCAAAACCCCCTCCTCTAACCCTCGAGACGGCAGAACCGAGCCGCCGGGCCCAGCCGCGACGCTGCCCAGAGCCGGCGCTGAGGCTGGAGGCACGGCCGCCGGGGCCCGACTCCATCCCCGGGGATTAGCCGTGCTGCCACCCGCAAAGCATCCCGAGAGGGCAGTAACCCTGTGCCGCGGCCCCGGGCGGGCCGTGACTCACGCGGTTTAACCCTCCCCGCAGCAGCCGCGCAGACGGCTGCCCGGCTACGGGGCGCTGCAGGCACCAAAACACTCGGCCTCGCGAAACGCGCAGCACCGCCACCGAGCGCCTCCAAGCACCGTCCCCCGAGGGCGAAGCGGCGACGCCTCAGAAAGCGACAGCCTCCTGTCCGAGGCGGCTCCGCCGGCAGAGCCCCAGCGCTCTCCCTGCATCCCCCCGGGCTCTCCTCGCTGCGCCACTCACCGGCCATGGCAGCCCCCAGCCCTGCCCGGCCCGCCAGCGGGCTGCGGGCCCTCCTGCTGGGGATGGCGGCGGGGCCGGGCCGGGCCGGGCCGGGGCGGTGCGGGCTCCGGGGCACCGCCTCCCGGGATCGGAGGGTGGAGCGGAGTAGCCGGGTCTAGTCCGTCCGCCCCCGCACCGCTTCCTGGCGGCTTTCCGCTCGCCTTGGCGGCCTGGAGCGGTACAACATTGTCACGCACTGTCGCTGTGTGTATCCGGCCATGCAGTGCCGTGTACGGTTTGAAAGTACGAACCGGTGCTCGCACAGCTGTCAGCTTTGAAACGGTTCACCGCATACTTAGTCATGCCGCAATTTGCATTTACACAAGTAATTTAACTTCTGCGAATTCCATGTCTCTATCGTCACCCTATCCGTCTGCAATGTGTATTTCCTCTTGTGCTGGACACGCTTGCTCAAACACAGCTACAATGCATAAGGCAAACTTGACAGTTTCCCAAGTCTGAGGAGCTGGGACAACTTCTCTCCATCAGAGGAAAGCTTACAGTGAAACATTTAATTAACTGGGATTTCTTTTTCCTTCTTGTTGGGAGGGGGGTGGTGGGGTTTGTCCTGTTTATAGACAGGAATTAAACCTTGTGGGTCACTTTCCAGCTCAGGACATTCTATGAACTCCATGAGGGAAGAAGTACAAGGAAATCTGTACATCTTAAAAACTTCCAATTGCACGAAATTTCATCAGTATTTAATTACTGAGGAAGGAATGCCCAGGACAGTATGCCTTCCTAGGTGTAAGTGCTGCAGAGGAGCAAGGGCAAACCTTAGTTTTGCCAACTGATTGCTGCAGACTTTTCTTTTTCATGCAAAATATGGTAATTTTATAATGTATTGGAAGAGATGAATTTCTGGTATGGCAAAGACACAGGGTGATTTGTAATTATGCAGAAATTATTTACGTTGAAGAAGGACAGAAATCTTCCAGGGGGATTAAAATCACAGTAGGCAGAGCTTCTTCCCAACTGGTATTTAAAAGGCTTCAGGCACACAACTGCCCTGGCACAGACACCTCATTAAAGCAGTTTGCTTCTCTTAAGTGGCAAATCCCTGAGCTCCAAGACACACCTTACCCAACAAACACAACTGTTGCCTGGATGACCACTAGCCCACAAGATCTTGACTGGTTTGCCCTGCTTTGTCCCTGTGCCATCTTAACCCAAGCATGTGGAAAAAGCTCTAGCAATACACTGGGACTGGTTAAACAGAAAGAGGACAAAATAGATGAGCCCTTGCTTTGCGTGGTGTGGTGTCTAGGGATCTCTGAAGCTGGAGCTCAGCATCTCCCAGCTGATGGGTTGGGACTTCTGAAGCCTACAGGGTAAGCAGGAGTTACCAACTGAAAGGTAAGAAAGGATGTAGTGAGGACTTGACTTTGTTCTTGGGTACACACTTGTATACTCTTGCGAGAGACAACTCCAGCTAGCCTGGCAGCTAGGAAAAGACAAAAAGAGAATTAACTGGAAGTTTGGAAGTGCTGCCACTTCGTGGTCTCAGGGAGGAAGTGTCATGGCCAGCACAACCCCAGAGATGGTGCTTGGGTGTACCGCGGTGTTTCGAGCATGTCTTGGGACAGCATTTCGGCTAGCAGGGATAGCCAAGCAGTCCTGAAAAGCTTTCTTCCCTACAACTGCTTTCTCTGATGCTCTCACCTTTGTTTGCTGTGTCTGGCCTTTCCTCCACGGTGATGTTTCTAGCCTGGCACCCTCTGCCACGGCTCTGAGAAGCTGATCTCAGAGATCTTCCTGGTGAGCACAGCCAGAACTGCTCTAGGTCACACGGTTATACATATCCCCATTAATGAATGAGATACCTACATCCCCACGGTTACTCTTGAAAACGTTGGTCTGTACCTCTGCACACAAAGGGAATCTGTAGAAGGTGTAAGAACATGGGGGGGAAAGAGCTCATTGAAAGATTTTTAGTGTTGTCAAATTGTCACGTTTCTGGAACGTGCCCTTAGGAAGATGAATAGAGGATAAACATCCTGAGTTTATGCCATTTACCCTGAGGAATCCAGATCTTCTGAACAGCATGAAAAGAGGCTTTTAAATTATTACTATTGCACATAGAGACCTTGCCTGTATCAGAGCCATTTTTGGCAAGGTACTGCAGTAACAGCACCTCGTGGAAAGGAAATTGTCATTTTAGAACTCCCTTCAACATGTAGTTTTGAGACAATTTCATGTGTGTTTGAAAATATTGCAGCAAGAGCTGAGCTGTTTCCTGGTACTACGAAGCAGTGGTAGTATGGCAATGCTGGGGATTTGGGTTTATGACCATTTTATAGTTGTGAAGTCACTGCATTTTTTTTTTTTTTCTCTACTAATAAAGTTTCCCTGGAATCACTACAGAATCTAAACCACAAAGGTGATAACCTGGATATCTTAATGTGACTGAAATCTGTGATACACATCTTAAATGTCGTTTAGCAGACAGCGTTTCCGAGCACTGGGAGTGAAATGGCAGTGAAACCCAATCACTCAGGACTGCTGGGGTGTATACAGCGCCACGTTGCCTGGAGAGATTTTTGTCCTGCAGACTCAGATAACGATACAAGACTCAAGGGTTAAATATATCTCCTCCTCATGCCCATGGCACGCAAGACTTCTGCTGCTAGGTTTGCCTTGGAAAGGCAGATCCTCGGGGAGTCAGAGGCGGTGCAGAGGGACACCCGTCCTCATGCACGGGGCACATCCTTGGGGAGGCACATCCTTGGCTGGAGCTGGGCCACCAGATCTGCTCTCCTGGTATGATCCATGACATTCAAAGAGCACAGCCAGACAGGGAGGACACGCTCTTGGTACCGGTAACAGCCATGAGACGTACACAAACAGCTCTCCGAATCCCTTACGCTCTTTTTAAGGCCAGAAATGCTGATTTTCCAACCCCACCCCCGCCCCGAGACCGAGCAGCTCTGGGCAAAGCCTCACTTCCTGGGGATGGCAGTCAGGCCACATAGAGCCCAACTCCTTTCTGAAACTCTCTTATTCCTTTCAGATTTCTATCTCCTAATTCAATGGCTAAGCTAAGTGACCTGCCCAAGAGAGGTTTCTTTCCCAGCCTCAGAAGGACAGCAGATGTATTTCCTGGTTACCTAATCTCAAAAGCCACTGTTGTCTTCCTCTCTCTCCCCACCCTCCCCCCCCGCAACCCGGCTGGACAGACTGATTTGTTTATTTGAGTGAATTATTTGATTTACTAAATATTACTCTTGTCCTGGCAGCACTACAATGTAGTGTTTTCTTGTGTTATCTGTTAATTGTTAAATCACAATGCGATTTCTTCTTTTCCCACAGCTGAAGAGGGCTGGATCTCTTTAAGAACAAATTAAATCCAGATAGTGCAGGCAGTTCCTTTAACAAAGTCTGTCTTTGTCTTTTAAAACGAAATACAATGCACTATTTCTAACAAGCTCAGATTACACACTAAGCTCCCTTCAGCAAGTTTTAGCTAATCATTTATAAAAACAGACGCCAAGAAGGAAAACAAAAACCAGGGAAGGCAGCGACCGGCCGCCCGGCCACTCCCGTCAGAGCCGCTACCCCTCCCGGCTCCACACTTCTGTTCCTGAAGCTCTGGACTTTTCAGACTGGTTATTTTGCCCAAGTTTCTCATGATAAATAGGCACTTACATGTCTTGTAGAGCATCATCCATAGGTTTCACGGGGTTTGTGCCGTGCCTGGGACACGCAGAGCGGCAGGCAGGGCAGCCGGAGTGCTGTCCTCCTTGCCTGGATGAGCAGAGGTCACCGCCAAGTTGGAGAAGCGAAAGTAGCCTGGAGGAGGCGATTCCGGCTGTGCGCAGCCAGCAGAGGACTCCTGGGTGTGCGGGTCACGGTTGCCAGCAGCACATACCCTGGCAGTGCCAATGTGGGGCTGCTCCTTCCCTGCTGGCAGCCAGCAGCAGTTTGCTGTTGATTTTAAGTGACGTGTAATCAGCTCCGGAAATCAAGATGTTTGTTTCCTCAAAGTTATGGGATGCTTTGGGGTTTTTTTTTGTTTTCTTTTCTTCTATTAATTTCTAGCATTGCTTTGCACACAGAATGGGTAATTTCTCACTCTTATTTAGGTAGTGGGTGTTGATATAATCCTTTTATAAACCTAAAGGTTTAAACCTTTTATTTCTTCACTGATAAGAAAGAAATAAAGAAAAACAATTCTCTGACTCCAATCACAAAGGCAGCAGTTGTGCTGCAAGTTCTCAGCTCTTTATTCCTGACCAGCTCAGTCAAACTATTAGATAGGAACAGAACTGACTGGGACAAAAGCATAGCCTAGAGCATCCCCAGGTCTGGAAATCCCTGGGCAGTTTTATCATCTTGTGTTTGTGAGGAGTGAATTGCCCTCCCCCGATTCTGCTGTGTGACACCTACCCTTGGAAACGTTGATGGCCTTCGGAAAACAGGATGATGGTGTACCTAGTGGAACAATTGAGTAGCTCAGGTTCCTGGCACAATGGAAAAGTCAGCATATAGCATAAGCCCTTGCATACTGGTCATAAATCATCTTAATATAAGTATGACAGAAGCTACTGTGTTGGCTCTTAGGGTGTACATGGGATAATGAACATCCACCCAGCTTCATATACATGTTCAAAACCACACTTAGCTCAGTATCTGCTCCCTTGTAAAGTACAAATCAAAGTAAACACGAGAAAAAAACCCCACTCAAATATTTTCTGTTGTCCTAAAATAACCAAAACATTGAAATCGTTTGAAAAGCAGGAAGCAAATGATGCCATTTGAGCATCCTCCCCTTCAAGTGGGTGTATAAGTAAACAGATAATGAATTTGGCAAACTAACAGACAGCAAAGCTCTAGGGAGAGAACAAAGCCACTTTGTCTACAGTGTCCTCACATGGAAATCATCACCCTCCCAGCTCAGGGCCTCACCTGACCACCACAGGCCAGGAAAGACAGAAAGGATAGTTTGCAGCCAGCATGCCACCCCCAGGCTTTATGAATGAAAGGCCAGCATCTGGGCATGGATTAGAAGTCACTGCAGACTCCAGGTCATAGATGCAACATATCTCTTGTAGGAAACACTACCGTGAAGACTTCCATGCAACCTTGACCTTGAAATGCACAGGCAGGCTGAACACACACATGCTTAACTATAACATCAGGGATCCAAGGAACAAGCTGTTTCTGCTCTGCTTTACACCAGATGAATTTTCACTGCCTCTCTTGCTGCTGTGCCAGAGGAGGTTCATGTTTCCATCACTGCATTTGACCAGGAAAGAATCATCCAGATCAAAATGTAGTCTGTCTTTCAGCCACAGAAGATGTGTCAAGGTCATACATACATTTGACAGCTTCAAGTATTGGTGAATCATGACTCAGACCTCCCTCAAATCATGTCATCATCATTGAAGAAACAAGAGACTTCACGTGTTCTTTCCTGTTGTTTGACCCTTCAGGACTGAAACTTCTCCCTTCAAAATAAATAAGTGTGAGACACTTTGTTATTTTTAACCAGAAGCTGTGATTTCCACATCTTCACCCAACTCCACCATTTGTGGCTTAAAGAAAGTAAGAAATATCACAAGATTTGTGACAAAAATCACAGGATGTGGCAACACTGCACCCGGTGATAGCCCACAAATTCATGTTCCACACAGGAGATGTCTCTGCAAGGACTTCCAGACCAGGAGGCATCTCTGCAAGGGACCTACTGCTGCAGGTAGAGGGTTCAGTGGGTTCCCATGCAGAGCAGCCAGCACCTCCCAGGCTCAGGCATTCCAGGTTTCCAGCATGACAAATGCATTCTTTCCTTTGCTCCAAAGAAGGAGCAAGGATCTGATCCCCTCCTAGAGCAAAAGGGCTTAAACCCCATTCCCTCTTTGTAAGTTAGCACAGGATCTTGGTTTTCTGCAAGCAGCCACAGCTTAACAACAGCCCAGTGCAACAGCCTGAGCAGAGCTGCCTGCTCTAGGAAGAGAGCTTTAAAAGACAGGGTGAGGGAATGCAAATAAGCAATTGCTCTAACAAACACTGTTGCCAGGTTTTAAATCTGTGGGAAATTACCCTGTCATACTGTAAGGGCCATCAATTAAATTAGAAGCATCAATGCAGGGAGGGTCTGGCTCATGCCTGCTTGTGTAGCTTACAGCATCTGAACTTGCTCTGTGAGTGCAAGCCAGCAGTTCCAGAAGACACACAAGGAAATGAAAAGTCTGCTGGCTCCAAAATGGGAGCCTGAATCCATCTGAAACCACTGGCTGGCAACCTTTTAAGGGTTAACTTCATAAAGATGAGTTTTCCATGCCTATTTTAGATGCTCAGCTGCTTTCATCTCCTTCCTGCACAGCCCTTATTTTTTCCTTCTGACAATAAATAACGTTTCCACGAGCAATAAAGCTAACTCCAGGGGGTGCAGCTGCCATAAACTAAGCACAGCCCCAGAGGGAACTGAGCCACAAATCTCACCAAAACAGTATGGGTGGTGTTTCCTTATCTTGTAACTTTGCTGCCTCTTGTGTGAGACACCTAAAATAAATGATAGCAACCCAGTGCTCTGGCAGACACAGGAAATTTGCCTACCTTCTCTGTTGCTCCCCATGGCTAGCCATGTCCTTGTCATCTCAAGGTTTTACTGTCCCTCATCAGACATTGCTGTAGAGCAGGGGAACTGAACTCCCTCCTCATGCAGTCTCCTGACCCAGGAATGAAAATGCCAGGGAGCTAATTAATGAAATCCAATCAGCATAATCACAGGGATGTGGAAGAGGAAGGAAATTCAAACCAGCTGCAGAGAGGCAGGATCCAGGGTAACTGGGACATCCTTATCTGCTTTCAAAAAGTCAGACATGATTCTAACAGCAGCACAAAACAGTTCCTTCCTATGCCTACAACTCTGTTTAGGCTGAGATGTGTCTTTGCAAGTTGATTGTCTAATCATTTGTTCTGCACTCTTTCTGGGTGTCAGAGGAGAGCTTTCCTTCTGTTACCCCTTGAGGTTCTCTGCTCTCCCCTTACTGAAGTTAATTTGCCCTTTCCCATCTTCTGAGACCTCCCTTGTCCCTTCACAGTTTCCTGAAGCTGGGTTAATGATGGTTCAAGTATGGCTTAGCTAATTCCTTAGTGCTTTAGGATTAATTTCATCATGGAATCAGATTTATCTTAATATTTGTGATCTTTTTCTTGCTTTATGCTAAGCTGAAATCCTAGTCACATATGAGAAGTCATTCCATTAACCAGTGAACTTTCCAGTGATGCCTGATCCCAAGTAGTCATTAAGTGGTTATCATCTCTGGGTCCATTTTTGCTTTTCCCAGGAAACACCTCACCTGTAGTTGCATTTTCTGTTTCTTCCACTGTGTTTTCCTCTTTCATTTCCCTTGCTTGCTGTAACTCACATTCCCTCTTACCTTTCAGACCAGCTCCAACCACCTCTTTCTGTGATGCCCCTCAGTCATCTGCCACATTTCCTTTTTTTTTTGTGTGGTTTTCCACTCTGATTTTCATGTCCTTAGAGTTCCTGAGGCAGCTGTATCAGGTTTTTGCTGTCCTCTGCATCTGGCTGTCTGGCATGCCTTTAAACAGTCTCTGCTAGTGGCTGCCAGCTCTCCTGGGTTCCATCCCTCAGATCATTTCTGCACACATCCTTTGTATTTTGGTGTGTCAAAATTTGCCTTTTTAAAGTCCATTTCCCTTATTCTGCTGCTCTTCCTCCTTTTTCTTAAAGCTGTGGTGTCACTTATTTTCACATTCACCCAAAGTCACTTTTGATTTCTAACAAGCTTTCCCCCTGCTCTAGCCAGGAGCAGCTGCCACCCCACTTCTTTCCCCCTTCAGAAGTCAAGGAGGCACCAAGACATGTGTTCAAACTCCTGAAGGCTGTACACTGTTCTAGCAGAGAATTGGATGGACAAAGTCACCCAAGAGTAAAGGTGGTTCTGTTATTTCCCCAAGTAAACTTCTGCCAGCTCTTCTTCCTCACTGCAGCCAGTGCTGAGTGCCCAGCAGCCCCTCCACACTCCCTTACCCTTCCCTCTCCAAGCACAGACATTAATCAAGGAGCATCTGCCCTCATGCTGAGCTTCAGGGCATGTCCAGACCTTTCTTCCCACGTGTCCTACCTGGAGCAAGCCATCATTTACCATGCCAATGTCCTAGTCCTGTCAGCTGTCCACAAGCACTAGTGAGTCTTGTGGAGTTGTGCCTTCTGTATAATGAGCAAAGTCTTCTGTAGTGTGGAAAGTCTCTGCACTGAGTTCCAATGCACCACCCACGTGTACAGGAGCATCTCAGGTGCTTGCCTGATTTCCCCAGCCTTTGCTCCTCTCTCTGCTCCTTTCACACATCTTCTTGTTATTCTCATCCACCTGTGGATTTTTCATCACTGATGCTCTTCAAGCCTCTGCTCTCCACCAGGACCTGGGTGTGCTTTCCTCTGGCAGCTGGAGCAGAGCCATCCCCAGCTGTCCTGCCAGGAAGCCTCATGCCAGCAGCCAGGAAGAGCTGCTGTTGGGAGGGTTGGAGCAGGTAGCTTTGTGCAGAGGTTTCCCGTCCTTGCATCTCATTTTCCACTTGAGGACACCCTGCCAGGGTCTCCAGCTGGCTCCTCTGAGGGACTGCTTTGCACCAAGACTTTATAATGCATCTTCTCAGAAGCTTTCTAACCCCTTTGCACCCTCACAAACACCTCCTGCAACCCTGGTGTGGCTGCAGCCTGGCTGGCAGCGTGGGACAGGCAGCAGAGCCAGGGCCAACCCCAAGCAGCCAGAGGCAAATGCTGCACATGGGATGCAGGAGCACCTCTGGACATTGTCCTGATAAATATTGGCTAGTATTAATGGAATGGATTTAGAAATAGATCCATTCTCCTTTGTGACAGCACACACCAAGCTGCATGTTGCAGGGGTGCAGTCTGCCCTAATGCAGACCTCAGCTTATTAGGAACAACAACAAAAGCTCCTTTGCTGCAACCTTCACTTAGCTGAAGTTCAAGCACATGTTTTTGATCTCTGCTGAGTACAGCCAGGATGGAACAGGGGCATTTCTGGACCTCCCAGATAGCTACAATAATTTGAATTTCAAAACTTGAGCCTTCAGAACTGAAGGTCTTCAAAGGGAACCTGGGTGCAAAAATAAGCAGGATGTGCAATAAAACAATTACTGGAGCTTGCTGTAAGATTGTATTTCCATCACAGTAGGAACATGACAATACCTATTGGACAGCTGATGATAGGAGAATAAATAAGACTTCAACTTGAACAAAAATAACTAAGATATACATATGTGTGCACATAAACAGCAGAAAGAGCCATTATCAGCTACTTAACTACTCAAAATAGACAACACCCCAACCCCCAATCTTGTTTTCTCACCCAGTGAACAGATCCATGGTAGGAAAAAAAGGCAGGTTTCCACACAGCCACATCACCCCCTTTGTTCATAGTGCTGTCACAGGGGTGCTGCAGTGATCACCTGAGCCATGCTGCTCCAGGAAGGCTGCATCTCCTTCCCCACCCACAAGCCTGCCCACTGGCTCCAGGCTCACAGTGTGCCACCTACACCAGCTACAGGGGGTCAGTGCTATGGCCTCTGTGCCACAGGAAGGCAGCATATCCCTCCACGTGCTCTCTCTGCAACAACCACCAACAGGCTGGTGCATTTGGAGATGTGTCTCTGCTGCAGCCAGCCTCACATGGTCTCTAAGTGTGGAACAGGTGAATGAGACAAAAAAGCCCTTCCTGAGACAAAACAACAGGGGCTTTTCATTAAAAACAACTTTTTATTGTAGCTGTCTCCTACTACTGTGTAAAAATATGGGGGATTTTTCATCCCAAAAAGCTTACAAAAACCACTGCTTAAAAGAAGGTTGTAATCTCAGGAACATGTCATTATCATCAGTGACTTTGTATGAGGCAAATATACCAACTGGCTACCATTTCTCCCTAGATGTACAGAAGAATGATGTCATGCCTTTGCCATGGCCACAATCCACAGCACACTGTAGGGAATGGCTGTGGCCTGCCAGCCTCAGCACTCATTTTCTTATTTGTATCAGACCTTGAAGCAGTTCTGTGAGATAACCATCTTGGAATACAGGAAACTTCCAAATTCAGATGAATAATTAACTTTCTAGGTTGTCCTTAAGGCACATATTTCTATCTAGGTTTTATTTTTGGTCCAGAGGAGCAACTGTATTTCAGACACCAGCTATCCAGGTATCTGGCAGCTTGGTTGGCTGTAACTGTCCTTATGTCCATAGACTTCAACCACATGTATGGAATTGACTGTCTGTATTGCAGTGCTGGGTCCTGCCACAGCTTGTTTCACAGCTGCACTACTGCTCTTGCTGAACTTGGGCAGATGGTCCTTGTCTTTGCAACACCCAGGAGCTGTGGTGCCTCGAGTCCACTCCTCCTGGAACCTGGAAGCATGAAGGGGAAAAACCAATTATTTCTGCTTCATTTTTGCCCTAGTGATGATACAGAACTTTCCAATCCATTTTAGTTGCACATCAGGCATTTTGCAAGCAACTTGTGCTGTAACATATGGACTCACTTCTCCCAGCATTAAAACCAGTTGGCAGCAGTGGGGCAAATCATTGCATCTCCATAAAAGCTGATGCAGACCTTGGAAAGACTTGGGAGGTTGGTTTTATTTGAGATTGGGGCAGATGTTGTTTGTTTTCCATCAAATGAGTCCCCAGCTTCGATTTAATGCTGCATTATCTAGGGAATATTACTAAAAACTGGAATGCTAGAGACTGATGCAGAAGTCAAGCCCTGGCTTGGTTTGCAGAGCACTGCTGAGAGCACCAGAGTTGTGCTCAGTGGCATTTGAGCTGTTAGCTGCAGAGCTGCCAGCCATGCCAGTGCACTGCAGTCACATCGAGGCTGGTGGTGGCCCTTGACTGCCCAGCCTGGCTCCCTCCTGGCCCTGCCAGCAGAGGCTGCAGGCTGAGACTCTGTGTTTGCCAGCTGCCTGTGTATGCAACGCTGGCAGTCACCAATCCACCCTGCACCACACCTCTCCACACTGGGAAAGGAGGGTTTGCCCAGCTGGGGGGTAAGCCAGCACAGGCTACTATGGTGTGAGCAGAGCAGCAGCAGCAGCAGCCAGAGATGGCAAAGATCCTGAAAAGATGCTCAGTAAACTACACACAACTCATTGAAGAAAACAGGGGGATGGGATCAGCTTCTTCTTGAACCCTGCTGTCAGAGGCAGGAGGGATGCAGCCACCTTCAAGCTCATGTGAACCAGAAGCAGATAAGACACTGTCCTTTGGGGTTTGTGCCAGGTTAGTGTAGTCTGAGTGTGTGGGCTTTTGTAGAAGATGATTTATTCCAAGACAGCTGCTGTCTCCCAGAGCAGAGGATGAGGTTGCTCTGCCCCACACTCCTTACAGGTGAGCTGGCTCCTCTAGCTTCCTTGGAAGCCACTGAATGCAGCAGCTCACACAGCCATATCCAGGACAACAAGGTCTTACCCTGTGGTCCATGAAATGCTGGGCAGGAAAGAGAAGCTGAATTCTGCAATGAGCAGTTGCAGAAAGCCAGTAGAAATGCTCTATGCAGATACACAAGAACCCCAGGGAAAAAAACAGAAGATAGAATCAAATAACCAAGGTTTTGCTGCTCTAGTACATGGTAGCTATGCTGCAAATACATCTTCTCCTGTAAAGGAGAATAAATCTTGCTCTTCACTGGGAAGCTGGATTACAAAACTGCTTGAGGCATGAGCTACAGTCAGATAGTGTAAAGGCATCCTTCAACACCTCTGCATTTGATGTGAGAAGGCACTTGTACCAGCCTAGTCAAATACAGGCATCAAGGAGGTGCTCAGATGAGCAGAATTCACCCACCTGTAATTTGGACAACAACAAAACTCATCTATTTCTCCAAAAACCAGCCTGGATACTCTACATACTTTATACTGACCTGGACTGTTTTAACTGTGCCTTGGAATCTTGGGGCATCAACAAGCCCTCAAGTATCTGAGTACCCTTGTGGCTTGCCATTAGGGAAAAGAAGGTACACATGGTAATGTTGCAGATCTCACTGCTGAAAGAAAGTCTTCTGAGACACTTGCTACTGTGCCTTTGGGTTTTTTACAGGATGAGGAACTCAGTCCTGTCTTGACAGAGTAGCCTACAGCTACACAATCAAAATCAGATCAAAAGATCTGGGATAAAAAGCTTGGCATGGGGAATCCACAGCTTCTGCAAACAGCCCTGCCAAGGCTGTAGTTCAAATCTAGGTGTCTGGTTATTGTGCAGTAAAGGAAGTTTACCTGGGCAGAATTCATCCTGTTCTGATCCTTCCTCTGCACTGTGAAACTCTGCAATTGCTCAGAGTTCACCACCAAACCAGAAAGGCAAACTGGCTAAAATGCTCCTTGGAGGACAACTATACTCCTGGTTAAGGAATCTCTTCCTTCCATTGAGGGAAGTATTAAACTTCCAGTGACTGAAATAGGTCTAGGATGAGGTGGCAGTAGGCACCCTCCATCCCCTGCAGGACAGAACCACAGAATCACAGAGCATGCTGAATTGGAAGGGACTCACCAGGTTCATCAAGTCCAACTCCTATTTAGGCACAGGACAACCCCAAAGTCACCCCATGTATCTGAGAGCACTGTCCAAGTGCTTCTTGAATACCAAGAGAGTTGGTGCCATGACTGCCTCCCTGGGGAGCCTGTTCCAATGCTCCACCACTCTCTGGGGAAAGAACCTCCTCCTAACATCCAAATGGACATCAAACCCTGCCAGCAGGACAGTGAAGTCAGTGGAGTTCCACCTCAGTGGAGGCTGAGAGGAGCTATTCAGAAGGTTGCAGTGTTGACAAGGGACAGATAAATGCACACGGAGCAGACTCTCCCCTGCACACATGGCTATCAGTCAGACACAGCTTTCAGGCTGCACTTTCATCCTTGGGAGCTCTCTACTTTGTCCTGAATAAGTAAGACTTGGGGTTTTTTTCAA
Organism: Galbula dea; assembly: GCA_013399015.1. Taxonomy (NCBI): domain Eukaryota; kingdom Metazoa; phylum Chordata; class Aves; order Piciformes; family Galbulidae; genus Galbula; species Galbula dea. The sequence goes on along the minus strand of VWZX01001144.1, from coordinate 575,204 downwards.
GCACTTCAACCTTCCTTAACTCCAGTTTCCAGCTGGGCTCCTTCAAAACATCACAGCAAGAGGATTAGGAGACCTTATCTGGAAAGGCAAAGCCACCCAAGGAGGTGAGGTGCTGAAGAGCCTAGCTAGGTGCACCAAATGTTTGACAAGGACAGACTTTATTGGACAGATAAAGTCAGAGCTCCCTTCTAGGGAGAAGAACAGCCACCATAGCATTTGTCAGTGGATTCACAAGAGTTTAGCTTTGTGTCACTTCTAGCTGGAAGGGACATCTGAGAAGTGTGAGAACTCAGAGCTGTGGGGCTGTCACAATGCTGCCCAGTGCCAGCACTGCCTCTGAAAGAGAGATTCTTTTTTTTCTTAGAATAGAGGATGGGAGAAGATTTCTTTGTTGCTGGATGCCTGGTGGCTTTGGACAAGACCCTGGGGTAATGATGGAAGCATTGTGAACACAATAAGAGCAGCTTTATTGCAAGCAGATGTTGCCATGCACACACCCTCCATGCTCACCGGGAGGATGTGAAGATTGAAAGGCAGAAATCAGCCTTACTCTAGCAGGCAGCTCTCTTGCCCTTGGAGACAGGGCCCCAAGAGGAAACCACAGCTCACTTCCCCTGCCTCAGCCTTCTTTGCACTACATGTCTTAAAAGGGGCCAGAAGATTTTAGCCTCTGAGAGGTGGTGGTGGGGAACTGATAGCACAGGGATAACAAAGTAGAGGGAAAAAACCCCTCCATTAGTAGAGAAGCTCAAGGTAGGACAACTCACAGGGTGGGACAGTCTATGTAAAAGCTTGAAAAGGAAAATCAGGCCATTTCCTGGGCTGGCTCCCCCCCTCTGGTCCTAAGTGCCACATAATCAAACACTGCATTAAGTAGGGAACTCTTAATTACGTGCAGTTGTACCAAAGAGGTCCTTTGCTCCTTGCAGCCATTTCACCAGATGATTCACTTTGGGAAGGACCAAACACCACCTCCATGACCTGTTCTACATCTCCTCCTGCAGCCCTGGGAGCAGCTCACTGCCAGCTCTCTGCAATTTAACCCCTGGAGCTGGGGTGGGGGAGGCTGGTTGACACCCACAGGGACCTTCGTGTCCTGCATATGTACATTGGGCAGCAGGAGCCAGCAGGGCTGAGCACTGCCTGCCTGAGCTTTCAGACAGTAAAAAATGAGCAATTGCTGACAGCAAGGCCAATCATAACAGAAAACTCATCAATCTTCTGGAGGGAGTGAAGAGTCCAAGCTCTCTGGTGAGACTGCTGACCTTTAAAAGCACCCAGATAAATTGGTTTCCCCAGGACCTCTAACAGTCTTGCACTAAGTCACTGTTGTAGACGTTTTGCCTGCTTCATTCTCCCACTGATGCATCTGCTGACTGTCACCCTGGGTGTCCTGGTGAGTTTTTCTTGTTCTACTTACATTTTCCATTGAGCTTTGCAGCAGCCTGTCTCTCAACATGGGTATTTTTTCAAGTGTTGCCCCCTCTCACCACACTACCTCGCTTCCTTCAGATCCTTCAGCTTTTTAATCTCTTCTACCTAGGTGTTTAGAGGGGAAAATCATCTGGGAAAGTGCCCTCAAGGGTAATAGAGGGCAAAGTAGGAATATGGCCAAGTGTCCCATCCCATCTTGTCCACCCTTTCAGAAGGTTCTTTGGCTTACAGCCATGCTCCTCAGTGAGCCTGGGCTGACATGAACAGTTCTGAGGGCAACACAAGTCTGTACACAAGGGAGTGGAAAGCTTCAACCGTTATAGCCACTAAATCAAAGAGAAGAAGAAAACACATTTCACCTTATTGTGGAGGCCAGAGCTATGAGCTAATTTCACCAGCCTTGCACATGATTTCTTGGGCTGACAGAGTGTTGTCTCTCCTAAGAGTGTGCAGGCTTTGGGGTTTCTTACAAGACCTTTTCACTTGGACATCTTTGTTGTTGGAGTGTCCTTATTTACTTTTTGCCAGGTAATGGATCTTGGAGTCAGACAGGGCTCCAGTACAAGAATTTCAGGTGCTAAAAATATCTTCTGTGGGAGAATATAGTAGCCTGCTTCTCTGCAGAAGAGAGGTTTTTATTTCTTCTTAGTATGCTCCAGCTGCACTGGATATCTGACTTTAAACCTACTGAGACATGGGCTTTTCCATTTGACTCCTGCAGTCAGATAAGTTGCTTGATACAGAATGTTTTAGAACCTGCCCTGGACCTGAACTGAAATAGTTCACCTTAAAGCAGTCCAAATTCAGAATGCACAAATGCTTCCACCCCTAATTACTTTGCTGCTCTTTAGCTGTATTTTTCAGATGGACTGGTTCTGGTTGTTATCCTAGCTGACAGAGGGTGAAAAGGAGTTAGTCTACACCCAACTTCACTTCTCCCTGAGTGTGGAACAAAACTGGACTATCAATTCTCCCTTGCCAAATTAGAGCACAGCCCTGAGCCAAAGGAGGATCTGTTCCAGCACAGGTTCCAGGGCTGCTGTGCTGACAAAACCAAAGAACACAGAGGCTTGCCTAGGTGTGGTTAGTTCTTACCATAACTAGGAAGTTGATGCAAACTGAAAGGAGCTCTCTCAGCTTTTCTGTCTCTCTCTCTCTCTCCAGCTCTCCTGGGACAGCTATCTTGCTGTGCATGCTGATGTATAGATATGCTTACAGCTCAAACAGCAGAGTGCCCAATGCCTTAATGCCTTTGCAAGCCAAAAAGGGTTTGCTGTTTGCTCTCACAATGGTGATGCCAGGCTGTGCCTATTTGAATGAGTTCTCCTGGCTAGGACTACTTCATGGAAAAGAGGAGGCTGCTATTTCAGTTTGGGAGTCACCAGCAAGCTGGAGTTTCTCCACCTTACTCCAGGCAGGGGATCCCAAGGCCAAACTGGCCTCACTCCACCAACTGTTGCCCTGAGAACAGCTGCAGGTGACCCAGGGCAAGGTGAAGGTATCCCCACACCCCAACTCTTCTTTTTGACATCAGTTTCTTTAAGACCATCTCTTACTGGCATTCACCTCTTACCTCTCAAACATCACCAGAAGCTGGCCCAGAGGAAGGACAGCTGTCATTAAGCTTCTCTTCACTGCTATTTCACCCTGTGCCTGTCATGAGGTAGAGGACAATCTGCCTGCTCAGACAGATGACCAAGCCCAAGCTGTCCCACATGGCTGGCTGCTGGGGCTGGAAGGGAACTGTTCATCTCGAGTTGGTTGTTGCCCAAGCAATTATTCCACAGCAGGATTACTGCAGGGTTAGGTGTTAGGAGCTGATTCAAACAATTCCATATGCTGATCAGGAACACACCAATTTCACAAAACCTCTTCAAGTGCTAGTTCCTCTGGGGAGATCCACCACCCTGTCTAACCCCAAGCAGGCAGGGTGCTTTCTGCTGCTTTAAGGGAGGTCTCTCACTTTGGATCAACAATGCCAGCAGTCTTGGTTTCATTCTCATGCAGAATTGGGAAGATTTTTGATTCTTCAAATGTTAAAAGAGAGCAAAAAGCAATTTACTCCTCTAGGCTTTTCTCCTGATGCATACTGCAGGCAGGCTGGGAGAGCTAACCCCAGCACTGCCCTGTGTTGACAAGCCCTTGCCTCTCCCTAGCAGTCCTCTCAGAGGGCTGTTTACAGGGGGTTCATGCACATTGTTCTTCCCTAACTACATGGCCCAGAGCTCCAGCTAATCTCCCTCCCCTGGATGGCAGATGCTTTTCTTCAGCTAATCTGTCTCAAACCTCTGCATCACCCAGCAACCTGCCCTCTCTGCTGGGAAGCAACCTTGGGGAGCACATGTCCCTCCCACCGACCCCATGCCTTGGAACTTAGCTTTCCCTGCTCAATGATAGTTAGCTCTTCACATATTATACAAGAGCAAATATGCTGTGAATGCTTGCAGCTCTCTGCTAAAAATTGCTATTTTTATCCTCATTAGGCTTCCTTCCCTTCAAATGAAAGAGGTAGCACCAACAGTGGCTGCAGACTGTTGATGCCAGGTATTTGTAGCCATATTTCTCAGCAATTTATGGAAGCAGCCAAGAAGGCAGAATGGGGCTCAGTAGAATTACAGCAGCTGCCACTAAAATCCAACATTTCCCTGCACAGCTACATGTGAAGCAGATTTGTTCCATGCTTCAAGCACGAGGGGAAAAAGATCTCATTTTATGGCAGACAGGTCCAGAACAGCACACTGGAGCCTTTCCTGTCCAACAGATGGGCTTCTACATTATTTATAACTTCTATACATCAGCATTCTGCAGCCACCTTATGTCACCTCAATTCCAGCCATAATCACCTCATCAGCATCCTAAGGCACCACTTTAGCAGGTGGTAGCTTTTTGATCCTAAACTGCTCTGCAAACCATACCAAATGCCTTACCTGTCTGAAAGAATTGGCTTTCTGTTTCTTCTTACAGGTTGTTTTTTTTGAACCTGAAAATGCTGAATCAAAATGTTAATCTCTAGTTAATCTCTAAATCTATTGCAATTAAGGCTGAAAAGCAGCATGACCTACATCCTTTGCTAGTCAAAAATAGGCTAAGAGATACTCAAGAGGGACTTCTTCAAGGGTGGAGGAGTTCTTACTCTTCCAGATGCTTCATCTAGTACATGAAGCAGCAGCAGAACAGTTTTAAGAAATGGAAATGCTATCACAAAAACAAATTACCAAACCTCCACCCACTCCTTTCTCAGCCAAGGGCACCACTCATCTCTCAGCCTTCTCCTTTGAAGTGGGCTGCAGAGCCACTTCCTATCTCTGTATCACAGAGAGCAGCCCTGAAAAAGGCAAGGAGAAAATGATCAACCTCCTGTGCTGCTTAGGACACAGCCTTTTTGAAAGGACAAAGTAGGATTTCTGATTTGCTCAGAGGCCCACTGGTGCACTGCACAAATTCCTCCAAGGGAGGAAAACATTAACACTAGAACAGATAGGAGAGAGGAGAGAGGAAAAGGTGTCCAGAATTTGGCAAAGGCAGTCCAGCAGCTTGTGTCCTGTGGAGTGATGCAGATGAAGGCAGAAGGAGCTGAGCACTAACCTCTGTCCACAGCCCTTGAGAAGTTCATGCATGTTACTTGAAAAGCAGATTACACTTAACCTTGTAGCAGACTGAAGTTGCCCAAAATCAAACATTGCATCCCTAGCCTTCTAAACACTCTGTAGGTTATAGTCAGCACTTCATTAGGTTTAGAGACCTTTCTGAAATCACCCAAAGCTGGGAACTGGTTAAGCAGCCATCAGCCTTCTGTGCAAATGCTCCATTTGAATGTCATTTCCAGCTGCACAAAATCGTTTTCTGCAGGTAACCACCACAAATCACAGACACTGCTGTAGATAAAAGCTCTACAAGCAAGCAGGGAATTCAAAGCAAACAGGGGTTGTGCCATACATCATCATAGAGGATGAGAAAGCAGAACCAAAGGATGCCAGAGACACGATGACATCTGTTTACATGAATGCTAACAGCAAAGCAGCACTGGAATGGAACCTGCCCAGTACAGAGCAGTGACTTTCCTGCTGCAGTTTAGCATCAGTTTAACAAAGCCAATTAAAAACTTCTCTCCAGTTAATCTGGTGCAACAGCTCCTGCAAACCAGGCTTAAGCAGGCACTACTGGGGACACAGATCAAAGAAGCTGTAAGGAGGGAGGTCATGCTCAGCTTCTCTCCTGTCTCACCTTTTGGCAACTTTAATTCCCCACAAGACATTCCAGTTGAAGGACAAGCCCTGACAGTCGACTGGCATCACTCCCCCTTCAGGGCACCCCTTTCAAATGCATTCTCAAGGAATCCTCTTCCTAACATTTGTTCCACAAACTACATTATAGCAGCCTTACCTGTAGAAGCCTTCATTATCATATGACATGTTAGTCACATCTCCAAATGAAGATTTATTCCTGAGTTTCTTATTGTTGTTGTTATTGTTTCTTCCCTTAAAACCAAAGTAAGCAGCTTGCATGTGCTCCAGTTCCTCTGCTCTGAGCTGGTACCACAGCTGCATATCTCTGTGAACAAAGCAAGAGGTAAATACATGACTGTGATCAATGGCTCCAGAGCTGAGCTTTTATCTGACCACAGCCCTGACTCACTCCAGTTGAAATCTAAATCCAGGTTTCCTGAGGACAGCACTTAAAGATGTGCTGAGCTTTGAGTGCAAGTCAAATTTCCAGAGACTTAAAGACTTGCTGAAATATCTTAAGGTGGTGGGTTCTTAAATAGCTTAAGTATTAGTCTGTAAAAGAGCTATTTTAAGTTATTTTTTTATAAGATTCACATAATCACAGACATTCCCACTAGCTGATGGGACAAGATGAAACTGTGAGGGCTGGGAATGCTGATTTGGTCTCAGGTCTGTCCTCTCCTAGCAAAGGAAACGGCAGCCACAGTCGAGGAGGCTAAATTCTGGGAGGATTTGCAGTAACTTTTTTCCTTTTTTCTTTCCAAAGGCAAGGATACAACAGGAGATGGCACTTGAAAGATCATCAGACAGATACCTTGCAAGACAGGTTTGTAGGCAGAGGTGATCTCTTCTAGCAGACCAACTACAAGAACCAAACAAAAGTAGGGCAGACTTCAAAGCTCAAGGCAAGATGAGGACATCCTCCCTACTCCACAGCTCTAGACAACCTTTTCTTTCAGAGATGACCTAAGAGACACTGATTTAACTAATCCCCTACCAAATAGCCACATTTTGTAGTAAGTTATCAAGCCTGCAGCTTCTTTTCAGGTGAATGCTTTGTGCACCCAAAAAGTTAACCATAAAAAAGGCAGCAGCTCCAACAATGCCAATTAGTTCTTTCATCTTCAAAACTATTTCATGTTATCAGTGAAAACCTAATATTCTGAATGATGCCAGAGACTTTCTTTTTTGCCTCACAAAATCCTTGCAAGAGAAACAGGATAATCTCTATTTCTGGTTCCAATCAGATTTTGGAATGAGAGAGTTTTCCCCTCATGGTTCCCATGCAGCTCTAGATAAATCACAGCTCGGAGCAGAGAGACCTTCACTTGTGTCCTCCCTGGTCTCTCTCTGCTCCACTGCTACCCCACCACACTTCAAACACTTTGAGCACAGAAGCAGCTCAAAAATCAGCCAGCACTGCAGGTTCCTTGCCTGCACAGCAGGCACCAGTGGGACATGGAGTTATGTGCAGGAAGGGGAACAACCAGCAGGAGAAGCAAGAGGGAAACACATGAGAGGTGCCCATGGAGAGTCTTCTGCAGCAGGTGCCTTTGGATAGATGTTCTCATGCACTGTGGCTCCTTCACACTAAGATTTTACCATGGTCTGGCTTAGTAAATCTTACTTCTTCCCATGGCTGTTTATAATCCTGCCTGCTGATTTGTGCTTGAAGCCAGAAGACAAACCCTGACATGGGTCGGGCAGTGTTGTGACAGCTTTAAGTGTGCTTGGCAGATGCTGTGGGCTTTGATGGTTTGGACACAGGTAGATTCATTTTTCCAGCAGTGCTCAGGGGAAGTAAAGGAAAAAATGGAAGAGAGAGAAGGGAAAATGCAGACAGTCTTAGATAAATTAAAGAGAGAAAGACTGGGCCAGCTTCTGTATGATCCTGGGAAAATCCAGATCTGCCCAGACCTGCTGAGGTCATCTGATATTAACAGACATGACGTGCCTTGAGTTCCAAGCCTTTCTATGCCTAAAGCCTGACCTACAAATTAAGGATTTTCAGTAATGAACATCATTGTGATGTTGTGAGCTTCAAGTCCTCCGAAGCTTTCTCCTACCCCAGCAATGGCTTCCATAGGATGCACAGTCTTATGCCAGTTTTAAAATGAAATCTTTTCTTGACATACCTTTGAGTCCTCCTCCTTTCACTTTTCTTCACACACTTGATGAGACAGCAAGTTAGAAAAGCCATGGACATCAGCAGAATGACAGCACAGCTCACAATGGAGGCAATCACTGCCACCTTAAATCCAAAAGTCTCATATTTTGATATGGCTGCAGCAAAGCAAACACAGAAGCATGGTTCTGAGGTCAAGCCAGGAATTTAGCTTCCACATTTTCATTAAAACATACTGAAACCTACCTGCTGCACCCTTCTGCTAATAATCATAGAATTATCAGAGCTGGAAGGGACCTTCAAGATCATCTAGTTCCAACCTCCCTGCCTGCCAGGGACACCTTCCACTAGATCAGCTTGCCCACAGCCCCAGCCAGCCTGACCTTCAAAGCTTCCAGGGATGGAGCTTCCACAGCCTCTCTGGGCAACCTGTTCCAGTGTCTCCCCACCCTGACAGTGAAGAACTTCCTCCTAATAGCCAAAGAACTGTTTGTTATATGATAGACATATATATAATATAACAGCTCAATGAGGACTTCCATGTCAGGATGTGTCAGCATAGCAGAGTATCTTAGCTCCAGCTTAGAGCCATGCAAGCCTCAAATTGGGCTATTTAAAAATCTCCTGTTTATGAGCTTCTAATGAATTGTTCACAAGTATTTCACCACTGCAGCTAATTAAATGCACTGTCTCTGGCCCTGCAGTAGCTAAAAAGCACAGTTTTGTCAGCATATCAAACAGAGATGAGCTAGCAGACTCTTCTAAGAGATTGTTAATGAGGACTGGAGCTGCAAAAGCAAATACTGACAGAGGTAAATGGTTTAAAGAAGCTCTTCAGAGCAGGAACATTTCCATATAATTGCATCCTGTTTGGCAGGCACTGAACAAAAGGTCTTCCTCTGTTTGCAGGAGGATGGAAGGTGGAAGAAGGGACAGTAACTGCAGGGCTGAGCTGTTCACAGTGCTCTGATGCTGGAAGTGAATTATCTAGACAAAATAGGAGTGGGAAGGTGGTGTGGCACAGCTAACACAGGTCCCTGCCAACTCATTTGGAGCACTGTGTCTTGCTTCAAAACTCATCTAGTTCCCCCAACGTGATGACCAGCATCACAAATGGTCCAGCTGAGCTCCAAAGCATTTTATTTCTGCATCCTCTGGAGGGAAGGATTTATCTTATTTTTCTTCAGTGAAATCTTTCAAACTAGAGATAAGAAGAGCTAAGTTTGGGAGAGGGTGATAAGGGTGTAAAAGAGCCACCCATCTACTGGTGATTTACAACCATAGAAGGTCTGAGGCAGGCTGAGTTTCTCAAAGCTCATAGCTACAATGTTTTGCCCTGGCCTACTTCTAGTCCAATTAATAACAACCTTGTCATAAAGAAGAAGGAACACAACAGGAAAGGTAATTAACATTGCCATTTAACCAGTTAGTTGTCTATAGGGTAACTTCCCTTGCTTAATCCTAACCTTTCCAAGGTTAATCCTAACCTGGTAGGAGACTGGCAGGGCAAGATCAACCCCATGCAACCCAAAGGGACTGGCAATGGTTTAGGAGGAACCTTACGCTTGCAGGAGGGCACTCCAGCTGTCCACTGGCTGCTGTTCTCCTTCCAGATGCAGGTGATGACCCCAGCTCCCTCCAGCTGGTGCTCTGCAGAGCACTGGAAGGTTATCACTGTCCCCACGGCCGTGCCGTTGCCGTGGATGATCTGGAGGGTGCCGAGCTGGGGAGGGAAGACACGGCTGCACTGCCCTGCAGAACAGAAACACAGGCAGGCAAATGCAGCAGCAGAGCCAGCAGCAAAGGGGTACAGAAGCTTTCCAGCCCCAGTTCATGGGCAGAACCAACAGCAGACCTTGGGCTGGGCAATGCTCTGCCAGGGACCACCCCAAGGCCAAACTCCCCTCCACCCAGCTCTGGTGCCGTTCAGCAGCTCCACTGCCCTGACCCTGGTGCAAAGCAGGGTTTTACTTGTGTGACAACACTCTCTGCTTAGGCTGGCCCATTTAAAACCTTTTTGGGTTTGTTTAGCCTTTTCATTTGACTCATTGAAAAGGATTAACCAACAGCCTTGCCCCCTCTGTGCACCATGCCCATGCACAGCATCAACCCTGGAGAGCAGAGACGACCAGGAGCCATCAGCTGGCCAATGCCCCTGGCACAGAGAGCCAAACACTTTCCAGTTCCTGCAGCTGCTTGTAAAGGAAGAACTGATTTATACAAATGCATTTCTCAGCTTGGCCTCACACCAAGAGGATACCCAGTGTTCAAAAAGCATCTGAGTCTGCTGCTACTCTCTGTCAACACAGAGGAAGGGCATTAGCTGTAGTAAATAAACAGATTATTTCATGTGACAAATAACTGGCCTCAAAATAAAGGCACTAAAGTGTAATGTACTCCACAAAGTCTTAATTCACTTAAAACTATGGGTTCAGAAAGAGCCACAGACATAATTTCTAGGCACTGAAAAATAGAGAGTAATGCAAGAATTAAGACAAAACCAATCCAAAATATCTGTTCTTATGCACAGCCAGGATTATCTGTGTTGCAAAATCAATTTGTCAGAAAGAGTTACCATATGGTTTCATTGTGAGCAAGCTGTGGATTTATGTTTTGCTGATAAGAAAATAGAAATAAGAGAGCAACCTGGGCATGCCTGCCCATTAAACATTTCCTGTGCTCCTTCCATGGTGAATCACAGAGACTAAAAACCAAATACTTCTCCTAAGTATAGAGCAAAATGATCTAAACCACAGCAATAATTACCTGAGAGCATGTTATCAAGACTGCCACTTGCTGTTTGTGCAGGAAGGGAGCAATCCATCACCTTGCCTCATTATTCACATCCACACAATAACTGAAGCCTTTGCATTGCTTATTGTTGACTAATGCAACTGAAAGATGCTGGAATAACCAGATGTCAGAAAGAGGCAGAACATTAGGTTCTAGGAACCCTGCAGAAAATAAACATGCTGATATTATTTCTGCAACTCTATTTGCCTCCTAAAGCATGCCTTCAAAATTAGTGTCCCTGAAGTCACAGGCATAACACTGAACATCCACAGCAGCCTCACAGAAGAGCTCCTGGAGGAGCTCACTACTTCCAAAAGGGAAAGGAAAGCAGCTAGGAGTGAAATAGGAAATAAAACAGATGGAGTAAAGCATCTTGTCTGAGAGAAACCTCCTGGCCCTGGCACTGGTCTCCTTGTGACTGTTGCCTTAACTCCTCCACAGAGCTGGCCATGAACCCTGCCAGGGCTGGGCTCTTTACTGCATGAAGAGCTACAGCAACAAGAGGCTACCAGGAGGAGCTTATTCTGCCACTAGAAAAGGCAAACACTGGCCACAGCTTTTGAAGAAATGAGCATTAAACACGACACCAACCCAGCAGTAAGAGAGGGAGGGGGCAGGTCCAGGCTCTTGAAGCTGCAGAGTTTGAAGAAGGTCCCCAGCCACTAGGAAGCATGCTGTGGAGCCTTCCTACTGCTTGGTGGCACCAAATAATGACCTGCCTCAACCTTTTCTAGCCAAAGCCCAAGTCACCAAAATCCACTGCTCCAGAGAGCTGAGCCTCAGCACACAGCCCCCAGCAGGCAGTCTGGGATCCAGCCCTTGCTCTGCTTGCCTCCAAAGGCTGTTTGCACTGCTTCTTCCATAATAAGCACTGGTGTTTACCAGAAGGCAAAGAGAAGTAACTGCTTACACAATACCACAGTCTTCTACAGAGGGTCCTCAGCCTCCCTCCCCCAGGCATTTCCACGTCCACAGCCTCCAGTCAGGTTCAAACCCAAAGCAAGAGGAGTGTTACCTGAGGATCTGTCACCCCACATTAAGGGAAAGCCAAGCAGAATCAGGGACACAAGACTAGATGATCTTTCCAGGTCCCTTCCAACCCCTAACATTCTATGATTCTATGAAAACAAATGAATCCATCAGCTCAGCTCTCAGTTTGAAAGCTGAAGGTCAGGGATCTGCTCCTATCTCATTTTCCTCCTCTCCAAAGAATAACAAAGACTAGGAGGATCCCCACACCTCCCCTCTGCCACCAGGCCCCTCTCTGTCCTCAGCCAGGTTTTGAGAGGAACCTTCTTGCTGCTGGAGTCTCTAAGTTGAGATTTTCAACTCTCAGCATTATTTTCCCCCAGTGCTCATGAATAACTTCTCATTTGTTAAACCTGTGCAGCTGACTGGAACATCTCTGCAGATGGTGCAAAGTGTTACCAGGAGCCAGACCCTGTGTATTTTCCAATGGAAACTGTGATGATGAGAGATGGAAACATTTTCCCTTGTCCATAGTCAAGGTAAGAGATCATCTTGGACCAATGCTCAAAGCTTTGTTCATCATCACCATCAACTGCAGGAAAACAGTCACCAAGAATAAAAGAGAAGTTAAATATGCTACAGAAGGCCAATATGACTGGGGGAAATCCAGACTTCAATATCCAACTCAATATTTAGAACCTTAGAATCATAGAATCATCATGGTTGGAAAGGACCTTCAAGAGAATCAAGTCCAACTGATAGCCCTACACTTCTGTTGCCCCTAAACCAACCCCCAAAGTGCCACATCTAAGCCACATCTACACCTCTAAGGGCCATATTTAGCACCTTGCTAAGATGGGTCAGTTATCAAGAAGAGAAGAGAGATTTTACTAGCAGTACAATGGCTGTGGTGAGCCCTTCTCCATGCTCCTATGGGAGCCTGATGGGAGAGAGAACCAACCACTGCTAATGAGAACAAAACTATTTCAGCACTCTCCCTTCACCCAGGGATGATGCTGGCCACGGTGGGGCCTGGAGGAGGCTGTGGGTCTTCACCTGTAGGAACTTGAATAGGAAATCCTGACCCTTTAGTGTGAAAGGGGGTGCTCTGACAGCATCCATCCCCTTGCTCTTGTTCCCTTTAAAACATAGAAAGGAGGAAAAATGTCAAAATCAACTTGTCCAGCCAGCTCTAATCCAAACACCTTCCCAGCACTAATCCTATCAATGGGACCAAGAAATAGGCTTGCTGTTAGAAAAGCTTCAGCTCTGTGGCTCTTCACCTACAAAATGGTTTAGCACCTGTAAGGATCCCTGTAAAACTCCTTGGATTTCTCTCTGTAGAGCAGACATTTATTTTTAACACCTTAAGTGGATCAATTTTATATTTCACCTGAAAGCCAGCTCGTAACAAATCCAACATTTTCTGCCTTCCCTTGACAATTACTGAAGTTTTGTCACCAAAATGAAACATTTTAATAGAACTTTAGTAAACTAAGCAAGTTTCAGATTGTACTGCTTGTTGCAGATGAGGAAACCAAAGCTGGAAGGAGCCAGCAACAATGTTGTCCATTAAGCTCTGGATCTACAGATTCACTACAGAAATCCCTGGTGCTTCTGGGGGCCCCCAGTGTGCTGCCCCCGGGAGCAGGAGAGCTGGGCAGAGGTAAGCTAAGAAACTCATGAATTATAGGGTAAAGGATAGAAAATCATTATCTGGACATATCTAATGAAACAAAAAAGAGTCTGAATATGATTCCCTGGCAACATCAGACATCTCCTGCTTTTAACAAGGTTTGCAATGGTCTAGTTAATTTGTAATAGACTCAGAGCTTCACTGCCCAGAGAGGTGCTGGTTTCTCCATCTCTGGAGACGTTCCAAACCCACCTGGACACCACCCTGTGCAACCTGCTCTAAGTGAACCTGCTCTGGCAGGGGAGGGGTTGGACTAGATGATCTCCAGAGGTCCCTTCCTAATAGTCTGTGTGAGAAACTAGTCACCAGGGAAGTCACAAGAAAACTTCACACCTAGCTCAACAGGGCAAGCACACAGAAGCCATAGCTGGAGGAAAGATGAAGGAGGCCCTGCCAGACACCACCAGCCCATGGAGAAATGGAGCTGAGCCCAGATGTGTGCCTGGCCCTTGCAGAGCCAGCCATGGCTCTGGGTTATCTGCCTGCAGCAACTGTTTGCTCTGCTTGCTGTACTGCAGCGTGCAAACAGGCTCAGGGTAGTGAGTGTCTCTGATAAGAGCAGATGTCCTCTCTTGATGCAGCTGGTGGCCTCTTGCTTCTGGCTGACATTTGCCAGGCTGGGCACAACCTCCTAGAGGGTAGAAATCCCTGCTGGTGGTAGGGGACATGAGGTGAGCACTGCACCAACATTACCTTGACCAAAAAGTCTTTGTAAGCGGACTATTGACTATAGGTTGGTTTGTTTTCTAGGGGACTTTCCAACCACCTCATTCTACTGAATGCTAGAGACCTTGCCTGCATTTTTCTCACCCTGCTTGCCCTAGTTTGGCTACTGCAAGACCTTTTTCCCTTCCCAACAGCAAACTGAAGCTGTTCCTGTGCTTGGTTTGCTGTGGCAAGCTGCTCAATGCACACCACAGAGCTGTGACCCAGCATTCACAACTGTCAGCAAGAATTTCTGTGAATAATTGATTTTTTTAGACACCAGTCTGAAAGAGTTAGCAATAGCATGCAATTTATTATGGTGCTAGAAATCACTCATGGACTGAGGAACTCCTAGCCAGATTTAAAAACCTTCTCTGTGGCTTTATCACTTTTTGGTTTTATTCTTTCCTGGGGTGTTGGGGGTTTTTTTGGTTGGTTTTGGGGTGCTTATTGTTATTGCTTGGTTTGGTTCGGTTGTTATGGGTTTTTTTTCCTGCTGGGGTTGGCTTTCCTGTTCCTGGGCTTCACACCCATGACAGCAGAGGGGCATGAGGCCACAAAAGCAACCTGCAAAACAGCAACTGCATCTGAAAGTCATGCAGCATCCTGCCAGAAACTATTCAAGCAGGGCAGTGATTAACAGCATGAGTCAATAAGCACATCTGCTTTCAGCCTCCCTGGCCACAGGAATTAGGGAAAGATGGCATGAAGACTGAGGAGGATGCCAGTGTAAGGACAGGGAGCCAGACCATTGTGTTTACTTTTTCCCATTAAAAAAGTCAATGATTGCAGGTGAGTTAGACACAGAATCACAAGTAGCTTTAGCAAGAAGATCAAAGGGCAGCAGCCCCATGCCATCCATTTCCTTGTACTGCACATGCCTGAGAAAATAAGATCTGCACCAGGCAATTCAGCTAAATCACCAGCAGCTTTTGGATGGCCAGGACATGGGGCAAGGGCAGTCTCTGGTTTGTGCTTAAAGTAAGGGGAAAACTTAGTCCCAATCTGTATTTCTGTATTTATTAACAACAGGCCAAACACCAGAGCTCTCTCTTGCCTATGCAAAACTGCCCCTGGCTTCATGGGGCACCACCTCTTAGAGCAAAGCAAAACCTGGGTGTCCAGTCCAGGTGCCTCTTCTGACCCAACCAGTTAGCAAAAGTCTTGGAGACTCTTGCAGTTCTGAGCAGAAACTCTCCTGGGTGTAATTCTGCTCTTGTACATGAAGGCACACATTGCTGCTGCCCTGAGCAGGAGGAAGCAAACAACAGAATTCACCCCTTGCACCTCCTTCAGCCACCCCAGCTCAAAACAGCTTCCCAAACCCTGTTTCCAGCCCATGCTTACACTCAGGTTTTTGTACACCACCTCTTCCCTTCACCTAGCCCAGCTTCTGTCCACATTTTCAGCCCTCCTCACAATCATTCCCAATCACAGACCCTTTTCTTAGGAGACTGTACACCTGAACAGCACTGGCTTTATTTCATCCCAGGAATAGAAATCCCTTCCAATTGCATTAGAGGAAAGGCAAACAGTTAACCTGTTCTCTTCCCCTACCAGTGTTTCCTCCAGCTGCTGCTGCTTCAGTTTCCACTGATGCAAACACGCTGGTGCCAGTGCTGCCTCCTCAAGCAGCCTGGGGGCTGTTGGGTCAGCATCTCTGCTCCACCTGCCATGGAGCCTCTGCTCTGCTGACAAAAGCTTGCACCAGCTCAATCCCATCTCTGAGACCCTCAATGGATACAGGAATTGATTTCTTTTGGGGAGCACTTGCTCATTCTGCAACTTCTGCATTTCTCACTGTCATCTTCAAACCAAACAAGAGAGAGGCAGACTTCCACCAAGACTGCAAAATCATCTCTCTGTCAATCTTCTGATCCACTGAGCTAGTCAAAACTGCTCCTTATAATAACACACTTGCTTATCTGTGACTGCATTTGAAAGGCAGTGTGTCAATAAAATGCCCAAGTGAAAACCAGCAACTCTCCTACATCCTGGATTGCAGAATCACAGAATATCCCCAGTTGGAAGGGACCCACCAGGATCATTAAGTCCAACTCCTGGTTAGGCACAGGACAAGCCCAAAGTCACCCCATGTGTCTGAGAGCATTGTCCAAGTGCTCCTTAAACTCCCTGAGAGCTGGTGCCATGACTGCCTCCCTGGGGAGCCTGTTCCAGTGCTCCACCACTCTCTGGGGAAAGAAGCTCTTCCCAACATCCAACCTGACTTTCCCCTGGCACAGCTTCATGCCATTCCCCTAGGTCCTGTCACTGGTCAGCAGAGAGAAGAGGTCAGCACCCACCCCTCCCTCTCTGGGGAGGAAGTTCTAAACTGCCATGAGGTCTCCCCTTAGCCTCCTCTTCTCCTGGCTGAACAGACCAAGTGATTTCAGCCTTTCCTCATAAAGCTTCTCCCCCAAGCCCTTCATCATCTTTCTGGCCCTCCTCTGGACACTCTCCAGCAACTTCATGTCCCTGTCAAATTACTGAAGGCAAGATTCTGTAGTGCCAGGCACCTAAAATATCAGTGGTAACTGTGACTACATAAGCTAAGTAGTGATAATCTCAGTACAGTTAAAAATCACTTTGTGGTAGAGTTGCAGACATGTGTTGGGAGGCTCTGCATTCTCACAGGGAAGGTGAAAAGACCTCCAGGCTCTGCCATGGTGGAAAGACCCAAACCAGCAGCATTTTGGTGGTTTAGAATGGGCCACGTTTCTGGTCACAGCTAAACCAGGAAGTGCTGGATGACCTGATTTTTGAAATACCAACCTTTTGGGTCCAAAACATTCAGCTCACTTCATTCCCTAGATGAAATGCTGAAGTCTAGATATAATTCATCTCTATAACCTAAGTAATTTAAGAGTAGCTAGGACAAAGTATTGGAGAATACCACAGGGAGCAATCTAGCACCATGGAGGACTATGCCAGAAGAATTAATAACTCTTTTTCTTCTCCATATTGTTCCATTCTAGAGTTTTTATGACAAGCACAGAAATAATTCACTCAAAGCAGTAACAATGCCTGGTGCTAATGCCTAACCACTCAGATCAGCATCTTGCAGTACAGCAGATAAAGCCAATTAGCTGAAATTCTGCAACTGTCACTTCCTCTGCCTTATTTAATAAAAGGTTTCACTTTGTTCTCATAGGAGAAGGAAGGAGAAATAACCCTGGAGAAATGATAAACCCATATATTCCAAGTTGTGTCACGTTCTGCCCTGTGGAAATGGAAGTATGGGATCAAAGATTTCTTCCTCAGCCTAAAAATTAAGCTGCACCTCAGGATTGCAGGAACAAGGCAAGAAACCTCCTTGCAGCCTTTCTGCAGAGCAGCAGTGCTCTTGGCTTTGAAGAACAAGTTTGCTTTTGCTTTCCTGGAAGAGCAACTGTAAGTTCCCAGTGACATGATTTCACTGCTTCTGCACTGGCAAGGAAATGCACTTGAGAAAAAAAATAAAAGTTGCTTATAATAAAACAGACACCTCAGCTCATGCCAAAGATAGCTCCAGCCTGGTGCCTGCATCCCACCACGGCCACCAACAGCCACCCAGAGCACAAACAAGCAAATAAGCTGTGCTAGCTCCTCCACACTCCAGCAAACTGCAGCTTCTGTCTGTCCTAAGCCAGAGATAATGTCTCTTCCCTGAAATGGTGTCTGCTAAGTAATTTCTTCCAAAACTTGGTCTGGAAGTACCTTCTGCAGCACGTCCCACATTACCTTAGGTAGCCTCTCTCTTTCCTTGGTTTGGGAACACCAAGGGGGGGAAGCAGAACCACAACCACAGACACCAACACAGCTGCAAGAGACCTACTCATTTCTAACCTGGCATCATGATTGTTTCTGTCCTGATCTGGATTTCTTTCCTGCCTTGCTTTTGTCCATGGCTGCACCAAGGTGTCTCTAGATGCATCTATATGTTTATAGCAGTATATGCTGCCCCAGTCTGAAAGATGAGGAACGAGGGAGGAATCACAGCAAAAAAAACCCCCAAGGCACCACTCTGGAAAAACAGAGAGCCAGACCCACCCCAGCTTCAGCAGCATGGAGACTAGAAATAATGATACACCTTTGTTACTCCTTACTTTCCTATTTCTCCCAAGCCCCCAGTATAATCTGACCAGCTCCAGAAGCAACAACAACTCAGTGGCAATGCAGCGGCTGGCCTGAGGACAGCACCCGGCTTCGGTGCAATTCCCTCAGGGCAGGGAAATGCTCAGGTCACCACTGACATGAGCATTTTAGAGGCTCTTCCAGATAATATAATGAGCCTGGCAAGAGATGGTCGATGAGTATCTGTCCACAGTAAACTACTGCAGAAAGGCAATAACATTGTAATGCTGCTGTGACAGCAAAACAACCCCAGGACTATATGGAACACGTAAAAGCATCTGTAGCATTTCAAAGTGCAAGAGGCTGGATTGAAGAAGGGCTGCTGCTCAGCTTCAAGACACTTGCTGCACTCTTCCTCCACCCCATGCTCCTGCTCTACACATTTGCCCTTCTGATATGCAGAATATGAGAGCAACCTGCTGACCTTCCCAAGGTGTATCTCAAGCTCCCACAGCTCCTTTTGCCAGTGCGCTGCTGAACCTCCTCAAGCACAAGGTGCTATCATCCTCCCTGCTCAAGATGAGACTGTCAGAGGGAGAAACCAGTCCTTCAAAGAGTAGACAAGACCAGGAAAAGCAGGAGGTTTGAATTCCACAGCTGTGTTTCAGGAAGCTGTAAGACCCTCTAAGTGATACAGGCATCAGACTGTGCTGAGGAACTTCCTTTAACTTCTCCCTCATTCATGCATTAAATTCAAATGGAAATCTTGCCATATTTTCTTTTCATCCTCTGCAAAAGCAATGTGTGAGGTAGTTTGTCTCTGAAAAGCTTTATTCTCCTCTATTGCTCATAGCCTGAAGTTTTAAAAGGGGGGCACTCAATCAAAGCAGCATGAAAAATGATCCCCACTAGTAACTACAATGAAAGACACTGTAGAACAGTTGTCATCAGCTTTCTCTAGAGGTCACTTCTCCAGCAAATGCTGCTGCACAAATAACATGATTGCATTTAAATTAAGCACCCTGAACAAGAGTTTAATTTGAAATTATGAAACAAGGAGTCATAATTTTAGCTATCTAAGCCACTTGGATTTAGCACATCCAGCTAACTCAATACATTCACAGTAACAAACGGATACTCAACGAAGGTGAAATCTGCACAGATGGTGAAGGCCAAGACCAACCTCCATAAAGTATCAAGGCAATGAAAGGAGAAGGGATGAGGGAGTACAACAGCCAGAAAAGGTCTGCCACAGCCCCATGTGCTTCAAGCATCTCTGCTGGCCCTACAGCAGAGACAGCAGCTATGAGCAGGCATAGCCATGCCCTGATCCTGCTTACTCCCTTTTTACTCCAGTGTAGCATCTTACTGAGGACTCCTGCTCTATGGCTTTGGTGTAGTTGGCTTGGAAAAAAAAAGGTGTTTGTTGCTCTGGTTGGAGACATGGCTGAGAGAAGCCAGGCTTGTAGACACCCATGGGATTAAGTGAGGGTGGGTTTCTAGTCTGAATGCAAATTTGGGGTACTTTTTGGTGGATCCTACATTTTGGGAAGTCTTGCCACAGATTTACATAGGGCAAGATTAGCCTTAGGAACAGAAAGGCTGAGTGTGACACAGGACATGCCACTTCAGACCTCACATTAGTTGTGGACAAATCCAGCCCCAGAAAACAATTTGACACAACAAATAAAAGCAGCCAAATATATGTGAGTTTACAAAAGAAAAAAGTCAGAAATTAGTAACATTAGCATCAAACTAGAGCAACACGGTCTACACCTATGTTTGAGCTTGTTAGTTCTCCAAGTAGGTTTCCCAGAACTTGTTTCACATTTCTAAAATGAACTGCCCTATTAAATGCAAATTAAATGCACAGTTAGTTACATTCAGCAGATGCAGTTCAAAGCATTGCCACACTCCTAGCCCAAACACATTCGTTCATTTCTAACAGCACAACCAAATCAGGTCATTGATAAAATCTGTTAGAAACGTACAAGCAAATTCAATCGCAGGGAGAAGACATGGGGACAGGCTGCGAAGGAGAAGGAGGTCCCTGAATTTCAGGAACACTCAGCCTTGCTTGCACCTAGCCAGGGAAGAGCCCTGCCCGCCCTGCGATCTGCAGTACGGCAGGAGGGACCCACACTCCTCAGCGGAACATCCTCTTCCATTAAAACACCGATATCTTCATCTTCTACTCAGTCAATTTACATCTGCCCAGAGATGATTTCTCTTTCAGGACCAGCAGGTTCCAACAGGCTGCAAGGAGATACGTGCTCTATCGCTTCCCTCCTCAAAAGTAGACTCGAGCCCATATTTGCCCGGCCCTCATAGGTGCGAGCCGCTGGGCACCGCAGCCCCCCGCGTTCACTCAGGTGAGCCCACTCCAAACTCCCCTAAATTATAACCCCAGTGCTCCCTACTGAAGAGCAGCTGCCTCCTCGCCGTGCCGGACACCCCATGTAGGGCTCTTCCTTCACATCTCTACGTGGGCTACAATAGCCACCTCCGGAGACATCTGGGGTGCCTCTGGGAAGGGGGCTGATGTATAAAGCCCTGCTCGGATGCCCACCCCAATGGCGCCCGGGGCGGCTCGGCCTGCCCGACCCCCGCTCCGCAGCCTCTCCCCGCAGGAGCTCTCTTTCTCCGCTCGGCAGCCGGAACGCAGCCCAGGCAGAGCCGTTTCAGGGTCGCCGAGACCCACAAGACCCTTCCCGTGCCCGCGGCGGCTCTGGGACACTCTCCCCGAGAACTCCAGGGTGAGGGTGAGCCGCCCGCCCTGCCTTCCGCGGCCGCAGAGACCGACCCCGGAGCCGGCACAGAGGGTGACGGGGAGGTAGCCCTGCCTGGAGAGGACGGTATAACGCAAAGCTGGCCAGGGGTCTCCTCACCCCTTCGCGGAGGACACACATCTCTGTCGAAGGGGTCCCGCATCCTGCCCCAGGTACTCCTCACCCAACTCGGGAGGCGGGGGGAGGTCCCGCGCCCCACCCGAGGTCCACCTCTGTCCCCGCTGGCATTCCCGTCTCCCGGTGCGGCGCAGAAGGGGACTTGTGCAAGGAACGATGCGGGACCTTGCGCAACCGGGAGCAGAGCCGGGGTTGCCCTCCTACCTGTGTATCCGGGGGGGCCGCCGCTATCCCGCCCGGGCGCGGCGGTCCGCGGCACGTCCAGCCCCGGCGCCGTGGCTGCGGGCATGGCTCCGCCAAGCCGAGCCGAGCTGCGCCGGCCCCGCTCCTCCCCGGCAGGTGCAGCCTGCGCCCACCTCTGCCCGCCCTCCGCCGGGGCCGGCCGGGGAGGAAGCTGCCGTCCCGCGGGAGCCGCCGCTGCGGCTCCTCCAGTCCTCGCCGGGTGCCCTCCCCGCGGCTCCTCCGCCGGCACCCGCGGAGGAGGGGGAGGAGTGGGCGGAGAAGGAAGGGGGGACGCGGGGGCTAGCCGCGGCTGGCAGGAGCCGAGGCGCCGCCGGAGCGGATCCTCAGCCCGCTGCCGCCCCGAGGCACCGGGCAGCGCCGTCCTGTGACGTCTAGCCCCGGGGTCGGGGACTGTCCCCACCGGCTCCTGGGGCTTGGCCCGTCCTCTCCCGACCCACACGGAGCGGCCTGGCAGCGATGCGGCTCCACCCCTCGGCGCCTGGCAGGGAGCTGCCTGCCCCCCGCTGCCTGCCCTGATTGCCCCTGCTGCCTGCTCTCAGCTGCCTGCCCCCCGCTGTCTGCTCTCTGCTGCTTGCAGGCTGGTCTCATGGGTCTGGTCTTCTCATTCCAAACATGCTGCCGACCGCTCGTTGTGCCATTATATGCCAGAGTCTAGATCTCTCACATATATGCGGCTTATGGTTTTCAAAGTTGTGTTTATTTTCACTGGAACCTGAAACTAAACTCACTGGATAGCACCAAGAGAAGTCATCCTCCTCCCTGGAAGCTGAGTGGCACGCACCAACAGGCATGGGCCGTTCAGTGAAAGCCAAGTACCTTGCACTCCCTTTGTGTGTGCGCCTACCACATCCTGGCCTTATCACCCACAGTCACTTCTTACCCTAGCAGCAGTACCTCAGCTGGGTGAGTTTGGCTCTTGGCAGTGTTTGGTGAGATCATTGAATTGCTGACACTGGCAGTAGATTCAGAGAAGTACTTCAGTGGTTTGTACTGTCTGTCTAGGAAAAACAAGAGGAGAAAGAGCAGCCCCTTCTGAAGGAGCTTTGCTTGGTGCTGAGCATATGGGCTGGGCCCATGGTAAGCACAGTGGCTATTAACACTCACTCCCCTTCCTTTACCCTCTCATTGTCTTTTTTTTTTTCACATGGAATTAGAGGGAAAAAAAGTTTGCAGAATCTGAATCACACTCCCCTCCTGTCAACATTTAGTTTTTCTTTGTAATGGAAAGCACAACACAACAGGGGTGCTTTTCGTTAGCATGCCCTGGAGGGGCATAAAGAGCAGCCCTGGCTCTGGCTGTAACCTACCAGGAGTTAAGTCATCTCTCTAGCTTCAGGGCAAGTACTTGTGTGGGGAAGCTGGGGGGACTTAGTGCTTGTCATCAGTGGAAGTCTTGCTGATAGCTCTAGAGGAGAAGGTGGCCAATGCCATTTGAGCCAGTGGCTACAATCCTTACCCAAACCCCAGCTGTACTAAAAGGGAATTTTGCCCAAGTAAGGTGCTGTCATCTGCCATCATCAACAGTGTTGACATGATTCTGATTTCAAAGCCACCCTTCCCATGCAAATACCCTTTGAATTCAGTAAAAAAAAAAAATTCTAATCAGTATAGTGTGAACAAACTCAAGAAAAAACATGAGGGAAGGAAGAGAACAGAGAGTGCATCTTAAAAGCAATGACCATTTCCATGCTGCAGCCCAGTTTTTCACTGCTGGACTCCTTATTTCACTGTCAGTGTCTGGGGAAGCTGTGCAGCCCCATCTAGACTCTTGTTGCCTTTGTGCAGGGATTGTTTAACTGCTGGATTTCTCTAAGCTGCCCTAAAGCACTGTCTTTCTTCTAATCCCAGTTATTAGGGCTGGTCCAAGGCATGCCAAGGACACAAGACTGCTGAAGTGAGAGTCCCTGCTGCGGGCTTAGCCTGCAGAGCCTGGCTAGCTGCAGGGCAGGGACATGCTCCCTGGCCCGGCCGTGGCAGCTTTCCAGCCCTCCAGCAGCAGCAAGCTGATCTCTGGCTCTCTGTCCCTCTCTGCAGCCAGCCCTGTTGTTACCATCTTCCTACCCACTTCTCCCTTGGAGCTTCAGGAGCTGTCTGACTCCAGCTGAGCATCAGCCCCTCAGCCCCCAGGCAACAAAACTCGGTTTTGCCTACATCACTCAGACACCTTGAGCAGTCCCATTACTTGTTCAATAACTTTGGAAAAGAAGGAGAGTAGCTCTTGGCCACAGGGTTCTGTTCACTCAGAACAGATGCCTAGGTGTCATTGCTAAAAGTCCTCCTTGGGTGCAGTAGTTAGATTCCTGAAAGAAAAACTAGACCCTTAGAAGTGACAGTGAAATAACAACGTGTTGGGTTGTAAGACCTGTTCCTGTCCCCAGGGTACTCCCTCATCAATGGTGTGTTGCTGTCCAAAAGAAGAGGTTTCACTCTGCCCCCAGCTTCTCCTCCTCCTCCTCCCAGATACAGGTTTCACCCCTGCCCTTCTGCTGGCTCTGACAGCAAGGTGTGCCTGCAAAAGCTGCTAACCCGGCAAAACCAGAGGGGGAAAGCCACTTCTTTCCTCTTGCCTTGGCAGGGAGTTGTTACCCTGACCCAGGCTTTGTCACACCACAGCCTGAAGCCCTCACCTTTTCTTTCGACTTCAACAGTTACTAATGGCTTCAGCCACCCCTGTGTAGCTCAAGGTCTACCTGGGAGTCTGCACTTTCAGATGTAAACAAGGACTGCTGCAGGGAGCAGCTGCTTAAGGAACCTTCCAGAGAAGAAATGACCCAGAGCACACCATCTACCCTTTCAGCCTCTGTGTTACAGGAGGCAACAGACTCTAAAACCTCCCTGTAAGAACAACAGGAGACAGACAACTCACCACCAACTCACCACTACCGGCATCAGAAAGGGGAACCAGGTAGAAGGACTGGGAAGAGCCAAGAAAGTAAAATCCTCCCAGACAGACCAGGGACTGTTGGTGGCCATCAGGCTGGAGGTGCAGGACACACCTGCTTGTCAGCAAGGACAGGAGAAGGAAAGGAAAAGCTGGCAGGACTGAGCAGCAGAGAGAAAAGGTTGTTAGAAGCAAGTAGACATCCTTTTGAAAACTGAAGATGCACCCAAATGAGGAAAGCAGAAAATCTGGCAGATTAAACATGAAAGGCACAAGAAGCAGGGTGAAGAGTGGAAGAACAATTTGCAAAAAAAACATCAAAATGAGTGATAAATTTGTCTTTGCATGTCTCACAGGCAGGAAGTCTGTCAGAGAACTAGTGGTTCCTTGGTCTGGATGTGAAAAGAACACTCAGGGAAGACAAGGTCATAGCAGAAAGGCTAAATGATTTCTTTGCTTATCCTGGAATAAAGCAGTGAGGAAAGGCAGAGCCCCTGTTTGAGGGATGCCCAAGATGGTCTGTGTGTTGGTACAGGATCCTGTGGAACATAGAAGGAACAAGAGCAGGTGGCATTGAGCAAGGGTGCAAAAGAAACTCCAGATGAAATAACCAAATTAATTATTAATGATGAGCCATAGCCTCTCACTTAAAATCTTGATTACCCAAGGTCCAAAATAGAGGAAATGTGACACAAATGGCACAAATGAGGAAATGTTGACACAAATGCCCCTCCTCAGGGCAGGGGAAACCAATCTGGTGTTGGAGTGGAGAATACTGCACACAGACTTGGAGAGTCAATACCCACCCATGCCCAACACCATTTTGGCTCCTCCACAGACTCTCTTGGGCTATCAGTGCTGACCCAGTGCCAGCTCGTGGCTGATAACAACTGACCTGCTCACATGCTCCAAAAAGCCCCTTTGTCTCCTGGCCCAGTCCTTTCCCTCCCCACGCAGAGATGTAGCCAGATGTTAGGGAGGTGGTGGAGCCAGCATGGGGCCATAGCTCAGGAGCTGTTTTCTTGTGCTGCTCTTAAGTATAGTGCAGTACACCAGGGTACAGCAAAACACAGCAAGATGCAGCTCTGCTTATCCTGACAGCCTGCAAACGTTAAGGCAATTTGAAGAGGAAACATTTCTGTTCCCTCTGTAATAGAAATGAATAAATACAGTGCAAGAGGCCAAGTGGCATCAATATACAGACAGTGTTGCCAGCAGCTTGGAAAAACAAACATTCTGAGAACAACCATTTATGTCTTCAGGACAAGATAAAATGTTGCTGTGCACACTCTGACACAAACTGTCTCCTCCAGCATTGTTTGGAGCTAATCAGTGTGGTTACAGTTACCCTTAACAAATTCATGTTTGGTTTGGGATTTGGTGCCTGTGGTGGTCTGACGTATGTCACACTTTCTTCTCCAGTGCAATTTCTTAGCATTATAATGAGGGGGAAAAAATAGTGACAAGCCTATTTTCCCCATTTAAATTGTTTGTGCTGATAGGAAGAAGAAAACACAATAAATGATAAAAACCTGCAAACCCTTACAGTACAGAATGCATCCTGCATGGCACTGTGGGGTGTGACAGCCCTGCTGTAAAGATCTGAGTGTGCTGCAAAGCAGCCTCAGGTTTGCTGAGCTTTCCCAATCCTCACTTAAGCTCATAGAGCAGCTTTTGGAACTCAGAGAGATTTTTTAAGAGGCATGGTGTCAGAATTAATACACACACAGGAAGAGGGGCTAAAGAATACAGAGTGATGGGAGGAAGTGAGAGAGACAGAAAGCAAGTGGCTTCTTATAAAAACCCAAATAAAGTAAAGCATGTGTATGTGTGACACTTCCAGCAGGACAGGGAGCTCAGAGGACAGTCCATGAAGAGGTGTCTGGCAGTGGGGTTGCAGGAGATGAGATGGTGCCTCAACAGGGGAAAAAACCCAGCAAGAGCTCACAGCCATGGGTGGGTAATGCCTGTGGGGAGCTGATTGCTGTTATGTGAGGAAGAGCTAAACCACAAAGCTGGGGAGGGCAACACCTGGAGAACAGATAGGAGCCCAAGGCTTTGGGGAAGCCAGCAGAGAGAATCTGGAGAAGAAAAGGATACCTTTCAGGTTCCCTCACTTCCAGCCCCTGGAAAAATGGACATTTCAAAGTGGAAAGCTGCTTGCACTCCCACAGGATTTGGAACTGAGCTAGGTTCACATTGGGTGTCCTTGATATGAGCAGCCCAAAATATGGGACATTCAACTACTGGGACACTGTTCAGACTGAGACTTGCTCTAACAAATAAGGTGCTGGTGGCTTTTGGTTGGTTGGTTTGGTTTTTGGGGTTTTTTTAATCTTACAGTTAAGATCTGAATGGGAGAACAGGTCCAAAACTCAGGAGCCACTTTACCAGAACAGCTGCTGTGAGGCACTAAGCACAGGGATTGTGTGGTGGAATAACTATGTAAACAGGAGAATTGTCCTCTCTGCTTAAGATCTAGAGCTCTTGGAAAGCAGATCTGCTGTGAAAGTCAGAGCATCTCTAATTTTAGAGAGAAGCAGCTCTCTGCAGAAGCACATCTCCCAGCATCATCAGCAAGGAGCAGAATTCACTGTGCCAAGGTGAGGATTTGTTTCTCAGAGAGGATGACCCCTTTCCTCCTTGTGGCCCACCAAAAAAAGAGGCAGAAGAAATCAATATGACCATGCTCAATGACACCTTGTACTCAACATTCAGAACAGAGCTTGGGTTACTGCATTTCCAGCTCCCAGCAGCAGGGTATTTCTTCCTCAGAGCTGCAAATCCAGCCTCAGGGCTGAGATAACATAAGCAAACATAAAAGGTTTGGGATGGAGAATTTATGGCACACAATAGAAGAGGCTGACTGGCTGTTTGGGTTCCATGCCACAGTCAGGATTTATGTAGGTTCATTAGGTGATCTGGGGTAGTGAGGTGGCCTGGTTTAAAGCATATAAAGAGAATGCTGACTGCTCCACAAAGAAACTCAAGGTTCAAGTGATGATTTTTGAGTTATCCCCAGGAAGACAGGCAAAGCTCATCCCTACTAGACACTAGTGAAGCCAGCAAGCACTTGAGGTCTGACTGCAGTGGAGTTGCAGCCTGTACATCTTGCCCATGCATGACATTTTCCACTAAGATGAATTCTGAGCAAAGACATGACATGCATTCCTGAATGTACTTATTTTGTTTAAACTGAAAATAAATGCACACTTCCATGTCCTACTTTTTCTCTTGAAAAGAAAAAGCAGCCAGGACAGACACATTGTACTCCCCAAAGTTCAAATTTATGCCAGCAAGAGCCAGCACAGCAGTCATCACCTTTGCAAAGGCTCATTAAAGGAGTTCTTGCCCTCCCCCAGGACTTGTCAATCTGATTTCACAGACAAGGAAAGTAATTATTAGGATAGTTATGGTAATTTTATTTTCCCACCACAATCTAGCCCCTAGAGTTACAGCCACACGTTGTGTGATCTGGCAGCACTCCAAACCCTGCTGACTTCCCTCCCCTAATTAGTACCTTTTACTTCATTGCATCCACTCAGTCTTTGTACCTTAAGTCTCCATGACACCTCAGGTGCTTATTTTTAATGAGTACAGAAATGAAGAAAATATATTCCTGACAGGAGTCCTGAAGAGAGGCATCAGCAGCTTCTGCAAGTGCAAGCTGTCCTTTTGCTGGTGGCTACAGAAGCCAGGAGCATCTTCTTGCTCAGTGTTGATTAACCTCTACAAAATAGTTACACTTTGTGCAGGCAGCTTTCTGTAACAACCACCTGTTAGACCCTGCCCTGGGACAGCAGGAACAGGAGAACTGTAGCTTAAATAGTTGGCCTGAAGCAAAAAACCTGTGCACTGTTGTTAGAGATCCCTGTACACTGAGTTCTGTTAACAAGGGCTGTGAAGTGAGATGGTCTCAAATCTATCTGATTCAAACCAGAAATGCCTTACTTCTAAGACAAAAGACAAGGACAGCAGTCTTCCTGAGCCAGGTCTGCAGAAGAGATCTCATTCTACAGGTGATACTGTGGTTTACTTGAGCTTATTGGGGGCTGCTGGGCTTTGGCTACAGCCCTCCAATAGCTCCATTCTCAGATAAATGTGTCCAGGCACTGCCAGGAGATCTAAGACATTTGTCAGAAGAAAACTCAAGTTATTCACTCCCTTAGCAGCACTACAAGACCCCCTGAGCACAGTCAGCAGCCAGTTTCTTTTGCCCTCTGACCACAGCTGTTGAAACTGTTCCTTACCACCCAACAGTCACACAGGAGCATGCTAATAGCAGAGCAGTACAAAGTGGATCTGAAAGTGCTACAAAGAGCATGAATGAAATATTAAAAGCTGAAAAAGGCAAAAAAAAAAAAGGTCTCTGGAAAAACTTCTCCATAGCCTCCAGGAGATTGTTCTGGAGTTTGAAGGGAAGCAGTGTTAGAAGCCTCACCTTTATCTGGTGTGGTCTTCTTGACTGCAATCCCCTGCCAGACACCCACAGGATCTCTAATGTTTCCAACCTAAACATTGGAAGGGCAGCAGCACACCAGAGAGCAAAGAGCCAACAGAATTAGGTAAGACATAAAAAAGAAGTAAAGAAAATGAAAACTGGACTTGTTTGCAGAACTTTTGTTTCCCCACAAGAGGCAGCCAGGCCATCCTGGTAAACTGGTTAGCAGAGGGAAAGGCTGGGATGTGCCAGGCAGCTCTCAAGGCTCTGAGATGGTTAAGAAATAACACTGCTGGAAGGAGGAAAAGTTAAACTTCAGACAACACCAGTAATGGAGAAAATGAGTGTCAGTGAACAAGTTCCTCAGCACAGTGCTCCGTGGTAATCAAGGACAACAGACAGCAGGGCTGTCGAGTACACAGATGTGTAAACCTACTCCAACCCCACAGGCTGGAGGATCCCAGTCACTTGGCCACAAAGAGAGAGAAAAGGAGGAATGAAGCTGTGAAATTCTGTGTGGTTTGCTATTTCATTTATTGGCAAGTAACAGTGAGACTTGCTCTAGTAACTGCTGAGAGGGTGAGAAAGGGAGAGAAAGATGCTCATGTACAATCTGTGACCTTTGATGGAAATCACTCACATCAGTTTAAATTAATTACAAACTGCTTTCACTCAATGATATATTGAATTGGCAAAAGAGCTTTCCAAGCACTGTCAGCTATCTGGTTACTAGAACACATCAGTTCTTGGTTGTCTCTTTTGCTATGGTATTTACTATCCAGCATTAAGTCAGAAAGCAATACAACTGTGTCACATCTTTGGAGACTGTGTTTATAGCTGAGTGGTAAATGAGTATGTCCTAAAAATACCATGAACTGGATATATTTCAGGCTACTCAGTCAAAATGATAAACTTTCCCTTTAAAAGCCATGTAGAGTTGAAGCAGCACATTCATCTTTCTTTCATTCTGCAGGCACGTGAATGAGAAAGCTGGGGTTTTATGGACTGAGATCCTGCACTCAGGAAAGGCAATGGCACAATTCCCACTGGAGCAAGAGAATTTTTTCTCCTCAACTACTCGTTGCCTACAGAATGAGCCACTAGGGCACTGGAGCCTGTGAAAACACTAAAGGTGTTCACACTTCCCTAAAAACTAATCATTTGGGATCACACAGATGAACCATAAACCATGATTCTCCAAAATCAAGAATCTAGCAAGCAATAAACTTGGGGTGGGGACAAAAAATAATCAAGCTTGCTGGAATTCAGAAACCTGTCTCCAAATAAGCACAGAATGAGAACTAAACTCTGGGGAGGGACTTTTTAGGATGTCAGGTAGTGATAGGACTGGGGGGAATGGATGCAAGCTAGAGGAGGGGAGATTTAGATTAGATATTAGGAGGAAGTTCTTCACTTCACACAGGGTGGGGAGACACTGGAACAGGTTGCCCAGAGAGGCTGTGGAAGCTCCATCCCTGGAAGCTTTGAAGGCCAGGCTGGCTGGGGCTGTGGGCAAGCTGATCTAGTGGGAGGTGCCCCTGGAAGGCAGGGGGGTTGGAACTAGATGATCTTGAAGCTCCCTTCCAACTCTGACAGTTCTAAAACTGTCTAAAATTGCTGATGCCAAAAGCAGAGAACTTTGAGAATCTACAGCCCACTTCCATGTTTTTGCATCTGTTTCCTAAACTGTGCTGTACTCTGGGCTGTGTCCTGCTAGAAATTACCCACACACACCTTGACCTGCACAGGAGTTAGGTCACCACAGTGTCCCATCTTAACACCATCACCACAAGCACCACAAAGGGCTACTACATGATCAACACAGCTGGAGGGAAATGATTTTCTGACTGCTGGACATAGAAAGAAAAAAAAATTGCCTGTGTATCCTTTAGCCAGCAGAGAGATGGCACCTACTGCTACCATATGTTATCTCCTCAGGCATTGGCCCAACAGATACTGGAAGGGAAAGAACTTCTGAGTGGCACAGTGGCTTCATCTTGGGCTGGATTATGATCACAGGCTGAGATCTCTATCCCCTAAATGAGCTTATCTTCAAAATAATTGCATAAAAGGGAATAAACATAATGTGGCAAGAGTTGTGAGAAGTGTTTGACTTGTTGCTGCCATTGAAGTTAGAGAGTTAAAGCTGAAAACATAATTTCCTGCAAGTCCAAAAGTACTTGACCAGAATTCTAGACCCTGTGGAGTTTCATAATGTCTCCTGCTTTTAAATTAGCCTTCCATGTTAGGAAAAGAAAAGATAGGAATCTGTAGAGCAATGAAAATAAAACATAACCTAAAACCAGAAGAGGCTTATGTGGTCAAATCAAAAATGAAGGAAAAGGAAGATTTCATCACATGAGAAAGTCCACAGAGGATTTCCAGAGCATCTCTCCTCCCTGCACTTCAAAAAGGGATGGAAGAAACCTGTATGCATTCTTCCCTTGGACAAATATTTCTTTCTTGTTGTCATTGATTTCTCTGAAAGACCTCTTTCAGCAGTAACAGGAGTAAACTTCAGCCACCCCAGTGTCCACAGCCCTTCGCAGCCATGGCTTGTGTAGAGCCAACACCAAACTCCTGGACTCCTCAATGCCAGGGGGTCAGAGCTGGCAGCACTGAGGAATGAAACACTGAGGAAACAAACCCAAAGCTGGGCCCTGGCTAGTGCAAATCAGAAGTCTGAGATGTCTGCCTTTGTAGCTAAACACAGCTAAAATAAGGTAGAGAAGGGGCTGGCAGCATTCCTAAAAAGCACCAGAACATATCCATTTCCTTGTACTGCACAGGGGCATTTGTCAACCCTTGCTGTCACCCACGGATCTTAATGGCTGAGATGATTACACAAGCAATCAATGGGTGTACATGAACTGGGGCAATATTGATGCTTTATTGGCTGGTGAGGCATTGAACCTTCTAGGTGATGTGGCTTCACCAGCAGCTCTGCAGGGCTGAGCACTGACTGAGCACAGGCGAGACCGAATCTGCCTCCAGCCTGCAGCTGCTCTGTCTCCTTGTGTCTTACAATAATGCTGTCCCCAGGAGTTTCTGCAGTACTTTTAACCTCTCTAATCAGCAGCTGGTATAAAATCTAGTGCAGAAGAAATGTCTAAATTCCAAACCTAAGGGTTCTCCTTATAGACAGAAAGCAGGAGTCTTTGCTGGCTGTTAGCAGATCACCAGCCTGGGCTGGAAGTCACATTGCTTCCACAGCAGCAAAATCAAGAGTCCTGATCAGCAAAGTCTCTCTAGAGCAGGAGGCTCAATCTATACCCCAAATCTAAGCAGAACATTTCTTTTTGTAGTTGTAGCTTTTATATCAGTTTCAGTTCTATGTGCTTGAAATACTAAACTGTAAATTCTACAGCACCTACAGTATCAGCTGAGCTGGAAGGGACCTGCTAGGATCATGGAGCCCAGCTGCTTAACCTGTCCAGGACATCCCAAGAACCATACCATGTACCTCAGAGTGTTGTCCAAATGCTTCTTGGGGCTAAAACCACTTGGGGCTAAAATCACTTCCCTGGGGAGGCTGTTCCAGACCCCAGGCACCCTCTGGGTGAAGAAACTCTTTCTAATCTCTAGCCTGAACCTCTGACTCAACTTCACCCCATTTCCCCTAGTCCTATCACTGTATACTAGAGTGAGAAGATCAGTCTCTGCCCCTCTGCTACCCCTTGAGAAGATGCTGAAGACTGCAATGAGGTCTCCTCTCAATCTCCTCTTCTCAAGGTTAAACAAACCAAGTGACCTCAGCCTCTCCTCAGAAGGTTTCCCCTCCAGACCCTTCACCACCTTCCTAGCCCTCCTCTGGACTCTGAGGACAAATCCTCCTCTCTTCTCTGTGCAGATAGATGCACACACATGGATATGAATAGCACCAGCACCTACAACCTTCCCATCTAGATTCAGTGCAGAAGGTTGGTGGCAGTTTATTCTGGAGAGGTTTTTAAACAGCATGAAACAAATTCCCCCTCACTCTGGCCTGAATGTTCTGTAAGAAACAATAAAGTGGAGAGAACTAAGGCATGATTTCATGCTGTATTTTAAAACCAAATAGAACATAAAATGAGTATTTTCCCCAGAAGAGCTCTCTTGATTTTAACCAAGCCACTGCAGTAAACCAAAGGGGAAGTCAGTTAAAGCAAGTTCTGGGGGAGATTTTGGTACCCAGCAGTTTCTCTAGAGCCATGGGGGTGGCAGGAGAGCACATCTGGAAGCTGCAAGAACAAGAGGATATTTAGAATCCTTTTTCTTGCTGGCAGGAGGGAAGAGCACTGCAGGCCCTCTGCACACACCAAGGCAGCTCCACAGATTGTTTGCTGCATTTCCTTGAGAAATGGAAAGAGATGGGATTTAAAGGAGACTCCATGTACTCTAGCTTTAGAGTGCTTCCTGCAGAGACTGCACTGGGGACAATATCCTTGCATTCTACACAGCTATGGCTTCACTCCTACAGGAAACATTCCTTGCTGTGGTTCAAGATTTGAGAATCACAGGGGATGAAGGAAGGCACTTGATTGCCTCTCAGAGAGAAGAATAACCCCAAGAGCATCAAGATGCACTCTGCTACTTCCACTTAGGGGGGATGGAGGCACTAATGACTGTCTTCTTAAACATGTTATTTGCCCTTATTATTTGCTTAAGATGCATTCCTATTACCCTACTACTCTATAGTTCCAGGTTCAGAAATCTCAATTGACAGCAGAATAAGTGAAAGTGGAGAGCAGAAGGAAATGAGGGCCTTTTTCTTCCATCCTCCAAAATCACTGCCTTTCCTTACAACTGCAAATGTCATCACTCCCCTCACAGATACCTCTGAATTACAGTGGATCTCATTATTTATATTTCATGCCCCTTTTCTCCAGGAGCTCTACATACTCCATCAGCAGCTGCAGGTTTTCTTTCCCCACTAGTGAAGCACTGGTTGTTCTGAATCCTGGTTCACCTTCTGAACAGCAATTGTAATCTAGGGTTTTCACTCTGATCATTTCTGAGAGTGATAGTTTTAGGTATTGGCAATCTTATCAGAAAGTAATAAAGCAGCTAAGGAAGCCTCAGCCTCCTCAAGCCCCTCAGCTCAGCTAGCTGCCAGGGGTTTGGTCTGGCCCCTGTTTAGCAAGTACCACATTATAGTGCAGCAATCACTTTCCCCTTGCTCTCTATGAAGTGAAGTTACCATCAGTCTTTTAACAGTGTGAAAGATTAAGGAGTCTACCTCCAAATTGCTGTAATGAAACACAATTGGCAGGCAGGGTGAGGGTGAGTCAAAAACTCCCCCAAAACTGGTAGCAGTAGCAGGCTGAGGGAGCAAACTGCCCTTCTGAAGCAAGGCACAGGGCTTGGCTGAGTGTTTTTCTTGGAAGAATTGTAGGAAGTGTCTCCTAAGGCAATCAGAAGCTGTTAAGGTGACAGGTGAACCCTGCAGAGCCAAACCTGAGCTACAACAGCTCTGCAGGAAGGGACTGAGGAGGAGGAGTGTGACTTCACTCCCCTTTCACACCCCAGACAGCTCCTTCTCACTGCTTTAGTTAGGCTATAAATAAAAGTGTCCTGTCATCATATGCTCTGATCCACCCCCTCTCTTCTCATTATGGCTTTCCTGCCTTCCCCAAGGAAGAGCAAGAACCCAGGGGAACCTCACAGGAGCCTGGTACTGGGGATGCTCAGGTAGCAGGTGCCCCTCTGGATCCCCCTCCCCCATGTCAGACAAGCTCCAAGGTTCTTCTCATGGAGGCTTGGAAACTGGGCACCTTCCCTGGGCTCCAGATGGTTGGTTTTTAATAGCAGGAGCTCCAAAGTCCACTCTTCCATTAATAGATTGAATATTAGAGCAGAAGTGCTTGGGTGCAGCTTATCTTCTCTAATGGAGCACAATGCTTTCAGAGACAGGAGCAGTCTGTGCCAAGCACAAGTGATAGGGCAAAACTGGATCCCTCAGCTAAGGACAAGCCTGGATGCATCTCAACCAAAACTTCATTAATGGAGCTTTCTTTTAGAAAAAGAGAAAAAACACCTATTTTTTTATTTAAAACTCCCTTTTTTCCCCTTAGGAAAATGAAAATAACTCAGTGTTTATACAGCCACAGTACCTATGAAGGTACTGGTGCAATTTGCATTTTCTCCAGTCTCAAACTCCAGGTTTTCACTTGGGACATCAGGAAAATGTTCCTCTCCAGACACCTCTGACTCAGGCAGAAGGCCCTGTCTAACCTGAAGTGTGTAGCCCTTAGAGCTGCAGGAAGCAGGATCCCTTGGTAAGTACCAGTCAAAGAGGCTTCCAGATGCTCCACTTGGTTCCAGTCCTTAAATAACATGCCAACAGCAGAGGAAGGGCAGAGACAAAGACTAATGTGCCTCCCTGATTGATATCAGCATCAGAGCATTGTGCTCAGGGGCTTGCTAATCCTTCAGAAACATTTTAGGACATCAGCTCTATCTGGTGCTCTGGGTGTCCATATGTCTTATATATATTTATGCACACATTTTAATATATGGGAGAGGAAGGGAAAGAGATCCCTTCCTTACTCTTTCCTAATTTGCTCCAGGTTGCAGTTCTAGAGTTCATTTTTAAACACCAGAAAAATGAGGTTTTAATTTTAAACTCTTTGGGCTTCTGTAAGCCAATATGTCAGTGTCTCACACCTGTAACAGTCTGATCTTGACCACAGCTCAGGATGCAGGAACAAAGAGGTTTGAGTTCTTACCATTCTAAAGCCTTCCCTCTCTGGTCAAGGGCAAGAATTCTGTCTTAGCTCTACAGAGGTCTTTGGATGCCTTATTCCTATTTAAGTATCTAATACTCATTACATAGCAGCCACAGATGTAAATGTGTCCACAAATCTGGGATTGACTGCTGGAGCTTTACACACACCCCCACCTGGGAAGCAGGGGTGACTGTACTTCAGGAAAATGCAGTTCATCTTTGTGCAGGCTTAATTTGTCTGGAAAATAAACCCTCCAGAGTTAACCCAGCACTGCCCTGCTGCAACAGAGAAAGAGGCAAAAGGAGACAAGTTGATCCAAACAGCCTTCTCCTCTTCAGCTTGCTTCATCCCCCAGGGTTTAGCCTTGCTTAGAGCCAGTCTATCACAGCCATGCCAGGGAGAGGATGTTTCCCAGACTCTCAGAAGATGAAGACAAGCCCATTCCAGGCATGAAGTCAGTGGGCAGAAGCAGAAGCACACGGAATTCCCATGTGACCCTGCTCTCAGAGGGAGCAGCACTCCTGCACTGAAATCCTCCTTTCTGGAGGATTATCATGGATTAGGGACTGGCAGACTGACAGCCCTCAAAATCATCACTGTCACCTCACTGCTCCCAGCTCATTGCTGCTGTGACAGCCCCAGAGCCATTGCATATTCTTCCCAGGAACAAAACAGAACATCACCCACCTTGAAGTTTGCTCATGGCACAAAGGCAGAAGGGAAATGGGTAACTGAGGCAGAGAAATCCAGTTCCTTTGGTAAGCTGAATGCAGGCTAACAACAGAGATTTCAAACCAGCAAAACTTGGGGTGTCAGCTCTGAGAGCCAAGAGGATTGCAGGATGAGGACTTCAGGAAGTCCTGGCTGAAGACAGCAGGAGAGTCCAGCTAGAGAAACACCTGAGCTTGTGATTGCTGGCACTGCACTGGGCCCAAAAGACAAACAGCACTTGTGACTGGAGTGAAACAGTGGGAAATCTTCTGATTTCTGTAACTGGCACAAGTTTGCCAGCTTCTGAAGTACCATAGCTAAACCAAAATAACTCAGGGAAACCTAGTGATGTCAGGGTCTGCCTAAGCAGGTGACAAGAATATTACCAGCCTTATAAAACTGAAAACCCCATGCTTCTGCATTTCCTTATTCAAAATACTCCATCTAAATGACACTGTGATGATGGGGTCAGTGCTGAGAGAACTGGAAACTTGGGCTTTTCAAGGTAGGGCAGGAGAATCCTTACACAAATGGTCACCCAGGTGTGGCAGTTTTACTGCTCAAATAATTGCTTCTCTTTCTTGGTCAGCATTTTATTGGGAACATTGACCCTGCCCTGTGCTAACTGGGCTGGGGTGCTCATGCCCTGACTGAGCTCTCTACAGCTGCCTGCTGCTCTGCTCCTGCAGTGCTCTGATATAGGTCACATGTACCTTGCTAAATCATATTATTCATTGTGTGCTTTCCTAGACTCCAATTGCTATGGATTTGGAGCACCACTTCAGAAGCATTAATGCCAATTTTCATACCTTAGCTACTAAAATGGAAACCAGCTTTTTTGGTGTTGCCTTGAACAAGGAATGAGGACACCATGAACCCTTAACAAGGAGGTGAAAGCATTCTCCTCCATAAATGCAGTTCCTCATGTTAATGCAGGCACTCTTTGTTTCTAAACCCTAGAGTTTCTAAAGCAAGTGCAGATAACCTCAAGCCACCTGAGTCTTCTACTGAAATTCAGTTGCAGAGTGCTTTTATCATGCTAATAACTAGGAAAGTTGTCATCTTGTCACCTCTTGACCCCTCCATCACTTCATACACCATCCAGACACTGGCTGACAAGAAATGTCAATTTTTCAACTATTTTTCTATTTTTAGCCTGTATTGGGTAGCTGCTCTCTCTTTGACCTTCAAATCTTCTACCCAGCCTGAGCTTCTACAAAGAATTTGGTGGGTTGTCCATAACAACCAACTAAAGAGCTACATTTATGACAGTGCCATATGGCATCCACATGCTGACATTTCCACTTTCCTCCCAGCAAGCTCATTTTTGGCCTTGTGAAAGACTCCAAGGGTCACCAGATCTTGGTTATACTTCTGAGGACTGTGGAAGAGCCACCAGAGCCATGGCATTGACTACCTGAGTCGATGTTCTGGCTCTTGCAGGCAAAGGCTACTGGCCCTGACACTTGCTGTTGTTAGATTCTGGTTTTATCTACCTAAAACTTGTCCAACTATGGTGTCTGGCTGAAGGTAAAACCCAGTCTCCATTTTACTCAGAAATGCCTAACCAAAGAACTACCCCAATGTTAGGAGACAGAAACCAGGTTTATTTTTTTCTGCCTCTTGCCTTTTATGTAAAAATCCTTCATTTTTAACCAATTTTGCTCTATTGGGAGGAGATTCTGGGGGAAGCCAAAGGTGACAGAGGAGCAACTTCCTTCAAGATCAAGCCAGTCACCCTGATTTCAAAGAAATGCCATTCACTTCGTGGAACCTGCCTCATCTCTGGCCAAGTCTGGCCCAAACCATGGCACTGGGGTAACATTTGTGTCACCAAGCTGGCTCACAGGCAGCAGCCAAGGCTCCAGGTCAGATGAGTCCTGGGGATTTGGATCTGCGTAAGACAGAAGAGGATTGAGCCCATGTGATACCAGTGCCTGCTTTAGACACCTCCAGGAGATGCAGGCTGGATTTCCTTCAGCCCTTCAAAACAACAAGAGGAAGTCATCTCCAAGAAATCTAGTAAAGCACTGGTGAACTGTTGCTCAGTGTTGGCTCCATCATAGACTTGGATTACCCTAAGCCTGCTGCTTACTTGGGAAGTCATGGAAGGAGAGCCAATATGCCACAAATTTGACACAGAAATGATCTCTCAGGCAAAAATCTAGTGGCTGTGGCAGTAAAGTTGCACCCTCTGGTTGGCTCTGTGCTAAGGGAAATTGGGGAAAGTTTCCCTAAGGGGGAGAAAATTAACTAAGGAGCTGTTGGCAGGCAAAGACCAATGGAAACCTGCTGAGACTTGGTCATCCTCCTTCCCAAGGGGCAGCTGTGGCTGCTGGAGAGGCCAGGAAGAGAAGGATGCCTGCTCCTGCCTGGGTGCACCTCCACATCCAGGCCCCACATGCCTTCCCCCAGCTGAAGGGACTCCTTGCCTCCACAGGATGAAAGCACCAGGAGCCACAAGGACATTTTCTTTCCAGTTGTTGTTGCCAACTGAAAGCTAAAGCTCTCTTTGAGAAGGCAACAATTGAATCCCAAGGGATTTTATTGCTGCAACTATGAAACTCACTCAGCCCCACAAACACTTGGCAGCATTGTTCAAGCTCAACTGGACTGCAGCTGAGGTTAGTCCCAAAAGCTGCAGTTCCAAGGACTCAGTCAGCTGGCTGGAGGCCACCCTCCTCTGGGAAACCACATCCATGACACACTTTTATCTGAGAGAGGTGACAGACCCTGAAGCTGCCTCAGTTTCTCACTCTGAGGGTCCTCAAGCTTAACCAAAGAGAATAATGACTTTTCCTGTCCCAGTTGCCAGCTTGAGCTAGAATACTTTGGGGTTGTTTGGGGTTTTTTTCTTGGACACCTTTTTTTGCCACCTGTAATGCAGAGTCACAGGCAGTCACAGCAAGGCAGCTCTCTGCAACCATTACCAGTCCCTACCCACCTGACAACCAGAGCTCCATCTCTGCTTTGAATTCTTTCTGATAAGAATGCCACAAATACCACAAACCAACCACTAACCTTTGGGGAAAAAAATAAAAAGAAAGGTTTAATGAAGTAATAATCCTTTAATTTAGTAATTCTTCATCTCCAGGTACTCTAGTGTCCACTCTTAGCTTTCTTTAGCACAGCCTCCCAGCCAGCACAAGAAGTGAAGCACAAGTAGCCATGATTTCACCTTACAGAGGATGTAATGCTATCGTCCCTCCCTTTGTCATGATTTGGCAAACAGACAGGAACTCAAGCAAGAGAAACCCAGCATCCATTCAGATTAAAAACATGCAAAATCATCTCTCCCATCAGCTGGCAATTTCTCCTGGGTTGCACAAGGTTTGGGTGTTTTGCTTCTATTTTGGAAGAGCCTTCTGTGATTTCCCCCTGGGGCTGTGGGCAGGCTCAGCCTCTCTCCCCTCCCATGGCCATCCCAGGGGCTGTGGGAGCACCCAGCACTGGTCACCTGCCCGTGGCTTGTGCTGATCCTGCAGTTGCCAGCACAGACAAGCACTTCACAGCTGCTTGTGCATAAAAAAGGACAACGGTTTTGAGCCTCAGCTTGGAATCTTCCATGTTGGTAGCTGCTTCTGGCAACAGAGGTGTGTTGTGTTTTCTTCCTTCAAAGACTGTGAGCTTGTCCTGGAGGCTGAGAGGGCGAACCCAGACAGTTCATCCCACTCTGCTCTTCTCCTTAGTCTATCCCAAAGCTGATCTCTGCAGCAACCCTGCCCGCTCCCAGGCTCTCTGTGCTGCCGAGAGCCACAGAGGACAGGCTTTGGGGATACCAAACCACAGTGCACAGCATGACTACAGCAGTCTGTGTTTTAACTGAAGCTGCTGAGAAGGTGACTGGCCAACTCCCAGCTTGTACAGGGTAGGAGAACTGCTGCCTCAATCCATGCATGTCTGCTGACTCCAGCAGTGGCAGCTCCCAGCCAGGCTCCCTGCTCTGAGCTTGCTTGTACCAGCTCCCTCCAAGCCTCTCTTGGCAGGAACCTGTAGCCAGAAGTGTGGGAGGAGCTTCACATTTGTTTGGTGGGGGGAGGAGGGCCAAAATCATAATAGATCTGAAGTGATAAAGCCTTATGAGCTCTGCTGCAGGAGGGAAACAGCATCCTGAAAGTGAACAACTGCACAAGTCTCCTGTAAATCTAGGGACAGCAAAAGCCATGATGTAAATCCCTGATTATCTAAGGCTTGGCAGGAGGTAGAGATGATCTCATGCTTAAAGATCAAACAAAGGTATATGGTCAGATCCTCAGCTAATTGAACAGATGGAGTTGTAACCAAATCCATCCATTGGTACCACTACCCTTTTCTACCAATCATGATTTGATTCCACAGCAAATGCTCAGTGTTTCTCACCCTGCTGCATTTGCCCTTGTGCAGCTTCAGATGGATTATTGCAATGATTCATTTTCCTAAGCCATTTTGATGTTAACCTTTTGCCCTTGCC
This sequence comes from Galbula dea, assembly GCA_013399015.1. Lineage (NCBI taxonomy): Eukaryota > Metazoa > Chordata > Aves > Piciformes > Galbulidae > Galbula > Galbula dea. The sequence continues at coordinate 534,864 of VWZX01001144.1, read as the reverse complement.
ATCCCACAGGTGAGTCAGTCTCTGAGGGGTGAATTCAAACAGAACTGCACAGATGCCCTGCAACATCATCACTGTGTTCACTTAGAAAGGGCAGAGCTTGATGGACACACAAGCACAAGGCTAGTGTCAACTTCAGAACAGCCTGAAGCTGGTCTTGGTTAATATTGCCTCTTCCAGCTGCAGAAAGGGACTGAGTAAAGGCAGGAACACCAACCAGCAAAGTGCTGACACATCAGTATTGATCAAGACACTCAAAATGACACCAGACACTGAAAAGGGAAAATATTCTTTGCCCCAGACACAAGCAGTCTGGGACAGAAAGGTAAAAATAGAAAGTCAGCCAGGCCACAGCAGCAGGCAGGGAAGCAGTGAAGACTTCTAAAATACCTCCCCACACTTCATACACCACAAAACACAAAAGGGAGCTATTTTTTCCACTCTCTTTCCTAATATCAACAGGCTGCTGTACCCCTAGAGCTGCCAGCCAGCAGCTGGCTGCAGGCAGGGCTCCCAAAGGTGAGAACATTTCCCCTGACACACAGCCCTGCCTGCTTTAAATGGAGTGACTGGAAATGCCAGCAAGCTCTGGGGAGGTTATGTTTGCAAACAGGATGCAAGAAATTACTTAGAAAGGAGGAGAGAGCAAACCAGAAACAGGCATGGTCTAAACCAGGCATGAACCACCTGTAAAGAACATGTAGGTGCCCTTGACCCTGCCCCAGCCTCTACCCCAGCCCCAGCTACTGCCCTAGCCCACAGAGTCAGGTTCCTTACCTGGTTGTGCTTTGTGCCCTAGGTTGTTACTGGTGCTTGCCTCAAATCCAGCAGACTCATCTCCAGAGGAAGGGGACTGGCACAACCACAGCAGCAGGCTGCTACAGGCCACTAATTACTTTGTTCCCTTTGGAAAGGTGTTTATAATTAACATTAAAGAGACACTCCTCATTCTCACTGCTTTACCCCACTTTCTCTCTCTAAACAGCTCCAGCATCAAACAAGAAATTCAGAGGTTTGCTGTCCTCCTCACTGAAGGAAGAGGAAGCTATCCCAAACCCAGGAGGTTTAGCTCCCAGGTGCAGCAGCGTTTTAGGATCCTGCAGGACCCTGATTTGAGAGCTCAAAGCATCTCAGCTGAGCTTCATCCTGCACCAATGATGCTCAGAAAAAGGTATTTTGTGCCTCTTGAGGCAGCCAGAGCCTGATGGCCTTGATCTGTCAGCCAGCAGCACAAAGACCTGGAGGATTTTGCTTCCCAGCAAGTGGCAAGGGTTTGTTGGTCCAGCTCAGCAGAGCACACAGGTGACACACAGAGGAGTTGTTGACTTGCTGCCTGGTTTTGGCATCCTTTCTGAAATGTGTTTGACACCAGGACACCTCAGCTAGGGTTATCACACTTTTAATCCCCACTTCATTGAAATTCAGTCCCCTGGTTAAACTTTGACTGCTGCTGCCACAACTATAGGGTTTTTTCCTCCAGTCTTCTCATGGCCAGCAGATACAATTCAGCTTTCTGCAGAGAGCTAGAAAGGGGCTATTAGCAGCTTTAATCTTATTTATGTACCAATATGAAGGCATAAGGAGGATTTACATGATGCTTAATCCCTGTGCTAGCCCTCTGCACAGAAGCAAGCTGCACTCAGAAGAACAGGGTTTAGGACAAAGGAAAATCTTAAACTTACAGCTTCTGTGGCAAAGGCTGCCAGGGACTTCTGCTTCTGCACCCTGGGCAGCTCCTGCTTCCTTCCAGATGACAGAAGGTGAAGAAAGAGAATGAAACTAAGGCTCTGACCTTGCACCCTTTTATCTGGACAAAAGTAGATGCTGCTAGAGGTTTAGGAGAAGCCTCCAGAGATGCTCTCAGAGGAAGGCAGCAGCATGCTCTGGGGCCCTGGTGCTGCTTGCTTTGCTGCAGGGAAGTGATGCAGACTGAGCTAGCTTCTGCTAGGGAAGCATCTTGGAGCATGTGTCCTTTCTCTGGGGGGGCTTTGCTCTTGCCCTGCTCTGTGTTGCTTTGTTCCTGTGTTCCTTTGCAGGCAGCATGTTTCTCCTCATCTCTTTGGAGTGCACTTCCCTGCAGGCAATGGAGATACACTGCTGAGGTCACGGGAAATGAGGCTGTGTGGGCTCTCTCTGGCAGGGTTTTGGTAGCAGAGGGAGAAGGCTACTGGTGTAGGCTCCCTGTAAGAAGCTTCCAGAAGCTCCCCTGTCCTCAAGACTGCTCTGCCTCTGGCCAAGGCTGAGCCAAGCAGTTGGGTGAATTCTTTTTGTTCTTGGGGTTGGGGGGGAGTTTGTTTCCACTGGGAGAGGGGTGGGGCCTGAGAAAGACAAACACGTGGACACCAAGGTGAGGGATGAAGAAGGGGGGGAGCTGCACCAGAGCAGGCATCCCCCTTCAGCCCCTGGGGAGATCACAGAGCCACAGAATTATCCAGGTGGGAAGAGACCTCTACTAAGATCATCAAGTCCAACCAGCAGCCTAGCACTGCCATCTCAAACCACGTCCCTCAGACTAACCCAGAAGTCCCTAAGGGCTACAGCTAGATGCTTTTTAAACATCTCCAGGGATGGTGACTCCACCACCTCCCTAGGCAGCCTGGGCCAACATCAGAAGAAGACAAGACCTGACAATGTAGTAGATTGTGGGAAAGCTTAATGAAAAAGGCACTGCCTGTGCTTCCTAGCTTGACTGATGCTGACATGAGATATATTTGGTGATAGAGCTCAATTTCAGTAGTGTGGCTTTGAGAAGAGATAAGAAGAGGCATTATTAGCAGTGGTGAAGATAATACAATACAGGAAACCAAATCTCTCCTCTTACATCTTGCTACAAGGTGCTGAATATTTAGTATTTATTTTAAATATGAATGCATGGTTTGGGTTCAAGTTTCCCCCAGAGAAAAGGATTGCTTTAATCCTCTCATTTGAAATGCAGATGTCTACTTAAAGCCAGCTCTAAAAATAAAACCATCATAAAAAATACAAACATCAGTCACATGGAAGAGTTCTGTAGTCTAGAACTTGTCCTGATGTGAAGGAAACCTCAGCAATATTGTTCCTAACATGTTTGTCCTACTGTAATCCCTTCACAGGCTTGCATGTGGTGGCAGAGGAAACTGGGGTTTCCTGCATGGATCAATGTAGGAGAGGCTGTTAGGAGGCACTGGTTAAAGTTAAAACTGGTTAAAGCTTGATTGAAGGACAGAGGTTGTGTTGAGACAAAATTAATCTAGAGAGTGTTCCCAAGTGGCATGCACAGGGGGGAGGATGGGACCCCCAGGGCAATGCTGTGCTGCAGCACAGGCTTTGCTTAGGAGAGGGAGGATGAGTAGATGAGGAGGAGTGGATGCAGTAAAATCTTATTGCCAAAGACAGAAGTTTGAGTTTCCACACAAGGAGTAGAGCTACTAAAAAAGGGGGGGGAGGGCAACTTCCTCCCTCCTCCTCTCCCCCCTCCATTTCTCAGAGCCCAGCTGCACTGCCAAGAAAAGCAAAGTGCCATGAAAAAGAATCTAGGCTGAGTTGTTGCCTCCACAACAACACCTGCACCAGTGCTGAAGGTCTGAGACAGGAGATGAGTTCCTCAACCTGGACATCAAGCCTGATGTTGATGCTGCCTGGTGATCAAGCTCCTGGCTGGATGAGGAAGCATCACTCCTGTTTCTTGGTTCTGCTGGGAAGAGAAGCAGGGTGAACCCAGGCAGAGGCTGTGGTGTGCTGCTCTGGAACTCACCCTCTGGGTGCCTGTGAGGAGCCTCAACAACCCCTCCAGAGGTTCTGGAAGAGTGAGGTTCCTCAGGGTGGAGCTAAAGGCACACACAGCAGGAGGTGCCCACACACTGGTGGGCAACTCACAGGACTTTCTGCACCACCCTGCTGGGATGATGCCTCAGAAGGCAAGGTAGGTACTGCTGACATGAAGCCATGGTGTGCAACCTGAAGAGGTGTGAAGGAGACAAGGTTTTGCTCCCCTGCATTTTTCTTGCTGTGGCTGAGTCACTTTTCTTCCTGAAACAAAAACCTCTCCAAACCTCACCTTGTCCTTCAGAGAAACCTGGCCAGCAAGCATCTACTGGGGTGACAAAAAGCCCATTTTGGTGCTGCAGGGAACTAGACATAATACCTAAAATCCCCAAAGCCCACACACTTCCAGAAAGACACTGGAGACCAGTGCTTCCTGCTCCTGTCACAGAGTCCTGCACTCCAGAGGTGCACAGAAGCACCTTTAGGAAAGAATGAACTGTGTTCTTCAGTTCCCTAGCAGCACTTTCCTTCCCTTGTGATCCTATGCTCATGCATCCCTTGGGCTTGTTCAGCAAAATAAACTCATATTCCCTAGAGGGAAAAGGGGCCTGGAGTGTTTTTCTTGCTGAAACACACTTGGCAGGCTGTGTGCTGCTGAGCCAGACCCACACTGCATGGCCCACAGCTGCACCAGCTGGAGGCATCCAAGGTTGGGTCCTACTCCAGGGCTACTTGTACTGCTGCCTGCCTGCCTCCCTCTCTCCAACACACCTTGATATTGCTAGTGGAGACAGGAGGGGAAGGGGTGGCTGGGTGCCTCCTGGAGGAGCTGCAGTGGAGGGCTGCTAGAGAGGCAGCAGAGAGAGAAAATCTCTGAGGGTTTGGGGTTGTTGGGTTTTTTCCTTCTGTATTTTTGTTTGAACTGGTCATCAGTTCAGCCCCTGAGGGTGGGCTACATCTGTGGGATGTACAAGCCTCACTCCAGGCCTCTTGCTTTAGATGTGAGAGGAACTCAAAAGACAAACTGTCCAAGCAGCTCAGCTTCAATCTCAGCCTGAATTTCTTCCAGCTTGCAGCTTCCCACAGGCACCTACAGAGTTTGCAAGATCAGTTGGGCTGCTCCTGCTGCAGCTGTGAATCTTCCAGGATTGCAGGCAACCAGCTGAGTACCTGGCTGGTTCTCTGCAGGCTCTGAAAGACTGGCTGGGAAAAACATCTACTGGCTTTTATTTGATGCTTTTCTTTTCCCCCAGTGGGGGGAACACCACCAGAATGTGGCAGTGAGGAGTGGGAGGTGCTGGTGATGTCTTCTGAAAAACAAACAAATAAACCAAAGAAAAAGGGAAAAAAAGTAAAGAAAAATAAAAAGTAAAGAATTCTTCCCAGCTTACCCCATCAGAAGAGAAATGTGGAAGTGGAGGGAGAGCTCTGTGGTGATTTCTGGATTTATTGAAGCCACACTTCACTCCTGTACCTGGCTCTGGCCATCCCAAGGCAGACTCTTGCCTCGCTCCCTGGGGCCAGGGAAGGTGGCAGGAGAAGCTGGGGGAGATCCAGCACACTGCATCTGCTCTCCCCACACCACTTGTACTGAAAGGAGAGCAGGAAATAGTCACTTTGCTGGGCTGGGGAGTTTAAAAGGTGCAGTGAATAATGTGCCAAAAAAAACCAAACAACCAAACCACACACCATTCCCCTCAAAAATCCCCAACCAAAAACCCTCACAAAGCAAAACAACAACAAACAAAGCCAAACCAAACCAACCAACCAAAAAACAAAACCCAGCAGAAAACTCAAGAGCCCAAACTCAACTCTATAAATCTAGGGAGAAAAAAAGTCATGAAATATTAAGAAAAAACATAATGGAAGAAACTATTTGTATTTGACCAAGGAAAAATAAAGGTCTAAAGGGAGGTGAGGGGGAAGTTTGCCAGTGGATTTCCAAGCAGCCAGGATATGGTTTCAAACTGTGAAAGCCTAAGTAAGGGAAACACCTCCATTTCCCCCTAGTCAGAAAACAAAGGCAATATTTGAACCTGAAGCAAAGGGTTTGGAACAATTGTTTCCTCTCCTAGTGCAGTCTGGTCTCACTGTGAGAAACCCAAAGCAGTGTGAATCTTGCTGCATGAGCCTGTCACTGCCTGACTAGATCCTAAACAGTCCCTTCCCAGCTTTCTTGCAGCCCCCTTCAGATCCTGGAAGGCCACAAGGTCTCCTCAGAGACAGAACAACCCCGACTCTCTCACCTTGCCATCTTACCTGATGCTTGTGCAGCAGGCTCTCCTAAGTCTGCCACTAAGGAAAGTGGGAGTGGTGGAAATGAAACCTAAAGGTTGTGAACAGTGAGTAGAAATCATGCACCTTTACATCACAATCATGTAATTAGCACCACTCCCACTTTCCCCACCGAGATTACTGGCAACTCCTGTGCTGAGCTGTCACTATCAGAGAGCTCCTGAGACAGCAACTGTTGCAACATGCAGGAAACCCTAGCACCTGAAACAACTCGCAGAGGGCTTGGAACTAGATGATCTGTAAGGTCTCTCCCAACTCTGACAATTTCTAGGATTCTAAACCAACAGCAGCATTGCTCCAGGATCCTCTCCAGCCAACAGGCCTGAGGTCAGCTTTACTCTGCAGAGATGGCATCTCTGGGATAACTTCTTAGAGACCTCAGTGACTGAAACATAAAAATAGAAGAGACTGAGCCCAAGCAGCTTGCCAGGCTGGCTGTGATTAATACCCAGCAAGATGCTGGCTCTTCTCTCTAGACCAGTGTTGGATAAATCCATACATCTGAAAACAACATTCAAATCTACTGTCAAAACAAACCCCCAAATCCAGCAACTGCTCATTGGCAAGGATGAGACTGCTGAATAATAAATGATTTGTAGGCATCCAGTGGAAATTCATCAGAATTAGTGTAATTGTGGGTGTGAACATCACAGTGCTGAGATGAGGGGGGGGCACAGGGGACACAGGGGACACCAGTTAGCAGCAGGCAGAAGCCAGCTTTTTGAGCACATCTTGCTTTTGGCCACAGGTACTCAAGTCATGGCAGCACTCTTGAGGTTCCTCCTGAGCCAAGCAGCTCTGCCTTCCAGGGTGAGCTCATTAGCAAGCTAATAACCACTTTGCAAGCACTTATTTTGGGGGTGCAGAGACAACAGAGGTGGGAAGGGAACTGGCATTGCACTGAAGTCTCTGGAGACTTAGACCTCAGGAAGATACGAAGGGTTGCAGCACATGAAGTGACTGTCACTGCCCACCACAGTGGAAGGTCACCATCTCCACAGGATAATAGGAAGAAAAAGCCCCAAAAAACAATCCCCAAACCATTCTCCCCTCATTTCAGTCAGTGCCCAGTGTCAAGAGACACCAAACCTCTAGTCTCATCTCCTGTGATCATACAACACACGGCATCTGCAACTGCTTGCTGAAAAGCCTGGTTTATCCCTGTTTCATGGGACAGCCAAGTGCAGTCACTCAGCTCTCCAGAGCACTCAGCCAAGGGCAAACCCAGAGAAAAGGGCAAACCCAAGGAAAAAAACTTGCCCTGCCCCAGCTGGATTGGAGAGCAGAAGAAAAAGAGAAAGGGTAGCCATGTAAAAAGGGGAAGGTGCTTGTTTACAGGATGTGCAGTCGCTTCTATTTAGCAGCTGAATGTTCCACGCTGCTGCTGAATGACAATGAGGGAAGTCAAGAGGCTGTCAGAGAGGTTAACCACCAAATTTAATCACATTTCCAGTATTGCTGGGCAGCTCTTTCTGGGAAACTCTGCTAGGATGCAAAAGAGGTAAGAAAACCCCTAACTGTTTTGTTACCTCATCCCCAAAGAGCAAGAAGCAAGTATTGCTGCCTTCCAGCTGAATAAGGTCTAACAGGTACTTGCTATCTCTTCGTGTCTCTGTGCCCTGATAAAGGGCCCTTAAAGGGATGATTTGAGTGTCTTGGTTTGCACACACCAAACAAAGGAAGAAAGAGGCTGCACTGATTTCAGAGCTGGGCTGAAGCCAACATAACATAGTTCTTTCAGATTAAAAGAACACTTTTAGCTTTATCATTTGATGGAAGCTCTTTCCAGCCCAGATGCTGGAACTCCAGTGTCCTCCAGAAGAAGAGATCTCCTTCTCCTTTCTGAAACCACTCCCCAAAACCTCCTGACATTTCCATCTCCCTCCTCCTAGCTATACTCAGTCACAGAGGATGAACTCATTCATGGCACCGATTGACTGGCAGGGTAATTGGAGCAACACAGCTTTGCAGACACCAGTAACCTTCCTCTGTGTTTCAGGTGGCTCTTGGGAGACCAGTATGCCAGAGGCACCTTTGGGTGCATGACAGAAGGTTGGTCTGTGCTGACATAACAATGCAAACTCAACCCAAACCCTATGCAATGACAGAGGAGGTGCTGGGAGTTCTCTGCACTTGCACTTGTCTGTTCTATATGGCAGAAGAGCAGAGCTCTGGCTCTGCAATGGACTTGGATTAGTTCTCCAGACAAGGCTGAAGTTGCTGACTTGAGGCAGCAAAAGCTCTTGCTGGCTGGGGGTTTAGTCACAGAATCACACTCAATAGGAGTTGGAAGGGACCAGACTCCTCAGGCAGGTTCCCTGCCACATCTCCTGACAGTGGGAAGGGGCTGGGAATGAAGTTGCTGCCTGAGAAGTGTGACAGATATGCTGCCATCCTTGCAGGGACACTACAAAGAGGTTTTATATATTCAGTTTAAAGAAGGTGAACTGAGGAATGAAGCCAAATGATTGATGTGTATTAAAAAAAAAGAACAGAGCAATAAGGGAAAAGCTTAACAAACCCCAGAACACCACAAAAGAAAGCCCAAGCCCCCAGCCCAGCAAGATTACAAAAGGAATACATTTCCACACCATCACATTTCCAGAGGGGAGCTTGGGGGAGGAAATGCACACTGAAGAGAGTTGTTTTTTGCATGAACTCTATGCTAAACTAAATGAAATACTCTGCAAGAAACCTCTTCCTGTGAGCTGAGCAGAGGGGCTGGGGCAGGGAGCAGAGGGAAGCTGCCAGCCTGATGAAACTGCAGCAGCAGATGATGGCTTCTCATCTTCAGCATCATGGGTTTGTGATTTACACCAATGGGAAAATAAACCCCCAAAACCAGGAGAAAAACCAAACTCCCTTTCTGCAGGTAGGAAAATGAACTCAGTGCCCAGATGACTGTTTTTGAGCCATCCTAACAACTCCTGGGGCTGTCTGGAGCAGTAACTTGCTGTCAGTAGCAGCAGATGCAGAAGGCTGAAGAGGAAAACACAAGTTAAACCAAACCATTTAAAAAGACAATAGTGTGACAGATTTTATTTCATTTTTATCAGTACTACATGCTTACTACCACTAGGAACAGACATGCCTTGGGTTTTGCTTCTTGTTTTGTTCTTTTGCTGGGTTGGTTTTTGTCCTGTGTGTGTGCTTTTTGGTTTTAACCTAGAGTAGGTGTTGACCTAGAGCTTGCTGTGCCTTGGAATCTGGCTCAGGAGTTCACTGCAGGAATTTTTATTGACAGAGAGAAGTAGTGAGGTTTGAAAAGAAGACAAAATACAGGTGAACAGGAACATTAAATTACAAATTCAGTTCATACAAAAAAAGAAAATCACTGAGTCTATGCACTAAATCCTGCTCATTAGCTGAGATCTTGCAAGAAATCTGCAAATACTTATGAAACATTATTTACAAATGATATAAATAAATTGTAGGTCACTTAAATTAACCAATACAATAAAAAAAGTCACCTTTTTGTACTGTGTGTACTAAAAATGTTCTTGTTTATTGATCACAACCCAGTTTGCAGTATAAAAGGTTTGTTGACTTACATCAAAATGGGTTCAAAGAGGAGGAAAGAAGATATTGGTTTCAAAAGAAAACAAAACAATCTTATAAATGCTTAAAAAAATCAATGAGGCTTCTGAATGTGCTTTTCTGCCCAGTCTGCAGTCATTTCTAGAAGTCCCTTCTACACTGCTTGGCTTGTGAACAGCTCATCTCCAAACAGCAGAGACACTTTCAGGCAGGGGGAAATGTTCAGCACATTGCTCACACTTCACAAAGAGCTTTTCTGAGGAGGGAAAGGGCAGAGAGTGGAATGTCAGTGGCCAGCACAAGCCTTGACAACATTTAACTTAAAAGGCAGCATTGAGAGGAACTAATCACAGACTATACACATCCTGCACTCAACAGCAACCCAAAGGACTGGAAAATATACATTGAGGAAAACAAGAGACTGATGGTTTTCCATTCCCTTGCTTCAAATTAATGCTTTTCTCCTTGTCTTCTGTTTCAAAACCAGCATCAACACCAACAACTACAACTACCTTTTCCTTTAACAGAATATATGCCAGGTCACTACTGCATGTGAGAAATGGACAAGAAAAGGAGAGAAACCACCGATTCTTCCTATGCAGACACATGAAAATATAAAGCCATACAGATTCCAAAGTGCCATGAATACCAAATTCAAGTGATGGTTTAGAGCATGGAGGAAAGAAACTAACTGGAACTTGCTCTAGAGGTTGCCAAGCCCTTCAGCCGTATCTTCAGTTTCCCCTTTGGCTGCTTTGGTGAGGATTTCCATCCATTTCATCTGCAGTTCTTCATCTTCTGCACTGAAATAGAGCATTTGCTGGGACTGGCAGAGCTTAAAGACATGCTTCACCTCAAACTTCTCCCCAGCAGCTGGCAAACTGACTTCATAGCCAGGCAGAGGAATGGGACGTGGGCTCCGGCCCTCCTGAGGGAGAAAGCAGAGATGGCAAAGCTCAGCAACAAGTGGCACTGGAAAGGGAGCAGCAACGTGGGCAAGAAAGATTTCCTCTCAGTGGGATTACAGAAACACCTCTTTCAACCAGCTGGAAGCAGTAAATGGGATTAGAGATGCATTATCCTCCACCCCAAGGCATGGTCAGCAGACACAGCCCAGGTGAGGGCAGTGACACTACAACCCTCGGCAAAGCAGGCTGCGTGTGGCCAGCTGACAAACCCTCAGTGGTGCAGCCACAGCCTGCAGCCCTGCCCATGGGGTTCAACAAGCAGCTGAATGCAGTTCCAGGGTGCATGCAGCTCCTCACTCTGGACTGTGGCACAGGAAAGAGAGAAGAGGCAATATCAACTGCTTAACTAAGGAAATAAGTCAAAGGGAATGGACTTGGTGCTGGTTTCTTCTTGTTAGTGAGCAAGATTTCCTTTGCAGCAAGGGCACTGAGCCAGCTGTGGCATGGCTGGGGATCTTCAATGTCATTGCACATGCCTTACACATGTTGTCTTTGACAACAAACCCCTTGGCATTAGGTACAGGCAACCAGATCCATCTGAGAAGAGGGTGGTGCAGTTCCTTCTGAACCTCATGGGCTCTTTGTAAGATTGATTAAAAGGAATCAAGTGAGTAGAGCTTATCTGGGAGAGACACAGACACAACTAGCAGAGAAAAGGCTTGGAAATAAAAGAGAATTTCAGATTTGGAATCAAACAGTCTGCTCAGGAGGTTCTGAGTTATTTACAATGCCTGTCAGAGCTATCAGGGAATTCAAATAAAACATCCAAACAGTAGTTACTTTTGACAGCTGGACCACTTGGTGGAGAAGGAATTGGCTGGCTGGTCACACTGAAGGAGCTGCAGTCAATGACTCAGTGTCCAAATGGAGGCCAGTGATGAGTGGTGCTCCTCAGGGGCTGGACTGGGATCAGTGTGGTTAGCATCTCTGCCAGTGACATGGGGCAGTGGGATTGAGTGCACCCTCAGGAGGTTTGCCAGTGACACCAAGCTGAGTGGTGCAGCCAACACTCTGGAGGGATGGGATGACACCCAGAGGGACCCAGACAGGCTGCAGAAGTGGGCCCATGCCAGCCTCATGGGGTTCCACAAGGCCAAGTGCAAGGTCCTGCACCTGGGTTGGGGCAATCCCAGGCATGAATGCAGGCTGGGGGGATAAGCAGATTGAGAGCAGCCTGCAGAGAAGGACTTGGGGGTGTTGGTGGATGAAAAGCCAGACATTAGCCAGCAATGTGCACCTGCAGCCCAGAAAGCCAGTCACACCCTGGGCTGCACCCAACCAAAGCAGCAGGGCCAGCAGGCTGAGTGAGGGGGATTGTGTGCCATGACCAAGCAACTCATTTCAGCTGATGCCAGAAAAGCAATTTCAAAGGCAGGTCCCCAGACTGAAGTCTAAACCAGAGAGGTATCAAGCACCTGTAAGAAGCCGTTACCTCCTGCAGCAGCTTCTTATATAGCAGCCTCAAACCAAAGTTAACAAGGTATCCCACAAAGAGGTGGCAAAGTCACCCTATGCTGAATGCAAATGACTTAGTAAATCTGGAAGGGGACCACAGCTCCAAAAACAGTGACAAAAAAAAAGCCCCCAAACCTACTTTTCTAACAGTTAAGTCTACAGTAATCCAAGTTTGCTGTGTGTTAACTCTCAGGAATGTCACTTTACCTGACCAACTCCTTGCAGGTACAGAACAAGAGGTTCAGTCTTGGGGATGGTCACCCACATCTTGTACCAAGTCTTCCCTTTCTCAAGGAACTGGAGGTAGCTGCTGAAGAGGCTGTTTTCAGCTGCTAAGATGCTTTGCTTCTGGATGAGGGGGGAGATAAAAAGAAAGAAGAGGAAAAAAAATAGTTTGTTTCCATTGATGGGCAAAATTTAAGCATCACATAGTTAATTTTAGGTGTCCAGAGTCCACTAACACTGGAGGGCAAATGCTGCATAGCCCATAACTGAGGAGAAGTTTAATCACTGTTCTAATCAATCCTAGCACCATTCCAGGTAACAGTTCCATGGCAGATGCTCAACTAACAGTTCCCAGCAGACTTGAAGTGAAATTCCACCTCAAACAAGTAAATTGGGAATGGTAATTAAGATGCTGCAGCTAGTTCCTGGCTTAGCTGAGAGGTGATTTCAACTGAAGGCAAAAGGTGTTACTAACAAGACACTTGTGCATGGATGCAGAGACAGGAGACAAACCAGAGAGCACTGAGGCAAGAAAAAGGATTGAAAACCATTTTTCTTCTTCTGAGAAAGCAGAGAAACCCCAAATTCCTGTGCACACTAGCCTCTGCACAGGAGTCTCCTGGGGATCTCTGGCATTTGCAAAGCAGCAATCTCCTTGGTTGCTATTCAGCTTGTTAAGAAAGTTCAAGGTAAATAGGAGGGGAAGAAAAAGACCAGCTCTGATCTGTAGTTCTTACACACCTACTTTCCTGCACTCTACCTGATCCTGTGAAGATTTAGCAGAAGGCTAGCAGCATCTGAGGGGAAAATGACCCTCTTTCTTTGCATTTGCTACATCTCTCTGCTGTCATCTGCTCTCTAAAGCAAAGCCATTGGCCACATTTCACTGCTTTGCCTTTTGGCTTTTCAGCTGACCAGAGCTCTGGGCTGGGCAGGTGCAGGCTGTCACTTTAGACTGCTGAAAGAGTGCTATAAAGTTTGTCATCAGCCACCACAGACTCTGGTGATGCCAATGTGAGGGCTCAGCATCTGTAGGCATAGCTGCACTGTAGATCTGAAGCTTTTGATGCTACCAAGCTCTGGGTCCAGAATCTTCTCTGTGCTCTGCAGGTGTCATTGTTCAGGGAAGGGCAAGGTGCACTGGTAACCTTCCTTGTATTGCTGAGATTCTGGATGTGCTGACAAAGCACCTGAGCAGCAGAGTTCACCCTGGGGCACTGTGTGGGTGTAATGCTACCTGTGCAGGTACATTCAGTAGCCTGGAAGGAAACAGGACATGCTGGGAAGGTCTAAGCAGGCAATTTGAGGATGTATTTATTAGAGGAGCTCCGGATATGCACTGGCAGGTGTCTGTTTCTTGCTCACAGTCTCACTCTATTCCACATGCTGAGGAGTGTAACAGGGCTGGGAGGCTGGCTGATGCTTCAGAAAGGTGGCTTCAGAAAGTGCTCAAAGAAGGGTGGTGAGATCAGGTCAGCATGGGGAAACAAAGCTAAGTTCTCAAGGTGTCAGAGACTCTTTTCAGGAACCTGATGCCCCTTTGGGTCCACTTTCAGCTGAGCTGCATGTCCTCTCTCACACATGCAGTGACTTCTGGCTGTACTTCACAGGGAAAATAACTGAAAAGCTTTTTCTTCAAGGTGGCCCACAAGAGGTGTGGCAGGTAAGGGTACTCCCAGCTCTGCCTGCAGACTGCAAAAAGCACTGGGAAGAGAAGGTTCACTTGTTGGGGGTGAAGAGAAAACAAATCAGTCTGTCAATATCCTTCTTGTTCTTGTGAAAAACAATAAGGGCAGGATGTGCTGCTGCCATGGCATAAAGCTTGGAGACACCTGTGGCAACTGCAGGGCAGTTTACACAGTGTCACTGGTGGAAGTCACAACCTGGAGAAGAGAGTCTGCATTGTAGCCACTGGGAGCAAGTGTCAGTGAATCCTGACAGCCTTGCAGCAGAACATGCTTTTGCAGAAGCAGCTTAGACACAAAACTGCTTCAATGACGTTTGGACAAGAAGTGAACTAAGCAGTGCCAAAGGATCTCCCTCATGGGAGCTGACAGTGGGAACAGAAATCTCCCTTTGCCAGCTTTTGCCAACAGCCACTGTGTTTCCCTCCAGGCTGGGAATGCACTACAAGGAACAAGAAAGCAGAAGTTTCTCCTCTTTTTTGTTCTCTCTGAAAGCTGAGGCTTATCTGCAAAACCTGGGTGCATCCCTGGAGGATCAGCATCCTCTGATGCAGGCACATTCAACACAAGGTACAGGCTAGAGGGGCAGGCACAACGGTGGGGGGGGAGAAGAAAAGATAACTAGACTTTATTTGTCTTAAATAAATAGATTAAAAAGGGGGGAAAAAGGGACTCACAGGAGCAGCTAACACAGCAAAGCTGCTTAGCTAAGCACTGTACCTCTGCAGCTTGTCTTTTCTTCTGTTCTCCCACTGCTTCCACCCCGGGGCTGCAGGGGCTGGCTGGCAGCTGCAGGAAACACTCTTTGCAGACTCGATTGTGCCGACTGTTGTCTGCCAGTGGCTTAAACTCTGAGCACTTGGCACAGATCACCTGCATCAGAAAGAAGGTGCTTTCATCAGCCAGCCTCAAAACACAACCCTTCTCCCAAGAAAGGGACTGGCAGAACAGGTTGTCACTGAAGTAAAGTCCAGAAAACAAATGTAAGCATAAGATCAAGTGGCCAACAGAATACTGAACTTCATCTCCCATCATCAGTAGAGAATGGGTTTGGGATCCCATGCTGTGGAGCTACATCCCTAGTTAAAGAAACTTCTCCTGGGCAATACCTGCAAGGCAGAGGCAGTCAGCCCAATCTGACATCCCTTCTGGATTTGCTGTGCAGTAACACACCAGAAACACCCCTCAGGTACCAGCATGTGTTATTGCTTCACTGCAAGACATGACTAACTCTCTAAAGGTAACTGCCTCAATTCAGCAAGGGTTAAGTGAAGGAACCTTCTGTCAGGTTATAGAAAGAAAAGCAAGCTAACATTTGAGTCTTTCCTTGAGGTGAGTTAACTCCTTTGACTGCCCCTGCAACACCACAAAACAACTGTTTAACATTCAGTTATTGATAATGGAACTCTTGTTGTCCTCTGCCATTGGGGGGAAGCTGTCATTTCATTTCTGCAACAGCAGTGAGCTTTGCAAGGGAAGAGTTTCAAGCTCTAAAAATGCATTTCATTGTCTTAGTAATTGTTGACAAACATAAACCCCTAAGGGTGGAAATCCCAACTCCAGTGCAAAAGTGTCTCTCCTCCACAGGGATTTTACTGCAGCTGCTGAGACTGAGGTTTCTTCAGACACCTTGACTATCTACTTAGTCCTCCCTTCAGCTAAAAACCAGTTTCCACTTCGAGTGAATACTGGTATTTACCTAACGTTATTCTGTAGCAGTTACCTTAGGCACACTGAATTGTGACACTGAAGTCACAGAAGGCAGGTTTCAAGCCATATGACAGAAATCAAATCTCCTATTGGCTGTGGTTGTGATTTGCAGATAAAAACCCTGAGAATTAAACTGTCACTGGATGGCACTGAGGAAGGATGGCTAAGTGCCTCCAGTAACCTGGCCTTGAATCTCCAGGACTGATTTCTTTTGACTTTTCAAGCAGGAGGGAAGTGGTGCAATCAATTCTTGACAACTCTGCCTCAAGGAAAGAAGAACCCAGCTCTCTTTAATATTCTCTGTTCAATTGCTCATCCTAGAAAGAGCTGCTGTGTGAGGTAAGGCTGTGAGAAAGCCACTCTGCTTCTGCAAGGAAAATAGAGGGGCTGAGTCTCTCCCCAGATACCTGCAGGTCCCCAGGGAAGGCACCACCTTTCCTTTTATCCACTCAGGCACTGTGTTTGCCTTCAAACCAGTCCAGATGAGGCTCCTTGTGCCAGAGTCAGGCTCTTTTTTTCCCCCCTGGTTCCCCAGGAGTAAAGCAAGTGGAAAGATCTACTCTGACAATGCCCTGCCACGAACCACAGCACCCTTTAGCTCCTGCACTGAAACTACTGCAGAATTATCTTCAGCAGTCTCTGCAGAAGCAGCTCAAGAGCTCAGTGCATTTCTGATACTTACTGCCCCACACTGCTTACAGTGGTGTCTCCTCTTGGTGATGGAGTTGAAGCTCTCACTGCAGCTCTTGCAGGCCTGCTTCTCCTTGTCTCGCTTGGACTTGGAGGATTTCCTGCAGGAATCACTCTGCAAGGGAGAACACAGCTGTGTCATTGCTGCTGTTGTTGCTCAAGAGGGAAAAAGAGACCACAGAGTCCTATTGAAAGATGTTCCTTGGGTTTCTCACCTCTTGAGGAAGGAATTCCTCTCACTCTGCTGATGGCCTAGGGCTGGGTGGCTGGCTCAGCCACTGGGTGCTGCTGCTGTGGCATGACCTGCTCTCAGATTGCTAAAGGCAATTACTCAAGTCCCCTCCTCTGCCTACTTCTGCCCTTCCTGCCACTGAGCAACCTCCTCTCCCCATCTGCTGGTGAGGAGAAGAGGAACTGGTGAATCTCTGAGCTTCTCAAGAGCAGCTCTCCTGGCACTGGCCTCGTCCTGCTGCAGCAGGGTCTGGTTAAGGTAACTGTTGTTGGCTTTGGGAGTGCACTGGCAAGTCTTGAAGCTTTTGGGGGAAAATGGTCTGACTGAAGAAATGAATGGTGCTGGCAGGGGATTTTTTTGCACCCAACTTCAAATGCTTCATTTAGGAGTTTGCACAGGCTCCCTCCCAGCCCAGGATGAAATCCAAAGCTGCTTAGGAGGACAGGGACACCTACAGCAGGGACCTGCTCTGGGCAGAAGACACTTTCTGTCAGCTGTTTAGACAGCCAAGGAAGTTTAGCTTCTTAAGCTTAACAACTAACCTGCAGAAGTCACTAATACAGGTTTTCAGGTCAATCAAACAAAAGCAATAATGACAACATCAAGCAAATCTTCTAAGCTGACACCACTCTCCCATCTCTCAGCCTTCCTGAGTCTCTGCCCTGCCACTCCCTGCTGCCAGAGGAAAGCACACTGTCTTTCACCAGAGCTATGGAAACCACCCTGGCTGGTCATGGCATTACACAACAAACCCACAACTAATGACTCCTAATTGGATTGGATCCTTTCAGTGTGATTATCTTTTCTCTAGCTGCCACTTCAAAGTCAGGGACAAGCACAGAGGATGTTTTGGGGGAGCCCAGTCCTAGGGACACCCACCTAGGTAGAGGTTCCTTGTCAAACAGAATGCCTGCAGAATTTCACTCTGCTTGGGCAGAACCAGATGTAACCAGCAGAGCACTGAATCTCATCAACCAAACAATGCCTCAGATGAATCACTGCTGCAAATGTTCCTTTCAGACTCTATGAAACCTCTCCAAGTCAGGCAGTTGGAAAAGCTTGCACTGATCAGCACTGATCTCCAGACTCACTTGTTTATTTGTATCCCTTCCATTGGCTGAAGTCAGCAGTTCCTCACTCTGATTTTTATGCTGATACTATTTCATTTATCAGAAGACTTCTTCCTTCCACTGGCCCTTAACTGTTAGACCAAAGCATTTCCCCACTGGTCAACCTGGGGTTTTTCTCTTCTCACCAGTTCAAATCTGCATATAGCATAATAAGCTTTTTGGTTCTTCTGCTAATAACAATTCCACTGCTGTTACAGCAGCAAGCACACAAAGGAAGGCAGCACTTAGCCTTGTGAGCTGAGACTGGAAGACAACCTTCATGAATTCTAACCCAAACCAGGTTTTGGCTTTCAAGTGATACCTGCCCATGCCTATATGGCTCTGACATCAATTGGATGGAGTGCTTCCTGTGGAAATTGGGCAATGTGATGGTGATGTCAGCAAGCTGAATGGGGACTGGAGTTCTTCTGAGTTACAGATGAGCTTTTGGTTTAGGCCATTATCTTTTAACTTGTGCTGTATCATGCAACAAGCATTTCACACTGACTTCCCTAGCTAAAAAAGGCCCTGTGAAAAGAGGTCCTTCAGTGTTTGATGAAGACCAGCAATGTTTCATAGTATTTATCTCAACATGAAGAGAATACAGTGAGAACAGGAGACTTGGAAACCTCTCTGGTGTAGCTGGAGAAAAGACAATAAAGATGAAAATGCATTTGCTTTACAAGATGGCAAATTCCAGTCAGCAAAAAGACTTAACTCAACATGTTGTTTAGCTGCTGACCCTGGGGAAGAATTAAGAAGTCCTCTGCTTTCCAGCCCTGTGAAAAGCATTAAGCCTTTGCTGCACAGGGGCTGCCCACCCAGGGAGAGCTCAGGAAGTTGATCTTGCCATGCACTCTTCACTAGAAACCATCTTACCAGGGAAGTTTGTGTAGGAAACAAGGGCATGCACCATCAACCACAAACCTTGCTCATCAAAGAGAGACTGACCAGTCCCTTTGCAACTGTGTCCTTTACTCAGCAAGCTACAGGATTGACTGCTGATGCATGGTAAGAGGAAAGCTGATACACAGCTGTCCTAGCTGCAGCTGGAATGTCTTGTTACTCATGCACTCAGAGAGTTGTCCTGTTCTTCATCTTCCTTGTGCATCCAGCTCTGCTTTGAGGCTGGAGAGTCTGACAGAAACAAAATCAGTTCAGAGCCAGGACCTACAGTAACTGTAGCCACTGATCTGCTTTTACTCTACAGCTGCATTTAACTCTCTCTAACCTGAGAGCTGCCTCCAGCTTGGTAGTAGGAAGAGTACAGAAGCCAGTGAGAGGTAGCACCATGCCTAGAGCTAAGTGACTGCAAGGTGAAGGGCTGTCCTGCTTAGGAAAGCAGCCATCACATCCTTAGTGAACCCACTGGAGCCTCCACCTGCTTCTGAAGAAACACCAAAGAGCTGGTAAGAAGAGCAGGAAACACAAAACAACCTCCCCCTGGGCTTCTACTTCAGCAGCAACTGTGCTAGCAGTGCAGTGCAGCAACCAGTTACCTCAGTGCTGTCCAGTCAGTTAGGTTTTCAAAGGGGGCAACACTCAAGAACAGCCCAGAGATTCTTCAGGAGGCTCAGGAGATGTTAGTTGGAAGGAAAGAAGGAGTTAGGAGTTTGCTGACCACCACTACCACCAAGTGGTTTGGATGTGGAAGCTGTGAAGCACAGAATGAACTCTTCCCAAGATGTTTCTCAAGGAAAGGTCAGCATGAAAACAGGATTCTTTCCTAAGCCTACAACCAGCACTTGAATTCATTGCTCATGCAAGGACAGGATCCCCAGGCTGATAGTTCTAGTTCTAGCTCAGGAATTAAAGACAGAGCTTGAGGAAAATCTCCTCCATGTATCAATACACACCATGCAAATCACTGAGGCAACATAGTTGCCTCAGTGATTTGCATGGTGTGTATTGATACATGAAGATCTGATTTCATTCCAAACAAACTTTGATCAGCTTGCCCACAGCCCCAGCCAGCCTGGCCTGAAAAGCTTCCAGGGATGAAGCTTCCACAGCCTCTCTGGGCAACCAGTGTCTCCCCATCCTCAGAGTGAACAACTTCCTCCTTCCTCTCCTCCTCTGGAGTGGCAGAAAGAAGAAAAGGATACTATGAAAGAACCAAATTTGGTTCTGGAGGTGACATCCTGAGCTCCACAAACACAACAGCATTAACCAGCCAGGTCTCCTGGTCTCTTTTTGTCTTCCTCTCCCCAAGGACTCAGTGAAGCTTCCTAGAAGAATTTCAAACCAAACCAACCCCTAATTCCCTTTTCTCAGTGCTCCAAATGGAAACACCAGCCTCCCTCTAGCTGGGTTCCCCACACACCCCTGCAGCATGGATCTGCTCTGCCCATGAGGATGCAAAGTTCACTGCCAGTGCATGCTCTGCAAGTGGCTGTGGCTGGACCTTGCCCAAGCAGTTGAGGGCAGCCCAATATACAATGATACACTGAAAGATCTCTCCCCCACCCCATAACCTGCCTCCTTTCTCTTCCCTCCAACCTGCCCCACCTTGGCTCTATCAAAAACATTAGCTTCCAAGGACTTACCCCTCCAAAGCCAGCACCACCATCTGCTCCTGGCATGGATTCCACTGAGCTGGTGCTTGCTATCTGAGGGAAACAGAAGGACACAGAACCATTTCAATATGGACATCCTTCCTCAAACTGCAAAAGAAAAAACATGGCATTGTTGGCTTTTAGCCCCTCAGCTGTTTGTGAATCCACTTCAGCTGCACAGGTACTCAGCCACCCTCAGGCACTGGCTTGGCTCTGAAGTGGGTGACTTTCCAGATGGCACTGAAGTGCAGTTCACTGTAGTTTCTGCCTCTCCCCCCAGAAGCACTGCAGAAAGGAAACAGCCATGTGTTGAATTCAACTGCTCCATTTGAGCCCTGCAAGTCAAACCAGCAAGTGCTTTGTGTAGGCACTGGATTCTCAGGAGCAAGAATATTTACTCCATTCCAATGGATTTAACTCAGTTTAAGTCTTCCTTAATTACAACACATCTCTGGGGCTTGGGCTAGATGACTGAGGGTTGGCCTGGATGATCTTCAGAGGTCCCTTCCAACCCCTAACACTCTGTGATTGTTAATAAGGGCAAACTGGCATCTCTGTGTGTTCAATACATACAGGGTATATATTCAGTATATATATTGTATGTATTCAGTGTGTATTCAATACATAGAGGGTAAATAGCAAGCTTATGTGCACCAGAATCACAGGCTCCATCCTAAAAGGAAAAGCATCTCATCTGTCATTAGTTACAGAGCTTGCTACTTAACAGGGGGTTCCCCAAATAGTCAGATTTTCTGCTGAATTCCCCTGTTACTCCTCTAGATGATTCTTGCTTTGCCAACCAGACATCACCTCCTACTTGGAGGTTATCCCCCTCTCCCATGTCTTTTTACATTTATCCCCCTCTCCCATGTCTTTTTACACTCAGCTTTGTGCCTGAAGATCAACCTTTCATGCTCCCAGGAGCTCATGTAAGTCAGCAGGGAAAAGCAAAGCCTGGTGAGAGTTCCTTGCAAAGGCAGGCACTGCTCACACAACCCAAATCAAGCAGGAGCCCTGGAACACAGCCCACCTCTGGCCAAGGGTGGGAGAAGAGCTAGGTGGCTGCTGCTCTCCAGGCTCCTTAGAACCAGAGGCCAATTTCTAGTAGCTGTTACAGACCCAGGCCAGGATCCATGAGTGCATATCTATTTCTTGAGTCATGGGGATGAAAAAGAAAGGCTACTGTCAGTTTTTTTCCCCCCTCTAAAGCTGGTGAGTTATGGGGGGTAAGTGCCCACAGCAGCAAACTGCCACTAATAACCCTCTCAGAATGTGTCCAGCTTTCCTCCCAGAACTACTGTGGTTCTGAAGGCAGCTAGGAGTTAGCTGAAAGCTACAGGCATGAATTGATTACTTTCCTGTTTTATTCCCCCCAGG
This sequence comes from Galbula dea, assembly GCA_013399015.1. Taxonomy (NCBI): domain Eukaryota; kingdom Metazoa; phylum Chordata; class Aves; order Piciformes; family Galbulidae; genus Galbula; species Galbula dea. The sequence goes on along the minus strand of VWZX01001144.1, from coordinate 513,285 downwards.
TGTTTTCAGCTGATCATGATATATTCTGAAAAGAACCACTGCTGCCTGCTATCAACCACAGGAAAAGCTCCACTGGCAGTCTAAGGAATGGGATGAAACACCTAACATCTCTCTTGAGGAGTCCCCTGGGAAGCCAGTCAGCTAAAAATCCAGCATTATCAAGTCCCTGAATCAGATCTGAGAGAGGAGAGGTTTCAAAAATGGTTAGGTGCCCCCCAAAATACAAATAAAATATAATATGAGGGGGGCAGAGGAGTGGGAAGGTAAAAAAAGTTTAATCTCTGCAGACAGATCTTCTCTCTTGTGCTCCACCATCAGCAGCAGCCAGGCAGCTCTGCACAAAACTCCTCAACACTTCCCCTCACACAAAGATCAAGAAGAAGACTACACTATTTTATGGCTGTGTAAGTCTAGTTTAACTGCTGGTAAACCTGCTGTAGGACAGAAGGAGAATGAAGCACTCTTACTTACTGAGGAATCAGGAAGATGCTCCTCCTCTTGAGAGAAAGAGCTATTGAATGCTCTGAAGGTCTCACTGTTCTGTTTGTGCTTTTCAATTGTTGCTTGAATCACCTGAGACAGAAGTTGCAGCAAAGGTAAGAAGCATCACAAATGGAACCTTGGAAAAACTCTCTGATAGGAAGATGGTTAGGATGAAGTGGGAACTTTAGCATCTTCCTAACTGCAAGTGGTGGTGGTAACTCCCTGCTAGGACAGCTAGCAGACAGCATCTCTACATGACAGGCTGCAAGGACACACGAGGCTCATCTCCAATGCCTCAGTCTCTCCTCCCACAGGGCTTGAGGACTGCAGGAGATGGGAACGTGGGGAAGCCCCTGCACACTGCCTGCAGACAGGGGGGCAGCAGTGGGGCCCTGCCTGTGGCTCCATGCTTCTCCCTAAGCAGCTTTGCCAGCCTGGACTGCCCAGCTGCCTTGCAATCATTCCAAACCTCAAGAGCTATGTTTACAAACAGAAGGTGCTGACTGCATGCTGATTTCCACCCATATCAGAATGGTTTTGTATTAACCTGAATCCATTCCCTCTTCTCCTCTTCTGTCCTGTTCAAACAAGAGAGAAATACAGAAAACATCAGCATTCTGCCTCCAGTCTTTGCACTAAATGAAACCTCCATCCTCCCAGCTTTAGATCATCAAGATTCTAGCTCTGCTATCCAGTATTTGATAAACACTATTCATTGCTGACCTGAATGATTACTAAACAAATGCCAAAGATGAGTTCTGAATGCAGTGAAAGCTCCCAAGCTCCTGCAAGCACTCAGTGAAGCAAAATTCTCTTGCACATGTGAATCACTCAGCACTGATGCTCATCCCCTGGCTGACAGCTATGTCATGCTAGCACAGACACATCCCCCAGGGTAAACATTCACCAAGCTCAGCAGACTGAGCAAGCACCATACCTGGCCTGTAGCTCCAGAGATCTCTTCTTGCCTGTTATTGAAAACGTGTGAGCTACATTCTGCTTGGCAATTTCTTGGACCTGGAAAGAGAATGCCAGCTGCTTACCAAGCCTCCACTGTGTCTCAGCCCCTTTTCATGACTTCCAAATCTAGTCATTCTTTGAGATCTGAGTTAAAAGGATCACTCAGAATACTCTACAGAGGTAGAAGACACAAAGGATTGTTTTCCTCATCATTCATCCTGCTACAAAACTTGGGAAGCTGTGGCACCAAGCAGCTCTTCTACAGCAGCAGGGGGAAAGGTGTCTCTCCTCTGTCAGCCAGGTGACAGGGGAAGCTGTGGCACCAAGCAGCTCTTCTACAGCAGCAGGGGGAAAGGTGTCTCTCCTCTGGCAGGCAGGTGACAGGGGAAGCTCTTCCACCTGAGCATGTACAGAGCCAACGTTTTCTTCCCCACCTCTGAAGGTTACTTCATGATCATTAAAGAAAAAGAGACCCAAAGCTGAATTTTAGGGTTTTTTCTGCATTTCTACACAGATAATAGTGTTCTGTTTGTAGGTCCAGAGGGGATCTGGTGCTGTCAAGAGGGGAAGCATGAGGAGAGGGGAAGAGAAGAGATGCAAACCTGCAGTCCTGCGATGTCCATCTTCTCTCGCACGCTGAACTTCTGGCCTATCAGCCTCAGCTTTGGCACACAGTACAGCACCATGCTGTTAAACTGCAACAAGGGAAGAGCTGCAGTCAGGGGATTACATGCTGGGCACAGCCTGCATTGGCAGAGGGCTCTGGGGTGCTTTAAGATGCAGCTTCTCAAGGAGATACTGAAGGAGCAAGCTAGACTCCCATGGCATTGCTTGAAAGAAGTGGACAGGCAGAAACATGTTTGCCAGTCACTTCCTCCTTCTTCCACTCTCTCTTAGTCTGACTGCCCTGAAAGCAAAGGAGAGCCATCCTCTCCATGTCAGTGAGAGCTGGCTGTGTAGGCAGGGAGGGGATACAGCTGGAAACACACTTCCTCAGGCCATCTGCAAAAACACAGCCTCTGAGGAGGGAGGTGGGAAAGGCTCCTTTGGGTCTGAGAAGCGAGGTGGGAAAGGCTCCTTTGGGTCTGAGGAGGGAGCTGGGAAAGGCTCCTTTGGGTCTGAGGAGCCATGGGAAAGGCATGAGCATGGAAGAAGGAAGGCAAACCTCAGGGAAAAAGACCCAAGATCAAACTGCTGCTCAGAAGAAGGAGCAGCTAGACTCAGTTGGGGAATGGTTTCTGTGTTTGAGATGAGGAAGATGGAAAGGGATCATTCCACAGCACAGCTCTGAAAATAAGGCAGCAAGAAAATAAACACTCACCAGGAATAAATACCTATCCTGTGCTGTGCCATTCTTTGCTGAAAGCTTCTGGATGTGTCCTTCTTTGATGAGCTCATTGGCTGGGTTCACAATGTCCTCCTCCCCACCGAGTCTCTCATAGACCTCCAAGAGCTTGTGCATCTTTTCCTGCAGCACAAACCCCCAGCAATTAGAACAAATCTCTCTGTTCCACTGGGTCTGTTACTCACACTATCATTGCTGTGGGAAGGGTAAGTCAGTAGGATGCTACAGCTTTGCATTTTCAAACATGAATGAATTAACAGCTCCATACTCTACAGGATCCTTCCCCACTCTGGCCTGTCACTCATGAGTGCACCATGTCACCAACCACAGAGTCCCAGAACTGTCAGAGTTGCAAGGGAGCTTCAAGATCATCTAGTTCCAACCCCCCTGCCTGCCAGGGACACCTCCCACTAGAGCAACTTGCCCACAGCCCCATCCAGCCTGGCCTTCAAAGCTTCCAGGGATGGAGCTTCCCCAGCCTCTCTGGGCAACCTGTTCCAGTGTCTCCCCACCCTAACAGGGAAGAAATTCCTCCTAATATCCAACCTAAGTTTCCCCTCCTCTAGGTTTATATCCATTCCCCCTAGTCCTATCAGTACCTGACATCCTAAAAATCCCTCCCCAGCTTTCTTGCAGCCCCCTTCAGAGCCTGGAAGGCCACAAGAAGGTCTCCTGGGAGCCTTCTCCTCTGCAGACTGAACAAGCCCAACTCCATGGAGTCAATCAATGCAGTGTACCACTGAATGGCATTTTGAGATGAATCTGTTGGGTAATTTTAGCTATTCCTATTCAACAATAAATCTGTGTCTTTGGAACAATGGCACTGGGTCCTGTAGAGTCAATGGCTAAGCTGCAGACCAGTATGTTACCAGATTGTCTGCAAGTTGGAATTTATGACATGAACTTCCACTCTACATCTCAGACTAAGATTTCTGCCACACTGTGATTGTTTCTCAGCTTTTGAGAGGCATCAGCTCCTGTATTGCTGCTGATACCATGGCAGGCAGCCTCCATCAGGAACCACGGTCATATTCTGCATTTCTAAGCTAAGCTGTGTGTGGAAGGTTGCTGTCCTGTGCAAGGCTTCAGGTTTTAACCAGCAATTAACAGTGGGTGCAAAGTGATGATAGCTGCCTTTTCTAACAGGTTTCTGTGTACTGACAGAAAAAAAACATTGAACAGAAAGCAACTAGCTGGGTGGCTTCATATTCCTGCTGTTTGTGGAGAATCCTCTACACAGTTGCCAGCAAAAAAGTTGTTCCAAGGCTCCACACCAGAAAAGTTTCCACCAAAATAGATCCTTATCAAGAGAAGCCACTAGACACAAATAGAAACAGATGTTTGACAAACTGCCTTTCACTCAGACAGGCTGAAAATACCCAGACACCAGCTGGTGACTTCCCCAGAGCAGCCACAGGAAACGTGGCATCACTGTGTCCCCAGCAGCAGGAGAAGGAAGGAAGGGTCTGACACAGAAGGGGATGGAAACCTTGTACCCAGCAATGCTCAGGGAGTGTCAAGCACTACAGTATGTAGTGTTTCAGATCTGTTTGGGAACAGAAGCTCCTGAGGCACTTAGTTAGGTGCCCAAAGGGATAACATCTCTAATGATAAATTCCATTTGCTTTAATGGAATGCAGTAGCTGTTCTGGATCTAAAGCACATGCTCATGTTCAAAATCTCCATGGTCTCAGCATAGCATAGCTTCTGGAGCTACTGGACACATGCTAAATGCAGGCTTCTGTACCTCAAATGAGTAAAAATCAAAGCAAAACAACCCCCAGTTTGGCAAAGACCTGTAAGACTTGAAAAAACAGTGTGAAAACCTGCCAGGACACCTGCTGAATGGACCTCACTGGAACCCTTTCAGCATCTGTCAATGAAAAGCAAACTGAGCTTTATGAAGACCTTTTTCAACCCACTGGGTCATTTAAGAATAAAAAATGTGAAAGTTAGGCCCAATAGGACTGTGATAGAGTCACAGAACTGTCAGAGTTGGAAGGGAGCTTCAAGATCATCTAGTTCCAACTCCCCTGCCTGGCAGGGACACCTCCCACTAGATCAGCTTGCCCACAGCCCCAGCCAGCCTGGCCTTCAAAGCTTCCAGGGATGGAGCTTCCACAGCCTCTCTGGGCAACCTGTTCCAGTGTCTCCCCACCCTGACAGTGAAGAACTTCCTCCTCATATCCAATCTAAATCTCCCCTCCTCTAGCTTACACCCATTTCCCCTGGTTCTATCACTCCCTGACATCCTAAACAGTCCCTCCCCAGTTTTCTTGTAGCCCCCTTCAGATATTGGAAGGCCACAAGAAGGTCTCCTGGGAGCCTTCTCCTCTCCAGACTGAACAACCCCATCTCTCTCAGTCTGTCCTCATAGCAGAGGTGCTCCAGTCCTCTGATCATTCTCCTGGCCCTTCTCTGGCCTCACTCCAGCACCCCCATACCTCTCTTGTACTAGAGGCAAACAGGATCATTTATGACAAAGACAGCTTGGATATCCAACTGATGTGTAAAGCCTGACTCACTGTGCATGAAGATCTTCCCCAGCCCACTCTCCTGAGCCCACTGCAGTGGGGAACCACTGCTCCAAGCCAGTGCTGCAGTCAGTTACAAGCCCATGAAGCAGTTCTTACTCACCATCTTCCTGATGGCTGCATTGGAGTGGTTTGCTGCTGTAGATATGAGCTCCAGGGACTCTGCAACAAAGGGAGCAGCAGTTATGCATTCTCTGGATTCTAGCTCTGAACAGCACCTTGCCTTTTCCTTGCTTTGTTTTGTGGGGGGTTTTTCCCCCCTCCCTGATTAGTGTTTCTCCTGCAAAACTGCTGCTGCAGAAGCAAGGACTGTATTTTTTTCCCCCCATAACATAGGAGCAGTTACAGACACAATCACTTCTGCCTGTTCAGCTGGGCCATGTGCATCCAAATCATAGAAACCCAGAACTGCCAGAGTTGGGAGGCACCTTCAAGATCATCTAGTTCCAACTCCCCTGCCTGCCAGGGAAATGCTTAGTCTTCCTCTCCCAAGAGTCCAGGCAAGCCAAAGGACAGTGACAAGAAATGAAAGCTGACACCTTCTAGGAATCAACCTACTAGAAGTTAACTTAAGTCTCCACACATGAGGGTTTTCCTAACACAGGGCTTGTGTGTTTACAGCAACATGCAGCCTCTTTTGGCCAAGATCACAAACTCTTAGGAAATTTCTCCTGTTCTTTCTGTGTTAACAATGTCTAATCTGCTTCCCCAGGCAGGCAGATACATTTAAAACCATTCTTCTTTTCTTCCTCTGGCTGCTGCAAGGATGACCTCCTCTACTTGTCCTTGGCCATGCAATGGATTCAATCAAAATGCCAGATATTCTGCTATCACAAACCTCAACATTTTGTCACTGTTTACTTGCCAAAGCTCCCTTTACTCCTAGAGCTGACACATTAGCAATAATCTCCATTTCTACCATAGCCCCAGTTGAAAGCATCTGAACAGGCTAAGGAGAAACTCTCCCAGACTTTAGTGTGCTTGTTAGACAGACAGCAGTTTCCATGTACTTTCAGCATCTTTCCTGTCTGGAGACTCTTCTGGAAGTTTCTTTAAATAGTCCTTTAGGAGCAGCTCATAACGAGGGATTCTCTGCACTGGCTCAAGCATGTGATGCTGTAAGGTCAGGTTTCCACACACCTCCTGTTTCTGGAACAGAGAGACAACAAATACACAAGGGTTTGATTTTGTTCCTGCCTTTCTGGTGTTAAAGAGCAATGAAAAATGAGCATTCCCATACAGCTAGAGGAGTGGAAACTGACTTCTGAAGCTATCACACAATCATAGCTTCATTTAGGTTGGAAAACACCCTGAAGATACTGAGCCCAACCATCAGCCACAGACTGAGCCACTTCCCTGGGCAGCCTGTTTCAATGCTTGCTAAGTGTTTTGGTGAAGAATTTTTTTCCTCATGTCAAACCTAAGCATTCCCTAGCACAACTTCAGGCTCTTTCTTCCTGTCTTATTGCTTGTTAGCTGGGAGAAGTGACCAACCCCCACCTCAGTCCAGCCTGCTTCCAAGGTAGCTGTAGGGAGTGAGAAGGTCTCCTCTGAGCCTCCTCTTTTCCAGGCTAACCAACCCTAGTTCTCTCAGCTGCTCCTCACAACACTTGTGCTCTAGACCCTTCAGCAGCTTCACTGCCCTTCTCTGGCCACACTCCAGCTCTGTGTCCTTCTTGGAGTGAAGGACCAAAACTGAGCCCAGGATTTGAAGTGTGGCCTCCCCAGTGCTGAGTACAGGAGGATGATCCCTGCCCTAGTCCTGCTGTTGGCTTGCTTGGCCACCTGGGCACACTGCTGGCTCATCTTCAGCAGCTGCTGATCAACACCAACAGGTCCTTTTCCAGTGGGCAGACTTCCAGCCACTCTGCCCCAAGCCTGAAGCATTCATGGGGTTGTTGTGACCCAAGTGCAGGACCCAGCACTTGGCCTTGTTGAACCTCATCCCATTGATCCAGCCTGGCCAGAGCCCTCTGTAGAGCCTCCTACCCTAAAACAGACATCACAGCTGACAGATTTCCTGTGAACCTTTGCCTCATGTCTGGCATCTTCTGCAGGGATTCAACAATCTCCTTTTAGACTTTGTGTGTTTCTTCACCAGCCCAGAAAAGCTCTTCCCCCCACCAGCCCTGTGCAGCATTCCCCTTCCAAAGAGCACAGAAAGCCAGAAAGCTCACAGGGACATACTGCTGGCTAGAGCTTGCTGTGGAAAGCAGCAGATACATTGCTCACACACCACCTCTGAAGAAGGAGCTGCCTCAGATTAGCTGTTATTCTGCTGGCCCATGAAGGGACACACACCCCCCAGGGCTGAGACTGAGCACACTGCCAACAAGGCACTGATCTGCAGTGGTACTGAGTGTTGCCATGGACTTAACTTTCACAGGATCCTGATTAAGTGAAGGGGTATTTCTACTTCAAAGAGGGGAGGAGAAATGAGCCAAAAGAACTTGTTTTAAAGCACACAGGAATTTTCTATTAGCAATGAAATCTGACTCTTGAATGCCACCTCAGCATGTTAACTACACACACACACACTTCCCCATAGCACTGCTTTTACATCAGCTCACTAATGCCCCAGCTTGGGGCTGTTCTAGTGTAAGCAACTCCTCAACAAGCTCATTAATTTCCCCTCACTAATTTCCTTTCTCAGAGGAAGGTGCTTGTTTCAGGTATGTGCAATCTTCCTCCTAAATACTGCAGCCCAGCCACGCTGCTGACTCCCCTGCTTCTGAGAGCAAAGCCTGGAGACAATCAGATCAATCTGACAGGAAAACACTCTCTAGCCTTGCAGAAACTGAAAGATGGAAATTGGCTTTTAAAAATCCATTGTCCCAGTCTAGCAGGGTGAGCAGAATTTCTGTTTCCAGGAGATGAAGTCAATTTATGACCTCTCCTGAGTTTTACAGCACTGGGATGGAAAAACTCCCAGATTCCAGGAAGGACTAAGAAGGGCACAGACCTGCACTGCTGCACATTAGCACTTGGTTTATGGAGCCACTTACTACAGCCTTCTCCATTGCATTTGTACTCCTGCAACAGGATGGACACTGAACAGCAACAGGGAAGCAGAGGAGGAAGCCACTTCGAGGCTCATGGCAGCTGCATTCAGATGCCAAGTGTTTCCTCTCTGAAAAGTCAGTGACAAACTAAACACAAGTCTAATGCTATGCAGGTCTTAAAAGTGTTCAGAGTTTACCCTGCTATTTAAATGACTTTACTAGAGGAAGGATAAATGTTTGTTCTGTGTTTAATTCTGTGGCCATCCAAACCACAGAAATAGATATATGTTAAAGGATACTAATGTGATAGCATAAAGAGAAAGCTGAGCAAAGAAAAGCCCTAATAAACTCCCCAGCTACCAAGTTTTGGCCCCAGCAGATGGATGGAAACCAAATAGAAAGTATGCTTATCTTCCAGATGTTAAGCCACAGCCATTCACTTACAAGAACCATTTGGGTTTTGTTCTCTCTTTTTCCTACTTTAACATAATTAGGAACTGTTAATTCCCTAAGCTCCACATCTCTGCCATTACCAGCTCAGGTGGGCAGTGTGCTACTGCAGGATGGCAACAGACTTCAGCTGGCATTTTGAAAAGGCAACTCTGGCTTCTGAGAGCACAGAGAGAGGTGAGATGAGTGGACTAAGTAGCTTGAGTCTAATCTTTCCCTGCTGCAGCTCCAGTCACTGACAGCAGCAAAAGGTGCTGTGATGCTGCTGCTCCAACAACCTAGAGCAGGATACTGACATCAGGAGTCCTCAGAACTGCATCTCCCACATGCACTGCCTGCACCCCTGCTGCCTAGGAAAGTGTTGCTGAAGCAAGAGCAGCAACTGCAGACTGCTTTTGCAGCCTGACAGCTACCAGGAATCCTTGGTGTTGGCAGCTTAGTGCTGGGAAGAGAGAGGTGAATTTTAGGGTGCCTGTCCTGCAGTCAGAACAGTCACAAACTGATTTACACTCAAAATTCAAAAGGTCAATGTCAGAGGCTTGGCACAAATGGAAGACAGCATAATGCCTGAGTGCTGCTGGGGCTGGGTTTGGTTTTTGTTGTTGGTTTGGTTTGGGGTTTTGGGGGTTTTGTTTTTTCACAGTAAGAGCAGGCTGGGTTCAGAGAGAAAGAGGTTAAAAGCCAGCCATGTGGAGTAAAAGCCTGGTAGGAGAGGACTATCCCCAGTTCCTGCTTCTCCAAGCTTCTGTCTGAGTCACCCTCTGGCAGCCCTGCCTCTCCATGCAGGGCCTCTCCTCTCCTCTCCCAGCCTGCTGCTGGATTACTTGATTCCCCACAGCTGGCCCAGCCACAATCCTTCCATTTAGGGCAGCAGCTGAGCTCCCTCCTCAGCTTAACCCCCTCATAGCCAGTCCTCTCCTCCCAAAGGCCAGCATCTGCTTTCCCAGCACTGCTGGAGGGATGCTTGCAAGTGTGCTGGAGCCTGCTGCAGCCCTTCAGCTGACCCAGGGCCTGAAGGGGAAAGAGGGGCTTTACAGAGAGGCCAGCAGAAGCACAGCTCTTCCTCCCTCCCTCTTTCCCTTCCTCCCCATGCAGCTTTTTGGATAAAAACCAGAGGAGCATCCATGCTAAGCATCCTCCTGCAGAGCTGTGTGCCACTTTGGGCACCTCAGGAAAACCAGACCAACAGCAGGCACTGCCAGTCACACACCCCATCTCAAAGGCACCCCCCTCAAAATGAAAACACAGCTATTAGAAAAGCAATTAGAACTAATAATGAGGAAGAGAAATCCAAGTTTATAAATAGGCAGCTGCAGTCAGAGTGGTTGGGCCAAGGATAAACTTTCATTCTGTGACTGCTGATACTCCTCTTAAATAGATGAGCAGAGAAAAAGCTACCTATGTGAAAAATCTGTGTCACACAGCAGAAGAGAGCAAAGAACTGCCACTAAAATTCTACCTTTTCAGTACAACAGCAGCATCATAGAATCCCAGAACTGTCAGGGTTGGAAGGGACCTGAAAGATCATCTAGTTCCAACCCCCCTGCCTGGCAGGGACACCTCCCACTAGATCAGCTTGCCCACAGCTCCATCCAGCCTGGCCTTCAAAGCTTCCAGGGATGGAGCTTCCACAGCCTCTCTGGGCAACCTGTTCCAGAGTCAATTATCTTGTAGCTGAAAACTGTTTCATGCACTGGCAAAAAAAACCAAACAGCAAACCCTCCCCCAGATAAAGCAGGATCTCCAAGCCATCATATCCCAATGAACAACATACCTGTATGTTCTGAACAACATCTTTGAATGGAGAGGACCTCTGCATGCAGGTGTTCACCATGTCCATTGCCCTGTCAAAGTTCTTTACATACTCTCCATACATCTTGAGGAAAGGAGCAAGCTTCTGCAGGATGTCTCCCAGCCGAGGGTTGACATTCCTATGGGAAAGAGCCAGGTAAGCACAGAGAGGAAACACAGCTCTGAGCCTCCCACATGCACATGTGCAACCAAGATACCTCAGGCTAAGTTTAGTTTAGAGTAATCTGGATGGTAGCCCAGGTGAAACCTGAACCATTCATCTAGATGCCCCTACTGCCACTCTTTGAAGTGCAGATCAGATCCAAAGTGACCCCACACTGTTCAAGAAGCACCCATAGATCTCTGCTGTCCAGCACAAAAGTCTTGTGGAAAACTTCTCCTGTTCAAACAACATCTTCTTCACCACAGCCAAAGGTCTGGAGAGGTTTCAATGCAGAGAGCACTCAGTTCAGCCAGAGAGCCCCAGGGGGCCAGACACACAGTCACCTAGAGACCTTTCCAGGCTGGGAGCAGCAGGAGCTCCACATCTCTGTGTCCTCCAAGTTCAAAGCCAGGCAGCCAGTCCTTTTCCTCTCAGATTTTCTCTCTTGCTGAACTCACAACTTGCAGTCTGACTGTACTAGAGCCTCTTTAGCCATTTAACAAGCTGCTGCTTTCTTCTGACTTCCAGGCTCTCCAGTTTTCCCTCTCCTTTTATTACAGCTGCCCCTGTAAACACAAGCCAGGTGCAAAGGTGCTGAGACTCCTTCTGGTCACTAATCAACTATGTGAAGACTGGACTCAGCCAGGAGAGATGTGAACTCTGGGCTTGTCTTCATCATTTAGGGTACTTGGAAGGGTGCACTGTCAGCACCCTCTGCACCTTCAACTGCCAAACACTCTCTGCAGCCACTGTCTCATCTCAAATCACAGGTCCTAGACCTGCCTTACAATTAACCCTTACCTACTGCTGCATTTCTGTCCTATCTACAACTTACTACAGTGGCCAAATTTCAACTGCAATTTGATCTGTGTCACTCATTTAAAAAAACAACCCCCAAACAAACCCAGAACCTAAAAAACTACATCTAATTTCTAAGCTAAATTACATAGGGACTGTAACCAAGAATATTTATCCTCTCCTAGAACAGGAGGCCAACAAATTCTGGGGTAAAAACTTGTGCAGTGCTGTGATACTCAACAGCAGAAGGGGCTGCATAACAGACACAAGCAGATTTACAGAGAGGAAACAATCTACCTGTCCCAGATTTTCCACTGCTTGGCTGCTCTCATGCTAACTTGAACATCAAATCCCATTTTATGGAACCATAACAAAACTGATTAAAGAACACAGAACACAGCTGTTTGTCATGAAGTCTTCAACATGGCATGCAGAGTATAGACCAGGACTTGATGATGCATTTTCCTCCTGCATTTTAGTTCATACTTCAACAATGGGGCCCAAACATTTCACCTGTGGGGCCCAAACAAGCCATTTCCTTCCTTCCTAGTACTGCAATTTCATAGTACTGTAATAAAAGGAGAGCAGAACTACAGCCAGGAAAACAGCTCTGGCAATACTTCTGACTGAAACAACTCTCACCATGTACTCTGGAAATGTTGAGTGCTTAGCTCTCTTCCTGGAGTCAGAAATGCTTGAGAGACTCCCTGCTAATGGACCAAAGAACAAGTGCAGTCTGCATTCAACACTGAACAATTTAGAATGAGATGATGGAATTATGATTGCTATTGTTTCTTGCAAATGCATGTGAAGTAAATGAGAGTGACAGCTACCCACCATTCCTGGGTAATTCTTGTTTTGAGCTCAGGAAGAAGAAATTGTCCATGGAAACAATAGATGGAAGAGATATTGGAAAAGATGCCTGTTATCACTTCAGCTGAGATACCTGCTTCTGACAGCTTAGTGCAAAACACCTGCATGAGACACAAGACAGGACCAAACACATTTACATCTTCTCTTTGGGAGGGCTAGTGGAACAAAGAAGAGCTCTCTGAAGAGCACTTGCTCCTCTTTAGCTGAAGCAAAACAAAACATGTCATGATTTTGTTTCTGGGGGGAAAATGACCCTGTACTGAACAGAAGAGAAAGGCTCTCCCTAGCCTTTTAGGCCCTTCAAACAGTCTCTGGTCAGGCAAAGCAAATGCTGGAAAGTCTTCCCCAGAGGTCCTAGAGTGGGAGGCTAGAGGGCTCTGCAAGTTACAGCTTCTCACAAGATTTCTTTTCCCCTTCCTCTCCCATGGCTTTCTGATCTTTAGAAGCACTTAGAACAATGCAACTCATCCTCACTTTTACTTCTTACCTGCTTGTTGACAGTGTTTCTTCCTCTGAGATAACTAGAAATGGGCCTGAACTCACGGAGACTCACCTCAATGTGTGTACGTGTAAGGAAGTTCAGAGCCCTCACACCAGTTCTACTTTATCCCCACATGCCAAGGTGATGGACAACAACTCTAGAACACAGTGGGTAAAAAAAGAACCCCCCCAACACAAACAAGCTGCTGTGAGCACAGGGCTGAGCCATGGGTCCTGATCTGCACACTGCAGAGCAATCACAGATTTCCTCATTTCTCAGTGTCTACAGCATCCTCGTGATTTCCTCTCCACACAGGCTCAGGAAGGAACCCAGTGCTGCTGCTTTCTGTGTCTTAGGCTGCTGCTTTCCCAATCCTCTCTCTGACAAGCCTAATATCCTCACTCTCCAGCCCAGAGAACCCTCTGAGACCCACAGCACACAGCCTGGCAAGCAAACTCCATCTCCCACCTCTAAGCAGTGTTTTGACACTAATGGGCTATAGGTTAGGGGATGAACAAGAGACAGGATGGCTGCTCACAGAAAAGAGAGGGAGTTAGTTCATTGAAAATGGAATTACCTGGTCCAGCAGATGGAGTCTCTTCACATATGCTTCTTCAGTATGGAGCAGTTCATTGGCAATGTTGAATAGCTTCTGGGGCTCTGTACACTGAAAAAGAAGTCACAAACAACAAAATCCATCTGCACCTACAAACCTGAGCTCCATCAGCTCTTTTCCATTTCCTCAGTGGGCCACATTCCCTGCCAGTAAAGGAGGCTGGAGGGAAGGAGGTTAACACATGTCAGAACCTGCTCCACATCCTTCATCAAAGGATCGGGTTTGAAAGCTGCTTTCTGAAAGAGCAATTAGTGCTGCAGTCAATGCCTGCTCAGGACATCACTTCAGCTCACTATGGTTTTCTACAAAGAACCAGAAATAGCCTCCAAAGCTGGGAGCAAGTCTAATCTATCTGGTAACTAAGGCACTAGACTGTAAATCCACTGTGACTTTGGGGATTCAGCTCCTGGGACTATAAAGCAAAGGAGAAACCAGACCTGTTTGGCCACAGATTTCTTTCCCTGGCCAGCACAGCATTACTCTTTATGACATATTTCTAAGGTTTCTGTGCAGCTTTAAACAGCAGCCAATTCCCTGGAAAGCATTTCCAGCAATGGAACCCCAGTCACTCAGTAAAGTCTTTCATGAAGGTCATTTGAAAAACAAAAAAGAGAGAGGACTAACTAAAACACTCCAGTGCAGTTGTGGAGCACTGGCTGGAGGCACAGTTGAGCCAAAAGCTACACAGACTCTTTGCTCTCTAAGTGCTTCAAAATACTTGGATTATTAGGATCCAAGCTTCAGCTTTCTGATAAACTCTAGGTACCTTTTGAAGGGTCTAGACTTTAAATGCTTCCATATAACCAAACCAGTCCAGGACTGAGGGGTTTCTGGTTTGGATTCAAAAGGGACAGCAAGGATGATCACATACAGGGAAATTTTACTGGGCTGGATCAAGAACAGAAGAGGCAACTGTGATGAATGCAAGAGAGGTAGAAATGATTCCCAGATCACAGAGCACCAACTGGGTGCAATTATCTACCCTTTCTTCCCTGGGAAAACTAAAGGGCATCAAAGAAAATGACTGAGCTGCTGCTTCAAGAGCAAGAGTCCTTCCCTCGAGCACCATGCTGCTGCAGACGGCAAACCTTCCCTCAGCTTCACAGAGGAGCAGAGCAACCCACGGAGTGAGAGTCCAGCTGAAGTCTATTAAACATGCAGGACTGTTTCCAGTTCAGGAAGCACCTGGGCCCCACACCAGCAGCAACACTTTCTCTCCCAAAAACCTCTCTCTGTGCACTGGCTAGCATTGGTGGCAGGCATTTCTGGCTGTAACCCTGCAGGCCACCAGCAGCTTGGTAGAAAATGTCAATTAATTGCTCTCTTTAAGCTTCTTCAACATCACCTTATTTTGTTTCCAAGCAATGATGACAGGAGAATCTTCAATAAACCTCCTCCACATGTAGGTAAACTGCAAGAACACTGAAAGACCCCAAAAGCTTTTCAAAGCTAGCCATGAATTCACACAAAGCAGGCCCACAGTTACCCTGCATGCAATGAGGTGCTGCTCAGCACCACAGCCCCACAGGTCTCTGCTAGAAGTATTCACTGAAGGAAGGTGAAGAGCTTTTTTTGGATTTGAAACAGCATCAGACTCCCTTTAAAGCTACCCTGCTCTTCTAAGGACAAACCTGGAGATGGGCAACCACACCATGAGTGAAGCTTTGCCCTGTGCTCTGCCCACCCTGCTACTCAAATGATTCCAAGCAAACTCAAATACTCTTCAGCTATTCTGACATGCTACACAACATCTTTTTGTTGGCTTTCTTGGGGCCTTCCAGGATCTGAAGGGGGCTGCAAGAAAGCTGGGGAGGAGGGACTTTTTAGGATGTCAGGGAGTGATAGAACCAGGGGGAATGGATGCAAACTAGAGGAGGGGAGATTTAGGTTGGATATGAGGAGGAAGTTCTTCACTGTTAGGGTGGGGAGACACTGGAACAGGTTGCCCAGAGAGGCTGTGGAAGCTCCATCCCTGGAAGCTTTGAAGGCCAGGCTGGATGGGCAAGCTATCTAGTGGGAGCTGTCCCTGCCAGGCAGGGGGTTGGAACTAGATGATCTTGAAGGTCCCTCCCAACTCTGGCAATTCTAGGATTCTATGATCTTGCTCCATTCATTCACACAATATATATTAATATTTGGGGGGGAAACCAAACCCCACAGCACAAAGCAGCTTTCAGCTTGTTAGAAGGAAATACAACAGATTACAGCTTGTACTGTATTGGTGGCCATTCAAATCTCTCACTGTGGAAGAATTTAGCTATCTGGCAGTTTGCTGGGCACAGAAGAGTGCCTGACTCAGAGGCACTGATGTAACAGGCCAGGGTGCCAGCTGCCAAGAGCATCCTTTCATTTGTTTGAAGGCAGAAGTTGAAAAATAATCCTTCCCAACCAAATAGATTTGTTCTCAGAAGTAAATCTTTACATAGCACAGGCACTTTTTAACCTCTTGACCTTCACCATCTGCAACTCAGTTTATATTTCCAATAAACTTGCTGACATCTGTGTGAATACCAAACAAGGGCTGGGCAGACTCTCGGCTTGAGCTCAGTTTTGTTCAAGAGTGACTTTATCTTCAGTTGCTCTCTCTCCCAGAGGCTGACAGGCATATTTTTCAGACTAATTTGCAACATACTTGCCTTTCAATGCACATAAGAGTTTAAATGAAACAGCAGCTAGAGTAAACCCGAGGCAGCCCCATTGTTCTAACCTCACTCTGTGCCGTGGCAGGGCAGCTTTAACAAAGCCTGAGCTGCAGTTTAGCTCACTCTGAACCAGATATTCATGGTTGATGTTTCTAAAAGGAAAGTGAAACAAATCTGTCTACTCAAATGTGGCTTAGATTCCTTATATTTAGAGTCTCCCACTCTAGGGAGGTTTGTGGCTGTTTGACTCTTGCACATGTTACTTCCCTTCTGCTCTGCCCCTTGCGCTTGCTGACTGCTCAGCCTGGCCACGGCACGTCACAGCCAGCTCCACAGCCATGCACTACAACTGCACAGCCTTGTGACAACAGCTGAGCTGGCAGGGGGACAAAAAAGAGGAGAAAAGGGAAGTGGTAGGTGTTGACTTCATGACACAGGAAGCTCATGGCAGTGCTCGAAGCAGCAGCCCCACGAGGCTCTTTCGTTTCTGTGGGGAAGCTTCCAAAATTCACTTCCAGCTCTAACTGCCCATAAAACACGTTAAAGAAAAAGGAAACACCAGCCTGAAAACAAAGAGAACCTGCTCCTCCTAAAGGTCAGGCTCACACCTCTGGTGGGAATGCATTTGCACCTCAGACACCCCAGTCGCAGATACAAACTGGGGTATGGCACAAGCTGAGCCCATCTGTGCAATGAGGTGGCCCCAAGTGCATCACTGCCTCTTGCAAACCTCCCCACAGACCCAGCTGGGCACCTGGCATGCCTGGGGGGACACATTCAGGGATGCAAAGACTGACCTGGCTATCATGAATAGCAAATTTGAACTGAAAATTTAGAACAAACCCAAAGGCTGGATAGGAGAACACTTGGGCAGCAGCCTGCAGCAAGTGTTTCACACAAGCACACTCGGAGCACCTGGATCACAAGGGGTTGCAGTGGATCTTGTAAGAAAGCTGCTGAGACATGGTTTAAGTTGAAATCATCTGTGGTCATATGAAACAAGAAAGCTGCTGAGACAGTTTAAGTTATGCTTTAAAGCCCACCAGTCACCCCTACAAAGGACAGAAAGTCTCAGAAAGATTAAAGACAATTTCCTACTGAAAAATGCTGAAACCAATATGGAAAAGTTCTCCCATGCCTGGTCCTTGTCTTCAGTGGACTGAGACCTCACTTTCTGTAGGGTATTTAAACAATAGTAACCAAAAAAGATGATGAGAATAGATCTGCTTTTCCTGAAGCAGCTTTCTGAGTATAAAGCACTGACCTCTGCAAGCTCCAGCCAGAATATACATGGAGATAATCTCACCCAGAGGTCTGCCTTGCAGGACTGCAGGCCAAGTTCTCCCCCACAAACCATACTATGAAACTCCAGCCACATCCAGGCAGGACTGGAAGCCTGTGCCAGTGACTGGATGAGGCCCACCTGGGACTTCACTATTCCTGTTTTACCCAGCAGGAAGCAGGACAGATGGAGAAAGGCATTTTCTGGTGATTACTAATGACCACATACTACTCTGACTGCAGATCTGAAGTGTTAGCCATCTCAGAAGCATTGCTCCCTTGTTCCCAGGCAGCTGGCAAAAGCCTTGGCTATATGACTGCAGAGCATGACAACCCTTTAGTCTCACTTTTAGGTCATTTCTTCTTTGTTGTAACCATCCAGGCTAACATGCCTCAGTTCCTGGAGCTCTTGCCATTTTCTGAGCCAGTATCAAAATGAACAAGCCCCCCCTTGTTCATCTTCATGTTGCTAACAGGTACCTGGAAATCCCAGGAAGCCACTCCTGGGATTTTAAAGCCACACTCCAATCATTCTGTGCTAAGACTGAGACCTCTTAGACTGTGCTGCAGACTCCCAAAGGAAGCCACATCCCACTGCAGAGCTAAAGCTAGACTAAAGACAACAATGCAAATCATCTCTCAGGCAAGATGACTTCACCATGGGCTGTGTGAAGGCCTGGCTGCTGGAGGGAAAGAGAGCAGAAGGAGAAAAATAGAGAAGAAAAAGCAAATCTCATTTGTTTTTCTTTCCCCCTGCTTATGTTTATTAATGAGCTTCACTTAACTTGATATCCTAGGAGTTCCTGAGCCATCATTAAATCATTCTGCAGCTGTACTTTTTAGGCATCCTCCTCCAACTGTAACAAAGCTGTCTGGAAATATGCATGTTAATGAGAGCACTGGTTACCTCTGCTGTGCAGCTGCAAAGCCTGGCACCAGGGGCAGGAAGGGAGAAGCAGGAAAAAGATGCTGGCTCCCAACAAAAAGCTTTCTGGAGGAGCTGATGGGGTCTCCCCAGCTCTCAAACCAGCAGCTGGTGCCAACTGAACTCTCCTCTCCTCCTCCCAGTGCAGTAGGGAGGTTGTTTTCTGGAAAAGGAGCAGTTTTGGCAAGAACTATGTGAACTGCCAGCCCAAGAACAAGCACTGAACAAGTCAACTCCAAACTGCACTGGCTCTCTTTGCTGGAAGCTATGGTCCCTTACCCTAACTCTTAGTCCATAGTGCCCTAAATCTGCCACAGAGTCAAAGGAGAGAGCAGGAGGACAACGTGGACGCCTAACACACAAACTGGCTTCCTATGTTGCATCCCCAGAAGAGGGCACAATCCTGACACCACAGAACCAGCAGGGAATCTCTGAGCCTTTCCCCTCCAGGTGGCTGTGAGGACAGCATCAAAACTGCCTTTGGGAATGTGAATCAGCCCAAAATGTAAGGGAGAATCTGAAGTGCACCACACAAATGCACTTCAGGAGGAAGAGTAACACAAGAAAACAAACAAAAAATCTTCCTCTAGAGATCTCTCTCTCTTTCCTAAATTGCCCAAGCAAGTGATGACCTCACAGCTGTGCTTTATCACCAATATTTCACACTGTATGGATTCTTGACCTATGGAACAAGGCTCAAAAACAGCCATCAGAACTCTGGTGTCTCACAGAACAATAGCATTTGTCAGCAAAGCACTCCTTAATCATCTGGTGAAGTCTTCAGCCTGGCTTTGCCACAGTTGGTTTGCTACCATCCAAAGAGCAGATTTCATCACCAGATTCCAGATTTGTTTAACTGAATGCACTCTTTTCTTGCTGACAGGTTGCAACTGATAAACAATCTTATAAATGACATTTTGGTTGCACACATACACATATCTATGATGCCTATAAAATAACTGATGCATTTCACAGGCTATAAACACACACAGGAGGGAAAACCACCAGCAGGAGCTGAGAAGCCCTGCCCTGTGGTGGTGATGCTGCCCAGCTGAAATGTAAGCAAGCTTTCACTGCAGACCCAAATGTCACCAGATGGATTGAGTGTTGTGTTAACAACTGCTAGTAGACAGAAGTTTGTTGGAGTCTCCATCACCAAGATGCTTCCTGCAGACCCTCCCCACTAAATTCTTGCTTTCAAGACAACACCCTGGTGTCCTCTGGCAGTACAGACCCTGCAGCCCTGCTAGCTCCCCTAACTCATACTGCCAGGGATTTACTCCTGTCTCAGCCCAAGGCAACCTGCACTGCAGTCTTCCCTGGCTAGGGAGTTTCACCTGACAAATGCAGCACCTGGCTCTCAGAGGTGGGACAAGGGGATGGGTTCCTCCTCCTGAAGCCACACCAGCTGCCAGGTGGGACTGCAGACTCTCAGCAGCTAATAAGATCACATCCTCCCACTTAGAGAAATCAGTTGGCTTTGGCCAAACAGACCTGGTTCATGCAGCCCTTTCCTGCCTCCTCCTCTCTGCTGGGTCCTTTCCACTTTCCTCTGACTAACCTCATGCTAGCACCTGGCAGGTTTGACACTTGCAGAAGAAGCAGCATGGCAATGAAGCTTCAGAGAGCCCCAGGCTACAAAGGCAGTGTCTGAACAACATGACTGGAAGGTGAGTCCAGTCACAACAGCTGGAGATAAAGCAAGAGGAAGAACACCAGCACCAAGCCATACATTCATGAGAGAAAGTCTGGGGCTTTTTCATAC
This sequence comes from Galbula dea, assembly GCA_013399015.1. Lineage (NCBI taxonomy): Eukaryota > Metazoa > Chordata > Aves > Piciformes > Galbulidae > Galbula > Galbula dea. Next base: position 493,176 of record VWZX01001144.1, on the reverse strand, counting down.
CCTCCTGGAGGTATGTTTGCCTCCTCAGGCTGCTTCTCTTCTTGGAAAAGAAGGGGACAGCCCAGAGCATTAACTGTACTCTGAAACTGTGCTTGCCAGCTCTGAGAGACAACTTCCTGCACATCACATACCCACACGACGTAGAAGCTTCTGAATGGGTTTCAGTTGCCACATTTCCCAAGGGAGAGGCTCCTGACATATACAAATTGGGATAGGTTTGGTGATTTCAACAGAACCACCCCACTTGCACAAGCTGAGGTGTGAACACTACAGTTCACAAGCTACAGTTCATCAGTTGCTAGTTCTCATCACAATCTTTCACTAGAAAAGATAAAAATCCAGGATATTAACTTTACTGTCATGATGGCTGGTGGGGGAGGGGGGGAAACCAAACCACAACATCTCCAAACACAGACCAAAACAATCTCACCAAACAAAAAGTGGAATATTTTGCAGGCATTTTGTTGACAGCATCTTCTGTTCTCTTCTTTCTGCAAAAACCTAATCTATGCCATTGGCACTACTTCTGTCTTGACAAACAGATCATCAGATGAATCCTTCATTAGTCTTACACAGCTGCAGCAAACACACAACAGCTTGGATTCAAAGCAAATCTCTTCTAGCTACATTTTCCTGAAGAGTAATTTGATATAAACACCCTCAAACCAACTTCTCTGCACTCCAGTAGTCACACCAATAGAAGCACAGGTTTTGGGTAAAAAACCAAACCTAAACAGTTTAAAGATTCCTGTCCAAAGGGATTTCCACCATGCACATGCTACTAAGATGAAAGGCCCTGACCCTGCACTACCCAACTGGCCCTCCATGTATCATAGCATCATCAGAGTTGGAAGGGACCTTCAAGATCATCTAGTTCCAACCCCCTGCCTGCCAGGGACACCTCCCACTAGATCAGCTTGCCCAGGGCCACATCAAGCCTGGCCTTCAAAGCTTCCAGGGATGGAGCTTCCACAACCCCTCTGTATCATGAAGCCCAACTGCAAACACCACGATCTAACAACTAGAAGCTGAACTTAGATAAACCCAAACAAGAAACACAAGGTGTGAGTCTTTATCTACACAAACACTTCAGTTTTAATAACTTAGCTCTGGCTCTGAGGGGATTCTCTTCCATGAAACCTTTGAAATCAAGACTCTGATGTCTCAAAGCTACCATTCAGGTCAGGACCTGCATCAAGCAGGAAATTACAATGACTGTCACCATCCCTGACATAAAACCAGCCAACCTGTGGAAGTGAAGCAAGGTATCTCTGACCAGAGCCAGGAACAGGTTCCAGAGCACCCAAGAGCAGCAAAGTGCCTTACCTTGTTTCCATCCAAATACTCTAACTTTGGCACTTCTGCTGCCTCCTGCTCCTCGCTGCTCCCTTCATCGATGTCGCTGTCTTCATCCTGTGTGGAGTCTCTCTTCTGCTCTGCAGAGGAAGGTTTGCTGCCCTTTTTGTCAGGCTCCAGCTCCCCTGGGTTCCCAGCCAGGCTGGGCTTCTTCTGCTCTGTGCCCTCTTCACTGGGGAAAGCCTCACCTGCCACACTGCAGGAAGGACTGTCAATGCCACTGTCTCTGTTGGGAATTTTCCCATTACCATTCAGTTCTGCAGTTGAGTCCTTGCTGCCAAGCTCTCCAGAGGACTCTTTGCTCACAGTCACAGCAGTACAGTCTTCATGGCTTTTGTTATCACCTATGCTTAGCTCTTTAATTTTCATGATGTCTGTGTTAGATAGATCTGTGCTGCATGGTGTGTCTGCCTCATTCTCCTCTGCTTCACTTTTCTCAGTGATGGAAGAGCTGCTGGAAGCCACCAGGTCACAGTCACATGAGCTCAGTTGTTTGGATGAGTCCAGGCCAGGTTCCATCTTAAGAGCTAAATTCAGCTGGTTTCTTTGAAGAATATGTACAGGTTGCCTGTGGGTGAAGAGAAAGCACCATACTAATTCAAATTAACATTCACAGGTCCTAGGAGTGTCCCAAAAAAGAGAGGGCCTGACTGGCATTCCATTCAAGGTCTATTTCTTACACTCCCCTAACAATCCTGCTACAATAATATTCATCCAACAACTTCCAATAAAAACACACCACCCTTAGCCATAAGTTTTACTGAAACAGCACCACTAGAACCCTGGGCCTTTAATAAATAACCCTGGGCCTTAATAGGAAGGGACTTTTTAGGGTGTCAGGTGGTGATAGGACTAGGGGGAATGGATGCAAACTAGAGGAGGGGAGATTTAGATTGGATATTAGGAGGAAGTTCTTCACTGTTAGGGTGGGGAGACACTGGAACAGGTTGCCCAGAGAGGCTGTGGAAGCTCCATCCCTGGAAGCTTTGAAGGCCAGGCTGGATGGGGCTGTGGGCAAGCTGATCTAGTGGGAAGTGTCCCTGGCAGGCAGGGGGGTTGGAACTAGATGATCTTGAAGCTCCCTTCCAACTCTGGCAATTCCATGATTCTATACTCCCCATGCTGCCTTGAAGAGCACAGGTTTGAAGGTTTGGGGAGAGAGGAATCATCTTTTAAAAGCAGCATCTGGTTGTAGGTTCATTTCGACAGGAACTCAGTTTCTTCACCAGAACAAAGCCTTTGGGGCAAGGTATTTTCTGCCCTAGAAAGGATGTTTTTGAAGCACAGGAAGACACTACCTTTTCTTTTCAAAAGACACCTTATCACATTCACCCAGGTGACAACACACTCCAAGACACAGCATGGTGTCATTTTATCCTATTTAATCTCTCTTATTTATACCATAGTTCTACATGATGCTGCTTCCCAGGACATTGTAATTTAGCTCTCCTCTGCCTCCAAGCAGCAAGCTAACAGCATGTCTGACATTTATGGAATCTCAGTTATTTTATATGACAACAAGCAAGTTCCTACAACATAAAAGCCAATTCTGACATCCAGTCAGCCTATGGAAAGATGACTCTGGGCCACTTGCTTCTCTTACAACATTTATCAAACTGAGGAGCTCCTAAGCTGTCCTTAAGGACAGCTCTATGTTACAAGCTAGGAGCTGACAAAATACATGCTTTTATTAACAAAACAATCCTTGTCTATCACAGAATATCCCCAGTTGGAAGGGACCCACAAAGATCACCCAGTCCAACTCCTATTCAGGCACAGGGCAACCCCAAAGTCACCCCAGGTGTCTGAGAGCATTGTTCAAGTGCTTCTTGAATACCAAGAGAGTTGGTGCCATGACAGCCTCCCTGGGGAGCCTGTTCCAATGCTCCACCACTCTCTGGGGAAAGAAGCTCTTCCCAACATCCAGCCTGAACTTGCCCTGGCACAGCTTCATGCCATTCCCCTGGGTCCTGTCACTGGTCAGCAGAGAGAAGAGGTCAGCACCCACCCCTCCCTCTCTGGTGTAGTCAGACAAGTTTCACACTGCCGGTAGAAAGCATTCCAATAGGAGTTTCTATGTGATAATCACAATCAAACATTTTCTCTTTTGATACTCCAGGTTAAAACTGCAGAAAGGGGAGGAGAGCAGCTCTCCCCAAGCCATATTTACCTAATGCTTTCAAACTTCTCAATGAGTGTGTTGACTCCTGCCGACACGGGGATCTCCTCCTCGCCGGGCGCTAAGCTCCGCGATGACTTGGGATCAGCTGGCAAAGGCCGAGAGGGTGCAGGTGGAATTCTTTCCTGCCCAGGTTTGAGGTGGACAGGCTTAGGAGGTACTAATAAAAGAGATTGGAAAAATGGGAGGATCAATCTCCATCTTCTTCATCCTACACCTGGAACAAAACCCAAGCGCTCACCGCAGAAGGAGGGGCATGCATTCTGTCTCCATCCTTTATAAAGGGTACAGGAGCAGTCCCAAAGGGTTTCCTACACCAAAGCAAGCTGCTGGACACCAGAGGAGAGTGAGAGGCTCCTAGCTGGTCCTTCTGCAGCTGAATCAGACGTGTTAATGAAGCCAGCAGCTCGCACAACTGCACTGCTTCCTCCTTACCAAACAGGATGCACAGCTCACACTCGCTTCTACTCAACATCTCCAGCACACGAACGAGTTTCCCCCCCCTTCAGTTGCCAAAACTCACTGGGGACAAACNCCACCGAAATAACCCCTCCATGGGTTTGAGTGCCTTGCATCTGCTTGGTCACACATGGCACAGGCAGCACATAATAGCTTTTCTTCCTTTCACTCTCCCTCCCCCATCTCTTCCGTGGTGTTGTCTTCGTACATTTCCTTCCTCTTTTGGTTCTACATTCAGTTGTAGAGGATATAAATAAAGCACACAGCAGAGTGTACACCTTCTGCTTAAGGATTCCTGAGGAGGCAGAGGGCCAAAGTTTAACAGAGTGTCTTCAAAAAGATGCAACTGAAAGGTAAGAGAAGTCTGAAACATGTCTTCAGGCTTTACATTGATGGCAGAGTAAATGCTTTTGGAGACAGGCAAGCAGTAACCCCTGGCACCAGGTTCAGTGCTGTCATAGTTTCATAGAGTGAAAGCAACCTCACAGGGGCAGAGCTGACACTAGAAGGCAAGAAAAGCAACTGTGCAAGGACTTCAAGAGCACATGCTGCTCAGAGAGGGGCTGAGAGTATCCAATCTGCTCTAGACTAGCCAAAGAGTCTCCACATGGAATAAGGAAACTCTAAATGTGTGTTTTATTAAGGAAAAAAAACCACTTTCAAGAACAGTTTATTTCAAGCACTTCCAATTTTTAACTGGCCCACATGGCACATCAGCATAATGTGATTAGCACTGCAAGGGAGCAACTGTTCTGAAGGTTATTTCACAGTTACTTTCTTTAGGAGGCTAACCAGAGGCATGTGCACCCAAAAAGCCAATTTCTGTGTTCTCTACCATGCAAAAGGCTCTGCATCTGTTCTAAGCTCTCCATCAGCCTAGATGCCCTCCCTGCTCCAGCAGATGGGGAGCTGCTATGGACAGTCCCTGCCTGAGGCCAGTGCTGAAGGCCTCTTAATTTGAGCTCTGAGCATGGGTCAGATTTTAAACTCCCTCCATTACTGAGTTTATTTCAGCACTAAAGAAGAAAATCCAATCTTCTAAGGAGCTGAACTTTAATGAACCAATGTGTATCTGTCCAGTCTCCACAAACATCTGGAATTCCTGTCTTGAAGGTGTTCTAGTTCAGTTTTGAAACCACCACCACAAAACCTGTCTCATGCAGGAATAACAGATCAGCAAGGAAATAAAATCATCCTGCACAGAAAGGGGATGGGGGAGCTCTGTGCTTTGCTCACCAAGTGCTCACTTGCACACCAGCTGATCAGTGAAGGACTGGCCACCTTCTCCTTTCAAAAACAAACCAAAACAAAGCAAAAAGCAGCCATGCAGCCATCTGGCTCATCTAGGCAGGAAGGGCAAGCTCTGGGCTCTTCACAGAAGGTTGATAAGGCAGCATCCAGACAGGCAAGAGCCTACCCCACATCCCCTCTCAGGCCCTTCAGTTTTCTCTGGTCCACAGCACTCAGAAGCTGGAGTTCACTGCCAAAGTGTTCACACACTACAACAGCAATGAGTGTCACTGCTCTACAGGGAAGTATTCCATGGCTTTCCTGTTAGTTGACTTCCCCTGAATCACCTGAGACAACAGACTGCCCTGGACAAAATAAAAGGAAAGAGGAAGGTGGGAAACACTTTTGTTAGTTCTGAATCTAAATTTACTGCAATAATTGGGAGGAATTGAGACAGCAGCATGGAGGCAAAGCTGCTGACTCAGGTAAGCACTGCTTAGGAACCAAAACTTCAATCACACAAGATGTCTACTCCAGAGCTGCCACAAAAAGCCTGCATTCAGAGTTTACAAGGAAGTAGCATTACCTATCACAACACAGACTTTTAACCTCAAAGCCTTTGCTGGCTTCTCCAGAACTGGAGTGAAAGACCTGCACACTAAAGCCAGCCAGCACTAGATGTGCTCATCTGCATGTGTGCCATCGTTAGGCTGCTTAATGAGGGAGGGCTGCTAAAATCAACCTTTGATGGATCACATTTTATTAATAAACTGCTGCTGAATCAAACCAAGTCAAACATCTGCACCTGCAACACCCTCCTCTCTTCAAAACATCTCTCCCACTATGTGTTTTCTACCTCTGCAATCACCTTAAGGCAAGCACCCATGCTATACAGTATTGTAACCCATTCCCCAAAGTGGTGGCACTGGACAACTGACATCACAAGGAGAGCCCAGATGTCATTTCAGTGACTGAGAAACATCAAAACCATTTGTCCTCCTTCCAGAAATTTACTGCAGTCTTTTATTTTTAGCATTCAGAAGGTTTAGGGCAGAAAAATCTGGGAAGAGCAGAACACCTGCCTTGAGTCCGTGCTTCCTCCTGGCTTCTCTTCTACCTGGGGATTGTCACCTATTTGAAAAGGAGCCTGGCAGATTGTGGAATGACCACAGCCTGATTGCTGCCCTTCCACCTGACTGGTTTAACTTCTATTTCTCATTCCATTTAGGCATTTCCTGTTGCTCTGCACAGTTCTCACAATAAGTGGAAGAGAGACCAGGTTTCAATAATAAGCTATTCTTACCCAAATCATTTTTAAAGAAACAATATTAAAGAATGAAGACAATATTGCTGCAGTAGACTTAGACTGCACAGGTGCATGAGGTGTAACAGTACAGCAAACAGAAATGACCAAAGAAAGGAATCTGCTTTTCCTGAATCAATTCCTTCTGGAAGGCTTCCCTTACAGGTTGTTGGGAAAAAATGAAGCTGATAAACCCCAGCAGCTGTACTTGAACCTTAGAGCACAAAAAGAACTATTCTGCTGTGACCTAAAATTCAAAGAACTCATTTAAAATGATTACACTTCTTGCACAATGCTAGAAGGATAAAGCCACTTGCCTTGGGGTTTCTGCAGAGGATGCATCTTGGCCAGTGGAGTTTTGGTTTTGGGCTTCCTTCCAGTTTGATGGAGACATGGTGCTGGGCTGATGTGCTGCAGTTCCCCACATGCTTCCAACACTGGATTCGAGTCAATGTGGCATTTGATTGGGAAAGGAGAACAAGGGCAACCTGAGAGAGGTGGGGGAAAGAAAAAAGGCATTATTTATTTAACTCTATTACTCCTGAAGAGAATCTGTGCAACTTCTAGAAGCATGTCACTCCTCCTGAGGAAAGGCTGAGCCATCCATTCAGAAGCTATTACAACCCATGGATCCACTCAATAATCCTAGGCAAAGCAGCTGAGTGGTAAGACAGAGGGGTCTGGATGAGCCTGCCTTCAATGACTTCTCTACCAGGGACACCCAAAACTAAAAGAGCAAATATAAAAGATCAAAACCCTTTCAAAAGCTTTTCCCCAGAATTATCCAGGTGGGAAGAGACCTCTAAGATCATCAAGTCCAACCAGCAACCTAGCACCATTACCTAAACCCATGTCCCTTGGACTAAACCAAGTCCCCAAGTGCCACCTCTGAGTCACATTTCTCCCATCACCAATGCCCCAGCACACAACATCATCTTGTTTGCTAAAATACCCCCAAGCTCCAGTGAATTAGACCTGTGCCCTGCAGGGGGTGGGAGGATGGCACAAGTGCAATTCCTTCAGGAGATCTAATCACTCAGGTTGCATTTTACTGCTCTTCCTGACTCCTCCTCACATCAAATATTAACACTCCCTCCAAAAGCTCCAGCCTAGAAGATGCCATTAAGCTATGATCCAGTGGGAAAACAAGAGAAAGGAGTAATTAATATGCTTGTTTGTCTGCCTTTTAATTTCCCATTCCTGATTGATTTGTGTGGGCACTGTGGAGATGTGTTCACTCTCAGAGAGTGATCCTGTGAAAACATGGCAAACATTCTTCCCATAGGCCTGTTTTAAAGTCAGCTAGCTGAGAATTACCAGCACCTTGCTGGAGTGAGAGGTGACCTGCATAACACAGGAAGGGTTCCTCTCAATGGGAAAAACCCATCTGATGTGTTCAAAAACATGGCATTAGCTTCTCAACTGCAACCCACTCTTGGCCAGATTTATATTAAGATCAAAACCCTGAAATGACAAGCACCTCCATCCACATCAACTGAATTATCCTGGCTTTATACTCATGGTATTAAGCCAGGATGTGTGACCTTTTGAATAAAGACTTTGAAATCTGAGCTCTGCAGGCTGCTTGGGAAGATTAGCTGAGAGCTGGCTTCAAAATGCAGAAACTTTTGCAGCAATTTGGGTTTATTTTTTAATATATATACATATATATATATAAAATACTCATTTTGCTGACAAAACTAGATTCAGATCTATTTACTGATCTCTGCCACCCAACTACCCAACCCCTGAATCCCTCAGCAGGGCTGCCAGTTGTTGCTCTTGAAGCTTCATTAGCATTTCTCCCATTAAATCTGCTTTTCAGCAGATTTGAGACCAGCTATTAAAACATCCTTCCAGCTGAAACCAGGAATTTATAAGTGCTAGGTTTTATTCAACTCTAATTTCACTTATCAGGAGAGTGCAGTGAAAGTAGACTATTAGAGCAGATTAAGAGAGTATTGCAAACATCACCCCAGAAAGAGCTTAGGCAGATGCCCCAGCCCTGGGTACTGAGAGCTCCCTGTGACAGCAACAGCAGTGCTGTGAGGGGACAGCATTTTAGGGAAAGGACTGAGACTGCTAAGAGCTAGTGATTACTTGCTTGCTTTCAAGTGCATGGCACCACCTGACATCTCTGTTATGTCCAGGCTAAAAGTTCTCATGTCCTGCTTGCACTACTGCCAATTAAAGTGCTTTGATCCTTATGTTTTATCAATTCCCATACAAGTTCTTCTCTTCCCCTGCATGATCCTGTTAAAACAATCAAGGCACAACATCCTCCACTGGTCATTACTCAACAACTGTATCCATCTTGCCCAAAACAAGCTCTGAACTTGGCTCTGAATGCCCCAGGACTGGTACTCAGAGGCACCTGCAGGGCAAAGACAGAGTGAAGCCTCCTGCTGCCTCCCATTTGGGATGATCCAGTATGAAAACAGATAAATGAATTCATCCTCCTCTAAAAATCCAGTATTTTACAGCATCTTGTACACTGCATATATAGGCTACTGCTGCTCACCTGCTGCCCACAGGTGAGCCATGTGCTTACTGACAGGACACCCAAACGAGCAAGAGGACACAAAGCAGAGAATAAACCTGATAAGTAGCTGGAAAGAAGAGGAACTTGGAAAGCCACAAATGCTTTCAAACATCCCATGTAGTACTGGCCCTAAATCAAGAAAAATAGGTATGGGTGAGCCCACAGAAGTGGCTTTCATTCTCTTTTATTTCACTGAAGCCAAGCTGGTTCTCCCCATTCATCTCTGCTGCAGCCCCTCAGGGCTGCTTTCTGCACACAAGACAAAATTCCACTTCCTTGACATATTTTTTCAAGTGCTATAAAATGATCTGTGAAAACCAAATTTGCTGGATTCTTTCAGATGAAATTCTCTCTCTGCAAGTAAAGCCACTGAGTGCTGAGTCCACTCCAGGCTGCTCCTGGGAACAGAACACCAGAGGGACAACATAACCAAGAGCCCAGCCTAGCTCAGGTAGCCAGCCCCAAGAGGTCTGTGGTTCTGCCAGACACTTCCCTTCATGGCCTGCCCTCCTGCACCCAACAAACCTGCAGGACCCAAGGCAGAAGCCACCTCCTCTTTGCTCTCATGTCCAGCACTGCACTGTGCAAACCCTCCCTAGACTGCACTAGCCATAACTGCCATGGAAGCACTTGTGCTGTGAGCTGCTGTGTGCAAATGGCCAAGAAATAGAGCCCTGAGCTCAAACCTTACCAAGGGCCACTCCTAATAAACCTGATCCTGACTTCACATCTTCCCCCTGGTGACCTGTGACAGCTCTGGGCAGAAACCTACATCCTGTCTGCACCTGGAGTGTGCCAGTGCCTCCCAAGCACACACAGCAGGCAGGGCTCTAAAAACCTGAGCTATCTACCAGTGGAAGTGTTTGCACCCAGAAATGCACCCAGCAGTGGTATCTCTGTTTCTCATGCTGTTGGGTAAGACACATCATGCACAGCAAATGGTCAAGCAACCATCACCAGTGGGATTCAAAACCTGTCTGCAGGAAAATACATCAAGATAAATTAACTAGAGTCTATCTAGTGGTAAAAGACATTTTTACAGCTAACAGGAGCCTGGAACTGGCCAGAATTAAACATAACAACAAGAAGAAACCCCTCAGCTGGTAACCTGGAGAGCTATTTCAGAAGCAACTCCTTGCCTGGCCATCTTAATAGACATCTTAACAGGAACTCAGATCTTCCCAAAGTCTGGCTACAGCTAAGCATTTGCCATGGCCCTCTAACCTCTGCTAACAGGTTTCACTATGCCCACTTCAAGCACCCATACTTTTTCCAACTGAAAGCATCCACTTGGGCATTCCCTAACTGCCACTGACAGGGAAGTTCTCTCTCCCTTCAGCCCTTCCTCCTCAGTAAAAGCCTTTTCAGGAGCAGAGACAGCTCTTAAGGCAGAAACCTACTGCTAGAAAGCAAAGGGCTTCAAGGGCAGAGTTAATCTATGTATCTGAATACAATAAAAGCCTGCTAAGAGCAGCACTGACACAAATTCAAAGGTGCTGATTGTGCCCTTCCTGTGTCAGCAGGAATCTGGTGAGTGGTTAACACTCTGTCCTTCATGCTCAGGCTGTGGTACAGACACAGCTGGGGAAGGGCTTCTTTGAAGAAGACACAGCTCTCAGTACACCCTAGGAAAAGCCAGCGGTAGAGAGCCTCACCTGCAACATGCTGGTCTGCTCTGGTAATGGCACAACGCTATCCTGCTTGTTACAGGATACAAAGCACCCAACACCACCTTCAGAGAGATCTCTGGAGCTTGTGTTCTTCCTCATCTCTCCAATTCCAAGTTGCCCTGCACCAGACTAACACCCAACCCTCTCCTGCTGAGCAGGAGGGATCAAAGCCTCTCCCCCTTTGCCACCAGACACACCTAACTGTGCTTCACTAACTCCAGCATTTCTCTCAAACCCACCTGAAAACTCAGCCTTCCTCCTGCCCCTGGCCCATCAGACCCCCAGCAGGGGTGTAAAGCAGTGTGTCCTGGGGCTCTACACTTGCCTTCCTATGGAGTCCAGCTCAAAGACACTTAACAACAGTTAACTGCACACAACATCTGCTTTTCTGGCATTCAACTTGAGTAAAAGAAAGAGTGACAGCAAAGTTACCACCATAAGCTTTCAGAAACAAATGCAATCAAGAAAACAGTGTGTTAAAAAGCAAGTGAGACTCTAAGATGGATTGCAGTTCTAGACCCAGAGAGATGTGTGACACTTACTTGTGTTCAAGCAGAGATCCCCACATTTTTTCTGATTAGCTCAAGCTATAAGACAACCAAACAGGAGGGAGGCTAACTCCTGCTGCAGCTCTCCTTTCATGCCTTAAAATGCCATGCTGACAGGAACTGACCTCCCCCATCCCACTTCCTCCCATCAGTGTGGTTAGGTGACTCAAAGCATATAAACGTGGCCAAAGTGAGCAGAGGAGCTGTGCTAAGCAGAAGTTAGAGGAGGTGGCTGCAAGCTGGCAGAAAAAGGCTCCTGGATTGGAAGTTTCATCTGGGTCTGAAATGCAATCCATAGGATGCAGATGGTTTAGAAGCCTGAACCTTCTGAAGCAGACAAGAAGACAAAGCTGGACCTCTTGAAAAGCTTTCTGCTTGGATACAGGTCAGTGTTAATGCAAGAAGGGTCAGTGGCATGCCATGGAAACCAGAAAAACCCTAATTCTCAGCACTAAAACTCTCTCAGACTGCTTCACAGCTCCTGGGGGAAGTGAAGAGTCCCAGTGCAACCACACAGAGTCTTCCCAAAAGGGCTGGATCAGGGCATCTGAAGGTAAAGGCACTAAGGCTGCTGTGACACAGCCCACAGCAGTGACAACAAATGCAGGTCAGCAGACCAGCTATGGAGCTGGTTACAAGTCCTGAAAACGTCCAGTGCTCCTTTCTCTCCCTTCTCCTGCACTCCCACAAACTCCTGCCACAAGGAAAAAAAAAAAAGAAAGGAAAAACTGGAATGTACAATTCTGAAACTAAAGGCTTCATTTTGGGGTGAGTGCTATCCCCAGGGAGCAGCAGAAGGGCTGCTGGTCTCTTGTCCTCACAAGAAAAACCACAGTTCTCACTACAACTGAGTATTTGGCCAAAGCCAAATCTGACCAAGCCAATTCTCACTCCAAACAAGGCAAAGGGGAAAAAAATCCAGCAGTAAGAAAGAGCTTCTGCCTCTGGTGATTCTAAGGGGGGCTGCAGGTGTGGAAGTTAAGAACCAGAAAAAGACATAGTGAGAACTGAACAAGAATACTCTCCTTCAAAAGGAAGGAAAAGGAAACTGAGAAAGCAAGCCAAGCAAAGGACCACAGAACACATTCTCCACCAGGGCTGACAGCAGGCACATGAAAGCCCTGCAACAAGAGTGTTTTATTTCCCTGTATGGAACAGGATGCAGTATTGCAGGGAGCAATTGCTTACCTTTGGCTCCTGAGGTTGTTAGTGACATGGAAGAAACCCTCTGCTGTGCTGGAGCCTACAGATAGGTATGTTAATCCTAGAATTTAGCTATAGCTTTCTCAAAATTGATCCTCAGCCTGTCCTCCAAACAGGCACTGAGAGAGGAAACACTGGGGGATACTGAACATCACCTCTCCAGAACTGGAAGGCAGAATTAGGAACATTTATGATTTAACAAAGTAAACCAGACAGGCTGTGAAGAACTCACTCCTCTGGAGGAAGCATTTAGCTGCCTTTCCCCTCCAAATAGCATAACTGAATTACTCTGGGCTAAAATAATCAGCACAGTAACCTTCTGTGACAGCACAATCAAAAAGTAGAAAGAAAAAAACCCCATCTAGTAAAGAAATTGGGTTAAATGGCACAAAGATTGCAACATAAGGAGTGACAAAGTAAAGGAGAAGTAGCCTGGGGCAGCTGGCAGCCAGCCTGAGACTGCAGGTGACAAAAGCCATGCCAGTAAGAGCACACATCAGGAGACATGGCCATGGAGTGGTGATGTGGTTCCTCTCCAACAGAAAGGCAGGCAGGCAGGGAAGAGCAGCCAGACTCATCTCTCTGCTGCACACAAGTCCTGGTCTTAGTTTTGCTTTCTGAAGTGCAAAGCAACTCGTTTAATTTCAGCCCTTCTGTGCTGTGATCACTGAAGGGTAAACAAGAAAGCAGTATTTTATCAGTGTGTGGAACAGGACTGATTTGCAAGGCTCAGTTGCTTACAGCTTGCAGAACTGTGCTGAGAACCAGGAAGGACTTAGGTGGAAAAACTCATTACAAAGGGAGACACATTTTCCAGGGCTTAATGAAAGCAAATGAAGTGAGAAAACCTAAGGTGTGGCTAATTATTAGCCCATTCACTCACACCAGTCTCATTCTCATTACTATTATTACAAGTAAACCTGTGGCAAAGGTATTTTTAACTCATCTGCCCCAAAAGATACATCTGACATCTGTACATCACAGAGAACTGATGATCACACTTGCTGCATTTCACATACTGACTTTTCTTCTATTTTTAACTCTAATTATGATTTACAGTCTTATTGGGAGCTCCTTTAAATGTAGCAGTGGACCTGCCCATACCCATCAGAGGAATTCTTCTCCCCCCAGCAGACATAATGCCTTCTTTCTGCCTCCCTGGTGAAGCCACTGACACCCTGTTGGGAAGTCAGTGACATGTTCAACTTGTGTTCTTGGTTCCCACTTTCCTTTTCTCTGCTTTCCTCAGTGCAGCCCCAGACACCATGTAGGCACACACCACAGATCATGGGAACAGGGGTAGAAGGGCAGCTGCCATTGCTTTCAGCAGGACAACTCTTGATTCAGACAGCACAACTATCCTTCTGTCCATGAATTGTGGATGTTGATCCATAAACACAATACAAATGATTCAAACTGGCAGCAAAGGCACAGCCTGAAAGACTTGCATGTCCCCCTAGATTTAATTAAGTGGCTCAGAAATAAACCCATTTCACATTAATTTAATAAACAGATTCACATACTGTTTGAGAAAGCTCTTTACTTGCTTTCCAAGTAGAGAAGGATGAAGAAAGACCCCCAGGATTTTCCCTACTTGGAAATATTCTTAGTTTTTCTCTCCCTCAGCATAGTCCCAACCATTCAGCCTGACTACTGTCCTGTGGGCACCCAACATGGGCCAAGTGCAGGAATAAAGGAGGGTGGCATTGCTCAGAGCATGCAGCTGCCAGCTGAACACTTCACAGTACCAGGCTGTCAGACTCTATTTCTACTGTGCAAACATAAGGCTAGAAGAAAAGTGACTGAAATAGTGCCCTGAGAATCCCCTGCTCAGAACAGGCACAGGAAACTGCTGCTTGGGAAGTGCCTGTGCTAGGAATTACTTACATGAAAGTTCCCCTCTATACAACAAAGTAAATGCTAGCTATGTTTACCTTCAACTGTAAAAACAACATGTAATCCCACTTCCTTGGAAATATAAGGAACCAGGAGAAAACCCCAGAGAAATCAGAACGTTTGCCTGTCTCTCCTTAACATTTTGGAGTTGTTTTTCTAACCAGGAGGGCAGTGTGGTGCCTGCTCAGGGTTTACTCCTATACTGAAGTAGCTTTTCATTCCCTAGGAGCACTGATGGTAACAGCCTAGCTGGAGCAATTCTCACCAATGGCCAAGCAAAAGCCCCAGTTGATTCCAAAATACAGATAATTCTCTCCTGAAGCAGACAAGGAACTTGCCAGAAGCACCAGCTTCTGGTCCAGTTGTCCAGTGATAAGAAAAAGTAAATCAGAGAGTTATTTTCACTGAATGAGAATTCTTTGTAGACAGCATTTTCTGCCAGCTTTATTCAGTGAAGCCTTCCCCAAAACCACTCACAGCCAGCCCTTCTCACAACACTACTAAATATTCTGTGCTAATCCAACTTGCTTCTCTTCTCCAGCCACATCAGCATGGCTGTGCTTGGCTGGAAGTCTCCTCACCCTGAGAAGAACTGCTTCATGCAGCTACAGCTGCAGGCAAGCATGGGCAGACTGAGCTTCTGTTGAGCAGATCAACACCACAACAGCTCAGACCTAACTCCTGCAAGTGATTTAGCACTGGATCAGACTGATCCTGAAAGTGTTTCAAGGCTGAATGTGGACATGGCCAGACAGGAGACACCCCATGGACACTCACAGGACCCCACTCACAACACAGGCCATCTAACACTCACACACAGCTCTCAAAGCTGGGACTACCCATGGGGTTCAGAAGGGGTTTAGGGGTCACAGCCCTGCTGAAAGTCAGTAAGACACTGAATTTGGTCAGCATGGTCTCAGAGAAGACAACAAATTGCCTCTGTGTCATCTTCAAAATGTACTATCACTAGGAAGGCAGCTCCAACTAGGGCTGCAGGACATGATGAAAGCCACAAGCCATGGTTCTGGGAAGCCCATTTAGAGACTCACTGCACACCTCACATCTTGCAAAGCAACAGAAATGCAACTAAGAACATAAACACAACAGAAAGTACAGTAAGAAACTCCAAATCCAGTACTAATACCAGCTGGAAGATATCCTCCAGTCTCTCTGTTACCAACACAAAACCCAGCAGCTGTCAGCAATGTTCAGTCTTTCTCCAGCCCCAGTCCTTGATGACCTAAATATTCACTGATTACTACTTCTGGGCATTTAACTCTTTCAGGACCCAGTTCTGAAATCCTTCTCATTTCTCCATCCAGGAGAAATCTGTCTGTTCTCAGAGGGAACTCAGAGGCAGCTCTTGGAAGGGAAACTTAGCACCTCTCCCAGATCAGCCTGGGAGCTGCACTGTCCCTCTGTGTGTCATCCTCTCTTTCCAGGTTACTATGGCAAGTCCATAGCAACTGCTGTTCATTCTGCTCCTCACAGCAACCTTGCCAGAACAGGACCCTTGAACAAACCAGACCAATAGCAGAAAGAGATGGTAGATCTTCAAGACACAGATGATGGGACTACTCTTCACCTCCTCCAGCTGAAGGAGTCCTCCTGCACTGTTCCCTCAAGCACAGGCACTCTTCTTCTTGGTTAGGAGGTTTTTGTCATCAAGTGACCCAGCTCTGAATGGATCCAGCTCAGCCCATGCACAGAGCAGAGGGGTGGAAGCAGGCTGGCACTGGGGTGGAAGCCAGCAAGCCCACAGGCAGCAGAAGGTGGAACCAGGCTCTGAGATGTCTCCTACCATCACTCAACAGCCAGGACAGCTATTTTGACAGGTCCTGCACTCTCCAAAACCCTAGGAATGATATGGTATCCAAAAACTGACACTTTTCTTTCTACTTAAAAACAAAATCACCTTTATAGGCAAAATAATCAGTTTCATCTTCTTAGACCACAGCATTTTGGCCAGCCATTCAACACATTTAACCCAAGTTAAAACCAGTTGTCTTTGATAACTGAAGAGCTTGAGACCTTTGCCTTTTTCAGTGAAGTGGGGGTTTTTTTCCCCAGACCTCTACCATTTTTGAGGCAAGGGTTTTTTTAATGCCACACATCTGCATTTCTAGGGCAAATGGAACTTCAGCTGATCCATGCCTAAGTGAAAATGCTCAACTTTGGTTTCCTGTTGGAACTTGCAAACACAAGGGTTAGGGTTTGGGGGGGTGGTAGGCAAAGAACAAAAGCTCTATCAAACCAGGATTTGATTGTAACACTGAACTGTGAGGAGGGGTTGGGGGGAGGGAAAGGTCACTTGGAAAGGGTTTGGGGCTTTAGATGCAGCTCCCCATGGCAGTCCATATGCCAACACCAACACTCTCCATGCACTGGGAAAGACCCAGAAGGATTAATCTGCAGGCTAGTGCCAGTCTCTGACCCAGAGGAAAATCAGGCTGCTCCCAATAAACTCTCACAAATGAATACAATCCTATTAGGTAGAAATCAAAGCAAATCTTCCCTTTCCCTACTTAGAAATGGACAAATTAAAGACAAAACAACCTACAAATGCCTTGATTTCATGTGAGAGTCAGTGAGCTCTTAAAGCACTACCACCAACAGCAAAGGGGGTAAAAAGCATCATTTTAACCTCCCTTAGGACCTTTCAGAACCAAGAATGCTGTAATGCCATCTTCACTGCCAGTCTGCCCCATCACCACTGGCCCTTCAGACAGGTACAGGGATTTGCTTTGGATTTCCTCAGAGCACCAAGCTTGGCTCAGACCTTGGGAATAAGAGGAGGTCTTGGTTGGTTGGGTGGTTTGGGTTTTTTAGGGGGAGAGGGGAAGGGCTGGGTTTAGGTTTGTTTTGGTTTTTTTTTTCTTAAGTACTCCTCCTCAATTCATGACTTTCAAGTTTTTGCCTCTAGCATTTGTGGTGTTTCCTGACTTTAAGGATCTTGAAAGCAAGGTATGTAGCCACAAAAATCTGTATGAACCTAATTCCATCAGGTTCTTGTTCTTACTTGTTCTCATCACTAACTTATCTGATTGTTTGGAGCTTCTGGATCAAATGAAATCTTTTCTCAGATACTGGAGATGAATTTCCAAAGGACTGGACTGGCTGCACAGTTGCTGTATTTGAAATGATAACATCAAGTAACACTGAGGAGAAGAGGAAATAAGTTGTATCATGAAGACTGGCACTTCTTCAAAGGCCACAATCTTACCCAGCTCTAGGTAATTCCTGTTAAACATTGCTTGGAATTTCAGTCCCAGCATCAGGCAGATCTCAACACTTTTCCAAACTACAACAACAAAATCACTTCATTATTTATGTGGCAAGGAAAGCATCAGGTTGATGGGAGTGGAGGGGAAAATGGCCAGTCCTTCACTTTCTCATGGCAAACACCTAAGGTCATAAGGCAAAGCCAAGAGTCACTGTCATGCTGTATTTGATTTTCAGCTGTCTCAATACTGAAAGATGTTCACAACTCTGGCAGAGGGGCAAGTAAACCCAGGTGTCCTCAGAAAATGCCACAGATAACACACTGCTCCTCCAGCTTTCCACAGGCATGAGTGACAACTGCCACTATTTTTTACTTCCATCCACCCAAATTACAGGGGGTTGTCATGATCCTCCTCTGTTGACACTGAAACATCACCTCAACAGAGCTGCTGCTCCTCATTATTCCATTAAAGTCACTCTAAATCACACAGGCTGCTGTTAGAGGTATGAACCAAACACCTCCCCTCCCATCCTAAAAACTGCCGAGGGGAGGCAGAAGATGGCACTAGGGAGAGACATTCAGGGAAGATGTCTACTCCCCAAAGTAAATCCTCATCTGGAAGATTCCTGAGATGGGTCACCCCAGTACACTGACCATAAAGGAAGCACCCATCTAACTCCAGGCATGTGCCTGCAGCTGTGGAGTGCAGACCAGAAGCCAGATGCTCCCCAGCACTGCTCCCCAACAAAGCCTCTCCACCCCTGTGCTGAAGCCACTGCCTTTCTTCCACCCTCCCTAAGCTGGTAACTCTTTCATTCCCTTCTCCACAGTGCCAGTGCTTCAGAAGAGCTTCAAGTTCCCTGTGTGGCCCTAACCCTTGGCAGGCTAGAAAAATTTGTGAGTGGTGAAATGTGAGTGCCCCAGACCAAGAGGGGAAGTGAACACAAACCTAGTTCCACCCTGGGTAGTAAGTTCCAACGAGTAGAAAGGATCAGCTAGCAACACACCTTACAAAAACCTTCACCCTCTTCCTACCTAGGAGGTGCATTTGGCTTCCCTCAGCAAAGAAGAGTGGAAGAACTGTTTGTTTCTTGATCACAGACTTTTTTCTTTCCATCCCCAAGCTTGCCTCAAACTCCAGCCATGCCTGAAGGAAGATGCTCTTACACCTTAGCTCACGTGCAACTTGCAGGAGTCCCCAGGCACCATGTCCCACATGGTTTCAGAAGTCTCCAGGCACCATGTCCCACATGGCAACACCACAAGAACCCAGGAAGCCCCAGGACCATGCAAAAGCTCAGCAGAAGCTTTCAGGGCTGCAACACCAGTATCACAGGAAAGGCAGACACCCTTGACTTCTGCTGGAGCTGCTCAGGTCCTTCTTTAGATCCCACTGTGGCTGTACTGCAAATTACAGACATTGGTGCTTAATCAAAGAAAACCATGCCAATATTTGAGAGCTTTAAGAGCTGGTTATCATTAAAAGTCCAATGCCAGCAGAGGCTGCAAGATACTCCCTCAACCATCTCAGAGAATACATGCATAATAAGTATTTAGAAAACATCAAAACAGAAGAAGGGTGGAGGGAAAAATCTGATCCAGGTCCCCATGTTGTCATGGTGACTTCACAGCCATTATGTACTTCAGCCCCATTTAGAAGCAAGCAACGTTTTTACTCCTTTCCAACCAAATCATGCAAGGAAGGCAAAAATACAAATCCTGCCAGCTTGCCAGAAGCAAATCAAATAGCAACCCAACCCTTTGATCAGGCAGCACACCCCTGGAACACTTCGATCAATACTATTACTGCACTGTGATTCATGGACTCAGACAACCAGCAAACAGACAGAAGCAGAGAATTCCAAATAACCATCTGCCCAATCCATTTACCATCCAAGACGATACTGGTTTCAATGCTCCTGACCATGCTTGGATCAGACAGGTTTCTGCTTTCAGAAGACTTAAAAAAAGAATTACTTACAGATCATTTCATTCTTCCCCCTCTGCAGATGCTGTTTGCAAGCAATTGGTTTCCTTTCACCAAGTCCTACCGGTTCCACATGCTCCTCTTATCAACCACAGCAATCGAATAGCCTTAACCTGCTCAAACAGAAACAGATCTCCTCGATCTTTACGTGCAAACGCTCCCAAAATGACCGATTTTAGCAAGCATGCAATGCAGAGGCGATCAAATCAAGCCAGCTCCTGCTCCTTACGGCAGGAGACACGGCAAACCCTCTCCTACTCCTGCCACCCTCTGCATCCCTCACACGCAGCACGCACTGCCCCAGGCTGCTCACCAGCCCCATCTCTGCCCCAGCAAAAGGCAAACGCAGCAGACAGGCAAAAAAGCAGGCATCTGCCTTTCCAAAATGATACCTGAAAAGGCACGAACGACTCCATGAGAAAGCAAGATTGGCAACAGATCGCAGCATGCAAGCTTACCAGCGGCTTGCCAGCAGCGCCTGGCCAGCCATCTGCCCCCTTCCCCCCCGCCACCCCCAGCTGCTTCAGGAGCTGACCGCAGTGGCTCCACAGAAGGGTAACTCCGAGAGCCCCCACCCTCCAAGTTAATCAATTCACCAACGAGACTGGTTTTCTCCTTACTAAGCAACGTAGGGACACTAGGTCACTTGAAGGTTGCCCGTTCTCTCCTGCTGAAGGGCCTCCCAAATAACAACTGCCCATCCAAATACAGCTTTTTTTCCCCCTCTCTCTTCTCCCCCCCCCTCCCGTTTTTTTATATTCATTCAGAGCTGGAGGAATACACTCAGCCCTTGACAATGCCAGCTTGCATGATGAAAGAGCAGAAGTAGTTTTGAGGCTGCAGAATGCCTTCCTCGGGTTACCATGGAAATAAATGTGGGAAGGGGAGGGGGCTTTCGCTGATGGTAATGCTGCTACTCAGTAGAGGTGCTTTAAAGCCAGACTGCCTGGGACTCTACACCAGGAGAAGAAAACAGCTGTTACTCCTACGGCTGTAATTTTACCTGCACTTACTTTCATTTTCACCAAATTTCTTTCACCAAGTTCACCTCCAACTTCTTGGAGGAGCTGGAGTAGACCCTGTTTGAAACAAGTGTGGTGCAAGAGCCCTCCAAAAGAGGAGCCAATGAACTGGAACTTTATTTACATACTGGAATTTGCACAGATGAAAATTAATGCTCAATGGCAATTGAAAAAATGAGGTGACAAGGATGAACCTGTTGCAGTGCTGAGGCTGTAGTAAGGAGGACAGTTCGAGGAAGGTTTGATAAGGAGCATCAGCTTATCATCAAAATGCAGGGTAGCAGTTCTGTTACAGACAATTACCACACAGAGGATGAAACAGATCATCTCCATGATTCTGCTGTCATCTGCAGAACTGAGAAAAAAGCTCCTCAGCAAAAGCAGAGTGGGCACTGAGACACCCTGCTCCACAGCTGCCCCTTCCAGCAGGACCCTGACCTCACACCAGCACCGTGCTCCTGCTCCGGGGCTCTCGTCAAGAGTTGCCACTAAAAGTCAACAAAAATCACCTGTGGTAGGCTGAAGCCTGGCATCAAAACCCCAAAGAGGCTGGCCAACACAATTTCAGAGGGATTTAAATCTGATACAAATTGAATTTGCATCCATTCAAGAGCTGCTAGATACAGTGACATTCGTGCAACGCTTCTGATCAAAGGGCAAGAACCACTGTCCAGTATTTGCCACAAAGCAACAGCAACTCCCAGAGAGGTCAGTCTGCTATTACCTACTCCAGGTGCTTTTAGATTCTGGAAGCCCCCATGCACTGTCTCTGAACACAGAGGAATTGCTAAAGCTTTGTTCCTAACAGTCTAAGAGAGCTCCACCTTGGCACCAGCCCTCCTCTCTCCTAAGCCTCTCCTTAGAGGACACCAAGAAGCTTGCATTGCACAACAGACTGGTTTGGGTTTGCACACAAGGCATCTGAAGATGACCCACTGCAGAGTCCACCACGTGTTGCCTTGGAACTTCCAGCAGGCTTGTTTAAGAAGTTAAGCCATGAAGAGAGAAGGGAGCAGAGTTGTGGGCTACACATGGTGGAGTAAAGCTGAGATGAAGACACTGTGGGAACAGTCAGAAGCCAGCTGGGTGCAAGGCTGGAAAGACCTGCCAGATGCAGAAGACCTGCCAGGTTTCTCTGCAGAAAACCCCAGCAGTGGCTGCTCCTGCAGCTGCTCCACCACCAGCAGCTGCATCCCCCCAGAAGCTCCTTTTTCACCCCCACAAATCCCACATGGGAGAAATGGAGACACCACCAGGGTCATAGTGCCCCTAAAGATGTGGCTGTTATCTCCCACCCATGTAGGGCAAGGGGAGAGCCAGTAAAGAGAAATACCCTAAGCTGGATCCCTTTCTGACCACTGTCTCACATGTTTCTGCCCATATCCCCTCACATCAAGTGCCAGCTTTCCACTCTGCCCCTCTCACACCTCCAGCAGGCATGGACCAGTGCAGGATGGGGCTAGTCTGGAGCAGCTCCTGTGTCCAGTGCCAAGCAGACAGCTGCCAGTCTGATGGCTTTGCCCACTTGTCTCCTCTCTAGGGACCTGTCTATTTGGCTAATGAGTTTTGGGAAAGCTGAAAGGAAAAGGGAAAAACACCCAAAAATTACAGTGGAGTTTTTCCCCCTTTTTCTCATCCTGCTCTGAAATGGCTCAAGAGCACTGAGGGACAGCCAGCACAACTAAACATAAACCTCACTTCCTCAGGAAACCTGATTAAAAAGCCATGCTGTCAACTACCAAGGAAGCTCAGTAAGATCAGGGAATTCACATGGGAGCAGCTCAGATGGATTATTCTTTTCTGTCAGAGGTAGCCTGCCAGGAAGAGACAAAGGTAACAACTGAAGCACAGGAGAAGGCCAAGAAACTGCAGGAAGAGCATATATTGATTACTAAAAGTCAAAGAACATAAAGATATGTTGGGTTTGTATGCACAGAAGCAGCACATGTCTCCAGGTATGTCTGGACAGGGATAGCCAGGAGGTTTCTTCAAAGACACCCTGAACAAGGGAAAATATCATGACAGTTTCAGACTTCCTAACAGCTAAATAAATAGCAATAGACTCTTATCAGCCTAGATTCCTGTCCTTAAGTGGAATTAATGGGCTTGAGGAAAGGAACATTCATACCATAGCACATCTTCTAGTAACAAGGCAAGGTATCAGATGTGCAAAGCTGAGGGAAAAAAACCCTAGACTTTAAGTCTTTTATTGAGAAAGAATAAATGGAACAAAAATGACAAGTGAGTGGCTATTTATTACTGTGTGATACTCCTGTAATCTTCTTCAAGCTTTCTATTAGAATTGTTCACACTTGGAGAAGTGAAGAATTCACCTCTTGGTTGCTGGTAGCTTTTAGATTAGTGATAAGCTCTTGCTGGAGGAAGAAAAGAGAGAATTAGGGGGGAAAAAAAAAGAAGAGAGGCCATTGCTAAGGATAAACTCCCACTTCAAGTCATGTACACAGCAAAACAGGCACCTGTTACGTGTCTACCACTTATTTACCACTCTCACAACTGCATTCATCTGTAAATCAAACAAAGGAAAGCACTGCCAGCTTGCCTGACTGCAGCACTCTAGACCTGCTGCAGCTCCTGAATCGCTGGGCACCAACAGTCCTCAGTAACTGAAGCTGCAGCAGCTCCCTCATGCCACAGGGGATCACTGTGCAAACAGCCAGGGCTTTTTAATGCAATAACTTCTAAATAACCAACCCCAAATCGAGCATTATGAAGTGCACCATATCAATACATCCCAGCTCCCCAAGGAAGAAGTGAGATGGTGCAACAGAGGCACCTGTTACACAGGGATGTACGATCGCAGTCTCATGTGCAGAGCTGACTGTGCAGGCAGACAGACAACTCTGAGTGGCTTTTTGGGAGCCATACAGGTTTTCCACATATTCTAACCTAGTCCAAGTCACTAGAAAGGAAGCTAAAGTGATTTTTTTTTTTCTTTTTAAAGGTGATTTTTCCAAACCTTCAACATTTTAAAGCCTGTCTCTGCTACTGGCCAGCATTTCCTTCTCATACAACAGCAGAAAGATTCCTCCTGTGCTCTAAGAAGGCTCACAGATGCCACCCTAAAAACTAAGGCTGGTTGAAAATATCCCAAAAAATTGTGGAAAAGTGTTCACCAATTACCTTTTTTTCCCCTTCTCAATCTGCAATTACTACAGGGGCATTGCAACTTTAAAGCACGACTGTGTCAATCCACTTGGGAGTCTCCTTGGTGGCACTAAACCAGCCATGAGCCTTTATCAACGTTCATTTCCAAGATAAAAGTTTTGAAACCTGAATAAATTTGGAGGGAATGGAACCAGCTTTGCTATCAGCCACCCCTGCTGCCAAACCCCAGTCCTTGGAGAGCTCAGCAGCTTTGCTTTTTTAGGCATAAACAAACTAAACAGAAAAATCTGCCCTATCATATGGATTTCTGCAACCTATTTTAGACACTTCCCCTTAAGATCTCTCAGGAAAGAGAGAAGTTGAAATCACTGCTGGGGTGTAACTGGTGTCAAAGAGAGGTTAAACACTCAAATAACTTCAGCTACTTAAAACCCAATTATTCAGCAATAAAACTAGATGAATGGGGCTTTTATAAAGAGACTTTTAATAGATCCATTTCATATGACCTGGTCAGGAAGTGTATTTGATTTCCTTCTACTAGTAAGAGGTTATTATTATTGTTATCATCATCATCACCACCAGACAGGCAGTGCTGAGAGCTACCTCAAGCAGCAAACTCTTCTGACAGACCTTAAGCCCAGGTCTGCATGCCACCAGAGCACTCTGCTCCAGAACCATGCCAGCACAAAACCAAGAAGCCAGACAGGAAGAAGAGTGAAAGGGGGAGGAGGAGCATTGTTAGTCCTGGAAGCACAATGAAATGAAATCTCTCAGAAACAAACGTGAAAACTGTGATCTGCCTTTGTCCAGTTGTATTTCCAGGGTTGACATATGCTTCCAATGAAAGCAGAACTTCAACTGCCTGAAGTCACTGATGTCAGTTTGTCTGATTTCTCTCAAAACATTTAGAGAAGAGGAACAGCACTGGAGAGCAGCAACAATGAAATATGACAGACATCTCTATTTATTCACAGTTGACTATGCAATTTCCAACTTGGTTTTTATCAGGACAAAAAGCCATGGACTCATTTCCTCCAGTTTCCAGCAAAATTAATTATTAAAGCAGAGAGTTTTAAATAGAGCATGACTTCACACTAAAAAACAAAGCCAGCCTTTGTACCAGGGGACCTACAGTTGGCTACTCTGAATGCTGCATAACACTGAACAGCTTAGCAAGGGCATGAGCCAGGCCAACGATTTTTACTGTTAATTAGATATAACTATTAATGTTCTATACAGAGATACACACATGCATATACCTCATATAGAAATATACACCCTCTGACAATCATTCCCTTTAACAAAGAGGTGGTTTGCTGCTGTTACAGTAATTTTTCATCATCTGCTGAAGAGGGACAGGAATAAAAACTGATTCACAAATAACACATTCATGAAAACTTTTCTTCCCAAGCCTCCAATCTCTGCTGCCACAGCATATAGTGCAAGACAGCAGCATGCTGTTAGCACTCAGATCTGTGAAGCTCTGAAGTCACCTTGGTACTGGAAAGAAGTCCAGCAGTAAAGCCAGGCTGAAAAATGCTCACAGTGACTTGACTTTGCAAGAAGACAGGACCTTAACCCATGGATCCTTCCCACATCAGCTCATGAACAAACTGCAAGCAGGGACTGTCATGAGAGCCTGCATTTTCTAAAGCTGCTTTTACTCATCCTGCTGCCAAATCCTGGACACAGTTGATCCTGAAGGATCTCATGGGCATATCATCCTCCCCACAAAACCCAACAGGAACCTACCATCCACAGAGGGAGTGTCTCCTGAGCCTCACCCCTGGCACCCTGCTGGATGGTCAGGGTCTCCTCAATGCAGCCCTGAAGCTGGATGCCTGGTCTGGATGAGCTTCAAAGGGGGGCAGGAGGTGCAGGGAGAGGAAGGCAGTGAAGAGAACGAATCTCTGCCAATTAGCTGAACATCTGCACACCTATGATGTAGGTAACCTGTTGTCTGCACTTCTGTGGGTTTCACATGGTGTTTTGGAAGAGGCTGGACATGGAACACCAGCCCTTGCTCTGGGGTAGGGCACTCTGATAGCAGCATGTTTGCCTAGTGTCTAGTTTTAATGTTGTTATTCCTACAACAGCATCTAACAATCCCAAAGGAAAGCAGAGCCCAGCCAGATAGGCACTGTACAAATACTTACTAAACCCAGACTTTGTTCACAGCCCAAACAAAGAATGCTTGAAAATGAAGAAGGGGAAAGAAAAAAAGAAAAAGGCAAGTGTTGCCAAGGTTTCACAGCAGGAACAGAACCCCAGCAGGGACTCCTGGCCAGGGGTTGTCCTGCCCAGCTCCCATGGCAAGCTTCCCTCCCCCTGTCTCCCCTCTGGCACCAGCTATTGAGCTGGCAGTACCATTGCAGGCCAAAAAAAAAAAAAAAAGAAAATAGGTAAATGGGAGCCTTTGTTCCTTTGTTTTCCCACTCCCCAAAGCAAATAAAGGAAGTCCATCAAGTCTGGATGCACACAACTCATCCCTGGCACAGAGCAGAGGCAGGGAAATTCTTGTGGGAATCCCCCTGCTAGAACATTGGCAGAAGTTCCCTGGCACTACAGAAAGCAAATCTGTACGTTAGTCATGGTCCAACACAACCAGCTTATGCAGTTCTGCAGGCAAAAAGAATAGCCAGGGGGCAAGGAAGTCAGTCCCATAACAGCACTTCATGCAAGGAGGAGTAAAAAAGGCAGCATTCTACAAGACAGATTCATTTGCACTGAGCAGTAAGTCTATCTGCAAAGAGATCTCTCCCTTTCAAAGATGGAAATGTGCTTCCAAGCACATCTGCAAGGCTTTCAAAGAACCTGGCTTCCTCTTCATGCTCTGCTGAAGCAGGGGCATGCCGCTGCTGCCACCACAAGGGGGAATGTCTGAAAGGCCTGGTCCTCCCCAAGGCAGAGCCCAGGGATTTACTTCCACAGCTCTATTAAAAACTGCTTTGAAAGGTCTCTGTTGGCACATGGAAAGAGGCAGGTAGGTTTAGGCATAGATTTATATCAAAGGAAGATTCCAGAAAGCATGTTTGTATAAGGATCTAGATCCCACCTGAACAGGGACTGGTTCTCGGCCACATGCCAAAACACAGCAGTTTCAGCCAAAGACATGGAAAAGCTTCATTTAATGAACTGGGTTGAATTTACAGTTGTTCTTCAGGAGTAAAAGGTGACAGAAGCCTGCAATGGGAGAGTCTTCTCTGCACTGCATCTCCCACTGGAACACTGCCTTCCTCCCCCTGACCCAACTGCAGCCAGAGGTCTTCTGCTTTTCTTACTCTCTTTTCAATTTGACTCCAAAACATCATAAATGGTGTCAGGCAAATGACCTGTGAAAATCTGCACAATACCAAAGAGATCCTGATTCCATTAGCAATTTCAGCATGGACTCTTCCTCTACTTCTGACTCAGGAAAAATGGGTCTGTATTCAGAGCTTTACTCTGCAGCTTCTGCTGTTATCCCTCCATCTGTATGCCCTCATGGAAAGCAAAGCCAAGGGCTTCTTCAGATTCTCCCTCCACTACATCCTCTGCTCTAAAGAGAAAGGTTATAATGCACTCAAATGCTCACTTCTCCATCAGGCTTAAGAGCTACAAATGACCTAGTTTCCTTGCCAGGAACCAGCAGCAGCACACTTGGCTGGCATGGCAAATCAGTGCATCCTGCTCCAGCAAGGGAAAGGTTAAAACTGTGCAGAGACAAATGGGAAAGAAAGGAAATGAAAGGAAGGGAGGAAGGGGAAAAGGGAAGGAAGGGAGGAAGGGGAAAAGGGAAGGAAGGGAGGAAGGGGAAAAGGGAAGGAAGGAAAAAGCAGCCCACCACATAAAACCTGGGCACTCCTATCAATTTCTGTATTGAATCAACCACAAGTCAGTGCCTGCACAAAGTTCTACAACATTACTATCAACTCAAGCCTGGAGTTGCTAGAGCCTTCATCCTGGATTCTGGAATGTGTTCATCATAATTAATCAGGCTTAATGATAATCTTATTATGGAAAAGACTTTAAAATAAACATCCCAAAGCACTTGCTGAAGTAACATTGCTATTGACATGGAATAATACATCAATTACAGGAGTTCAATCACATCCCAGCTGAGATTAGCAGGTTTTGTTTAGGGAAAATAGAAAACAAGAGCCTGAATTCTTTGCTTTTTGCCAGTTGTTGTTCTGCAGCATCCTTCCAGGGCAGGGAGCATGGCCATGGGAGGAGTGCTGCTCCTCTGGACCCAGAACAAGCCCAGCATTTGCTTTACTTTTCTCTCTTCTTTATCAAATAGCCAAGAAACTACCTCCTGGCTTGAGGAAGGAAGTTCCTAGGCCCTCTTGTCCTGCAGTAACTTGCCTATTCTATGGTACCCAGGGCTCCTATTTTGAATGTTGTTCTTTTAAGCAGTCTCTTGCATGGGTTTAAATGTCTGGCACAAGACAGGCAAAAGAATTATTTGTCCTAGCTTGCTGCCAAGAGGTTTGGATTTGGGCTGGTTATCATTTGTTTCATCCACACAAAGGACATGCTTTAGAGAAGCATTTGGCAATGCACTCTTACCCCAAGAAACCCATTCTCTTGAAGTAAGACATTTTCATCTTGCTAAATGGGTATGAAAAAAGAAGAGGATCCCTGCATGGAAAAGGTGGAAAACTAATGTACCAGTTACAGAACAAAGCACAACTTGGACCTGTTGGATTACAGGGGAGGAAAAAAAAAGGTATGGCACAGGGGAAGCAAGGAAAGGCAGAACATCACACTCAGAAGGTAGTCAGGTTTCCCACAGTGAGGACATCTATGTGCTAGGGAGTCAAACAAATTACCCATGGCCCCTGGTTATTATTCCCAACAGCACCAAAGCTGACCTTCACTGAACCACCTTGCTCCTGCTGTTCTCTTCTCCAACCTGTAAAACATGATTTTCTGCACAGATAAGCTCAAGTTCACATGAAGCTAAGTATTTGGTTGCCCTTGGAACTTTACAGCCCTCTGCTTGCCTTCAGGATCTGTCCAGATCCTCTTTAAGGAAAATTAAGCTTTAGGAGCTACCTTTGGTCCCCTCCTGTAGCACACCCTGAGAAGATCCTGGACTTTTTTATGATGTTTTTTTTAAATGAAACCAATTGGTTTGATTTTCAGAAGGACAAAAGCCTTTCCTGCAGCAAACCTCAGCCAGAGCCCCAGGACTGCCACTACTGCTGCCACAAACACATGGCAACGTGGCTGCCCCAGAGCCTCCCAAAGCCCCAGCAAGTGCATCTCAGGCAGCAATAATCTGCTGTAATTTAGTAAGTTGAGCTTCAACAGATGTGTAATCAGGGCTGAGGTTTATCATCAATACATCTGGCATGCTTGCTTAGCTTTGCTTCCAATTAGGGATGCAGAAAAATCCCATCACCTAATTTCAAACCTCCTTTGAACACAGTTTCAGAGTTCAGCTAGTCTGAGGATTACTGCTCTATGTCTTTAGTATCACTCTCTGAGGGAGTTTTGAGACCAAACTGAAGAACAGGGAAACAAGAGCTGACCATGAGCAGTAAAAGAAAAGAAAAAACCCCAGTGAAAGTGAAAAAGAAAAGCAGAGAATTTGGGTAACAGCTGGAAAAGGAGGAGGGAGGGCAGCAGGGAACAATCCAAATGCATGTCATGGCCTGGGAACTATTTCATCCCAGCTTAGCTTTGCTGCAATCAGACATGGAATTCCTCTGTTAATACACTGCCCAGGTGTGAGGGGTGAGAGAGGTGAGGATGTGCATTTAGTCTGTGCACAGGATAAGAGACAAAGGGAGAGTTGGGGTTCAAGTACAAAGGGTACCCATTCTGGAATTCAGTTTTGCCAACTCTCTCCACACAAACTCTGATGTTCCTCCTGACATTTCAAAGCTTTCCAAGCTGTATTTAGAGCTGCCCATCTCTCATTTAAATGGAGGTACTCTGACAGTCAGGTCTTGTAGCATCTCCCCCAGACAGCCTCCAGAGCTTTATAAATGCCCTGTTCTTAACCATCCTTCCAAATTCATGCCAGACTGACCCCTTGGCTGAACAAGACAACAGTTTAACTCCTGCCTGGGCTGAAGGCAATATATTATCACCTGAAAAATGTCCAACTACAGCCTTGTAAAAGTCAGCTGAAATCCTGCAAGCACAAACAAATACAGATATTGTTCATCATAAATCAATACAACACTCTTCATCTCCAGTGAACACCACAAACCTGGACCCTAGCTCAGGCTGAGAGACAACACTGCTATCCACACCCCCCCCTCCTCCAGCTCCAGCTCTGAGAAGCAGCTCTCCAGAAGACACCCACCCTGCCACTCCTGCCTGCTCTCAGTAGGTGCCTGCAGCTCCACTCTTTCCCCCTTCCCCCTCCTTTTTTTCCCCCTACAATCATTTAGAAAGAAACCTCTCCCTAGGCTAGGCTAACATGCAGGGGGAAAAGGCAATGGAAAACTCCAGGGCAGGCCATGTACCATAGCTCCTGCACACCAGCAGTCCTGAGCAGACAGGCAAACCAACCTTTCCAGCTGTGCAGACTAAACTGAATTCCTGAGCAAGGGTCCCCCCCTGAAAATGAGCCCTCCCCAATGTTCCCAAGATTAATGGCAGCACTGGTTTCAAACACAGGTGGACTTGCCAACACATCCACTGCAATGTCACTGACTGACCATGGATTTTATCTGCTGAACTCATCTGTTCTAGCAAGAATGTGCATAAATCCATGAGCACACACACACACACACACATCCCCAGAAGCAGAAAGGTTGCAAGAGGTTTTAAACATCTGCTAAGCAGATGATTCCCAGGTCTTCAGCAAGAAATACCACTCTTCACTTTTGTTCTGCAGATTTTTTGGCCCTTTCCTGGCTGTCCAGATAGAGAGCAAGAGGTTACAGTGCATTAAAATAGACAATGTTTATCAGATGCTTGGTGGGGATGTGTGATTAATTTTCAGTAAAAAATACAACAAACCAAACCACTGGGCACTGGATTTGAGGCATCAGAACTTCCCCATAATACCCTCAGTTCTTCAGACTTTATACTGTTCATCAGAAAAGGTCATTTCCAAGAGCAAAACACAGCACCAAGTGCTCAGGATGGGGAGGATATCCCACAGGTGGCAACCTCCCAGCTCCAGGAGCAAAGCTAGCAGCCAGGATGCACCTCAGGAGCACCTGCCTGGCAGGGCTGCAGAGACCTTCATGGGTGGTGTCACTACCTCCCTGCCAGCACCTTCTGTAAGTCCAAAGCATTTCAGAGGGAACTACATCAGGTGCCATGATTTGGTATTTTCCAACCAGAAAACAAAGAAGAAATGAAAATCCACTGTTAAATGTCTGTGCACACTATGGCCCCTTCAGTCACCACAAAGGGCTCAAGAGAAGAGAAGCAAGAACAGCAAGTGTCTCAGGGAAAGCCATTTGAACTAATGATGCAAGGTCACAGCCACAGAAGGCAAAAGGGCTTCCCAGGACCAAGGGATGAGCAATGCAAGCCAGCTGCTTAGTAAATAGAAAAGGAAATATAAATGAGTTACACAGGAAAACAACTAAGGCACAGCCAGGGATTTCTGGGTTTTGTTGGGAGAAGAAACATAGTTCAGATGCTAGCTGCTCAAGTTGGATTGTTTGAAAGACAGCAGCCAAAAAAATGCCAGATTAACCTTCTAGTTTTGGATTAAATACACCATTGAGGCACATCACTTCCAAAACTGCAGAGTAACTGACTCCACTGCTCAGACACAGTACCCTGGTAATACGTGCAGCAGAGGACAAAAAGGGGAGACATTAAGAGAGCAAAAGCTACAGTAAGTGAAGTTATCTGAAGCTTCCTATGAAATGATGCACTGTGCTCCAAAAGCAGCCACTGAACCTTTCCACACATCTGTAAGCCTCAAGTACCACACAACCTGAACAGGAACAGCTAAGTGTGACCTATCCCAAGCCTCCCTCTCTCTGCTTAGGATAAGCAGCAGTGAGAAACTGCTCCAGGTGTACAAAAGCATTGCTGAGATATTAGAGTACAAGGGTAAAGCTGCAGATGTACACACCTCCAGGATCTGGTGCCTCTCTCATCTCTGGGACTCACTTCCAAGATCAGCATCTGATGGTGCAAGTCCAGGCTGACAAAAAACATCACCTAGAGCCCTTTAAAACTCATTATTCTATTGACTTAAGAAATATTGCCACAGCACCATTTCCTGACTCACTTGTCTACTCTGTTTTCTACACAGAGGAGATGCTTGCAAACGCCAGACTGTAGTCACACAGTGTCCAGCTGTGTGCTGGGACAAACCAGAACAACCTGCCCTTGGTTCTACCTCACAGCTTGGCTTGCACCAGGTGAGTAGCAAGAACATTCTGTATTGACAGAGCAGTGTCTGAACCACTGGCACATTGGGAATTACTGTCAATAGTATGGTAAAGTCTGCAAAGGCATCAAGACTCTACTGCACAAATGGATCCCAAAGCTGCTCCCCTTGGGATGCTCTAAGCAGTGGAAGAATGCACCCTTCCAAGTGTCCTTGCTCCCTCCATTAATGAGTGATTCAGCAAGAGTGTCACTCCTAGCAGCAGTTCATCAGAAGGTGAGGATGATTTTGGTTTCATCTTCTGCACAGTTTTGTTCAAGGCCTTTACAATAAAGTCTCTCCTCAATTATTTCTTTTCCTTATGGTCACATAGGCAAAGCCCAAGCAGAGCACATGAGCATTCCTGACACACACAGCTACAATTTTACAAGTACCAAATGAAAACATTTTGGAAATAAAATGTTCTGACTTTTCCTCTTTTCCTCAATCAGCACAGCACAGGAATACAGATTTTTTTAATGCAGGACCACTCCTCTTTTCATCTTTAAGCATCAAGTGTCATCTGGTGGATTGACACAGAACTGCACTGACAGTAACCTTTCCTTCCAGCAAATTCTACTAGGGAGGTGACAATAAACCAACTGAGCAGAGACAAGAGTTATCTAGGACCTCAGAGATGCAAACAATACCAGTACACACCCCTATCAGTGTCCTGCTTGGGGACTCCAAAGTTAACTTGATGAGCAACATAGACCTTTTAGATAGAGAATCAATCCTAGAATGGTTTGGGTTGGAAGGGACCCTAAAGATCATCTAGTTCCAACCCCCCTGTCACAGGCAGGGATGCCACCCACTAGACCAGGTTGCCCAGGGCCACATCCAGCTTCAGCTCTACATAGACAGGGATGGAGCAGCCACAACCTCTCTGGGCAACCTGTTCCAGTGTCTCACCACCCTGTAGGTAAAGAGTTTCTTCCTAAGATCCAATCTAAATCTTCCCTCCTTCAGACTGAAGTCACTCCTCCTTGTCCTATCACTTCCTACCCCGGTAAAGAATCTCTCTTCCCCTCTTTTATAGGTGTTGGAAAGCTGCTAGAAGGTCCCCCCAAAGCCTTCTCTTCTCCAAGCTGAACAAACCCAAGTCTCTCAGCCTGCCCTCATAGGGGAGGTGCTCCAGCCCTCTGATCATCTTCATAGCCTCCTCTGAATCTGCTCTAAAAAGCCCCCACCCAACCACTCCCTGACACTCCTTTCCCATCTGGGATCAAAGGTTTGGACAGAGAATAGTGGCCAAGACTCCTTGGAGCCTTGGAGCCCAGCCCTGCCAGGCTGTCCAATGCTGCTGTGCAGGGCTCCAGTGGTGCTGATGTGTGTGTGTCACCATCCCCACTTTGGCTTCAAAGGAGCTCTCTGCTCAGAGCTAGTCTCCCAAGCCACCTCACTCTACAGTGGTTTTGTAGCTTGGCACAGTCTCAGAGCATATGACCTGGACACCCTTCAGAGGAAATGAAATTAGAAGAGGCAGTCAAGGAGTGCATCTAGCAGGCAAGAGCAGCCCCCAGGCATTCAGTCTGCAGGCTCTACCTCGAGCTGATCTAAGGGACCAGCCCTTCAGAGCTAGGGCCC
Organism: Galbula dea; assembly: GCA_013399015.1. Lineage (NCBI taxonomy): Eukaryota > Metazoa > Chordata > Aves > Piciformes > Galbulidae > Galbula > Galbula dea. The sequence continues at coordinate 459,504 of VWZX01001144.1, read as the reverse complement.
TCAGCACCAGCTTCCTTCCACAGATCCACAGGAAGAACTAGAGATGTGCGTGTGGCCCCAGAGCCATGAGCTCACTGCAGTTATGCAGACATGGTGGGGTGGCTCCCAGCTGGAATGCTGGCATGGGCAGCTACATACTTCTAGGAATGACTGAGCAGCAAGGTGAGGTGGTGGAGTTGCTCTTCATGGGAAAGAGTATGCATCAAGCACTGCCTAGGGGGAGATGATGAACTTGTGGAAAGCCTACGGGTAAGAATTAAGGGGCAGGCTAATATGGGTGACACTGTAGTGGGTGTTTACTACAGGCCACATGGTCAGGAAGAGGAAGTCAATGTGGCCTTCTACAGCCAGCTGAAAGCAGCCTCCTAATCACATGCCCTGATTCCCATGGAACACTTCAATCACCCTGATTATTTGTTGGAAAGGCCATAGAGTCATTTTCTGACACAGGCAGCAGAGGAATCAAAGAGGAGAGAGGTGCTGCTGTACCTCCTGCTGTGAGGGTGTTGGGAGTCCTGGCCCAGGCTGCCCAGAGAGGCTGTGGAGTCTCCTTGTGTGGAGGGATTCCCAAGACAGCTGGAGTGATCCTGGGCAAGCTGCTGTGGGTGCCCCTGCTGGAGCAGGGGAGTTGGACTGGATGATCCCCAGAGGCCCCTTCCAACCCAACCATGCTGGGATTCTGTAGGCTGCATTTATTGCTCAGGCTGACATACCCAACACAAACTATTTTTCATCTATCTGATATTTTTAGCCTAAAATTAAATGTTTTACCTAAGCAAAACCTACTGCTTAACATTAAAAACTAAGACTAGATCCTAATAGGGACAATAACAACTGGAACTGCTTCCTACTCCTGAACCAGGAACAAAACTACTCCCAGGAATTGTTTCTATGTCTCCCCTAGCAGTTATATCCAGTCTTCCCTCAAACCTGACACAAGAGAGAAGCCAACTGCTGCAGCATTTATTTTCTTTAAGCACAGCACAGGCTATTCAGGAGGAGGCAGGAGCAAGCTTCTCAGCAGGGATTTCTAACAGACAGCACCCACTGGAGAAACATTTGTTAGAGACTGCCCACATCCATATCCCAGGTCACAGCTGCTCCTGATAGATGCTGATGCCACGGACAGCGAGCTGCTCCATCTGGCTGCAAGGGACACTGTATTTACACACTCTAAAGCAAGTTGAAACCCTAAAGGTTATCCAAAACACCAACAGCCCCAGCTCTTCATGCAAGGAGCTGTCCTGTCTAGATCTGAGCCAGGCTTCTGGGCAGACTTCAAGCTGTCCAAATCTAGCAGGGGTTTCCAGTCACTTCTAATAGCTTAATCCTCTTTATTTCAGACTCCAAATAAAGTCCTCAACTGCCCCATATGAGGTAAGGAAGAGAGAAAACATTTCAACAGATCAAAGGAAACAAAGCCAATCCTCTTCTTGGCTTTCTAAATAACTGTCAGAAGTTCAAGGAGCTGACAAAGACCAAAATGCATTACCTCAAGGCTCAGTCAAAAGGTAGCTGATTCACACTCAGATTAAATTGCAAGTGCTGTATACTTCTGTCTAAAGCTTCAGTTGCTTCACTCACACAGTGTAAGTCAGTACTGGAAACAGCACAAGTTTCTGGTTCTCCTGGTTAGAAAGCGTCAAGCAACTAAGGGCAAGATCTGGTCTGGCTAACTGCAGGAGAAGCTGAAACTACAGCCACTCAAGCAGCACCTTACCTGCCAGCAACCTCCCAATTCCACATCCACTTGTTCTGGGTGAAGACTAAAAATACTTAAGGTAACTAAGAAGGTTAAAATATTTATATATTAAAAAGAGAAAGAAATATCAGTATTCTGCTCCACGCACCCATCTACTCCTGGTGCTCCAAGCTGAAGATATGGCCTTGCTACCTGTCCCAGGGGAATAAAAAGCTCCTAAGTCTGCATATAAGATTAGAGGATCCCTCCTCTATGAACTGCAGGGCAATGACAGTGCCAGAACCCAGCTGTGTTACAGCTCAAGGCACCAGAATGTCTTCACACAGTGCCAAGCAAAGCCACTTCAATGTGGCGTCTTCATAGTCCATCAGGGATTGCAAACCCTGTGTTTAGGGGCATGGAAAGAAGCTGAGAGATTTATGGGAATTAGCATGGCTATCTCTAGAGTTTCCTACAACAGCCACTTTTTTCCAGCAGAGGAGATCTGTGGCCTTCCAAGGACTCAATTAAATGCCAGTTTATTCAACACAAACAGACTTCACTCCACCAGGACACCAGCTTCCAGCTAACATCTTACAGATCCCTTAACTACACATCCTTCTAGTGCTGCCTTTATTGTTGGTGCCAAGTATGCTGTCTGCCAGCACAGTAGTATCTCAGGCTTGCAATGGTGTGGGGAAGCATTCCTAACAATATTAACAATTTGGAGTTTCCTGCAACACCAGCAGAGCACTGGTGAACAGCAGCAGAAATGCAGAAAATGCTTTTTTTCCCCTCCTAGACTTAACCAGCCACCATAAGATGCCAAGACAATCTCTGCTACCACCAGGACTTCCTGCAAGGCACCCAGAATAACTGCAGAGGAGTCAATGGTTTCAAGTATTCCCCACTCAATAACATCCTTCCAAAGCTCCTTTCTCTGACAGAACCCAAATCCCTCCACTTTTCAGCATCCAGCTTCTTACTTTTCCCACTGCCCTCCTAAGTATATATGTAACCCCTGAGCAGCTGATCAGAAAACCAGACTGACAGACAGCTTCAACTGCTGCAATTTTTCCTCATCTCCCAAGCTCAAAGAAATCTAGACTTTCTGGAGGTACCTGTGTTCTTCAAAAGCTGAGCCACAGGTGGAGTCTCTTTGCTACCTTTCACTGTGATGAACTCACACTCATCTGACAAAGAGGAAAACCAAGGGAAAGAAAAAGGTTTTGTTCTGACTTTTACTTTCCCATTGGAACAGACGGGTGTAGCAGACAGTAAACACTTGTCCCTGTCCTTCCTGCTCTTATTGACTCAAGTCCATCATGCCACCTAAACTACAACACCCATAGCAAGCCTGTAATCACACTGTGGAAAAGATAATAGAAACATAACTTAAAATAGCCTGGTTTTTTTCCTAATGATATTGGTATGTTGATGAAAATCACTAACTGCTAAGCACCCTAGAGCTTAAACACTGGCATTACTTTATCATCTGTATCCTCAAACACTTCTAAAAACAATCTAAGGATTACCCAACATTGGAACATGGAGAGAAGTTCCATGCCATGACTTGCAGGGAGCTCTTGAAGTTTATTTACACTTTTAACAGTGGGTTAGCCAACCTGAACTCAGAGGATAATGCTCCTTTCCTAGTGGCAAATCCTGCCAATGATCTGGTCATATATAATGCACACTAAAGCTGAGCTCATGTTCAAGGCTCTGCTGTTTGTCTCAAGGAGGACAGAGGTATTCCAGCATGTGTACAACAGATGATGCTATTTTTAGAGGCCTTCTTAAAAACCAAACACACCCATTAAAAAAACCCACCCCCTCTAGACACTACTTGTAACGAAGACTTTGCTATCTCCCCAGCCAGCAGAGCACATACTTTACAAGGAGGAAAAATAATAGACACTCTAGTTTAATCAATTCTGCATATAAATCTAACAGTAACTTGAACATCAGCACCAATATTTCCAGCCCAGGCTCCCTTTTGGACAAGCACTTTTCAAACAGCTTCCCTCTCTCTAGGCACGCCTTATGGCTGATCAACTCTAGTCCTGCACTGCTTATCCACTAACACTATAGGCCAAGAAGAATCAATGCCCAAAGTACTGCCTACTCAGGCTATTTAGACAAGGCTTTCTCTTGCTCCATCCTCTGGTAATCCCTTTTAAGTGTGACCTCCACTCCATATCTGGCAGCAGAAATGTCAGGGGTTAAAAATGGAAAAATCCTTTGGGTCACATCCTGCAACAGCAAAGCTGCTGAAAAACCCAACAAGCAGCAGACTCTGCATGCTCTGCTTCTGAGTGACACAAATGCCAGCCTTCCCTTCTGCATTCCTACACCAGGCTGAGAAAGAACCATTCTGATTGGAAGGCCTGCTAGATGCCTTCTCAGCAAGGGGACACCACTGCAGCCACCACCATCAACTCGAACCACCACCCAACTGGCAAGTCTTGAAAATAAAAACCAAACCAAAGCAAAGTGGAAGTTACAGAATGGTTACCTGTGAGCTTTTACAGCTCTGCTCCCTTTGAAAATCCTAACCCATGGTTTTAAAAAAGAAACTTCAATTCTGCCCCACAAACCCCAGTATTTGAAGGCCTTCAGTGCCAATGATGATTCTGCAGCCTTCAGAAGCCAAGGCACACAATGTTTAGCCATCTTCAGTGCATTTCAAGAGACAGATCAAGGAGAGACTCATTTACTGATCAAATGGATATTAGATGAAGCCTCATCTGTTTGGGGTTTTTTCCACTGCATGGTGAAACAAACAACAACAACCACCTAAACAAACAAAGCAAATCAGTGTTCAGTGCTCAGTGGCTCCTCAGCAGGGTACCAGAGGGACTCCCCAGGGGATGTATCAGTCTAAGGAATGACAACAATGATCAATGTTGTTATTTATCACATTACCACACCCAGAACTCTCTGAGCTCCACCCAGAGTCTACACACTCAAAAGTCTGATTTCATACATAAGATCATCTTTTCCAATTGCAAGATACAGGAGCATAAATCCTAGACAGAAAAAACCCAACATACAAATGGGGAAATAGCAGCACAACTATGCCCTTCTCAAAACTGCAGGCACATAGTCTATCTAAACCTCAAGGTTTTAAACCAAGAGTTTCAGAGGCTTGAAAGTGCATTTTTGCAATGTGGCCACCAGAAGGATCTGAAGATCAATGCTGAGTTAGTCTACAACTGCAGCAGCTCAGGTTTTATTCACTGCCTTGTTACAGACTGGCAGCCAAGCAGACACCACAACAGAAACACTTCTTGGAAAGAGATGCTGTCAGGAACATCCTGAAGGTACCACAGATCTACAAGAGAGAAGAGAGAAAAGAGACCAAGAACAGTGAGGAACAGAAACAGCAAGGGGAAGGCTGATGCTGAGCCCCACTGGGAGCACAGGAGGGTTTAGGTGAGCAGGTGACAACAGGAGGTGGAGGTTCACCCAGTGATGCTGATGGAATAAATGAGGAACCAGGAGACAGGATAATCTAATGTGTTTGGCAGATCTGATACCTGCCTGGTTGGGACACCCAAGCCATGTAGGTGCAAAAGCAGAGGTAGTGGAAATCAAATAGCCAAGTTTTAAACCTGTGCTCTCCAGGTTTAAGATCTTGAAGAGCATTTCACTGAGCCATTCCCAAATTACAGGCACCAGCTGTGGCTCCTGGGTTTCCAACTCTCCATCAAACAGAAGAAGACATTACCCTATGGAGGCTCTGCTGGCACAGGTCAACATTAAGCAAGATCCTGCTCAACTTTCAACTGTGGTTATGTTTGAAATCTAATTCAGCAAGGAGGAAGGAGAGAAAAACAGCACCAAAATGGTGCATGCTGGGCTCCAGCTGGAGGCAACTTATCTGCAAGTTCCTCACTGCTTGGAGACAGTCAGCTGCAACCCCAAATGCAACATGCTGCCTGTGCACACAGCAGCAGGACTGCAGCTCCCCCACCTCCCCAGGTTTACCATCAAAATACAATGTTGTAACACTTTGAACCTGTATGTAAACCAGTGGCACCACTGTATCCATTTTCTCCACAACTAGAAATGAACTTTGTCTTTTTCTCCTCTGTACTAACCTGTCACCAGCTAGAAGAGAGTGTCTGTTTCAGCAGAGGCCAGGAGTTCTGTGAATTTAGGAGCCCTCCACTTGAAGACATAAGCCAATTTTTAAACCATTAGACTGGGGGGAAAATGGTGGAAGAAAAAGCAACAGAGCCAACCCCTCTTGGTGACAGCTACCCCATAACCATTTGGTACAAAGTTTCCCATGGCTGAAGCAGTGGCTGTGGCCAGGGACAGAGCTTGAATCCTGGATTAGAGGGACAATGAACACAACAGTTCCTTTACCCTCAAATTTCACAGTTCCTTTGTCCTAACAAGAGGATTAACAATTTTTTAAATAACTTTTGAGACTTGCATGGTCTGGGGAGTAAAAAAAAAACCCTAAATACATAATTAGATTATCCTTTCAAGTGAATAAGAAAAGCATCTGTTCTGCATTCCAAGGGAAGCAACTTCTTTGAGTGCACAACCACCAAAATCAAGCAGCTGTAACTCAGAATCCAACTTCACCATTTCCTATTTCCCCTAGCTGTGAACACTTGGTAAACCAGGAGTGGCAAAGCAAGAGACCTAGTTTAGAATCACAGAATTGATATGTTTGGAAAGGACCTCTGAGATGATCAAGTCCATCCATGAACCTACCTACCATGCTCACCACTAGCCATGGCCCCGAGCACCACAGCTCCATGCTGTTTGAACACTTCCAGGGATGGTGATTTCACCACTGCCCTGGGCAGCCTGGGCCAATGCCTGAGGACACTCCTGGGGAAGGAATTCTTCCTAATATCCCATCTGAACCTCCCTTGGCACAACTTGAAGCCATTTCCTCTTGTCCTTTCACTTCTTACTTGGGAGTAGAGACCAATCCCCACTTCACTTCAACCTCCTCTCAGGTAGTTGCAGAGTGAGGTCTCCCCTGAGCCTCCTCCAGGCTAACCAACCCCAGTTCCCTCAGCTGCTCCTCACAACACTTGTGCTCTAGACCCTTCAGCAGCTTCACTGCTCTTCTCTGGACACACTCCAGTACCTCTGTATCCTTCTTGGAGTGAGGGACCAAAACTGGACATGGTATTGGAGATGTGGCCTCGGCAGTGCTGATTACAGGAGGATAATCACCTGCTGCCACACTAGTGCTGATCCAAGCCAGGAGGCTGTTGGCTTTCTTGGCCAGCTGGGCACACTGCTGCCTCATCTTCAGTCAGCTGTTAACCAACAGCCCCAGGTCCTTTTCCAGTGGCAGCCTTCCAGCCACTCTGCCCCAAGCCTGGAGAACTCCTGGGGTTGTTGTGACCAAAGTGCAGGACCTGGCACCTCATCCCATTGACACTGGACCTTCGATCCAGCCTGCCCAGGTCCCTCTGGAGAGCCTCCTACCCTCAAAGCAGATCAGCACTCCCACCCAACTTGGTGTCATCTGCAAACTTACTGAGGGCACACTCAATTCCCTCATCCAGATCCCCAAGAAAGATGTTCAACAGGACTGGCCCCAACTTGCTTCAGTTAAAAAAAATACTAAGAAATTCATTTCTCAACTGCATCATAATTAGGAGGAGGGACTGTTCCCCCCAACTTTGATATCTGGCTCTGCACTTTAACAGCCAAGAACCAGGCTGTAAGAATTTCAATAGCAATTAGTAAAACAGATCCAAGAGGGCTCAGCAACCAGCCCTGTTTGCTCTTCTATGGGAAACTTCACTCCCAGTGCAGGATTCCTGCAGCTGGTGGGAGCCATGCAGGGAGGTGGTGGCACACCTGGCTCCAACAGGAAATTGGAATGGCTCAAGTTTTCCTCCAGGCAAAATTTCATCCAGGACTTTGCAGATATTCAACAAACAGGGAAAGAAGGAGGAAAAAAAATGCAAATAGAAAAACCATCTATGCTACTTCAATGCAAACCATAACAGTTCCAACATGTAGCTCTATGCTGTTCCAGCCTGGGGCTAGCCCTTTAATCAGTCTAAGTTACTGTAGACTCAGCCACAGCTCCATGTCAACCAACAGGACAGATCTAGCTGTGGGGACACAACCCCTTTCTCTGTCAAATTTCATGGGGAATGTAAGACACAGTTTGCTCTGCCTTGAGCTTTCAGCTCTCCTCTGTGTGTTGCCAGTAGCTTGCCATCAGCAACAGTGCAGCTGCAGCATTTAGCCCAAGGACCAGCTCACTACTGTAGGGCTCCAAACCTAGCTCCAAGCAGCACCTCAGAGATGAAGCTACACTGGTGTTCAGCCTCTGCTGAGAACCATCAGGAGAATCCTGCTTCTTTCTCCCACAAAGGGTGTGAGAACTGAGCTTGCTGCCCTCTCTTTCTTTGCCAGAAAGAGTTCTGCCAGCACAGGGCACACTGGTGGATAGCAACTGCAAAATCTAGGGGGGAAAAAACACAGGAGGCTGAGATCTGGTGATATTTCCATCCAGAAATCACTCCTTCCTTTACCTTACTTCCTCAGTTCTTCTGTTGTTCTGTACCCTGGAGAACCTCTCCTTTATTTCTGCAGTGTCCCCAGGTTCATTTCAAACAGGGTTTTGGTCAGGTTTCCTCTTTTACTAATTTCCTATTGCTGAACTCATTTTGACTTTAAAAGCCTCTTTCTTCAGAGCCTCTTCCTACAACCACTTCCAATGGGTTTTCTGCATTGTGCTCTATCCCAGGCTTCCCTTCTACTACTCCATTCACTTCAGTTTTCACATAAACATCTTCCTGCAGCATGTTGAAGACAAAGCACCCACCAGATGCCTGGGGCCAGTGGCAGGCAGCGTGGTATCTCTGTAAATCTCATTCTGGAATACAGCAGTTTGTGGAGTGCTAACAAAAATACATTGTCTAGGTGATTCCTACCAAAGATGGTAAAAAACCCTTCTGGAGGCTCCTTCAGGCTTCCTTTCTTCATTCCTTCCACAGTCCCAAAGTTTGGTACAGTAACTTTCACCCTGTTCCAACCTCAATGCCCACAATGATTGCTGAAGTAGCAAGAATCTCATGAATGTAAATATTTGCTCAGGGTTAAGTTACCAAGAGAGAATTTCTGCTCAGAGCCTGCAAGCTCACAAAGAAAGAATAAAAAGAGGCCAAGAGTTTAAGAAAACTAGAGCCCAGTGTTAAATTCCTTCATCAGAGTCAGGCACCTGCTTGCTTTTCAGAGGTCTAAAATACAAACAGGAGAAAGCTCTGACATCCAAAGAGATATTTAGATGTCTCTCTTCCTCCCAAAAAAATCCTTGGGCTGCTGGGCTCTTTGGGCTTGAAGAAATGAGATTCTGTGATATGAAGGTTGGTAGCCCCTCACAGAATCTCCATCCAGACTGCCATGATGATGTGTACAGATGTGCATGCTGCATGGACACTCTGCACCCAAACACTCCAGCTACAGGACAGAAGTTGGGCTTCCAGTAACAGGCTGACATCTACTCAGAGTCCAAAGTCTCAGCTCAACAGACATTTCACATTAACCAAGCTCAATGAGTAGCATAACTGGAGGCAGATACTCTTGAAGTCATGGCTCTGGATATTTCAGCAACAAAATATTCCAAATGAAATTGAAGAGGGGAAAATGGCAAATATAAAGCAAAATTAATTCAGCAGTTCAGCAGCAAATTGTCCTCTCCTTGAAGAGCTTCATTAAGCCAAAGACCTTCCAAGATGCAGCACCCATCACTGAAGAAACTCAAGAGGTAGAATTCTCTTTCAAAAGGCAATGCTTCAGCATCTCCAAATGGAACTCCAGTAAGAGAATTATTCATGGCCAGACTGAAATTCACAGAGCTACAATCTTGAGCAGTTCCTTGCCTCCCAGCAGGTGCCAGCAGTCTGCTCCATGCCTTGAACGATGCCTTGAAGATTCTGGCATCCCAAAAGATTCCTTTTCCTCCTACCAACAACAGATTTGATGACCATGGATTGTCCATCCCTCTGTTTCCTGCCTGATGACAGCTTGCCACCCAATGCCAGGAGCTTGCTTCCAAACAGCAACCAACACTTCCACCACATTCCAATGTGCTATAGAAGCCTGTGCAGTTTAAAAAGCTCAGAAATGGTTATTCTTGCTTTTAATAACACTGAGGTCTCTAGAAAAATCAGCAGCTGTTAAGACAGAAACCTTGGTAATGCACTGAGATGTTTCTTCAGGATAGAAAAGCTCCTTCTCCAGGCTATTTCTGCCCATCACAAGTACAGAGTGGGACCCACAAAGCTCTGTGTCACCAACCTCTCAGGGGTGCCACGAGATAGTCAGCTTGGACTTCCCAGTCCCACCACTAATGCACATTACATCATCCAGGCAGCACCAAGTGTCTTCATGCAGGAGGAAAATCCCATTTTAGCACTTCTGCAGCTTTATGCTGACAACTGACTGTCAAAAAGCCACAGGTTTTTAGAGTTCATAGCCAGAACTAATCATACTAAGAGGGAGAGGGAAAAAAAACCTGAAGAAAAGTATCCTGACAATATCTGAAGGGTTATCTAGACAGGTAGGAACTTGGACCCTCTGTTAATGGAGCTTCTGGAAGGGACAAGTTGATGAAATCACCCCTCTGAGGACCCTGTACAGAATTCTGCATGAGATGCCTGAGGTTCTACTACATAAACTGCCTTCCTGCCCAGTTCCCCCACCCAGCCCTCCCACAGCAATTAAGTCACTGGTTTTCTGTCCCACCAGTCTGGTCCCATAGTAAGCAAAGTGCAACCCAGAAAAGAAGGAAGCAGGTAACACAAATAAGCTCTGCAATACAATTGCATTTCCCAGAAAGGCGAAAATAGCAACAAAAGTCAATGATGTCAGAAGAAAAAGCAGAGAGAACAGTGTCTTGAGAGGTGGTGGTCAGGGACCACAGGGGAAACATGCTGCAAGGAACTCAGTAACTCAACTTTGAGAAGCCCTGGCAGAAGTACACAGAGACTACTACCAGAAAGAGCAGTGGCCAAGCCAAGGAGGACATGCAGAGGGCACATCAGGCTGTCACCCAGTGTAGCACTGCAGGAGAGGACACTGGATTAGTACTGCTTCTCTGCTCTGGCTGGCAGAAAGTCTGCCTGGTAGCAAGGGAAAGCAAACATGCAGTACTTCTAGAACCAGGAACTCCTCATGACAGCCAGCACAGATCAAAAAGAAAAGCTGCCGACTGTGAAGTAAAATTCAAAGACTCCTAACAGTTTAAGAGATTGTAAAGGGTAAAATGCAAATCGTGTTACACTAAACCTTGCTTTTAGGAGATGCCTAGGCAATGGGAGGGAGGAGAGTAGAGGGAGGGGCAACAAGTTTCACTGGAAGCCCTTTCCAGTGTACCTCCACTATTGTTCCACCAACAAAGCCCTTCTCAAATTTCACTGCTCGTAGCCTCCAAAGGAGGCAGAGCGCAGTGCCTGCCTGCCTTTCAACCACAGCATGCTCCACAGAACAGATCGCTCGGCTGCGAGCATCTACTCCCAATTCCACGTGGATTTTCACGCTGGAGGTCCAGTGCTCAGTGGGGAGTTCAAATGGGGCCAGCAGAGGAAAACACGATGAGAGAGCTGAGAGCTGGTGATGTGTTCCCAGAAGGAAGGAAAGAACTAGCTGAGGAGTTCAGTGACACTCTCTGATAACTCCTCTCTTGTACTTTAGTCCACCCTATCTCAAATTCTCTGTTGCCACACCTGAAAACCAGATGAAGTTATTTTTCTGACTTCACCTTTCAACCAGTTCAGAGAATGCAGAATAAGAGACATCACTGGCAAATGGTCTCAATTTCCATCATTATGCAAGCACTGCCAACCAAAGTCTCTCAAGTGAAACATTCCTTTGCACCATCAAACTTGAAAACACCAACAAAAATGAACACTGCAGTAGTTATTATTGCTTTTAACCTGCCACATTTATTCCATTCAGACAAGTTAACACCTACATAATCAGTAGCTCAAAGCTGACACAGTAACTGCATCCAGTAGGGAGGGCTAAGAGTATGCATTACTTTGGTTTTGGAGACACCTCTTTCAAATAGTTCCAAATTATTGGAGTTTGCAGTATTTAGTACATGGAAAATATGTTCAATGGTAGCAAGACAGCTCGAAGAAGAAAATGAGTTTTACTCCAAAGTATTTTGCAGGTTTATAGCTTTAGGAGAAACTGGCATCCAGTCAGAGAGGGAACAAAGCTTTAATCATATCCTTGTTGCATTTACATTCTCTGCTCTCTCTCTTCTCTCTGTGACCACTTGGTCACACTCACTAACCAAAGCAGGACCATTTGTGGCAATGCTACTGATGTCTGGTAATCTTAACAGGATGCCTAAAAGAAAAGGTACAAACAATGTGAAAAGAAACATATATTCATTATCATTGAGCTGGGTCAGCAGCAGGAGAGAAGCTTCTCAACATCCAGTGCCTGTTGAGCTGGACACTTCACAGACACAAGGGAGACCAAGCTGCTTCCAAGAAGTTAGTTGCTCAGTTTTCATTGAGAACCAGTGGGAAACACATAGATTTTAGACAGCAGTCCCCAAATCAGCCCATCTCACCCAGCTTGTTTGAGAACAAGACTTCCCCAAAACCACACAGCAACCTTACCAGGGAGGTCAGTGTATAAAACTCTTGGGGTGCTTTGAAAAACCCAGCCACAAAGCCTGCCCTGAAAACACTGCAATGCAAACAACACAGAAGCCAAAAATCACCACCTGGGATTCTGCCTTCCCAAGTCTTTCCCTCCTGCTGTCCCCAAGGTTTCAACAATCCTTTGCCACTGCTACTGACCAAAAATCATAGAATCACAGAACTGCAGGAGGTGGAAGGGGCCTTCAAGATCATCTAGTTCCAACCCCCTGCCTGCCAGGGACACCTCCCACTAGATCAGCTTGCCCACAGCCCCAGCCAGCCTGGCCTTCAAAGCTTCCAGGGATGGAGCTTCCACAGCCTCTCTGGCCAACCTGTGCCAGTGTCTCCCCACCCTAACAGTGAAGAACTTCCTCCTCATATCCAATCTAAATCTCCCCTCCTCCAGTTTGCATCCATTTCCCCTGTTCTATCACTCCCTGACATCCTAAACAGTGCCTCCCCAGCTTTCTTGCAGCCCCCTTCAGATACTGGAAGGCCACAAGGTGGTCTCCTGGGAGCCTTCTCCTCTCCAGACTGAACAACCCCAGCTCTCTCAGTCTGCCAATGGCCTTCCTCATCCTGGATCACACTATAGAAGGTCATCCCACATAAAAATCCACAAGGACCATCACCACTGTACCTCAATTCCAACACTTTTATTGGTTTGAACTTAACATCCTCTCTTGTACCTTTGAGACACTTCAAGATTGAATAAGCTGTGAAGTCCCAACTTCTTTGCACATTATCAGCTCAGCTGGCATTTGGAGTTTGAGGAACATAGACAAGAACTCTACTGGACAAGATGTTCCATGCCATTACTACACCACACTGGGTTTCCTTAAGGAAAGGGCAACTAGTAGGAACCCCCCTGTCTTTCTTCCTCATCTCTCTGGAAGATACCTGACAGGACTTGCAAGTGCCCATGTGGAAAGAGGCAGAGCTTCTCTGGGAAGAGAAAGCCATGGTTTCCTTTTCAGCAAGAGTTTTAGACAGATTTAAATGCAAGGAGCTGCACCAAAGGGGACTGGCCAACAGTAATTCCAGCTGCATTCAAGAATGATTTGAGCCAAGACTACACAAGCAGGGCACATGATCAAAGTCAAGCAAGCTTAGCCTCTCCAGACTTCCCTTAGCTCACCACACTCTGGGTGCCATAGCTCTGAGAAGAGAAATAACTCACTGGAGGCAACCACAGTCAGCAAAGCTATGTATTCACACATGTGGTGGGATCTGGATAGCACCTGTCTACAGGCATCTAACATGAGAGCTCCAGCTCTTCCTAGAGCCAGTGGAGAGAGGCTGCTAACACAGGTACTCCAGCTCCTGCAGGTTCCAGTCCATGTGGGAGGACTTGCATCCAAACCTAACCTACTGAAGACTAGTACCCAAGTTCAGGAGGTGCCAGCAGTCAGATTGTGTGAATATCCCTGGATCCAGGGCAGAAAGGGAACCCCAGCAGGTCTGCAACTCACCATAGTCTTTCTTGGGTTGATCCAGCCTTTACCTATCCAAGAAGCAGGGCAAAGAACTTCCATTTCTTGAGAATAAGGATTTCTTTCTTCAAAAGAAGGAATTCCTTTAAACTCAATTTTACTTTCACCATTTTTCTCCAGCTTTATTAAGGTAAGGACATACACAATATAAAACACTGGGTCACAAACAAGCTCAATCAGGAACAAAACCAGCTAGTGCTGCTCGTTTGAGTATGAACTGTGTAACTAAACCATCCTCAGAGCATTGTGAAAACCAGCCTTCCATGGAAAATAAACTTACAGAGAAACCCAGAATCCTTTAATCGAAGTATTTGTCACCATATATAGCCCATTTCCATTCTGCACCCTTCTCCACTTAGGCAACAAAACCAATTCTGCTCATTAACAATTGCCACCAGTCTCTTCCACTCTTTGATGCTGTTGTCTATCAGGCACTGCAACAGTCCCAAACTCTTTTAAATTGCAGACACATTTTCCTTTGTGTCAAAATTCCTAAAGCTTGCAAGGGAACCAAGGTAGAGTCTACCCCTTTAACAGAGTTTAACCACTCTTAATATTTGGAATGGAAAATATGAGTTAGGTGCTGAGGTTTAAAAAGCAGCTCGGATGTATGCCGCCAATTCTCTAAACATAAATCTCAGAAGGGTTTTTTGGAGCTTTCTGGGTTGGTGTTTTTTTTTTTCTTCCCTTGCATGAAAATGTAGGGCTTACAAGAGACAGCCAGCTAAATGCAGCAGACCATTATGGCTCAGAGGTTTCCAATTTGCAACAAGAAATGGTTTACATTATGAGTACTAACAGCTCCAAAAGGTATTGAAATAAAAGGAGAGGCCGGGGAAAATCTTTGCATTTCCAAAGTGCCTAAATATGGCATGGCAGGAAATAAATCTGATCTCTGCAGCTACTAATAGTCTCACCAAAGTAAGTGTTTAACAGAACGGGTTTTATGTGGGTTTAGGAGAACTAAAAATACATTTACACAGCTTGGTACTGTATTTACTGGAAAGTGCCATCTCTGAGCACTGCCAGCCGCGCAGGCACAAGGCTCTCTCTCCTCGGTGCCTGCAGACAACCACCGAGTCTACAAGAGAAACACCGCGATGTAGCTAACTCCCCACAGTCCACGCTTCACGTCCACCACGAAGGTGAAGAGCAGGACAGCAGCATTTGCAAGCCCCAGCCGAAAAGCTCAGGCCTAAAGAGGCTGGTTTAAACCTCACTAACAATGGGCTTGCCTGAGAAACACGCCAGCCCGCTCATGGTGGGGAAAGGGGAAAAAAAAAGGACAAAAAAAAAAAAGTTGACCGCCGTCCCGGTTCTGTTCGGGCTGCTCTGCTTCAGGTCAGCCCCGGGCCCCCGCCCCGCGGGCCAGCCCGACCCCTTGGCCCCGGCACCCGCCGCTCCGGGCCGGGACCGGCTCCCCGCAGAGGGACGAAGGCGGGCGGGGAGGAGCGGGTAGAGGAGGGCCCTGGCGCCGGGAGCAGGCGCCGGCAGCAGCCACCGGGACCGCGCGGGGCAGCGCCCGCCGAGCGGCGACGGGAGGGAGCGGGGGGCGCGCAGCGCTGTCCCTCGGGCCCTCGCACACCTTGAGCGGGGCCGGCCTCCTTCCGCACCGGCCGCAGAGACCTCATAGACCGCACCCCGCCGGGACCTCCGTCCGTCCCGCTCAGCTCCCCCGCCCGGGCTCCCCGCGGCCCCTGGCCGCCCCAGCCTCCGCTAAGGAGAAAACTTGGCGAGCGAACGCGGAGCTTGCACGGAAACCTCTACCCGGGGGTGCGGGGAGCAGCAGACGTGCCGCCGCCGGAGCAGCTCCCCGAGCAGGCGGCGGGACCCGGCGCGACGCGAGGGGCGCAGCCTTACCCTCCGGCTCCATCTGTTCCCGCCGCCGCTCTCCGGCGCTCCCCGAGCTGCTGCGAGTTGGGCCGGGCGGCGCGCCGGGCTGAGCGGTTACAAAGGCGGCCGCCGAGCGAGGGGGGTGGGTTTCCTCTCCCTCCCACTGCAGCTGCATCGCGCCATGAGGCGCCGCGAGCAGGACGAGGCGCCCCCAAAGGCGGCGGAGGCGGGAGCTGCTCCCGCCGCCACTCGGCCCCGCGCCGCCCGCCCCGGCCCAGCCCAGCCCAGCCCAGGCGGCCAGCGGGACCCGCCAGGAGCGACCGGGCCGCGGGGGAAACGGACCAGGTGCTGCTCCCGACCCGGGAGAGAGTGAGGAGAGCACCCGTCCGGCCTAGCGCTTGGTGACGGCCAAGAGGCGGGGGCTGCGCCGCAGGCCGCGGCGGCGGGGCGGGCAATAGAAGACCCCCGTCCGGCCCGCCGACCGCCCGGCTCCGGGAAGGGCAACGTTGACCGCTTGCGTGGCGCCGGGGACAGCACTGCGAGGGGCTCCCGCTGCGCCTAAATTGCCGAAGAAGCGCTGACAAAGGGCCGCGTCCCGTTCCCCTCACGCAAACTGGCTGGGCTCGGCTGGAGGCCCGGCCCACTGCAGGCGGCAGGCCGGGGGAAGGGGCGCACACCAGAGAGAGGGCTTTCCCCCTTTCGTTGGTCAAGAAATAGGAGGCGTCCGCAGGGCAAAGCCCAAAATCACTTTAAAAGCAACAGAAAGGGAGGCTCCCGCACCAGTTGTTGCATTCAGAATCTCCCGGAACAGCTGCTGGGGGCAGCTGTGTGGCATGTGGCAAGGCCTGGCTGAGACCGCCTGTCCCAGGCCCAGGGACGGCTCTCCAGGCTGTTCTCCTAGCCTTTAGGTAGGTGCTGGAGAGCAAGGCAGAGATGATGATCCCTGTTGTTTGGTCCTCTCAGACAACCAATCTCTTCCCACTTCCAAGAAACCCCACTGCAACTCACAAGGTCTTTCAGGACTTCTTGAAAAGCCAGAGCAGGAGCTGTCTCCCAGCTCATTGCTCTGTGCCTTGGTCAGGGAGCAGGAGGCGTGGAGGGAGAGTGGGAATCCCAGCTAAACCGGAGTGACTGGGCTCTTCTTCACGAGTGGCGGGTCGTTAACAGTCCTGGTGTAGTGCTCCTTCGACAGAGGGTGTGCTGCAGCCAAGGAAAAACTCTGCCTTTTCAGGTGAGCTACGTGTTTAAAGGAGAGCTTTCTGAAAGTTAAGATCTTCGGCCCCTCATCACAAGTAAATAATACTGAGCAAACCAAGGGTGTTAAAAACATGTATCAAGCAATCTGTAGTTTCTATCTCTGTGAAACTGTCCTCACAAAGGTATTTACCTTCAGGAAAAAAGGCAAACCAGTAAACTCAAAAGTTAACTACACTGGGCTTTAGTCTGTTTTGTATCACCTAGTAAAATCGGTCACTGCCCTTTATCTTTTGGAGATACACCTTTGGGTAACTTCAGTCCTGTGGTGGCATGGAAACATGTTTTTGTAATGAAAGTCACAAAATGGGTTTCTTTGGAATAACTGTTGCAGAAGAAAAGGAGTGGCTGTTCTAGATTATAGGGTCTAATTAAACCAGAGTAAGAAATCAGACTTACCAGCAATGGACCAACCTGGATCTCATGATGCTGCTTTTGAAATCCTACCTGTTACTTTCCAAGTCCTACCTCAAAGCATTAGATACATGTACAAATTTGACATACAACTGATTTCTGAGATTAGACTCCCCATATTTATTGCTGTACAAAGTGGTTCTAGCTCCCTGAAATTAGCCCTGTGCTTTAGGACAATGAGGCAGATCATTTCTAAAGTACTTTAGTACCAGAGCAGATCTGACTTCATCAACCACTGCTACCTAGCTGTCAGATAGAACAGATGTTTAGCAGCAGAAACACACTTTAAAGGGGTTGAAAATTGCAGCCATTACTTTGGGCCAGCTAAGATGGTAACAAAGGGCTCGTGCAAGTGTCTTCACATCTAAACATAAGCCATTTCTTCAGCCAGGCTAAGTAAGTGGGAGTCAGAGAGCAGATTCAGCAGATGAGCAACAGAGAAGAGAAGAGCCCCATCCTGCAACCCTGCTGGGGATCTGAAGGACTAAAAGCTCCCAAGAAGGTAGGCTGGCACTACCCCAGAAAGCAAACCAGTACAGGTTTAGGTTTACAAGAGGAAGGTCTTTGCTGGGACAGTGGAACCCTCCCTCCCCTGAATTAAAAGGCATCCCCAATCCTTTAAAAGCATGAGGAACAGAAGGTGCAGCACTGTTCTAAGGACTCAGCCTTTTAATGGGTTGCAGGCTGCAGAGCCACCCTGAGCTCCATTAAAACCTTTACTCATAACATGACTATCTCAGGCACCCAAGCTGTTTCCCTTCAGTACCTCCTGAAGGAAGCTGTAACAGGAGCAAGTCCTCCTTGTCATCCTTTCTGTCACTGCTGCTCTTCCCAAGCTTCATTGCAAAGAAGTCAAAGCTCCTATTAAACAGAAGCAAAACTGATTGGCAGCCTCCTGCACTGAACAGGATCTTGCCAAGTACATTAAGGTCTTAGTTGTATTAAATCTTATTTGCAAATGCAAATTGCACTTTGTAGCCAGGACAGGATGCATCCTTCCTTTAAGCTCTGAAGCACTGGGCACCAGCCATTGAGTGGGATCTTTAACATGGGATATTTCTTACTGGTTTCAAACCCTGGGTGTCTCCTGCACACACATGCAAGGGGAAGAGAAAAGGGTCGACAAATGCAGTGTAAGCAGTTAGTAAAGTTCACACAAATACTCATTCTTCCTCCCTCCAAGAAGAAAAAGGTTGCCTGTCATATTGCATTAAAATTCTTCTCCAAGAAGGGCTCTCTCAACACAAATTAATTCTCCCTCATGGTAGGCTTTGCAGTTATTAAATCAGGATTACCATTGCATGTCCAGGAAAGATAAACCTAAAGAGGGTAAGAAAATAACTTCTTACAGATTTAATGAGACATTGGAGAGCAAGAAGCTAAGGCTCTGCAAATCCCTAGGGTTGGTCTGATGTGCCTTTCATGGGAGAGATGCATGGTGTGTTCTCTTCCAGATGATGTAATCCTCAGGGTGACCCTCATGTGCTTTTGCCTTCATATGACACTCCAGTGGATATACAAAGTTCCTTTGTGTGCAGAGTCCTTATTTAGAACTCAGAGTTTTGATCTGAGGGGGTTTTTTGTTGTTGGTTTTTCCCCTTTCTGAAGAGACTACTTTTCACTTGAAGATGAAGGCTTGGAGACTGCTGTAACATGTCTTTTGAGTATGGATGCAATCTCCTTTCTGTGGATTTGAAACTGAGCTTTTTCCATTGCAGAGAAAACTGCACTGCTTTACTTCTCCCTCACAATGAGATTAAACCAGCAATTGCCATCAGAGAGGTTCAGTTTAATGGCAGCACTGCAACAGATTCTGTTGCTTTCACTTAAGTTTGCAAAAGGATTCATCAAAGGTAGCTTTGAAGGGGAAATATTTTTAAGCTGAAACCATATTGAGGTAGGGTTTGGGGTTTCTTTTAATGATACCTTAGGTAAAAGCAAGTTTGTTCCATAGTCACCAACACCAGTTACCAGAGATGCCAGGAATCCAGAGGTAAAAAACCACAGGACAACAGAGGGGGAAAAAGTAAGGAACTGCAGACAGAAGGAGAGCAGTCCTCCAGTCAGGACACAAGTCCTGCTGCAGCTTTTATGCTCTGGCATAAGATTTTTAGAGCAGAGTGGAATAGTCTGTATTTTATCCCCACTTCATAAAAGAAGTTGAATGTAAATATTTACCAGCTCTTGTATGCTGAAGAAACAGTCATTCTCCTCAAGACTGAGGCATTTCAAATCCTGGGCTAATTTCACTGGTAGTCTTGATGCAGCAGCTTAAAGATCTTTCTGTATAAACTGATTCAGCTCTTCTTAAGGTAACACACATCAGAGCTGTTACTTGGACTCTCTGCAAGCAGAACTGGGTTCCTATCACAGAGAGTGACTGATCAGTGTGCCACCTCTTGCCACAGCCTGATCTTCACAACTAATGCTGTTCTTCTTGGAGCCATTATTGATCTGTGAACTGCTGGGCTGGGTCAGACAATAATCCTGGTGTGCTTACTTGACAGCTGAGAGTGAGATGCAAGGACAGGGGCTCCACTAGCTTTCTTCTGGGTCTCTGGTGTAAAATGAGGGTAGCACCCTAGATCATTAGGGGGCTCCTACTATCTTGACCAGAAAAGCTACACTCAGTGTGCAACTATCCCCACTGACTGGAGAAGAGGAGAATGAGGAAACATTACTGAGCTGCTCAGCTAAAAGCCAACACATGTGGCAGCCACCAGACTCTTGTCTCTTAGAGAGGGTCTCTCTGTTTCTAGCTGCAACCAGAACACCAAGGCTAAATTTGTGACAGAAGAGACTAGTGTTACAGAAGCCTCTGGGCATGTCTTAGAGTGTTTACTCTGGGTTTGCATTTCTAGATTTAGGTTACTGGAAGCTGTACCTTTGTCAGATGTCTGTATATTCATCTGCAGAACTGGGAATGAACTCAGTGGCCCAGAAGCTCCTTTCAGCTCCCATGTTTGTCATTCATTTTGGGTCACATTGTCAAGTAAATGAGGAGCTACAGCTTGTCACCAGTCATGAAACGTTTCCAAACAACACTGCCTTCTGTGCTGCCCTCCAAAATAAGATGTGTTTTATGAACTGAACCATCTGACACAGCACAGATGCACTGGGGGTGGTTCTTCTTCACAAGTCTTTCAGGAACATCAAGTCCATCACACAAAAGGAAAAGGACAGAGGTACCCAAATGCTCTTAGTGTTGAGCAGGACTTGGGTTCAGCAATCAGTTACCTATTTCAATAATCTCAAGGACATTGTAGATTTTGCCCCAAAGTTTTGAGTAACCTAAAATCAGCCAAATGGATTCTATCAGTTTGATTGGAGAGGTGCTAGACCTGGAATCTCTTTCAAACAGGAGAGGGGGAAATACTGCTTTTGTGGACACCATCAGAGGAGAAATTTACTCCAGCTTTGGCCTGAAAGAGGCTAGAAATGTTGACTCTTGAACCCACAAATGTTTAGCAGAACTTCTTTACTCTGAAACAAAAGAAGTCACCCAAATGTTTAGTACAATATTTATGTAATCTGTTAGTAAATCACCCAGAATACAAACACACATCCTCTAACAACAGAGCTTCTTGGACTCCTCCTGGAACTACTAAAATCTTCTCAGGCAAAAATACTCTTGAGTGAGTGTTTCTCAAAGTTTCAAAGCATTCACTGGCAATTGCTCTTTTCACAGCCCTGGTCTGTGGGGTTAGCAGGATCTGAATGAATGCAATAGTAGAAATAATTACCCAGGACTTACTGCTGCAGCCCTGAGCTGCCCTTACAGCCCCACCTTGCTCTGGTGATAGAGTCGTGCCCAGCCCCTGACCCTGCAGCAGCTGCAGCAATAGCAACCGTTCCTAGGCTATGTTCCAGAGCTGCCAAGCTAGCATCTTACCAGAAGAGCAAGAAACACGTTCAAGATGAGCTGGAAAAAGAAGATCTTGAAACAAAAATCCAATCTTTACGAGTGTTAGAACCAGGCCCCTTCTGGCTTTGCTGCCAGCCCCCGGCACCGCGCAGCCTGCGCTGAGCTGCTCTGGGTTGCGCTGCCATCTCGTGTGTGTGCGGCAGAACTGCTCCAGAACACAAGGGGAGAGCCTCAAGCGAGGCTATTCCATGGGCGAGCATCCTCAGGGGATCTCTCTGCCGTTCTTGTTGTTGCCATTTCCTCCGGAACGCAGACTGTCACCTCGAACTGCGAACTGAATGGGAAACGTTTAACGTGCTCCTTGCAGGGACAGACCCTCGGCTTGGAACTAGAGTTAACAATGATGCAACAGCTCTTTACAGGAGTGCCAAAAGCCAGACAGGAGGAAAGAATTACCAGGGCATCCAGGCTTTTCCCAGCCAGCTTCAGTAAACTTATTCACGGCTTTTGCCTTCTAAAATATGAGTGTTCTGTATGCAGGACCTCAAAGGCAGTCACTGGCACTGTATTCAAGCAGTGGCACTAGGGCTTCTATGGCATTATTGGGTTTGTTTAGTTGAGGTTTGGGGTTGGTTTGGGGTTTATTTTGCTTGTTTGTAGTTGTCTTTGTTGCTTTCTTTTTTTTTGCTTGTTTGTTTCCTTTTTCCTGATAGCTGGAAAAGAGTTCTTGGAAAGATGGGAAGAAGATTCATCTCCCATTCTGGATTCTCCTCCCTTCTTTTAGACCACAGTCAATCTTATTTCAGAGAGCTGAGATTACAAAGAGAGCTGTTCCAGACAATTAGCAGTTCTGTAATTAACAGAGCTTGAGAGGCTGAACTGGAAATTGCCATGCAGAAAAAACTGTTCAGATCTTCAGTGGTGGCCAGACTTGTGAAAAACAGGGCTGAATAGGCACCTTCATACTGGGCAGCTCCTCCAGCCACACTGCATAAACTGATCTGCTAACACACATTTTAACTCATCTGTCCAAAGCTATGCCTTGATTTGCTGGCACTAAGCACAGAACCAACAGCCAGTGAGGGCAAAGAGCTGCCAGGCTGTCTGTGGGCAGGTGTCCTGCCTAGCAGGGACTTGCACTCTTGCCTCCTTCTAGTCTCTTCAACCTCACTTGGAAAAAACCCTCCTCAGGTTATTTAAAGCAGTTACAGACTGCCTAGTGTAATCAACTGCACATCAGAATACTTTTCTTGTCTTTCAGGAGCCCTGCTATTCTGTAGTTACAGTAACTGTGCAACCTTCTTCTGTGAAGACACCACCACAGCATCTGCACCTACACATCTGAGCTGTGTGCCCCAAGTGCAGGCTAAAGGAGAGACTTCTCATGAGGCTATTGCAGAGGTGCAGGTTCTAAGTGAGAAGTAGAGCTGGGCACTGTGCCACTACTGTAGTGATATCACAACTGTCACTATTAGTTCCAAAGCCCCCAGGGCCCAGCTGCCAACCTGTGGCTGCCTCGCTGTGCTCCTGTCCCACACTGCTCACCTCGCTTCCCTTTGGGCATCACTGCCTTTCTGTTTCTCTCCATCCATGACTTTCTGCAAGTTTCCAGAGGGAACTGAAGGTCCCAGATCCAAGCAGCCTTCCCAGGAGTGTGTCTATCACTAGTGTTTGGGCTATTTTAGCTTTGGAAGCTGGCACAGACACTGCCTGGGCTGGTAGCTTTCCACTGGCAGCTGGGGCAACAGAATTAGTTCTCTTAATACAACAACATAGAAACTAGTTTAGTTCAAGGCAATCCAACCTGAGGTTAATCAAATGTATCTGCTTACACTTGATAATGACATGCAGATAAGTACACCTGTATTTGGATTGACCTGGATATTCATAGAATATCTTGACATCAAGAAATGCTTTGATATAAAATCAGCCTGTGCAGTGAAGCTTAAGGAAAGGATTGCTGCAGCCCTGAAGCCTTGCAGGAGACATCCTGAAGCCACACCCAAAAGCATCTAACATATTCCTCTCCATCTTCTTCTCATTTTCTTGCACTGTTCCTTCTTTCTGTGGTCTCATGTGCCTCTTCCTGGCCCTTGCCAGCTCCTAAACGTGCTAGCTGATGCCTTTAAGATGGAGAAATGCACACTGTGCAATCTGTACTACCAGACTACACTAAATTGCCAGCTGCTGCTCTGGAATGGAGCTGTTCCTGGGCTTTCTGCCAAAGAGTTCCTGCCTATGGCAGATCCAGCTGCTCCAAGCTGCTCAACAGCCCATCCTAATCCATGGCTGCCATTTTTTCCTTGCTGCCTCTTTCCTATTCTTGCTTATCTCCCATCCTCTCTCTTGCTGCTGCAATACTGACTCAGTATAAACCCACAGGATTTGTGGCTTCTGCCAGAAAGTCATTTTCAGCTTAGTTAACCAACTCTGACCCTTAACTTGCTAAGCTGGTGGAAATCTGGATGTGCATACCAACTCACTTCAGGCCAGCTTAAATTCACTTTATCTGTAGGAGGCTAAAGCAAGCTTTGCTTATGTATGTAGCCCTAATCAGCAACTAGCACATTAACACATAGCATCCTAGTTAAGTATCAGTGTATGTTAGGTTTTAAGTGAATTTTACACTTTCTCTGATGTTTTCTCCAGCATAATCAGAAATATCAGCTTTCATTATATGGCAATAATAGACCTGCTTGGGATCAATTATCCTTACTTCAGAAATAGTCTCCTTTAATATCTAAAACCAGATCCAGCTTGTTTGTTTGTTTGTTGGCTTCAATTGATTTATTTTCAACTAAGACATTTTACAACTACTTCACTTGATAATTCTCTAATCTGATGACTCAGTGAAGAGCAACACGTCCCAGAGTCACAGGCATGGATGCAGATTGAATGCATGAGATCAGGGCTCAGATTACCTTGGAGATGCCATGCTCAGCATACAAGGGAAGTAAAAGTTCACTCAGCAGCTATGAGAGCTCCTTCTTGTGGAAATTTGCCTTTGCACCAGAAGCAGCAAGCCCCCCCCCTCCCCTCCTTCCTTGGGAAAGGACAGCAGCTCTCTTGGAAGAACAGAAAGGAATGGGATGAAGTCACCTCTGGAGTAGTGTGCACAGAGGGCTGTTCCCAGCAACCACTAATGAATGCTTGCCAAAAGCTTTCCTAGGTAAGCTTTGAAGGCCAGGCTGGCTGGGGCTGTGGGCAACCTGATCCAGTGGAAGGTGTCCCTGGCAGGCAGGGGGGTTGGAACTAGATGATCTCTAAGGTCCCTTCCAACTCTGACAGTTCTGTGGTTCTATGATTCAACAGAATACTCACATCACATCCTCCAAACAATTCTATTAACTAGCTGCTCTGCTTGGTTTGGAGCTCATGGCAGTTTTGCCTTCTTTTTGGCTAAGTCCTTGGGTGGAAAAATAACTTCTCTTGGTCCTGCAGGTCAATCCATCATCAGCCTTTAAACCCCCCATGAATGTGGATGTGTTTCTGAAACACTAACACCTGCAAACAGCTGTGTGGCTGAATGTTACCATCTCACCCAGTGGCATCTCCAGAAAGCACCTCTCCTAATTTTCTTCACCTTCATCCCACACAACTAGGCCCATGGGGCACTTTCAGATCTGTTTATCTTCAGGCACCTAAGTACATCTGAAAATCTGTCCTGATCCTCCTCTGGGAATGTAGTAGCTTGTTTTCAAGCCTGACTTGTAAGAAACAAGTGATCACTACTGAGTTTCTGAATCCATGGCAAACTGGGAGTTTCATATTAGCTGGCAGATTACTGGGGACTAAATGCAGCAACATCTGCAGTCTGGAATGTAGCTGGTGAGCCACCCCTCCCACCCCAGCCTAGGCAACGTTCCCTCCAGGCACAAATACCTTGATGTTGTAATTAGCAGCCACTCACTAGAGAAGCTTTTAAGCTATAAGATTCTCCCTTGAAAGCATTTTTGAATCAACATTGGTTTACTATTGCAACAGGTTTGTTCTTACTCTTCTCTCACTTCCATGCAGATATATTTGAGCTGTTTCTCCCTTAATCACCCTTTCTAGAAATGCAAAGCCACAGCCAGGGAAAGCATCCTAACAAATGCTCTGCTGCTTCACTGCACACAGCCAACAGGTCCTTTCCCTGCCAACATAAAAACTGTCCTGTTGCTCCCCAGTTACAGGAGAAATTCTGTTTGCTTAGCTGCTGTAATGCAACTCACTGCTCCCAAGAACATCAGTGACAAGCAGAATAGTTCTAGAAATCCTACCTGGGACATGAGTTGTGCAACTACAGGATATTTCTAGGGCCAGTAGCGTGGATCCTTGCACTGATGGGGCAAACCTTGGCCTCATCCTCAGACTTCAGCCATTCTCCTTCAGGTTTGGGGGCTTACTGTGACTTAGTTTGTTAGTTCTACTGGATAAACATCTTCTCTTGCATTTTGGAGAGTATCTGAGAAATGAAGATGTAATTTCAGGAAGATGTGTCATCACTGCCACCAAAAGCATTAGCCTTACCCTGCCCTTCCCTCTACAGTGGCTGCATGGCTGTTCATGGAATGGATTAAACCAGTCTGATCAAGGCCAAAACTGACCCAGGAAAAGTTTCCTAAAACAGCACAGAGGATGATGCTCCCCAAACAGGAGCACAAAGAAAGAATGATCAACTTCTGCAGCAAACTGAGGTTTAAGTTTCTCTCTGTTAAACAGGAATATTTCAGCCTCACACTGAAAACAGCTCCAGAAGATGATTTATTGAATCCTAGAACTGTCAGAACTGGAAGGGACCTCAGAGATCATCTAGTTCCAACCCCCTGCCTGCCAGGGACACCTCCCACTAGATCAGCTTGCCCAGGGCCCCATCCAGCCTGGCCTTCAAAGCTTCCAGGGATGGAGCTTCCCCAGCCTCTCTGGGCAACCTGTTCCAGTGTCTCCCCACCCTGACAGTGAAGAACTTCCTCCTCCTATCCAATCTAAATCTCCCCTCCTCTAGTTCATATCCCTTTCCCCTGGTCCCATTCAAATGGTGCCTTCTTAAACCACAAAAACAAGCAGCAGAAAGCAGGATTCCTTTTCTCTTTTATTGATACTGCCAACGTGACTACCTTTACACAGGCAGATTGCTTTCCTACATTAAACACTGGTTGGTTAATTTGGAAGTACTGTTTTGCTCTCTAGACCTCCCTAAGGTTATCCAATTAACACAGTTACACTGTAACACAGTTTCCACATTTTGTCTTTAACTTTGTTTCTTTTCCTCTTTCCAGATCTGTGTAAAGGTTACTTGGCAAGAAGACATGCATATGACATTAAATGAAGACCAATCCACCACTAAAAGGTAATGCACATAAAACAATACAGTACTTTGACATCATTTCAAATAAATACCCACATATAAATGTAGTCATTTTAAATGCAACAATATTTCTTATGAATCAATACTGCAACAGAAGATGGAAATACAAGTCCCCACATCTAGGAATAATAATAATGCTTTTGTTTTCTTTCCAGCAAACAGAAATCTTTTCTCCACTGTCAACATTGTTTCAATTTGTGCTTTTGTTTCTTTTGGAGGAGGGGGAAGGCTCCCCCCCCCAGCGAGTACCAATTGAATCACTCCTGGGAGCCTCAACAAACAGCAGAGAGATAAGTACAGCTTGTTGACGGCTTCTCTATTTCTGTTTCCTGAAACTGCAATGATTAGATACAACATGCAAGAGAAGACACCCCTGTGGTGGTGGTGTTCACAGCTGCAGGCAAGGCCATGGTGAGCTGCATCCACCTGGACAGAGCCACTGGAACACCAGCATTCCCGGGACGTTCTCTCTACTGCTCCCACATCTTGCCCGTTCCTTCAGCGTGAGTCCATTTGGTTCCCAAAGCATCACTGGGGGTTTCTTTAGGTTTGATTTTTCTCTAGACCCCTGAATTTGCACGGATTTGCATGCTGAAATATCATTGACTAACAGAATTTCTTACAAGCCCTTGACTGTATCATCTCTCCAGTGAGACTGAGCCGTTGGGAACCTGCGGGAAGGGAGTTCGCTTTGCACTTATTGCTCCACGGCTTCAGACCAGATCCCAGCCCAGCCATTCCCTTTCCCCTGAGGGACAGGACTCAGGCTAAGCTACTCCAGGAGCCTCCCTTCCCATGATTAAAGGCACTACTGGCAAGAATTAACGACAGAAAGGCGCTGAGACAGAACACCCTAGCACTGACAACTTTAGAATTCTCTCTCTTTTTTTTTTTTTTTCTCCTTTCTAAATGTACCAGAATTTGGCACAATAAAATGAAACAGTAACAAAACAATTCCAATTTGGAATTTAACTGGTATAAGTTGTATAAAATTCTGTTAATCAATAATACTTCAACTTCCTAAAACCCAGGAATTCTGGAATTTATAGGTAATACTACTACTTTTCATCTTTTTTTTTTTTTTTCTTTTTCAAGTGCCTATTACTGTTTTAACCAGAGCAAAGTCAAGTTTTCTTCTTGTTACATTGAACTATTCCTAAGAATAATAATATGAAAAAAACCCCAGAATCTGAATACCCTGGATTTCTTAATGAACATGGCAGTTAAAAAAAAAAGGAAAAAATAATAAATCAGTCATTTAAACATATAAAGCTTAACATTTCATAATTAAAACAAGCTGCTGAAGTTCAGCACACAGCAGAGCAGAGCTCCTGTTTGTTCTGTTGGAGTTCTCTTCCAATCCCAACCCAGAGCCCTCCCCAAGATCTCTGCCACGTGCTGATGCACAATTCCAAAATCACAAGCCCAAACTGGAGACTATGACCACAAACCACTGCATTGATATAAACTCTTCTACAGAGGGAATTAAAGAAGCTAAAGAAAAATATCAAAATATCAAAAGTGCACAGGTTTAACAATCAGATTAAAAAAAAAACAGAGCATCTGCAATGAGATCAGAACTGCCCCCAGCCCCACACTTCTAGAGCAGAAACTACCACGGTGAGCGTTACATTTGAAGGAGGTTTCTTCAGCACTTGTAAGGTTTCTTACTGCAGCAGCACTTAATAGGGAAAGCTTGTTTGTTTTACAGCTTCAGACACAAAAGGAGAGTTTCAGGTAGTATATGGGCAAAGGTGGTTTCAAAAGTTAGGATCAGGTCAGTGGTTTCCATTCTTTGTGCAATGGTTTACCACATTGAACCCCAATGAAAGAGGCTAAGAAATGCTGTTGCACTGTTGGAAAGGCCTTCTCCAGGGACTACTCTACAGCTGGAAAATGGAAAAATAAAACAGCATTAGGGAAAAAAAAAAAACCTTAAAGAAAATAAATCAGTGTTTCTTTCTCAATTAAAGAACTGAAAACCTCAGACAGTGTGCTGCAAAAGCAGGTTAGTCGGTTGAGTGTCTGTTAGCTTACTGGGGCAGAAGCAGCCATCGTAGCTCCCAGCTGCCTTCCAAGCTGAGGAAGCAATGCTCTGTGGGCTGAGCCTGGAAGCAAGAGCTTTGCAGAAAGAAGGCTTCTTACAAGTACTGAATAAAGCTTTGCTGGTCAAGCACAAGTTAACAGCAGTGAATGTGCAAGAAAACATCTTCAGTGAAGCGTTAGCTTTTCCAGAAGCATGCAGGTCAGTTTATCATGCAGGCCAATGCAGAGAGGAGCATTCAGAAGGAGAGCCTGCTGGCAGAGGTAGGTGATGGCTTAAGGAATTTTCCATGCTTTGTCCCAACCCATTGGAAGTGATATGAAAGACATTTCAAGAAACTGTTAACCAACAATAACAAGACTCAATCTTAAATGTTATCTAAAACCACAAACAGCAGGATCAAGTCACCTTACCACCATTCCTCATTTCTCTTTTGGTTTTGGTAACAGGTGCTCCAAGAAGTTAAACCACAACCTTGACAAACTCCCAAGAGCAGTCAAGTTGGCTTTTAGAAAGATTCACAGAAAAGAATGAAGATGAGCATGACCACAAAGACGATTGGGCTAAGGGCAAAATTGTTCAGCCTTGGAACAGAAAGCCTGAGCCAAGGCTGCTAGTAATAGTCACTGCCTGGTAACCCTGAAAGCTTTACAGAAAGTAATCCTAACACTGCATTCAATTAGCTTCTCCAATTTACCTTTTGCCATTGGTAGTTCTCACAAGTACTGCCATTAGCTACATGGAAGCAGTGACAACTGTATTCAAGCTCCCTACCACAGGGGAAGCCAAATCAGAACTGGTTCTATTGGAACAGAGAAAGTTAGCACTCACATGCCTGCTTTTAGAGAGTAGTTTAAAATGACACTTAATGCAGGAATGAGAAGAATAAAGGCCTTTTGGAAGATTGTGCAGCAAGAAGAGAAGAGCAGGATTGAAGATTGTTCAAACACGTCCCCCTTCTACCAATATCAAACCTGCTGCTTAGCAATATTAAAGCTCAAATTCAGGAGAATTCCATGTTTCCTAACAAAAGGAACAGATGCACAGGGCCTGCTTCCTAAAGCCAGAATTGCCATGTGCTGAAACTTCTCGAGCAGTGATGTCTGAGCAACATGTTAGACCTAAAGCACTTGGCTTTGGGCTCTTCCCTCCTCTCAATGTTCCCACGTGCAATTCTGGCATCGGACTGTGGCATTCTGATGTTTCCCAGCTTTAGAGTGAGGTTTCTACAATCTCATTTGTTTTAAAGTCTCATGGTAGGAATTTTTAGAAGCCTTCCCCCAAATATCTGGGAAGCCCAAATCCTCTGTGGTTTCCCCTCAGTGGGAAAAAGAAGCTGTGCTCCTGATTCCCTTCTTTTCGCACTCTGCTCTCTCCTGGCTGCTTATAGGCAAAGCGGCAACGCGCAGGAAGGAAGCTGCTGCCCTCTCGAAGGGATGGGAGTGAGATGAGGCAGCACCACAGCAGGAACAGCAATGCTGCCCCCCCCCACCCCCCGAAGGAATGGTAGTGAGATGAGGCAACACCACAGCAGGAGCAGCCCGAGGGCTCCAGGGAACATCACTATCAAGCAGACGACTGTGCAGCCTCGCATTGCTGGGAGGAATACTATAGGCTTACAAAGTTAGTTGAGAGAGTACAAAAATGAACAGGGCTTTACATTAAGGTAAAGTTTGAGGCTAGGCACTTGAAAACTCTGGTTGAAGAAAAACATGTGCCTTGTGCTCCACAAATTTCCCCCAGTTTTAGAAGCAACGTTGTCAATCTTTTGTTTTCTCTTCTGTAGGCACCAATTATGAAGTACACTTTTCTATTACCAAACATCTTGTAATTCAGTGGCTAAGAAGGCCCCTTAGAAGTTCAACAGCAGACAAAGGTTTCTTTGTTTTTTTCCAGACCAGTCTGTATCCTAAGCTACTTCATCAATAATTATTAGCAGGTTGATCTCCTTCAATTTCCTGTGCCTATAATGTAGAGCCCTGTGAAACACGTGCTTGCATAAGGAATGCAATAGCTTTTGTGTAGTTAGAAACAAAAACAAGTCAAAGATCAGAGCTCTGAAATACTACCCTACTGAGATTAACACTGGAAGCTGAGAAAAACTGCTCTGTGACTGACAATACTAGACCAGAGTCACCTTAATTCTACACACGTATATCTTGTGTGGCTACAGTAAAACAGATTCTTTCCAAAGTCTTATGCTTGCAAGGAGCTACACAAAGATCCTTTCAGGACATGACACTTTTCCACAGCATAGCTTCTTCAAGTGGAATTGTCTACCAGGTTGGATCCCAATTCTTACAATTTTTCTCTCAGATGGGTTAAATATTGCATATTTTTAATAGAAATGTGCAAGTTTCTTCTTGTTAACCCTCTGAAGAGAGGGGAGCAGAGTCTAAAGAATGTACCCTACCAACTGTTTTTCTTTTCTCCTAGCTTTTATAGCCTATAAAAGCCTCAGGACTTTGGGCAGCGGTGAAATGACAGTGAGTTCTTCTCATCTGCCACAACAGGCAAATCAATTAACTCATTAACCCTCTGCATTTTCCAGACTTGCCTCTAAAATGTAACATTTTCTTTTCACCACTTCTAAAGCCCCAGTAAGAAGGAAGGCTTTCTGTTTGTGTCTGCCTCTGAAAGCATTTATTGAAGTATGCTGCAGCCCTGGAGAAAGGATCGAGCTGGTGCTACACGAACTACAATGAGTAGCACCAGCTACACTAGGGGTGTACTCCTTTAACACTTACCATAAACAGCAAAACCCAGACATGTTCATTGTGGAAATTAACCCATACACGTTCACTCCTTTCCACTATTCACTTGTTAATAGCATCCCCAGACTTAAGCATTAGTTACAGTCAAGACCACCATAATACAGTCTGTATTACCTGGTTCAACAACATACTAGTACAAGTCGACTCACTGCGACAGCAGACAGCGGGGATTTAGGCTGACAGTTACAGCATAGAAGATGCAACCTAGGAGCTCTCTACACACCTGCCCTAGTCACAGTAGATTTTATATTTCTCACTACAAAACACCTGGTTGTTAAGGACAGCCCCCTCAGCCCTGTCTCCACAGGAGCGAATGTGACTTACACTGGGGTTACTGCTCTTGGCTTTGGGAGCAGCTTTGGTGCGCCCCCTTTTGGCCTGCTCGTGGTCTAGCTCCAAGTGCTCCAGGCGCTGGGTCAGGGCCAGCTTCTGCTGGATAGCCATCCGAAGCAGGGAGTTCAGAGTCTTCTTCTCATCCTCTGCTGCTGCCAGCTGCCTCTGCATTTCATCCAGCTGTGTGACATATTCATCACATCTGCAAGGAAAGAGAGGAGCAGCCTTTAGAGATCCTGTCTCCCCCTACAGAACGCCACCCCCTGCCTCCGGCCCAGCTGAGCAGAGCCCTAGCTTTGCAGCTGCTTGTGTACATGCTCTTGTGAACAGGAACTTCACCATAGCCTGGAGAAAATCCCACAGAATCACAGCATATTAGGAGCTGGAAGGGACCTCCAAAGATCATCTAGTCCAACCCCCCTGCCACAGCAGGATTCCCTAGACCAGGTCACACAGAAGCGTGGCCAGACAGGTTTGGGATCTCTCCAGAGAAGGAGAGTCCCCAGCCTCTCTGGGCAGTCTGTGCCAGGGCTCTGCCACCTCAACTGGGAAAACATTTCTACACTGGGGTTCTCTCAAGCCCACACTCAGCACTTCTATCTCTGTCTTTCAAGGTGTCATTAACAGCATCCTTACATAATGGAAATATGAAGCCTAATATAAAAGCACCTGCGTCTAAAGACTAAGATGCCCTTCCACGGGGAGCAGATACAATGCAGTCATTTACTTGCCTCTGCTTACACTAAGACCACAGAAGTTCTAAGCTTTAGGCTACAAAGGGAGCCTGAGGGGAACAGTAGGGGTCTTGCAGAATGGCCATGACTAAAATGGCTCTTAATACCATTTGATGAACGCCTCAGCTTCCCAGTTTGTTACCTTAACACATGGAGTCTAAACAAGGAGCTGCCAGTGGTGACAGATTCATGGTTAAAAACAAGCACCATTCATAATTCCACTTTAATCTACTCTGATTCCTGGTGTAAAAATGCTAGAAAGAGTGCTTTATCACTGTTTTCTCTAGAGCAAGTGTCCCTTATAGAATTGTTTTCACCATGAAAATGAATTTTTAAACAATTAAAGGCACTGAGTGTTAGCAGGAAGCCCGTGGGAGAAGCTGTACAAATGCCTGCAAGCTGTTTCCCCTCCAGTCATTATCACTGAGCTTGGAAGCTACTTAACTTGCACAGAGCATCTTGAGCTATTTAAAATGTATGTCTTTACATGTAGCTGAGTATTTACTGTATATAGGACACCAATTATGTGTATGGGTAGCCAAATAAACATACCTAGGTACCAGCTAGAATTTGTAACAGCCACATCTGTAAAACACAGCTCTCTCAACAGGAGGCACTCACACAGAGCACCACCAGCACACAGGAATCTGTGGCATAGACATAACCACTTGGAAAAGACCTGGGAGAAGAGAGTGAACTCACTGCTGCAAGCCAGGTCCAGGGTCTATCTACAAGGGGCATCCAGTCTTACTAGTAGTAGCCATTTAGATTGCCAGACAGAGCCTGGAGCAGGCCCACCAGAGGTCTAAATGTGACTGTGTACAAGACACCACTCAGGGGTTCTTGAGCACCTCTGTGAAACAGTCAAATGCCTCTGTCCTGCCTGGCTGTCTCCTTGCTCTCACGTGGGTGCTGGCAGCCCAGACATTCTTCTCACCAGACATCATTCATCACCTCCAGACCTAGCACTAGGAAGAGGAGGCAAATGCTGTTACACTCCCATCTGGCAATCCCATTCTGGAACTTTTCAAAGTCCCATTTTCTGTGTCTGGCTCCTCTGAGCATTTATCCTACAGGATATTTTTAGAGAAGCTGAATACTTCTACTGTGTGGAGTCCAGCATGAAGACCCTTCAGCTATAACTCTAATCCTGTGAGGACTGCACTGTTCTCTCCAGGAATTTCAACTGCTTTATATTCTGCAGGCCTTTGATGTCCATGAACACAAGAATATTTTCCCTAATGCTCTGGTTACTTGGAAAACTGACAGAGTTTGAATGATGAGCTGCCACAAATTCAACCTTTAGCACTCCTTGGTACCCACCTCTCCTTTCCATGCTGACCCACAGGCATAGATACTGCTGAGAAATGCTGAATCACCGGGAAGCCTCAGAGCACACAAGCAACTTTGCTGCTGCAGAGCCACCCCCCCAGAAGCCCAGGCAAGAAAAGCCTCAGCAATTCTCCTAAGCACCCTCCTGATTCCTTACACTATGGTACTTTTTAGCAGATGACAGAAAGAAAACCAGGATCATCCCCACACAGGAATCAAGTAAATGTTCCTTAGCTCTGAAGCAGACCTGGATTTGGAAAGATCATGATGTTGCTGCTTCCACAGTCCCCACAAGATAGGAGTAGACTTGAAGAAATCAGTGACAGGAGCAGGATGCAACATGCATTATCCAAAGAGCATTTATCACTTCTGCAGCTGATGTGCCAGCAGGGGTTTTCTGTCTGTTAACACCCAAAGCACAACTAAGAAGCAGAAGCAAGTTGGAGACACACACATCCCAAATCAGCTCAGACAGGGAAATGAAATGGCAGACCCCAACTGCAGGAGGGACAGCCAAAGAACAACCAGATGCTTGCAACATCTTCATTTTTCTCCTGGATCACTACCATCAGACAGACTCACATCCTTGTGTAATAAAAACTGCTTTCACACTGTTCAGTGTCACTCCTCCTCAGAGGTAACAGCTTCAAGAGCCAGGGGTAATGTCACATCCCCATTAAACACACACCATCACACCACCTTCTTGGTTTGTAGCAACATACTCTGTATCCCTGGCATGTTCCTCACCTACAGAACACATCTCATCAAGCAGTGAGCTTGGAGGAAGGCATCCCACCACCCCCTGCACAGGCAGGTGGGCAGGAAGTTCAGCTCTTCCCCTCACACAAGCAAGCAATGACATTTTGCAGGGTTCCCGTGTTCTTTACCTTGTAGCAAACATTGCTCTCAGGGAAGAGAAGGTAGCAGCATCTTCTTTCAAAGCCTTTAGCTCATTCCTCAGCTTCATCATAGTCTCTGTAACCATGGCCTTCTCGTTTTCATACTTGCTTTTCAAGTTGGCAAGGGCTACCTCTGCAGTCTGTTGTTGACCAAGAAGAACAGAAACAGAAGCAGGTAATGAAACTCTTCACACAGAGACTCCTCATGGCTGTTCACATCATGGAACATTCACTTTGTACTGGAATCTTAAACTTCTGGCCAACTTTGATTAAATCAAAGTTCATTTTTGAACACTGGACACAGAGCAGATCTACAGGTCTCCTACTTCCATGAACCATGCAGCAGCAGCTAGGAACTTACAGAACATGCATTTAGTGACCCCTGTTTCCAAGCACTAAAGGAATTCAACTTCATATACATGAAGACATAAAGAAGAAACCAGTCTAGTTAGAATCTCTATATTTAAAGGCAGTCATCAGCCACTTGCACAGCTCTCTAACCCTTGCAGCTTTCTGCCTACCTTGCATTTTGGGACAGCTTTATTAACAGGTGCCACAGAAAACTGACAGTATGTATCTGCTTCTTCAAGGCAGTTATTTTTCTCTGCTGCACTGCTGATGCATATCAAATGGCACAGTGCAATACCCAAAGACTAATTTTACCTTTTCCCTCTGTTATTTTGACCATGTTCTTACATCACAGCCTCCTCTGGGAAAGCTTGCTCTTACTTTGCAATTTGAGAGAGGCTGCTTAAGTTGAAGAAGTCTCTTTGAAGGGTAACTCCTAGAATTCTCTTAAGCAGAAAACAAGACTTACCTCTTCATTTTAGGTGCCTTACATGAAATGTAACCTGATATGATTCAGACAGGCAGCAGAGGGGAGCTCCCTTAAGCTTCTTATGAAGTTTCAGGAGTATGTGCCTAACAAAAGTCAGTTAAAGCCCCAGTGCTCAGCTCTGCTGCAGGACATCTGTTTGCCTCTAATGAAGCAGCCTGCTCCAGCCTTGTACCAAACACGACAGCAACTAGAGTGCCACTGGGGTGAGGGTAAGGCAGCATGACCTCCAAGATAACTTGCCTTGTGTTTAGGACCTAGCTTCCTAACACTAGAACCTTCCCACCTGTA
The DNA here is from genome assembly GCA_013399015.1 of Galbula dea. NCBI lineage: Eukaryota > Metazoa > Chordata > Aves > Piciformes > Galbulidae > Galbula > Galbula dea. Next base: position 423,717 of record VWZX01001144.1, on the reverse strand, counting down.
AGACCCGGTTACCTGTTTGTTGGCCTTCAGCACAGTTCTCAGAGTTGCTATCTGTTCTCTCTTGGTGCTCAGCAGGGACTTCAACTTCAGGATTTCTTCCATGAGAGCTTCCTTGTCCTTGTCCACCACTGGCCCAAGCTCTTGGGTGGCCACACGCTGCCTGGACAGCTCTGTTGTCCTGTCCACAGCAGCCTGCAGGTGTTTGATCTGATCCCGGATGATGGCGATCAGGTTGTAAATGTTCATCGGCTCCTTCCGAGGGTCTGACACGGGGGACGGCAGAGATGACACTGGAGAAGGGCTGCTCTCACCACTTCCACTCTCTGCCTTCCCTAGCTCTATAGTCAACAGGCCTTTGGAGAGAAGGATGGGAGACCTTCTTCCCTTGGTCTCTGGACTGCTGCGCCCACCTTTCCCTTCCTTGTAGTAATCCAGCATCACCCTGTTTGGGGTCTCGTTGTTGCACATGCAGACGTGGTGGTACAGATTGGCCAGCTCTTCGCTGAAGGTGACTAGCTCATCCTGAGCCACGCTGAGGCTGCCCTGGGTTTCTCCAGCTACATCACTGACTTTCTTCAGCTCCTTCTCCAGTCTGGCCACCTGTTCTCTATCATGCCTACTGGATTTCTCCAGGGAGGTGATCTTCTCAGTGAGAGCCTGGCTCTCACTCTCATACCTGCTCTTCTCTTCCTCATACTTAGACTCGCATTCCTTGTACTTGGCCTTCAGGTTTTTGAGCTCTTCCTTCAGGTCAGTGATCTCTGCCACGGCCACTTTGTACTTGCACTCCAGGATCTCTGGGCCATTGATGTCGACTTCATAATAGTCTCCATCTTCGTGGCTGTCTCTGTCCTTCTCGTTGTCCAGGGCAGACTGACGTTCCTTGCTGACCTGCAGCTTCTTGATGGCGTTGAGGTTCTCCGTCAGCCTGCCAACCTTCTCGTGCTGCTCCGACAGGGCTCCCCGGGTATTCTCCAGCTGCTTCTGAGACTCCTGCAGTGTCGTTAACAAGTTCACCTTCTCTCTTTCCATCTGCAATACATGAACACAGACACCTTCAGGAAGGGAACTGTATCACTAAATGGTTTTATTTAAGAGGCAGCAACTTAACCGTGGCGCGTGTGGCGACAGGAACTGGATCACCCGCACGTGATGGGAAGGCTACTGAATTGATTCTACAACAATCTAAGTACAGTGTTGCCTTGCCAATTCTCTTGCTCATTTCCACTTCAAAATGCACATTTTTACATCTTTCTTCCATGGCTGATGGTCTGATAGTGAAAACATCCTTTCAGGTAAGCTAGAGTTTACTGTTATCTTTCCAACTACCAGGTAGTAGAAAACATGCAGCTAGTCCATGGTGGAAGCCTGGAACTTCATGCAAGACTAAGCAATACCCAAACTTTGACAGTTTCTCCTCTGAAAGGCCTCCTTTTGCAAAAAATCCAACAGGTTTTTTCCCCCCCACAAAGGCTTTTTCTTACAGAACCCTTAAAAATGCTTGACACAATCAGCTGAAAACATTTAGAGGCAACACAAATATCAACCTTGCTCTAAACTCTCCAATCTTACAGTAGCACAAATAACAAGATGGAAATGCTTGGTCCTGATTAAAACTCCACGTTCTGTGGGCTGACTACAGAAAATACTCATGGAATACAAACTCATTTTTTGCATACCAGCCTTTTTTGAACAAAATACTTCCTCACTAGTGAGATAATGAAGCAGACACTGCATGTACTGCATAGAAGATGCATTACAGCTCTCCTCTAGCTAGCTTCTAGCCCTCGGAGCATTAGATGCATTAGAAGCTAGCTTCTTTGGATTAAATAAACAAAGGTCTAAACCAATCCAAAGCTTTTCCAAACATAGTCCCTACTGTATGGTGGCCACATAAGGACTGAAATCACAGCCTGAACGAAGTCCATCAGCTAGTTGGAAGTACTGAGTTGTTTAGGAAAGCCCTTACCTGCAGAAGCTGCTGTTTCAGCTTCTGGATTTCAGAAATGTTCAATTCACTCAGAAGATCTGAAACCAGGCTGGGAGCTGGTGGGAAGCTTTCATTTTTCTTGGGTGTTGATGTGCTGTTCTTGCCATTGCTGAGCTTGCTGAGGCAGTTCTGTTCAAACCCGTTCATGATCTCATCGTTGTTGGGCTCTGTGGCCTCATCACTGAACTTCAGCCCATCCAGGGAGATGTTGAGGTGGCTGTTGTACATGGAGTCGTTGATGTTCATGTAGTGGGAGAGCTCCTTACGCAGGTTGTTCTTCTGCTCCCTCTCTGTCTTCAGTGTCTCCAGGGCCTCCTCCAGCTGCCGCTCCGAGATCTCCTTCAGCCGGATGGCATCTTCCAGCTGGCTGTTGAGAAACTCAGCTTCCTCCTCAAGCCTTTTGATTTCATGCTTCAGGCCTTCAAACTCCACCTGCAGACACACAAATGGAGGTGAAAAACCAACCCTCAGGAAAATGCCTGCCTGTAAGGCATAAAGAAGCGTGCCTTCTGAAGGGTTGGTTTCACTACAGAGGGCAGGAACAGAACTTGTGCAGTTGTGCAGCCTAGCTTTGGCACTAGGACTGCAAACGCTGCTTGCATCACTTATCTTCACAGACACCATGCAATAAGACTTCTAAGCAAAGCACTGCATGAGCTGATCTATTCCAGCTTCATTAAGACAGGTGGGAGATGCAATGTTTGATCCAGAGGCATCCCAAACCAGCCTTTTTTAGCCACGTTATGCTCTCTTTGATGAGCAAATTCCCTGGCCAACCTTCCCATGGATGCAAGCTCAATGCTTCCAAAAGTCAGCATGGCAAAGCTATGCTTCTGACACTCTGCTGGGCTCACAACTGGGGATGCACCTTGCAACCAAAGCTCTGCTTTTGTACATTCAAACCAAAACTCTTTGATCGTTTCTGTCCTGACCATTCCAACACATCTTGAAAGAGCTGCAACTCAGACTCTGCACCAGTGCTGCTACATTCAATCTGATGGCATACTCTAAGTTTTTACCTGTTAAATTGCATGTATTCTTTTGTAAGCCTCTCTTGTACTGAAATGACAAACACCAACTATTAGTGTCAAATATTGAATCCCCTGGGGGGCTGGAGAGAGGAAAAAAAAGCCTAAATACCTTTTAATTACCTTGAAAGAAAACATGAATTATGACCCTAATTTTTTCTGCCAATTGCTAAAGGAATTCTAGGTGCCAGCACAACCAATCTGGTAGGGCTGAACCACAGCTGTTTTAAAAATCAGGAACCAGTCATGTTAGTTTTGCAAGCTAAGCCTGGGAAAACTTGATGGCTTCTTCTAGTTCTGGCAGTAGGATAATTAAAGCTTATTAAAATTCATTGAGTAGGATTAGGACAAGGTAGAACATGAAAGAAGCCATTGCCTAGAAAAGCACTAACCCTGGTTGTATGCATGGCCACTGAACTCAAATATTTAATGGTGCAGTCTCTTTTCAAAGGCTCCAGAACACAAACAAAGCAGTCAATAACTACTAGCAACTGACAAGACAGCAGCTGAGGTTAAATGTGGCTGGGCCCAGAACGACAGCATTCTTCAGTATCATTAGTTTAGAATGTGACCATGGAGCTGAGAACCTTCACTTGCTCCTCTCAACACAGTGAATCAGACAAAACCAAAACCCAACATAAAACCAAAAGGAACCGTCTAGACAGGCTGGATTTTTACCAGATGACTACCTCTTGTAGCCTGCCCCTCGAGCATAACAGCCCCTTCATCCCTACCACACAATGTCAGAGTGCCCAAACCAGCATCATTAGACCAAATATATCCAGGGGAGAAGAGGTCTAACCCAGAACCCCAGTTTGGACACATCTGCGAGGCCAAAGTGACAAACACTGTCATGGAGCTTCACCTGGAGATAAATGAAACACACTCAATATCCCAAACACCCCCCTTGGTATTTGAACACTGAAGGAGTTCTGAAGCAAATCCTCATCAGCTTTTTGCTCTGTGCTCAGCTACAGCCACTGATACTAACACTGTTGGCTTTGTCAAGAGCTTTTGTTTCAGGAATATCATCCCATTTTCTCAGCTGAACTTTGTGTTTTATTTACGCAATGAGGCTGGCAGGTACCTGGAGAATAAAAATAGTCCCCAGGTGACAGATGAAGAGAAGCAAACCATGCCACAGACTGCACCCAATCCAATTACCTCCACAAATAACAGCTCAGGGAAATCCTTCAGTTCTTCAAACAAAAATGCCATTTTCTACAATCCTGAAAAGAGCTGGAGTTGTGCAATTAAAAGTGTGTTTTCAGACGAGCAGTCACAGAGGTCTGACAGTACAGAGCATCTCTAACAGCAGTCTGTGTTTGATGAAAGCAGGCAGAAGAGGGGAAGAGTACAGAACTGCAGCCATGGAAGCATTTGGGAGCAATACAGACCTATATTCAGAAATCCAGGCAGTTACAGATACTGTAGAAGAGGGTGGGTGGCTGGAGAGTACTGCAAAGACACTGGAAAACTAGTGCAGAAAGACTGAATCAAGTAACAAAGCAGACTGGTAAAGACTTCACTTCCACCAGAGAGAGAGCAATGGAAGGACTTGGAGGGCAAAGCAGAAGCAATGAAGTCTTATGACTGTGTACAAAGAGAGTCAGAAAGGACTTAGACATTTTGGGACAGCTCTTGACACTAAAAGATACAAGTGACAGTCTCACAAGCAGGACAAAGAGGGAAAAGGAGGGAGTGGATGTTCAGAGAAGACAGAACCATGCTGTAAGACAGGGATGAACTGGTGCTACCAAAGCAATGCTCAGTGTTTTGGAACACTTGCCTGATTTTGCTTCAGGACAGACACTTGTTTCTGGAGGCAGATGTTCTCCTCCTCCAGCTCAGTGTAGTCCTGCAGCAGGCGTGCCTCCCGGAACTTGTACTCCTTGATGTCGTCGCGCAGCCGCGCCCTCTGCAGCTCCACCGTCTGCTTCACCTGGGAAACGAACCGAGCCCAAAGTCAGGGGGGATGTGCCCAACCACAATCACACTGCAAACGTTCCTTACGTGAACTGCTCCATTAGATTCCATCCAAACAGAAACTCCTCTCTTCCCCAACCATGCTTTCATTCCAACCACATCTTTACAGAATTCAATCCAGTGGGAAATATGCTGTGGAACAGCAGCAGCAATACCTTCAGAGACAAGCAAACAGAGAACACAGCACCTCTTTCAGCAACCATACTGGCAAGTGACAGCATGGTTTGCCAAAGAGTTCCAAACTGGGGCAAAACAAACAAAAGCTCAAGAAAGAGGCAGCCTAGAAACTGAGTTACCTAGGTTATGGCATCTTTTTTCTGTTTTCATCTATCAAGAAGCTTAGCCAAGAAAGTATGTAAGCATAAATATAAATATAAATATAAATATAAATATAAATATAAATATAAATATAAATATAAATATAAATATAAATATAAATATAAATATAAATATAAATATAAATATACTTGGTTGCCCAGAGAGGCTGTGGAAGCTCCATCCCTGGAAGCTTTTCAGGCCAGGCTGGATGGGGCTCTGGGCAACCTGCTCTAGTGGGAGGTGTCCCTGGCAGGCAGGGGGGTTGGAACTAGATGATTTTGAAGGTCCTTTCCAGCTCTTGACAGTTCTGGGATTCTCTATATATAAGTAAATAAGCCTGGTATACAAGCTCAGATCCTCTCAGTGTTTTTCAGTTCTGGTTAGAAACAAGAATGCCAGCAATGAATAAAAGATGGTGCCAGTCCTCTTGTGAGAGTGCAGCAGTAATACACAGAAGGAATCCAGCACAGGTGCCAACAGGCAGCTACAGAAAGCTAAGAGGTAAAGGAGATGTTTGCAGCAGGAGCACATGCCAAGGCTTGAATCTGGCATGTTCTGAACACATAGAATCACCTGCAACTGTTAAGAGCAATAAATTTCAATTACAGCTCCCTCACATCTCAGGTAAAGATCAGACTATATAAACTTCTCTGCTTATTTTTAGCCATGACCAAAAACATAACAGCACTACTTCCCAGCACACTGAAAAGCTAAAATAAACATTAACTGCTGAAAACAGACACCACAGTACAGCAATGCAAGGGAAAAGCTGCTACATTCCACCTTCCATGCCTGAGCAAACCTTGGCTCTGTCTATGCACAAAGCCAGGGCTGCAGGGAAACACCTTGCCATGTGTAGCTGAAGGCTACAGGCTCACGGGAATTCACATCCTAACTTCTCCTTAACAACTGCAGTGAAGACCTCTTGCCTTTGGCAGAAAGAGCCTCCAGCCAGAGAATTCTGACTGCTCAACAGGTAGGATTGAATCAAACTGAATTTCATACCAATGAGGACATCTTATCTGTAATTGTCTCCATCCCCAAGGCAGTGAATTAAATAAAAGACCTCCCTCAAAGCTACAGGTGAGCTTTTCTACCACCACTCAGGTTGCTTTGCTCCCTTCTTCCTCTCCCCAGATCATCTATCTCATCTTGGCAGAGATAATGCCTGGAGAAATCACTGGAATCAGTCCTTTTCCTGAAGAAAGAATGGTTTCTGCCCAATCCTGCCTGGTGAGTTGAGAGCAACAGCAAGAGCTCATTATTTCATGTGACAGCACCACCAAAATCACTCCATTTCAAGGGGTACAGGAAGGCCAGGTTTAAAAATAGCTCCCTTGTTTCCTGAGCAGGGAAGGAAGATATAAACCTAGATTTATTGGCTGTTGAGCAAGCAGTACATTCACTCTGCTCTTAGCATTTTCTGGTCAGAGAGATGGGCATGCTTGCAAGCTGCAAGGTTCAACTGGATGCCATGCTATGGTGGGTTTTTTTCTGCAGGGAGGAGAAGCTCCTGCACCTTTCCTTGATCAGACTTTTCTCTTACCCACACAGAAGGTGGCATTTTAAGACAGATAAACATAGTTTGCATGTGTTCTCAAGTCTCCAGAGCAGTTTGAGGAGTTGGAACCTTTCTGTGACTCTGGTTGCCTCAGTGTCTTTAGTGGCTGCTTCTTTCCTTCTCTAGCCAGAGCAAGCCCTGAGCACAGGGGGGAAGGGGGAGCTGGAACACAAGGGCATGGCTGGCTAGGCTCTCAGCTGGGCAAAGCCATACTTCCACCCAAAGTGAATCATACAGCACTTTAAAATCTCATTACCACTGTATGGAGAATTGGGAACCATAAAATCCTGTTGTGTGTTCATCTGCCTGACAACTCCTCTCAGCTTCTCAGTCTTAGAGAGTATTCCTGCTCTGCAGAAGGCCCTCATCCATCCTGCCCAGGGAAAGACCCTAACCTGAAAGTGATTCCACTTATCTCAAGGCCATAACACCATGATCCCAACAGCTCCAAAGCATTCATGGAAGACACACAGCTACACAGAGACTCTGGCAGCAAACATGCACCATTGCCTGGGTTTCTGTTGGGCTTGTTCTATTTTTTTTTTCCACCTGTAATCTCCTTATCCAAACAGCTACCCCATGACCAAGCATCTTACTCTGGATACATTATGTCTCAGGATTTTCCTTCCAGTGAATAATGCTGGGGCACCACCCCACTAATGCCCTCAACTCCAGATTTATTGATTGTTTTGCACACCGTTGAATCAAAAGCTTTGGGAAGCTGTGACATTGAGGCTGAATGTTAACACTGCAGAACACAGAAATACAGATTGATGGTAGAGCAGAAGGTGGGAGGACTGGAATGAGCCTTGTGATAAAAAGTTGGGGCACTGATAAGCCTCTGAGGTCTGAGGACAGCTTCTAAAATCCACCTGAAATCAGTAAACCAGTCACTGTCAGAGGTCTGGTTTCCAACCAGTGATCTCATCATCTGTAAACCTGAGCCATTTCTGAGCTCCAGCACCACACAAACCCCTGTTCCCTCCTGGGTATTCCCAGTCACCCTCCTCCAGAGAGCTGGCCTCCTCCTCCTCCTGCAGTGGCAGGGCAGCAGCTGTGGCCAGGCTCTGCACCTCAGCTCCAGCTGAGTGGAGGAACCTGGAAGGTGATGACAGTGTTAGGAATGGCACTGTGTAACAGCACTGTTAGTCTCCCCCTTCCTGCACTGGATTCCTTGCTAAGAGCAGTTCAACTCCACCTGCTTTTCAAATTTCAGATCCAAAGGCTTGGCTGCTTTCCATATCCTTCACTGCCACAGAGAAAACATTTAACCCTTCCAAAGCCTTCCATCTTTCACCTCCTGCTGAGCCAAGCCCAGCTCTGAGAAGATCACTGCCACCCAAAGCATCCCCAAACTCATCACTACCCCCAGAGTGAGAACTGCCAGCCTGCAGCCTCAGCTAGAAGGTTCTGAAGGTTCTGTCTGCTGGGTTTGCTTCCTCAAATGCTAATGAAACAAGCTGGAGGTTGTTTCCACAAGCTGAAAGGAGAGGGAAGAGCTCAGTAACTGAGACATAAGCCTTCAGCACTCAAGGCAGGGTGGGGAGGCCACAGGGATATTATTCCCTGGGGGACAGCTGAACTCAGCTACACCTCAGGAGTACCTGAAATCCCTGTGGATGCCAACAAGCAAGGAACTGGAAAGATGAAGCATGCTTCCAGGAAACAAAAATGAACAACAAACTAGCTACACTTGACCTAAGCATAAAGAGCCTTTGCTGCCTCTCTCTGGCTGTGTCTACAGCCCATACTGAGGGGAATTAAGTAATACCAAAGGTGTATTTCAATTAGTAGCTCTAAATCACATTTAATTTAAAACCAAAGCACATTGTGACTTCATAGTTTCTTAGATTTCAGATTGAGATTGCTTATTAAAAGCTAGTAACTAAAATCAGACACCCCCTAGACCAGCACTCCTCAACACAGCAACACAAGTGAGGTTTGGGCCTGCTCAGAGCAGCTGTGGTGCCTCCAAGGATTTACAGGAAAAGGTTCACAAAACAAACTCTGACATAGTAATTTGCTGAAATGTCTCCCAGACCCCTGAGAGCTTGCAGGGTTTCATTCCCCAGCTGCAGCATCTCATCCAGGCTCCTTAATGCACACCAGGTGTCTCAGGAGAAGCAAACCCATGCAGCCCCCTGCCATGATTTGGTAGCACACTGGAACCAGACCAACCTCCCTCTCTGACTGGCCTAGCTCTCTGCTTTCAGCAAGACACTTCTCAAGAGAGCCATGCTGCTGGAATATGGCCCACAAAAGATCCACAACAGCCCTTGTCAGAACAGGGACCTTCTTTTCAGGGAGGTGCCAGTGTGCTGTCTGCTGGACTTGTGATTCTCCCACTCAGCTAAGCCAACTCTGTCCCCAAAGGGGCTGCTGGGCAACAGCTGAGCCTCCTGCCCCACACCCCCTGTGCTCCAAAGGCAGCTAAGCCAAGCAAATCTTGCAGAGCAGTTGCTGGTGATGCTCCAAGGTACAGAATAGCCTTAGGACAGAAGCAGTGATGAGCTGGTGACCCTGGGGAGGTGGGAAGTGGCAGGGAATCCCCTGTAACACCGGCAGGCCTTTCCTCACCAGGGTGACAGTCATGCTCCTGCAGAGTCACTTGTCCCTAACCAAGCTAAAGCAAACCTAATGATTTAGCAATTTCATAACCAAACACACACCCAGCCTACTGATAACTACTAAAGGCTTCTCCCCTGGTTAAGGGGTTTGGGGTTTTTTGTAATTATGGATGAAAAAACCTCCCACTTCAATGATGGCAGCAAAGTGCTTTGTGCCTGCACTCCCAAACTGCAGTTTTACCCTGCTGCCATGTCCCCTTTGCCAACCCAGCTGAAGTCTGCCTCAGAAACATCCCCAAACCATGCATTTTCACTAAGTTTCTCTTGTTAATGAAAACCTGCCCCTCCTCTGTTCCAAGGTCTGTTGGAGGCACATTTATTTTCTTACTCTAATACTGAAGCCCTATTTTAAGGTTTCCAGGAGCTGCTTCCAGCAGTGACAGTCTCTCAGGCAGATGTTACACCAGCACATTGCAGCAGGAGGACAGGAGCGAGTTTACAGGACTTCAGCACTAAACACCAACAATCTATCAAGTGGAAAAGCATCCACAATTAAAATAATACTGACAAAAAGCCAGAGTGAGTGCAGCTCTCACAGATTAGAGGTCTCCTACCGACTTCACTTGGCCAGAACTCATTTATATGTAAAGCATGAGATGAAAGAGCTTTGGCTAATTTTGTACTTCCAGCATTAGTGGCCTATTTTCACAAGGTGCCACACCTCCTGGATGTGGAAAGTGCTTAGCTGACACTACCCAATCCTACTGAGATGCAATCAGCTCAAAAGCACTGGCTTAGAGCTCCATCACTGCTTCAAAGGATTTTAATGAACCAAATCCCAAAGGAGTTCTCTGCCTAAGTTAATGATACCTGTGACACCACTTTAGAAGCAGCAGAGGCATAGGAAAGATTTTTGCTTGCAGTTTAGAGATTATGGAAGCAGCACTTCTTTCTAGAAAATGCCATGGAATAAAGGGAAATGCTGTAGTATTAAACAGTGGCACCTCAAAGCCTTAGGGAGGCTGGATTTTGGGGTGGGGGGGGGAACCCCACCAACAAACCACAGGTATTTTCCCTTTCCATGCACAGTGTTCCTTCTGGAGTACATCTGAGGGGGGAAAGATGCCTGCCAGCTCTGAAGGGTGAGAGGTCCATGGTGCAAGTCATGAGGGGACTGTCACCCCCAGTCCACCTCACAGGAACACCCACGTGTTTGGGAGCAGCAGCCTTCTTTCTGCTGCCTGGGGGGGGGGGCAGACACCCCGCAAGGATGCAAGGACAAGGAGTAACGGCTTTAAAGTAAAGAAGGGGAGATTCAGACTGGATACAAGGAGGAAATTTTTCACACTGAGGGTGGTGAGAGCCTGTCCCAGGCTGCCCAGAGAGGTGGGGGATGTCCCATCCCTGGAACCACCCCAGGTCAGGTTGTTTGGGGCTGTGAGCAACCTGCTCTAGTTGGAGATGTCCCTGCTGCCTGCAGGGAGGTTGGACTAGATGACCTCTAAGGTCCTTTCCAACTCTAACCCTTCTGTGATTCTAACTAACATCAGTTAAACTCTGGGCTCCCTCCATCTGCAGATGATCCAGTGGCATTTCTGGGGAGCTAGGGAGGGAGACATGACACAGGACCACCCCAAACCTTTTTCACCTAAAAAAGACAGAGAGGAAGAAGAGTCAAGTGCATCAAAACTGCATTTGAAAACCAAAACACAGGCTAAACCAAAAAAAGAATGGATTTTGATAGAGTCAGAGGGGCAGCAGCAGCCCAGCAATGTTACTGCTGACACTACAGGCACATCCCCTCTCTGACCCTTCACACTTCTGCCCAAAGGAGGATGCTTTGTCACAAGCCATGTCCTCAAAAGCTACAGTCTGCAGCCTGGCAATGAATCTCAGGGTGCAGTCCTGAGTCAGGCTATCAGCACAGCACTGCTACAGGAAACAAAGGGTTTATGGCATATTCCAGCAGTGCTCTGAAGCACACTGGACTAACATTCCCTCTCCTGTTTTCACAGGATGCCAACCTGACCCAAACAAATCTTGCCTGGATGGATTGCCAAGGGTCACCTACTTTAAAGGAAGCAGTGCCAAGCACAGGAGAAACAAAGCAATTTCTCTGCTTCTGCATCCTAAGAACCGGGCTCCCAGGGAAGAGGAAGCTCTCCCTCAGCAGGGAAAGGGGGGGGAAGGGGGAGCAAGCCACAACAAACCTCTCTAATGAACGCTTTGCAAAGTAACTTCACACCATTGTCCCACTGCTGAGAGCAGTTCCAGCTGTTCTGGCAACGGTGCAGATTGATTTTACATTTGTTCAAAGATTCTAGCTGCCTACAAGAGACTTTCTCCCTCCACTGCTGCTAGGCAGAAAGCCTGGGCAGACTAAAGGTCGTAGTGAAGGTCCTGAGGAGCCCTGACTAGAGAGACTCCTGCAGCACCAAGGTGATGAGAACACCACAGGAATTATGTTAGAGCAGTGAAAACATCACCCAACAAGCATGCCAGCAGGCTGATTCCCAAACAATAGAGCATCATGGAATCTTAACTGCTAGTGGAAATGCTGAGAATCATGCTTAAGAGTTTTATGATGTCAGGAACAAGCATTTATCTTACTGTTTAAAATCTGATGCTACACAGTGGTCAAATGGTGACTTCCAACACCCCCTTTTCAGTAGTAATTCATTTTTGAAGACTTGAGTCTCTAGGCAGCAGTCATTACAGCAAGGGAGGAACACTGTTGTTAACATCTTTCCTCTGAATAGATCAGTGCACAACAACAATAGAGGAATCACCAGCAGATGCCTCCTTGAATACGTGCAAGGCACACCAACTGCATTCCCCCTGCAACCCCTCTCCTCTGGAAGGGATGGCTATGCTTCAGCTGGCTCCAAAGGACAGGCAGTACTTCCCTTCTGTAAAGCTACTCAGCTCTCATCATTCCTCACAAAAAAAAAGAGGAGTTGTCAGGATAAAATGAAATAAAAATGAAAATAAGAAGGTAGGAAGCAAGCAGCTGTGCCACCTGCACTGTGCTGAGCCAGCAGGCAGCAGCACTGCTACCACACTGCCTGGGAACTTCCTGCACTAGACAAAAGAGATTCAAAAGAACCCCCAAAACCCTCCAGAATTATTCACACTGTGACCCTTCTTATTCCTTCAGCACATCAGAGGACAAGAAATCCAGCCTTGCACTGGGAATGTGATGGGCTCATCCAGAAACAGGCTTTTAGGAATGGAGCTTTCCCAGCCCACAGCCACTGTTGGAGCATGTTTAGCAGCTGATTTCCAGCCACACTGCTCACCTCAGACACAACTCCTTCAGTGTGTTTTAGCATTATTTAGAGATGCTTCAGTTAAACAATAAAACAAAACAGTAAAAGAAGGGGTATCTTCCATATGCTGCTGTGGGGTATTATTTAAGCATTATGGGCCTGAAAATTCACAGGGAATCAACCCTGAAAGAGTCTCTGTGCTCAGAGACTTTTCCATTAGAAGTCAAGGGGTGCCAAGGGATCCCTGACCAAGGAGATATGGGGGAGAACCATCTTTATCCCCTGAGTGTTACACAGAAACCCACATCATGCTGCTGCCTTAACTCCCAAACTCAGTGCTGACAAACACCCCCATTTCTACCAGCTTGCAAGGTGAAAAAGACAACGTGCAAGCACACCTGCCTCCTGCAGCCTTTCCTGCAGGACAGATGGGAATGGTCAGCCCTTGCAGATGGGACAGTCCCAACAGGACCCAGCAGAGCAGCTCTCAGAAGGCCACACTCTGCAGTTCACTAGGCAGAGCTAATGAACATTGGGTGTTCATTGTCCTTCAGACTGACACACACTTTGAGAAAGCCTGGTAGGTGATAATCATAGAACCCCAGAATGGTTTGGGTTGGAAGGGACCTTAAAGATCATCTAGCTCCAACCCCCTGCCATGGGCAGGGATGCCACCCACCAGACCAGGTTGCCCAGAGCCACATCCAACCTGGCCTTGAACACTGCCAGGGATGGGACAGCCACAGCCTCTCTGGGCAACCTGTTCCAGTGCCTCAGCACCCTCTGGGTGAAGAGTTTCTTCCTAAGATCCAATCTAAATCTTCCCTCCTCCAGTGTGAAGCCTTTCTCCCTTGTCCTATTGTTTTTTACCTGGGTAAAGAGTCTCTCTCCCCCCCTTCTGCAGGCCCCCTTTAGGTAGTGGAAGGCTGCTAAAAGTTCCCCCCCCAAAGCCTTCTCTTCTCCAAGCTGAACAAACCCAACTCTCCCAGAGCTGCAGAACAAGAAGGAAAAACAGCTTTCATTTTACAGCCATGAAGGAATAAAATGACTGATGTTCTGTGAGTGACTTGTGAGGGGTTTCAAACATTCTCTTTAGCACACATGAGGTTGTACTCTGTTATGTCAGCTATTTCTCTGATGTATGAAAACACAGACATTAAAGTACATTTCCTTCTTCAGTTTCCATAACCTGAACACCTTTAACTTTCCTGGGAAAGGACTGCTCATTTATTTTGCAGCTTCTCTGTACTGGGCATGGCTACTGTATGACTTCACAGCCAAGTGTCTCTGAAATCTCTTGGTGCAACTAAAACATGAGAGATGAAAGAAGATTAAAAAAGAATAGCAATTAAGACTTACTCAGGAGCAACTGCCTCTTCCAGGACACAGGATCTGCTGAGCTAGCTAATGACAGCAGTAAAGCTCATAATGGGTAAGCATCCTGTCAGCCTGTCTCAACAGGCCCAAGGTAGGTGTCAAAACCACTACTGCCTGCTACAGCAGCTCCAGAGGTACTGAATCTCACTCCTCTCCTTCCAAACCCAGCTCACTGCTTCTGTGCAACTGTCCTGAACAGACATGGAAGGAATGATTGCACATCACAGCCTTGAATGCACTTCCAACTGATGCAGGTCAGCATCTGGTTTCACCCCAGCACTGCTGCCAGCAGCACTTCAAGAGGAGTTGCTGCCTGATCCACTCCTAACTCCAAGGTTCCACTTATTTTTCACAGTAGGTTTTGATTTTTTTTTTCCCCTTTAACTGAGTTCAGTTTCCAGGCAAAGTTTCAAATCAGTAACATCCAGTTCATTACCATCAGCCTGTATTTCTGTTCAAGTAACTGGAGGGATCTTCCCCATTCAGCACAGAAGAACTGAAGAACAAAACCCAAACAGTAAAAAAGAAATGAAGATCTTCACAAGAAACATGAGATCACCACTCCCTCTATTCCTGCACACTCAGGTCCACCTCCCACAAGCATGTTTGTGCAAAAGGGTGGGTGGGTGAGGTGGGGAGACAAAGCCCAAGAGAAAAACCCACCCTAAACCCCTGCAAACTGGCAGGTCACCTGAGGCTTCTCTAAAGCAAAATGCAGCTCCAAGCAGAAGTGGCTGAAACATGGCACTGTCTCTAAGGAACAGATCCCCTCCAGCTGCAGGGGTGCAGGGAGCTGGATTGAAATGTGCCCACCAGCAAGCTTTGGGGCAGCATCTGGAGTCTGTTATGGACAGGCTGCTGCCTGGTGGGGAGGGGGGGTGTTTCTTTTAAGCTGTTCTTAAAGGTTAGGAAATAAAGACAAGAGCTGTGTGTGTGCTTGCAGGGACTGGTTCCTTGCCTAAGCAGAGCATATGGCCTGGTTCCAGCTGTCATCCCCCAGTCAGGACCCCTGAAATTACAGCAGAGCCTGAGGGGTCTGTTTGATCACCTCTGACAGTCTGCCCCTCAAATCTCTTCTCTCTCATACCTCAGAGGGGTACTAGTGACCACCCACATCTCCACAGGGGTAACCCACATTTCCTCCTTCATTTTGCCACCAAGCATGACCCACAGATTTGTTCCCATGTCCTAAAGAAATGAAATGAGACACTGCAGATTTTCAGCTGTGGTTCTGGAGACTACACTGAGCTTGAGACATGGTCTCTTGGGTGACCTCCCCTCCTGGCAGGGGAGGCCAGTTATTACCTCAAAGTTAGATGAGATTATCACCCACTGCTTCAAAGGAAGGTGCAAGAAAGCTCATGACTAATAATTGCTGCTTGTTTACCACATCCACCTGTGGTTCACAGCCCCTGTAACTTTTACCCAGTCTAAATTTAAGCAGTGGTTTGACCTCTGAAAAATATTTTTCCTGCACCAGTTCCACAAAGACCTCTGCTGAGCTACAGATTTCCTAAGTAATTACACTTTAAGCTAATCTCCCCCCTCAGAAATAAGACAGCTTCAATACTAAAACAATAAAAGGTCAGAGGTATTTTGAGGTATTCAGTTAAGCAGCCTATGAAAAAGTTAAAGCCTTGATTTTCAGGAGAGAAAACACAAGACTATAACCTGTACTATTCCTCCCTTTTGTGTTATTCAGTGTTTTGTTATCCTCCAACATCCTCAGCAGCTAGGGTGGAAAAAGGGATAGGAGGGGAAATGATGCCCCAACTATTTCACAGCCAGAAGATCTGTATTTGGAGTGAGACAGAAAAAAGTACACCCAAAGCATTTCTGAGCTAGGATGAAACAGAGAGTCCTCTGCTTTTCAGGGCAGCAGCTCTTGGACTGAGGGAACTGATGTGCAGTACCCACAGCACCAGTCTGGCCTGGCCACCTGTCTGTCAGACCACCTGGAACACAACACAGGGGTTACTGCAGAACCAGGAGGTATTTGAACAAGGCAGAGGGAATCTGTAGCAGGTCAGAACCACTATGGCCACAAGTGTCTGGATCAGTGGAGGGAACCAGACAGCTTCATTTACAGCCCTGTGAAATTCCAGCTTTGGCTGGATGCAACCCTTGGCTGAAGTCTCAGAGACACAACCCACCTTAGCAGCTGTTAGTGTTAAGCAGATACTGATTGGCTGAAGATTCTTCCTTCTTGTGGTCACAGAGCAGAAGGAAACAGAAGGCCAAGAGAAGCTGTGATGCACACTGCAGACCTTCACTCACCTCCTTCAGCTCCTGGGCAACAGAGTTCAGGCGTTCGTTCTCAGACTGGGTGTTGGCAAGGACGTTCCTCAGCTGCTTCAGTTCTGCCTGCAACTCCATCACCTTCTTCATGTAGTACTCCTCCTTGGTAGCTGATTCCTGAATCAAGGTCTCCTCTCTGCTCTCTCCATCTGCTGCTACTTTCTTGTGGTTGGTATGGGCCTGCCCAAAAGCCTAGGAGAGCCAGGAGAAAGCATCTTTTATTAGTAAAGGCAGACTTTGCAGAAGCAACTTCCATTTGAAAGAGATGAAAATATTTAGCCTCATGTTTCTTTCAGGCAAAACAATGTAACCTTTTCCTACACCCTCTTCTTCTGGGATCAGACCTTTAAATGCTATCAAGTGACCAACACAGGACTCCTGAAAGGAACACAAAGCACCCCGACAGCATTTTGTGATGCAACAGAACACTTAAGTAGAGCCTCATATAAACCCTTGTGGGAGAGACGACAATACAGGTGTATTGTCTGCTGTTAAAAGAGGACTTTGGTTTTCCATAGGATAACTGCATGCATATATTCTCTAGTTGGTCAGACTCCCTGCTGCAAGAACTAAATCACTGGGAACAGATTTAGCATTAGCAGCCTGTGCTTAGGCTGGGAGCACTCTTCCTGCTGCAGCTGTAACACGTCATAACCTCAGCTGCTCATTGCTGGAGATTACTGCCCCCTCAAACCTGCTAACCCACTGCAGCCCTAAGCAAGTGAGGTTAGCAGAGCTGCTCTGTAACCAGGTTAAGCTAGCATGGGTCACTCTGGCTGAAGTAGGTCAGCAGATGCTCACCCAACCAGCTCTGCTGCCTACTCCAGCAGACGTCATCTCTAGCAGCATGCCAGCAAAGGGACTTAAGAGGCAGGACACAGAGCTCCAACCTCTTCAGAACAGCATGCTTCTGCTTAGACCTGGCACTCTCATTTTCTTTTACCTCCTTCCTGCTTCTTTTGGGGGGGGTTCATTCTGCTTGACAGCTTACCAGGCAATGCTCCTAGCAGCAGTGTTGTCCCAACACAGGGGCAAGCAGCCCACCCAGCCACCCCAGCTGCAGGGGTTAAAGAAACCCAGCAGTGGCTTTCACTAATAGATCTCAGGAAGCAAAGAGTGAAACATCTGAAGTAGGAATGCACTTGTAACAGGCTGCCTAGCAGAGGGACAAGCATCAGTCAGATTAATGAATGCTGTATTTAATTGCTGCATGTACATGCACCCCAATACAACCCAAGGTGTACTGGGAGCTTTCAAGGTGCCAGAGCATCCCACCCCTGGGATGCCAGTGTCCATACAGCAGGTTTTCATAGCCAACTAATATCAGGCATTCAGCCAGGTCAAGGACAGATCAGCATCTTCTAAAATGCCTTGTACAGTCATGCATTATGTTTTCAATTAATCATCTTTTGCTAGCTCTCCAGAAATACACTGTCAGGGAGGGGGAAAAAATCTGCTTTGAAGAGAAGCAGCTTTCAGTACTTTATGACTTCTGTAGATTAGACCAGACACAGTAACAGCACAGCAATTATTGACTGTACAAGGGCTGAAACAGCTGATTGAAGGTGCTAGCTCTGCCTACAGTTGAAGAGCTCCACATGTTGCTCCTGTCACACTACATTTCATTTCAGAGAAGCAAGTCAGAGGGACAGGAGACAAATATCCATTGAAGAAATTCTAGCCAGCTTCCCTGAGATGACTCAAGGGAAATTAAAAAGTGTCCCCCATCAGACAGAAAGTAAAGCACCATCTGTGCAAGGCCTTCTCAAATGAGTTCCAACAAAGCAGCTTAAAAGCCTAATACCCAAGATCTCTATAAATGTTAAAGGGATAACAAAACACACACACACAAGCTTCTCAGATAATTCTCCATGGAAAAAATGACAGTGTCAGATCCACCTTCTACAGACCTGCCTTTATTACACATCTCTGTCCCACAGATGCCAACACAGAGCACAGTGACACTCAGGCTACTCAAAGCCACACCTGAGCAGCCAGGCAGTAGAGTCCAGGCATTATTAAACTGAGGAACTCACTGAGGGACAAAGTCTTGAGAATAATGACCAATTTGCTTTTAAAACTTCTGATGCAGGTGCTAGGCTTTGGGTTTCTGTAACAACTGAAAAGCAAATGTCAGCATTTTGTAGAGACCACTATGGACAGGGAGTATTTGAACACAGAAAACTAGGATAGTAGATGAGACTGATGGAGTTTTTGTTGTGGTTTCTTTTTTAATCCAATATCCTGTCTTCTACAGAGGCTAATGCCAGATGCTTCACAGGAAAGTGCAAGAAACACCATCTTCTCCCCAGAGCTGGAGACTACCTTAAGCCTTGAGGTAGAATACTTAATGTACTTTGGAAGAGCAACTAAATTGTAGCTGCCCATGTAAAAATCCCCTTATTTCTCATGGGGTTTTTTTTGCACTTTTGGCTTCAATAGAAGTCTCCAGCAATAAACCTTGTATTTTAAATCCCACTCTTTACATGACAGGGTTTTGTCAGTTTACAAGTTCCCCATCTAGTCATAAAAGAGAATTCAGAGACTTGAAGGTGTGTTGTTAGTCCATGATCCCCAGAATCATGGAATCATTCACCCTTCTTAGAGAGTTCCACCACACCTCTCTAGCCCCTGGGAAAGGCAAGGTGAAGTTATCACCACTTGGATGTTTGAGAGGGTTTTTTCCACACCCCAAGACAGATCCCCTTCTTGGAAAGTGCTTCTCTTATGGCTTGTCTCACATGGCAAGATGAACACAGCCAAAGGGGAACTGCAGACATCAGCTCCCATGGACCAACTGTGAGAAGCAGCTCATGGATCACCCTCACCACAGGATGCTGCTGTTCTCTGTGGGCTCCAGTTATTTCTGCACAGCAAGGCTGTTATTTGCTCTCAGCCAGCAAGCCTGTGGAAGCTTCAGCAGAAAGCCTACCATTAGCTGGATGGTATTACTGCCTGGGCTCAGGAAGCTGGGTACAGAAGCAGGAGTAAATGGACTCTGACACTACACAGAACACCATGGACATGGACACTAGGACAGGCAGCCTGGAACAACTCCATCTGGGTGGATTTATTAGGGAACACTTAAAGAGCACCTCCATTCTAAATAAACTTTATTATCTCTCTTGGAGGGACTTAGAAATGACCTCATCCATTCACGTTATAAGCCATTTTCATAATTGCAACAGCCTGTGTGGAAAAGGAAATTTAACTTTAACAAAATTATGTGAAATTACAGACCAATGCAATTACCTCCCATGGCTACAGCCCAGGCCTGTTTTAAATCAAGCTATTAAAAAGGAAAAATGACTTTTTACTGACATGCATGAAACCTAGAAACCTTCACATACCCAGAAGCCCAGCATCTACCCAAACACTTTTGCTTTAACATTATACAAAACACAGAAACAGAAGTCACAAGTTCCTCTGCTCTTCCTCTTCCCAAACCTCTATTTCTATCTACTGAGGTACCAAAATAGGGAAGAAAAACTGTTCAGAGGTGTATCACAATGATAACTCTTTGGAGTATAACCTCTTCACAAAAGAAATGAGTCTCTTGACAACTCCTTTGCACACACTTTGCTAGGTGCAAGGGCTGCAAAGCATCACGTTCTGCTGAACAGCTGCATTAGGAATTACAAGACACTCATGTTAAGGAACTATCAAAGTTCCATTCTTCCAGATAGCCCAAAAGCAAAAGCCAAGAGTTTATCAACTACAATGCTATCTTGCTATTTGCTCAGCTAGATGTGCTCATTGCTACACTGGAAAAACACTTCATGTTGCTAGCCAAAAGTACAGTTAGCTTCCACCTAGCTCTTAAGAGAGCTAAAGCCCTCCTTTAGCCATAAAACCATCTGAAACCAACCAAACCCAACCTACACCCCAAACACACACCACTTTAAATTACCTTCAACCATTTCTCTCTGGAGCAAGAGAATAGGAAAGGCTCCTCAGCCAGGGTGCTTGCAAGGCACCAGGGCAGCACAAGGAGTGCATGCCGAGTTCTGAAAAGTGCACCAAATCATTCAGATGCTAATTACTGGCTCTTGCTAACAACCTGCTGCAGATCAGCTGAAACCCTGACAGGGTTTCTCTTATCAAGCTGCCACACAAGTAACATGTGGTCCCTTCAGCCCTCCCCCCCCAAATGCACTAGGGAATGCTGCCCAAAAGCTAATTATGGCACTCCTGAAGCCAAGGGGAAATTGATCAACAGGAGCTGATGAAGCTGCATGCTGGTGACAGAGGTGGATTATGTGGTAATGTCACTAAAAGCCAAAAAACCATGCAAACCTCACACTTCACTGCTCTACAAAGACAGGTTTCAGTGTAAAGCCTTCACACAGTGATCAGGATCTGGGACTCAGAAGGAGCCACACAAATGAAATCACCTGGAACTCCTGTGGACACAGCAAAGAACATTGCCCTTTGAGGATTCATCCCATTTCTCACAATGCTGGGGAGTAACTGGATGCCTTTGCTACTACTAAGTTTATATTTCCCTTCTTTTATAATGCATGATGGCAATGATGTGTAGGGTGCTACCTCCAGCAGTCCTGGCCAAAACACCTTCATGGACATGCATTACAAACAGCATCCAGATCACAAAGCATCCAGCAGCTACAAGCCCTAGCTTGCTTTAGACATGACAGAGCTGCAGGAGTGCTGTTTTCAAGGCTGTGTACGTTGCAGGCCCAGACTTAATTGTCCTCACTACAGAAAGCCAGAGGTGCCCAACCCTCCTTTGTTCCTCAAACCACTCTGTTTGAGCCACCTTCTCTGGACTGTAAGTCATTTTGCTATCTTGGGGAGTCAGAGTGCTTTATTCACATAAATATGGAGCTAAGAAAGCAGGTATGTGCTCTCTGCTTATCACATTCCCAGCATTAAGCCAGCACTAATGCTTGCTGTAAAAGCTAGAGATAAGAACAGCATATAAAAAAGGTTAAGTGCCTTGCAGATATTGCTTGCTACTGATACTGACTTGAGGATGTTTCTCTGCTTATCCCACAAACCCGGGGTGATAACAAAGAAGAAAAGTCACAGATCAAGTACTGAATCCTACCAGTTATCTGCAACCAACAATGAATCAGGGAAAACAGGACTGCCACTGCAATGGAAAAGAAAAAGAAATGCCAGCTACCAGTGATTGTTTAAGCACAAATCCTTCATGTACTGCAGGAAAGCAATTAACATCTTACATCCAGCCTGGAATGAATGTGTATTTCTGGAGTGGCTACAAACTTGCTTTTATCCAATGATAAAGATCAAAAAGGAAGACAACGATTTCAGCTAAAATATAAAGAACAGAGATGACAGATCTGATTCAATATGGCACTTTATTTGTACTCCCCTTCCCCTCTCTCTGACACTCAACAGCAACCCTGGCTTTTTTTGCCAGTGACCAGCTCCTCTTAAATCCTCATGCCCAAATGCCATGCAGGAAAGGAGGAATGGTTTCACGAAGCCACAGAAGGTCATTATCTGTAAGACAAGTCTCCTCCTGCTCAGCCCCCACACCTCTATCTAGCTCCCCTGCCCATTCCCTCCCAATTTGTGATTTGGGAGAGTTTAATCTGCATTAATACTAGCTTCAGAAGTGCAGGCTGCAGCTTTTCTGACGAGCTGAGTGTAAAGTTCCCTTGCAATTTCAGTTTGAATGACTATGAAAGAAGCATTCCTCAGCAGGGTAGCTGGACAGGTAACAGACGAGCTACAGTTACCACTGCTTGCAGCTTTCAACTGGTCCCATGCAATACTGCTATTCTCCAGCCCCTACAAGAGAATTCCATATTTCCATCTTCTGCTTCTAGCAACTTCATGTGAACTATCAATGTCTCACCAACATTAAACTCAGGATATGTTAATAAGCATCAGAAGACTGATTAGCACTAAAAGCTACTTGAGTTTGTTTCATGTTTCTGCATTTCCAACCTGGATTTAATTACCAAATTTTAGCTCCAGTTCAGCTCCTAATTCTTTTTACTTATCAGATTCAAAAGAATAAAATGTTTTCTGTGGCTTCACCAAGCATTGCACATTTTTGATAACAAATCATTCTAACCATAATGGATCTAGAACAGAGCCTGAAGAGACTGATGCCTCTTTACAGGGAGCAAGGAATCTAATCTCAGGAGGTATATTCCTCTTGTGCACTGCATTCATGTATTTTCATTTTCAATCTTCTTGTGAAGTGGCCACTTGTGCACTCTTCAGTTAACAGGCCAGTGCTTGGACTAACAGTTTCTCAGCACAGTCCTTAACTGAATGCCCCAGACCTGTACCAGAAGCCTAAAGCTGCAGTGACACAAGCATTTTCATGTGCTCCCATAAACATCCTAATCCTCTGAGCATGACCTAATCCTGCACTTCCACTGCCTGAGCCCCTCTTGGCTCCCAGCTCCTTCAGCTGACTGACCAGAGCTGACAGCAGCAGCAGCAGCATGGAGTGGATGGATGGAGGTGCACAAACCAGGGCTCATCCCTTCCTCCAGCAACAGCCAGCTCAGCTGCCCCACTGAGACCCCAGATCCTTCATGTCAGGAAGGCCACTGAGCTCCTTCCCATTTCTTCTGAACTGCTCCAGCACCTTGACCTGGTGCCTTGCTTCATCTCACAGAGCTCACTGCTGTGAAACCCTCAGCAGCACCTGGGAAGCTGTGGCCCAAACAGAGCAGGCATCACATGGTGCCTTTATGTCACTAGAGCTAAGGGCCCTACAGGAGCTGCTTTTAAGGGACTGAAATTCAAGAGGAAAACAGAAATGAAAGCCTCCCAAAACCAAACATCAGCTTTTGATAGCACAATACAGAGGTTAGATGCCTTCTGGGTCCTGTGTTCCATCAATTATTCCTCTGCAGGCTCCTCTTTGTTCTCCTCAGAGACAGAGGGCAGCATGGCTGAGAAGTCAGCTGTAGTTTCCTGCCCCAAACCACCAGCCAGAGCAGATCAGCAGGGATGCTCTGGCAATGCCAGAGGAGAACAAGCCAGGAGGGCCAGGCTGGCAGCAGCATGGTGATGCTCCAGTGCTCTTTTGCTTTCATTCAAGCTGAGCCAGTGTGATCACCAGACTTACACGAGGTTTAACAGGGTCTCAGGTTCAGCAGGAACAAAGGCAAATGCCTTCTAAGATCACAATGTTCTCCCTCACAGATTAGAGGGACATTCCACAGATGATTTAAAGGGATTTTGGGGGTTTTTTTTAAATGGTAAAAATACACTGGAGCCTGTATTTAGAATCTATTGCTTCAGTGCACTACTGCTGGGATGAAAAGATGTGGTGATAAAAACCTAATTTAGCCTGTCAGCTTAGTTATCTAGACACCTGAACTGCATTAACCTGCACAGTCCAGAGGGCTAAATGCAGTTGTGCCTAAACCAACAGCTAAGCAGCAACTCTCCATATTGCTACAAGAGCTAGTGGCCAGTTATTTGCCACACTGACCACAGCCTCCTCTCCTCCCTCAACAAATACTCCTTTCAAATGACCCCACAAACAGCTCCACAAAGCACACAAAACCCAGGGTATTTCTGCTATTCACCAGACTCCCTAATTCCTCAGCCATTTCATTCAATAACCAATTTTCTGAGATTAAAAGGTAAACCTTCAAAAGTACAAGAGGGGTCTGAAAACCAACAGAGAAAGAAGGTAAGTCCAACAACATAAAGTATGCTGGCAGCAAACCACACAACTCCTGCCCAGCCACCAATGCCCTGGAGTCAGAAGGCTGCCTCATCACAGCAGGCTCTCATTAAGCACTGTCAGTTGGAAGCCAGAGGCAGGGCATCACTGACTGACTACAGCCTCCACACCCAAGTCTGCACATTTTTCCTCCTTTAACCTTTTCATAAATGAATTATGTAGGGAAAATAGGCCACCAGCGTCCCTTGTGCTCATTCTCCTCACGTGAAACCTACATGGTCTCTGCATGCCCCCCAGCAGTGTCAACCCAAGTACATCTCTCCCCATTTCCAGGCTGTGCAGCCAGCTGCACTTGATGCTGAAACGTCAAGTAGCAAGGGGCAGTCTCTAATAAATGCCATGCTGCCCTCTTCTCTCCAGTGAAACACTGCTGTGTGAAGCTAATTGTACTCAACAGATGAGCCAACATGAGGCATTAACCCTTGCTTTCACTCAGCCATGTTCAAGCCCTTCTTGTTATCAGTTACCATATATGGTGCACCACCCCAAACAGACTGGAAAACCAAAGGGATCTAGAAATATTACACTAGACCTCTGGCAGCTGACCACAAAGCCCATCAACAGTCCTGAAAAGGTATGTGATGAACCTTCAAAGGGTGTAACAGAGACTAGAAACCTTACAAAAAGCTTGTTCCTTCTTAAAATGTTAGCTTTTTACTTAAAGCTCAACAAGATGACACTGGAATTACACCCTTCATGGAGGACAATGTAGGGTTATGTTAAGGACATGCTTCACACAGCCTTTGGTATTAAAAAAACCATGATAGAAAAGCTTCATCAAGTACTATACAGCACAAAGATGCTGCTCAGCAAGTGCCTGATCAACAAATCCCTGGAAAGTGAGCAAGTGCATCATGGAGGTACCTCTGCTGACACTACTGCATTCCTCCTTGTCTTTACCTTCCACCTGTGAACATAACTTGACAATGAGAGAAGGATTAACTAATATTCAGTACCATTACCATCAGCATTTCCCCCCCCCAATGCATGGGCCAGTCTGCTTTTTTTACATTTAGCCTTAGGTACTGTACTCTGATGCTATTCCCACAGAGTCAGGTCAATTTTGCTTCCTCTAAAAACTTCTGGAGGAGGAGGAAAGTAAAATCAAATGAGATCTTGGTCCTCTAAATGTGTGACTGTATTTAAAGTTAGGAGGAGCTACACTTAACTGACAAAACAAGTATCTCCTCTGTATGAAACCAAAATGGAACTAGTGTAACTGCCACACACATCCAGCCCTCCCCTAAGAGAAAAATCTTGGTTTCTATTTGAACATCTGCAAACAGTTTGACTGTAGGTGCAGATGCAGTAAGAGTGTGTGTGGCCTTGCTAGAAGCAGGTGTGGTTGAGTGCCCCTCATGACAGCTTCTGATCTCCAACCCAGCACCAACACCAGATGCCTCCAGAGCCCCAGCCCGTGGCTAGCCATCAGGGGGTGTCAGGACAACCACAGGGACATCAGCTCCTCGTTTGTTCCTCACTGTTGCAAAAGCTCTCACATTTCCACAAGGATGGGAGCAGGCTTTTTCTCCTACCCTCAAATATCCCCAGGGGCCAAACACAAACCTTAGCTAAGCAGCAGCAGGAGAATCACAAACAGCAGCTCACCTTTGATCTGGTACCTACAGGGAAGACATAAGGCTTCTCAAAACAATCCCTCACTTCCTACCTTGCCAGCCCACCCCACACATGGTCACCACGCTGCTCCGTGGCTCAGACTTAACCTCTCTCTCACCTCCTCTGCCCTAAACCAGTATTTGCAGTCAGAGAACCGAGAAGACTGTTGTCTTAAAAGAGAGCAAGTCTGAGCATCCAGGGGTGAAAAGACACAGTTTCTGCTCACTCTTTAATTACTGGGAACCAAAGGACCACCCACAGGCACAGAGTACATCTTAGAAGCCCCCTTTTGCTCTCTTCAGTACTGGGGCAGTGCACTGTGGAAGGTTTTAAAGGTTCTACTCCCCACCAAATGATCTTTCACCTCTATTGCCGCAGTAACACTGATGTAACACCTTTTTTTCCTCTTAAAAAAGGAATGATGCAACAGTTTCTGGGCATTAGCACCTCATTCCAGGAGGAATCCTCCTAAGAACAATGCTAGCCTGCAGAGGGGGGCACACCCACTCAGGAGACAACAACAGGAAGCAAGTCGCATCCTGCAAAACATAATGTAAAGCTCATTACCCTGCTGCTTGTGGCTTCCTCTGCTGTGGCAATACTAAGAGGCTTTTGTGAACAAAGCCTGCTCCACAAGGAGTCAGAAATACAGCTGAGTAAACACAGTCCCACACATGTCCATATACCTGCGAGTTGCTAGTACCAGAATGAACCAAGACATGAAGCACTTGGGGGTAAAATGAACTGTAAAATAAAAATCAAACTCAGGCTCATTATTTAAAATAGCTAAGCACACTTTTAATCACTGAAGTAGCAGAGGAGCAGCTGAATTCACCTGAGCGTGGGTAACTGGAAGGTATGCAGGAAGTGACTCCCCTGAATGATACCCCCCTGGCAGGGGAGACACCATGATCAGGCAAGTGGTTTTCCCAGGACAAGGCTCATTCCCTGAGCTCCAGCCATGCTGCCCCTGCCATTTGGCAGGGCTGGGTTTACACTTGGACTTGATCTGAAAGGTCTTTTCCAAGCTAAACAGTTGTTATGATTTCTGTAGCTGTGGAATCACTCACAGCAGATGTTAAAGTTCCCCATGCTGAGGTGAACTCAGCTGCTCATTTACCTTGGACACAGAAAGCTTTATAACAACCAACAGGCTACTTTTTGGTCTTCAATCAATCATTCTCACACACACACACACAAAAGACTCTACAAGGCCTATCAGCAAATATACCATTAGCAGTGAATTCTGCACTGCAAAACCACGTTATCTAAAGAGCCTTTTCACTAACAGCTCTTTACACCTGAATAACAGATTTATTTTCAAACACTTAGAACCTAAGCAAAGGCCCAGAGAATCTGATCCAACTTCAGCTGCATAATCTTCTCTGTCCAGGTAGAACAGTTATTTCCACCAAACTCCAGATCAGGCTTCTTGATTCCATTTCACATTTTTTGCCTGATTCCATTTCACATTTTTTGCCTGATTCCATTTCACACTGTTTGCCTGCAGCCCCCATCCAGGCTTCACACTGAACTACAGCACACCCACTTACCATTGCCCATTATGGTGACATGCATATGTATTATTGAACATGCTAGACAAACACAGATGAGCCTTTATCTTATGGTTTGAGTTAAAAAGCAAGAAGGGATGGTGAAAAACCCCAGCCTCCTCCTGGTAACACAGTTTCTCCAGTCAGACAGTAGAGAGCAACTGCCAACTGCAACAGCACACATGGCAAGTCACTGGTGTGCACCAGTTCATCTGCAACACACAGCTGAATCAATGCTAAACACAGCTAGAGGGAATGCTGTCATGCTCAGATGTCTAGCTGCTAGTGGTATCACTGTCAGAAACAATCCAAGGACAGGCTTTTTTCCATCATGAAAATGCATTTCAATCTACAACACACTTTCTAGAGGAAAGGGAAGGATTAGGGGAGAGAGAACTGCAAACTACAGGAGAAAATGAAGTGGTTGTGCATTACTGAAACACTGGCAAACAGGAAGCAAAGGCTTCCTTTAGAGCCACGTCCCTCCCCACAGAGCCCACCAGCAAGACACTCAAGCAAAGAGGAAGCAGCCCCATCACATGACATCCCAAACCCAGTGGGAGCTATTTTTACATAGCCCTGCCAGGGTTACAGAAGTCACTGCTTATTTCAGAGCAGAATGCAAGAGAGCAAGAATGCTTCTTTCTCTCCAGATATCCAAGTATTTCTCTTCCTTTTAATGATTTAGGTTCATTTTTGTTTACACCTCATGAGCAAAACCACAGTCTCCAAAGCCCAGGCCTGATGATACCAGGGGCTGCATTGGCACAGCTTATAGAGACTCCTACCATTGTCACTTATACATCTAACAAACATCATTCTACCAGTTTCACATTCATTTTCCTCTGCTCTACAATCACTGTATTTCCAGCTACCTGAGCAATGAGAATCAGGTACTCACCTACCTTGTGTACAGATCTCAGATTTTATCAGAGACTCTGCTTGAATAATAAATAGCAATAACAAGAGGTGGCTTAATTCCTGTTATCACACATGCAATTACAATCAACCCCCAGCACTCAGCTTTGCTCATTAACATTAGGCTCTTCATTAGGACAAACAAACTGCACTTCTGCAGAATAAATATTAAACACTTGCTTAGGCACACCAAGACACTTCAATACACTGATGGCATCCACATCTGCATAAGCCCATTCTTTTATTTCCTTAACATGAAGGCTTCAGCACCTTAACATGTAAGGGCATTGAAAGCAGCTCAAGAATTCCCCATAAAGCCAGAACAAAAAGGTATTCATAACATTAATCACCTTGACATTCCCAAAGAAAACCTAAGGTAGCTCCAAAGGGTCACTGGAGCAATTTCAGGACCTCTGTAATTACCCACTGACAAATACAGCTCTTGCAATTTCCAGCCATAATGGCTGGCTCAAAAATGCCCCATTAGAGCAGTCCTTCCTGGTCCCACTACCTGCCCTCAACTTTACACCAAGGGCTCAAGTTCTGCTTTCCTTCACAGGAATGTGAGTGGAAGACAGTAAATACTGAGACTGATAGAAACAAGTATAGGAAATAGATTCTATCAGACCTGAGTCTTTACACATGCTGCAGAGTTAGGTTCTGGCTGTATCACAGAAAGAAACAACACTCAGGACATTTGAAAGCTTTTCCAAATATGCCATTGTGGTAAGTGATTTCTTGACACTTTTTTGTACCATTGCTGGTTTTAGTATTAAATTAGACAATTTTAACACACCCAGGAAGCCTCACTTAATACAGATCAGCAATCCCAAATGAGAGGTCAATAGTTAACCTCCCTCCTCACTGATTTATGCTGTGGCAGTAGCCATGTGTCAGACAGCAACCATTTAAGCCACAGTTTTATGCACACAGTTGCCTGAACTAAAACAAACCCAACCCATGCTGCCAGAAGTGTTTTCTTTGACATAATGCTGACAGCATGCAGGGCCTGTGGCTGATGAGCTGCTAGCATGGACCCAGCACACACAGTCCCAAGGAAAGTCATCTCCCCACCACCACAGCAGCCAGGATCAAAAGCTTCTCCCGAGTTTCAAACCACATGCAACACAAGGAAGTCTCCATATTCCCCCAGAGGTGATTTCTGAGACACAGATCGACCAACAAGTTGGAGTTCTCTCAACCAGACAGATCATCTAGACCATTGTTGGACAGGTCAGTTGGATAGGGGCCCAAACAATAAGCTGTCTTTAGAAACCCGGGGATTCATCCTCTTATGTGGCCTGAGGGAGGGATTTAGCCTTAATTTAGCACCATTTAGAAAAGCTTAGCCTTTAATTGCAATAGGAGTTGGCAGACAGGGGCAGCAATGAAAACCCTTTATCCTGCAAAGCTTCCAGCCAGCCACGGGCTGCCCCGTGGTCAGAATCACAGAGTTATCAGGGTTGGAAGAGACCTCTAAGATCATCAAGTCTAACTGTCAGCCACTAAACCATGTCCCTAAGTACCTCCTCGATGTGCTTTTAAACCCCTCCAGGGATGGTGACTCCACCAGTGCCCCAGGCAGTCTGGGCCAATGCCTAACAATTCTCAGTGAAGAATTTTTTCCCCCCTATGTCTAATCTAAACCTTTCCTGATGCAGCTTGAGGGCATTTCCTCTTGTCCTCTCACCAGTAACCCAGTGGAAGCAGCCCACCTCCACCTCACTACAACCTCCTTTCAGGTAGTTTGAGAGAGAGAGATAACGTCTCCCCTGAGCCTCCTCTTCCTCAGACTAAACAACCCCAGTTCCCTCAGTCACTCCTCAAAAGACTTGTTCTCCAGACCCCTTACCAGCCTTGCTGCCCTCCTCTGAACACATTCCAACGCCTCTATGCCTTTCAAAGAAGCAGAGAGACACCGTGGGCTATGCATGGCCAGGGCAGGACGGGTCACCCTGGGCCACTGCGACCTGCCAGGAGCTCAGACACAACCCCCTCATTTGTCAGCATGCAGATCAGGAAGAGTTTGTGAGGCTGAGAGACTGCCACAATGCCAAGAGAGGAGCTGCAGCCTTCTGAGGGCTGAGACACAAAGCATATGGCCCAGAGCAGCAGCAGCTGAGCCCAGGGCCCTCAGGGGTTCAGGCAGAGATCAGGTCTCCGGGGAGATGCTGGTTTCTTTTCTTTTGGTATCAGTCTGGCCAGGCCAGCAGACCTCAGCTCACCATGACACCGCCATTCCCTGCTGACAGGGTGAGCTAGCCATCGAGCTGTATTTTGGGGCAGCAAGAGCTCTGCTGGAGCAAAGGCACAACATGCCTCAGGGTTGCCACACCCTGCCAAGATCCAGTGGCTCGTAGCCTGTTACAAATGTCATCTAATTTGGAGTAATCCTAATGCTCTTCCAGAACAGGGTCCAGGAAAATTTTGTTCTTCTTCCAACAGATTTTGCTGCAGCAGTGATGCCTGTCTTACATTCTATGCTTGAACAACAAACTGGAATAACCCCAGTTTAGGCTGGCATAGGACATCCCAGAGCCTGCTGCACAGTTTAACTCCATCCAGTTTTATTTTTTCACAGTTCAATGAACAGTAGTCATTTCAATCCACAGACAAGACCTTAAGCCAAGGTTAAACCTCCTCCCTCACTTCTTCCCCGTGCTTGGCTGTGCCTGGCATTTGTGGTGGCCTCAGGCCTGAAAGATGATGCTAGTGCCCAGCTGGCTGAGCCATGTGAACGTTCTGGGAACCAGGGAGGGGAGAAAGAGGCTATTCAGCAAAGAGACTGGGAGCTGGAGAAAAATAATTAGCAGGAAAGGATGGATTAGATGAGGAGCCATGAGAACTACTAGTGTCAAGGGAGAAAGCCAAAAGCTTAAAAGGGAGGAGGCAAAAAGCACACATCCACGGGAAAAGAGGACACAGCCAAGAGAGTGGCACGGGCTAACAGCAGCAGAGTGAGCAAGGGAACTCGTGTGGCTGACACTGTATGGAGTTCAGGGAGAAACTGAGGAAGAGAACAAAATCAAGGGCAGGAGAAGGTAGGAGCAGCAAGAGGAGACACAAGCCTGTAGCTGCTTGACCACATTGCTCTTCAGATATGAATGGACAACCAATTGTCCTCACCCCCTCTGTGCAGTAACTTCTAACTCTTGACATAAGCCAGGGAGTCATCCTAGTCAGGACAAGGAACAGCCCTGTTTTAAACTGATCAGGATGAGAGAACTACACTTGTTTTTTCCTATGTAAGCAGATCATTTCTGACCTTCTTTCAGCTGTGGCAGAAGCTACAGAAGAGGAAGTGGATGACCAAACTTCAGTCTCAGCACATAAGCATACACTGGTTTGAAACACTGTTGGTTATTTGAGAACAATACCCAACTTGAGTAACTGTGTCATTTGCCCAGGGCACTCCTCCCTCAACACTAAAGGTCCCTTCAGTACCAAACAGCCTGGCACTGCACTCAGAAATGCCTCAGAAGACACTTCAGAGGAGCAAACTGCAGACCTGCCTGGTTTTGTTTTCCAATGAGTGACACATTTTTGCAGTTACACATTGAGAGTGCTTGTGTATTATGACCTGACTGAATAAACCTCCTTGGCATGCTGATAAAAGAATTTCATTGCTTTGCCACTCTCCCCAGGACCAAGTAAGAAGCAATTCCACATGCTCTGGGTGCAATTGCATGGATGCATGACTGAAAGCACCTGACTACATTTAAGAGGTAATGTGCTGAGACACAAGCATTACCTGTAGAGAGTGGGCCCAGAAGGAAATCAGAGCCCAAATATGCAATAGGTATTTAATGCAGCCACGTAGCAGACACACTGAGATGTTTACAATGCCACAGAGCATTCAGCTACACCTCTGTGTTCAGCCTCATGAGCTGCTGCAGCACATCTCCATTCATGCTTGCCCAGCTCTGGTGACAATGAGATAACTGATCCAAAGGTCCCAGATTTAGGAGAAGCAGCAAAAGACTGCAGTAAAGAGCAAAGTCAGGACTCAGCTAAATTTACAGCTACACTCTTCAGCCTTTCAGAGTCAGACACCTGGCTCTTCTTAAGAGCACACTACCTGCCCCACCACTTCCTAAACTACTACTACACCTCTTTGCATTCACTGCCACTGCTGCCCTTGCTGTTCATTCTCCAACAAAACACTGGGTACATCAATACAGGACTAATGTCTAAAGCATGATTAATGGAAAAGTCAAACTACAAGTCCAAAAGAGAACTGAGAGGAGAGCCACATCTTGAACTCAGTGACATCATACTAAAGCAGATCAGTTTTATTTTTAAGACTATATGGAAGAATTCTCTGTCTCTCCAAGAGCTCATTTCACAGTTAGAGCTAGGATATGAGCAAGCTAGTTTGTTGCATTTTAAATAGACACTGCTTTCAGGCACATGAAGGCCTCAGAGTTAAAGAAAAACTAAAGAAATGGAGTAAGAGATTCTAGCTGTCCCAACAGATGCTACTCAGATTCCTCAAATGTTACTTTTCCATTCTTACAGTGGTTTTCTGTACTCCAAAAAGAAAGAAATAGACAGACACTTTACCCACAGTCCTGAAATTTCAAGACACTGGATCAGTAAGTCCAACGGGAAAACACTACAACTGTGCTCTGCTGCAGCACCAGTTCCAAAGGCAGCATTAAGACTGATCTTAAAAGACAAGAGGAAGAGTCAACACCAGGCTGTGCACTGGAGAGCATCCACGTGCCCCCAGACACCAGGTACTAGGCTGTTCCTGATAGCTCTGGCAATCTTTACAAGTAACAAAAGTCAGAGCTGCAGAAACTCCACCTCTTCTGGAGACTCTCTTCCCTTACACAGCAGTGCCCACTGAAGATTAAGGCTACATTCTTCATACAAAGCCTAACATTATGTGCAGTAAGACAAAGCTAACACATGACTAACACAGCATGGCACTAGGCAGCACACAGAGGAGCCCAGGGCAAGAGAAATACTTTCATCAAATTAATCACTTTCTATGGAGATGACCTTGCCTGTACAGAGAACAATGGTAGTAAGATGAGAAAATACCTTCCTTGTGAAGCACACATAGAAATACAGTGTCAATCTTAATACTGTTTCAGGCTTCTTGTAAGCACAGGGCAGGCCTGATGTGAAAATAGGGGCACACAGAACCACACTGATCAAGAGGCATGGTCGACCATGGGGTCAATAAACCCCCTCTGAGGCCAGTACTCACAATTCTGAGAGCCAAGAACCTTAAAAGTGAACAGATGCCTAGCAGGGGCTTTGCCAGTCCAAAAGCCTCCCTGGATGAGCCAAATTCCAAGAGACATTCCCCAGCTGCAGTCCCACATGCTGAGGAGCATGAAAGGAATGAATGCCTTACTATGCTCCCCACAAACCTTAACAATGGGGAGGTCAGGGGGAACATCAGACCAATTTTGATGTTAGCAGGCTTTGTGTTGCATTAAAAGGGTCCATTTGCTTCAGTCCTAATAACTCATTGATATTTAAGGGCACTTGGCCACACAGGCTAGATTCAGAACAACCAGCTACAAACCAGTCTAGTAGCTAATGTAAATCCACACAGCTTTCACTCAGTGCAGATCTACCTGCAGATATTAGCAGCTCTCTGTCACCACATTTCTTGCTCTATCTCCTGTTGTTTGGCTTCTACCTGTTTCCCAAGTCAAACAAGCAGGTAACAAGGA
The DNA here is from genome assembly GCA_013399015.1 of Galbula dea. Taxonomy (NCBI): domain Eukaryota; kingdom Metazoa; phylum Chordata; class Aves; order Piciformes; family Galbulidae; genus Galbula; species Galbula dea. Next base: position 389,837 of record VWZX01001144.1, on the reverse strand, counting down.
ACCTTCAAAGGCCTTTCTCTTCCTGACTCCTTCCACAGAGATAAGATCCAAGCTCATTTATTAGTAACAACTTGGGTGGGGAGTGTCTCAATCGTTAAGCTGCCAGGAAAGCCATGCTCTCCCTACCCTAGCATGTACCCACAAGAGACTGAACACTTTGATGGGGAAGTTTGCCTCTAAACTCCCAAGGCAGCCCACGTTCATGTCCACTGTCCCAGCAGCCCTGATGCAAAGTCTACACTGCAGCCCTCAGAGGCACTTTCAGCTTCCTAAAAACTTCCCCAAATTCAGAAAGAATGACTCACAAGCAAAGACTCAAGTCTCATTCTCCTGGCCATGGACAATCCTTGGTGGTTTCCCACCCATTTTCTGCTGTGCTTACCTCCTCTGGGGACCCAGGAGGACTGGAAGTTATAATCGACCATGGCTCATTTGAGTCAAAATTAATCCTGGAATACAGGATTTTTCCCACCCCAGAAGCCCACAGAAGCTAAAGGTGACCACAATTGATGCAAACCATCCCAGGAGCTAAAAAGCAGTTTGCAAAGGTAGGGGGGAGGATGCTGCAGAAGACATGCAGGTGTGAGAAAAAGGCTTCACAGCTCCTGAACGTGAGAGAGATTAGTAGGATCACTGCAAAAAACAAACTGTAGAAATAAAAGTATAAAGCCTGTGAAAAGCCTGACACTGATAGAAGATGATTCATCTCTGCATTCCTTTCTTAAGAAGTAATCCTGCCAGTGTCACAGAAGTCAGCATTCCTTCAGCCCTCCTGAAAGCCAGCCAAACAGCTAACATATCTCACATGCTCCACTTGCTAAGATCTAGATTCAGAGACTCAATCCTTCATCAAGTGTTCACTGCCTAAATATAGCTGGGGGGAATCAGAAAAACTCCTTCAGGCTTTGAAACTGTTTCCCAGACCATGGGGCACACTATAAAGCACAGCATGCAAAAAACATACAGATATAAGCAACAGGATACCAGAACTGCAGATAACAGAGACTGGAAGGAACCTCTGGACATCACCCAGTCAAACCTCCCTGCTTAAAGCAGGGCCAACCACAGAAGGTTGCTCAGAACATTGTCCAGCTGGGTTCTGGATGCCTCCAGAGATGGAGGGGAGGCTCCATAACTTCTGGGCAAATAATAGGAAAAGAAAAAACAAGTAAACCATGGCATATTGTGTTCATGGCTACTGATGTATGTGCTATAGAGTTCAGTCTTTAGTTTTTATGGACTGCTCTGGAGCAACACAACTACACTGCAGGATGGAGCCAAACAACTCCACAGCTGGATTTGTTTCAAGTGACTCAAATGTGCTCTTAAAATATTTCTGTCCTTACTGAAGGACCTTAGAACAATACTTCATTGTAAGCAGGGGAGGAGGGGAGAAGTGGTTTTTAACACAGCCCTACACCCCAACACTGTTCTAATTTAGCCAGTTAAGTGCAAGCAGCCTCATTTCCCAGAGATTAGTTGAGGTATTTTGGCTTCAGCCTACCTTTAAATAGCTTCCTGAATGGGACTCACAGCAGAGAACATAGGCTACTGTCATGCCAAAAAAATTCTAATTACCTCTAAAAGAAGAAACTTACAAAAATAGCTGTCTTACATTTTGCCTGTTGTGACCTAGAGGTCAAACGTGGCTGAAATAACAAAGCTGCAGGTGGGAGCTAGCAGATGTTACACTCAAACCCCCAAATGGCACTGGAGAGCCAAGGCTCTAGTGCACACACTCACACCCTACTGGCAGACATCCCAAGCCCTTCCCACCCGGCCCAGCCCAAAACCATGGGGAGGGGAACCTCACTCATTCTCACAGGGAAAATACAGTCTCTCATTGCAGTTTATAAGTCAGCTACATGCTGTTGTGTGGCAGCTTGCCAGTAGAATATCCCTTCTTGTGCTGCTCACCATCCTAGCAGCCAGCACACTCCCCCCAGATAAGCCACCACTAGGTCATCAAAAGACAGACAAGCACCAAGCATCAACATGTAAATCTGCTGCAAGATCACCATCAGCTCTGCCACTGACACACTTATCTGTCTTGCAAAGATAAACTTTCATTTGAAGTTGGCTAGGAGTTAGAGATAGGGACAAGGGAACGAGACAGCTCCATTGTCTGGACACTACTTCTCCCAGGGGAGAACAACATTCCTTCGTGCTAACAATGCTGCAGACAAAGCAGCCTGAGCCAGAGTTGATCATTTTCCTTTTACACCAGTTGTGCATGTGCTTGTAGACATGGCACCACTACAATATTAGGATAGAGAACACAGGGATCATCATGTGATGCTTATTGTACAAAGCCATGCAAGAGAACATGGCACACATCAACAGCTGAAAGCAACAGCTACACATGGTAAGTGCCAAAGGGAAAGATGACCTGTAACAGATTAGTAATATAACATTTCAAATAGAACTCCTAATATGTTATCACTTTTGAAGACCTTTGGATAAAAATCCTTCCTGAACAGAAAAAGAAGAGACTTGATGTGAAGGTTCTGGGAAGTACTCTGTTCTCCAACTGCAGCCATTTCACAATGAGCAACAGCAACAAAACAAAACCAAAGCTCTGGAGGTTTACAGAGGAACATATGACCAAAGGCAGGAAGGAAGCTGGAGTTGGCTGATGTCTGTTGAATCAAGCAACTGTGGTTCTTGTTCCTGTGGGGAGCTCTGACAGACCTACCTGCCACCCAGCCAGTTGTGCTGTCTGTCTGCCTCAGATTACCCCCAGCCTCAGAGACTCCCTTTTAAGTCCATGAAGACTGTGCCTCTTCAATTCACAACACATGTAGGGACAGGCAGGAGGGTGAGAGAAACAGCATCCTCTGAGGGGAAAAAAACCTACAAAAAAAGATTTGTTGTCTTTGCCATGCATTCCCTTTTATCTTCTAAACACAGAGAAGTGTTAAGGCCAAACTGAATTGCCAGAAAGATGCATATTAAAATGAGGAGATCCAATTCAGCATCTGGAATCAGAAGGGATGTGAACAAAAGGGCCAAACCTCCAGGTAATGGCAAGCACAGAATGGTGAAAGAGACAGATTTTTGTTCTCCATACCCCTTCTCCTACTCAACTGGCAGCTGCCCAGATCTACATCAGAGAATCATTCACACAACCCTTCATTATAGATCAAGTGAATGACCATACAGATATTCCAAAAAACATTCTTAAAAAGAGCAACAGATTGAAGGTCTTTTTTTTTTCCTCTCTTGTGTTTAGCTGTTGTATGCAAAAAAGAAAAGACCAGAGCTTTTTCAGCCTTCTCATAAGGCTAGAAATTGCCAGAGATGCATAAATACACACAGAAAGTCAGGAATAAAAAGACAAGTAGCTGCCTCCTGTTGCAAGGTACTCAGTACACATCCATGCTTTCTTAACTCCCCATGGAATCCAGAAATCTGCATTGAGTTAGTTGTTTCATGGGGAAATCTGTGTTAACAATTAGGTCTGATGGGTTCAAAGAGATTTCTCAATGCAGTTCCCCAAGGTCATATTACATTAGCCAAGTTCATCCATCCAGTGATTTAATCACCTGGACTGTAGCACAAATGTGAGACAAAGTGCTAATCTAGTGGGCTGTAGTTAAGGGAGTTTTAACAGGAACTGCTTAAGTAGATGAAGTTTTAGCTGCAGCAGACTTTTGGAATGTCAAGATGCATTTAGTGTCTCACCATGGGCAACAAGAGTTAGAAATTCAAACCCTGAACAGAACTAAAGAAGGAATTCATTTAATTTAAGGTTAAATTCCAGTGGTAAAGCCATAAACCCTAAAATCCTTTAGGATTCCTATAAGGAAACATCCTTAATAGCATCATTGCCAAAGCAAGGACTCTTGTGATGCTGTGAAGAAAGGATGCAAGAGGACAGTTTAAAAACTAAGTCTGCTGATTCAAAAAGCAAAGAAGCTATTCCAATTCCATTCAGGTTTTGGCCACTTCTGAAAGGAGAGAGGTTCAATACCCTTCCACTGCTTTAACTTCATTTAAAACAGCTGTGCTCACAAAACTGCTATTCCCATTTCCTGCCCATAAAACATTCCCAACCCATTTAAAATCAAGAAAGGAGAAAAGCAAGACAAAAATCTGGTGCTGCAACTGCAGAACCAAATTCAAGCACTTATGAGGGTGTCTCACTGAACTTCCATGCCACAGCAAGCCTCTCTTCCATCTAACACTGAGGCACAGCTCCAAGGAAATGCTAGCACATCATTTTCCTGCTGTAGGGGAAGAAAGGGCATTGCAGCCCTGGTCATTAGGTTTCAGGGTCCATCTACAATCCCATTCAATCTCCAATTTGGTAAGTAATTATTGCACAATGTTTTCAGAACAGCTGTGACAAAGGCTCTTTGAAGACAAAAGCCTTCACTCAGGTTAAACTCAAAGCAGCTGCAGAGCTGAGGGCATGGTTTTGTGCAGGCATTTGTTCCTATTAGGGGCTGAGAAGCACAAGCATCTGCACGAGGTTACTCAGTGAACACTGCAGATGTGCAAATACAAAACTGTCTCTTGAGTACCAGAGGTCTTGAGTGATTTGGCATTTAAAATGCAACTACTGGAGTCATGGAATTCATCCTCTCCAAAAGAGGAGGGGAAAATGCAAGGGCAGTTCAGGCACCTTCCAGTCTCTGTGGGTGCACAAATGAAACATGACCTAACTCTCAATTCCTCCTTCAAAAAGCTTCAGGCATGGTCCTTTTGGTGGGTTTTTTTAAAGGCACAATTCCTGACCTCTTGGCATTTAGACTGGCAACACTGCCCCTAAACAGGCTGTGTGCAAAGCCAAAATGCTGTCCATGTAAACTGTATTTGAGGCTAGAGGGTCAGCTTTCTCAAGTCTGTCTCCCCTGAACAGGTTGCTGCACAAGTAAGGGCACAGATCTGGGCATGTCTTGTGTGAGCCCAGCACCTGGCAGAGAAGAAGCCTTCATGTTTTCTTAAGGCCTTTTTGCTTCTATTAGTTTTTCTGGCAAGACTGTCATAACTCACATGTGAAACAGTCCTATTGGACTAGCCTCTGTTCCCACTGAAGTCCCAGAGGATCTCATTACAACTGAATAATCAGATGTTAGAGCAATCTTTTGAGTGAGCAAAAGGAAATCCCAACTCTGCCCTCCTCAGTTCTATGTAACTTTTGCAGTTGACAGGAGGGGACAGATAAGTGCCTTCCTGCTCACTTGACATGGCTTTGAAGACACCAATGCCAAGAGGAAAAGACCATTCCATCCTAAGACAAGCAGACAGAAAAAACAAAACCCAGAAATGCCTGCCAAAACCAATGAGACAAAAATCAGAAGTTTGGACTTAAAGTAAAATTCTTATTAAAGATACACAAGAGAAGAAAGTGCAGGGCAAGACTAAACCTAAGCCCAGTGTCACACTCAAAACTGCAATCTACTCTACCTGTCTCCTTCCCATCAGAAAGGAAAAGCCTCCACAAACAGACAAGCTATACCTAACAAACCTGCCATGGCAAGGGGTCTTTTCCAATTCAAGTAAAGGTTCTGGTTTTCATCCCCTTGGAGTGAAGTCATTTACACTACTTAACCACAGATTCCATGCAGCTGTACACTTTTACACTAGGCTTACTTGTTATGGGTACATATAGGACAGGTTTTTACATGGCAAGATCTCCTTCATCTTGAAAACTAACCAGCCATTCACATTTAGAAAACAACCATCCATACTGTTATGGAAAAGACCAGAAAGCTGGCCAAGAAAAGCTAGAGCAGTCAGATTTGAGATCACAAAGCTTATCATTCTATTATAATTGGGAAAAATGAAAATCAGCTTATTTTCTAGAGGACAAAGCCAGGACAAAGCCTTCTTGGGTTACTAATGCTTCTGAGGGTGCACAAAAGCTTTGCATTTTCTTATGTGTTTTGTCACTTTATGAAAGCATCATCAGAAGGGAGCCAAGTGGAACTGCCTGCACAGCTGATGAACAGTGGACCAAGATTCAGACTGGAGTCTTTATTCACACATGGACAAGTCTCAGAAAGCTACTGGGTTACACTATGCCAGAGAAAAGTTTAAGTCACAAGCACTGCTGAATGAAATATCAGCTACATCAGAGACCAACATTTATTCAGGGAATGATGTTCTGGCAAAATCATCTTTACTCTTTGGATAGCATGCACCAGAGCTGAGGGCACATGCTACATGACACTGGTTTTTTTTCTGCTCATTGCCTTTTGGGAACAGTCCCATTCATCCTGGAATAGCAGATTCCCATTGCAAAGGCCAAATGCTCCTTCCAAAGGAAATGAGAGAAAAAGCACAAAATAATTCTGTAGTGACTGCTTGAAAATGCATTCTCTCTGTTTCCTTCCTCATGTCACACTGTCAACCACAGCTACTGGCAGGGCACCCTCTAGCAAGAGCTAGAGGGCCAGGCTGGACTACAGACATGTCATGATGTTCAGTCACAATGGGCATCACAACCACATCTCTCCTGCAAAACACACACAGCCTTGCCTGGAGAAAACCCCTTCTACTTCAGAGTCATCTATTCATGCAACACAAGTTCCAAACAGAAATCATTTGAAAATAGAAAGGATTCTGAGCTTGGAAAGAGACTCCAATCAGATGGAACAAGCTCTCTGTGCATAGGAAGCAATGAAACTCTTTTGGTTTTGGCATGTTAGATGGCAGTTCCAACATCTTTTAGTTTGTAGCAACACTGAAGAAATAAGCCTATTCACCCACTACATCAATACTCTGCCTTGAAGCCAGAAGTAGACTCCAGGACCAGTTTTTGGCTGAGCACTGACAGACAGGAGATACAGATAGACTTCCTAATGAATTTACCCTAAGAATGCCTCGTTGCCTACAGCATAGCCTCAGCACCACCCCTTAAGCTTGCTAAGATCCAGACTACATGTTGGCAGCAATTAAGGTCTGAAAATAAAAGCTTTAAGGCAACAAAGGACTGTGGCATACTGCAGAAGCCTGGCCACACAGCAGGAGTGCAGCACACCACCCACTATGCCATCCTTTCAGTGAGACCTATCTAGGCCCTAAAATGGGATGGCTGCTCCCCAACCCAAGTGCCAAACATGACCACATGACTGCAGAGAAGCCACATCCATTCCTACACCATCCTTCAACTATGTCTGGGCCAAACATTCCAAATGGGGCTGATGTCCTGGCACACAGACCCCAGAGCCAAGCATTCTTCTGTGGACATGACACTAGGCACTATATGGGTCCCTGCTTTCCCAGAGCACTGGTTGTAAACCCCATCTGTTTTATGGACAAGATGGTCAACAGCTTTCAGCACACCTTTCAGGGAGGTGCCATCTACCTGCTCCAAAGTGATGCTTGTTTACAGAGCAGCCTGACACATGTCAGGATGTGGAGGCAGACTCCAGTGTCCGGTGTGTATCTCAGCCAGAGGAGGGAAAACAGCTGGGGAAGGAAAGCAGGAGGTGGAAAAGAAGGAAGACAAGAGCTGGAAGAAGGGGAAAGTAAGCAAAAAAAGTCAGAGTTCAGCAGCTATTACACTTAAAACTTCAGCTAGTCTCTGAAAGGGAGGCTCCTGAATTCATTTGGATGGTGAAGTTTATTTATGTCACTCCCCTCTGCTAAGGTTTTGGAGATCATATTTCAAACCCACGTTATATTCCTCTGTTGCTGGGTAACCAGATCTGAACAAACAATTCCCCACAGTCTGCCAAAAGCAGGGAAAGAAAGCAAATGAATGCCTAGAGGCTGCATCACCCTCTGGAAGTCATCTCATGGCCCCACGCTGCTACAGATTAGTCACAACCTCACATCCAGTGGAGGGAGCGGAAACGGTGAATCCATTAACCCAGGGGCAGCACACGGACCTCAGAACCCCCTCATCCCCTCCTCCTTGGGATTTCAGGCAGTTTTCCAAACAATTCGAATTTTCTTTCAGATTAAAAGAAAAATGGTCCTAAATTCAAAGGGATAAATTAGGTCCTTAACATCCCTGAAACTAGCCAGTTTGTTCCAGCAGATGTTGAAGTGGCAAGCGAGGACTGTGACTTGAAATGAGTCAACAGTGGCTAGTACTGCAGCAGAGCTGCACACAAACTCCCAAGCAACAAAACCCTGATGCCTGGAGATGGGAGATCTTGACTCTGCAGGCAGGATGGCTGCTATGTCAGAGGCTGCAGAAGCTTCCCCTTCAGGGGGTCAGGAACACGCAGGCATCACCCGCAGAGCGCTGCCCATCAGGAGACCTCCGGGATCACTCAAGCCTCCAGCAATATTGCTCTGAAGAAACCTTCCCCTGCAGCAGGTGTGGAGAAACGTTGGCAGAGTGCACTGGTTGGCCTGGTGTTTCTCCTGCAGAGACTGTCCATCCCCTGCCACTGGCCCCAAGGTGCTCTCTGAACACCACGGCAGCACTGCATCCCCCATGCAGAGCTTTAGGTCTCACACCCCCTCCATTCAGGACTGCATGCTGAAGGATGACAAATATGAGCCTCTAACAGGAAGAGTTTATTTAGGTAAAGACAAAAAGCCTTCCAAGAGAGGCTACATGGCAGTGCAGCCCCTACAATAACCACCAGCCTCATCATAACGCTGTTGCCACTGCAGCATCCCAACGAGTGCTGGTTTCCAGGAGTCAGACAAGACAGACTCCAGGACACCAGTGCAGGCTCCAGTTTGTGCTCTTCTGGCAGTAGTTTCACTGTTGGGTTTAGCAGCAAGACTAGCTTAAGATGCACCTCTCAGCACCCACTGCTGCTGTAACACACTCCTGAGGAAGCAGCACCTGCACAACCATGTCATTAGAAACTAACGATCTAATGGTTGCTGGAGGAGGATGGACAATCCTCGTTCTGGGCCAAGGCATAGACAGGCATCACAAAACAAACATGTTTCACCAGGACCAAGCTCTCAGCTGAGACTATAGCAGCCCAGCACTACACCAGAAAAATGGGGCTGCTAAAATAATTCAGTTCCCCCCAAAGGCCCTCCTTACTAGTCACCCAAATATTGGCTGCTCTAGTACATAAGGGATAGTCTTCATCAGAAAAAGCCCAGGAAAAGTCATCAATTTCACAAGAGAATAAATCTAAACCCATCACTTTCAAGAATCATTATTATTGATTATTTATCATTATTTTAATTGCTGTGTCCCTGCATGGCACTCAGCATAACATTGCCTTGTGCTACTGAGGTCTCCAGATGTTCCAGGGAAGAACAAAGCAAGGTCTGTAGAGACTAGGATTATAAAAGGCTGCATGAAGTCACAGTCTGGAAGCAAGAGATGGAAAGCACTCCTTTTTTAAGTCAGACATGCCAGCATCAATCCCCTGCCTTCCCAGAGAAAAGCCTCAGGTAAGCCAAGGTGGAGTCCACCTAGGTTGAAGCTTTACATGTGGCAAGTTTTCTATGCAACGCTCCCCTAGCTGGGCCTGGGAAAAGCAAGAAGTTGCATAAACAGCAAAGAAGAGAAACTCCTCCTCCAAAAACATGCTTCATACATCTGTTAAAACTTTGCAAAATCTAATGCAGACCAGATCCCTCCACAGCATCACAAGAAGGCTAGAGGAGCAACGCTTTTTCCCTGTGGAGGCTCACTAGCTGTTCCCAGAATTGTTTGTCTCCCAGGTTTTGACTTAATTACAACGGGGCATGCACACACAAAGCAAATTCTTCAGCCTGTTCCAGGCAAAGAGGAGTGAATCAGTACTGATCCTGCCATTTTCACTTCTTTTACATCTCTTCTACAAGCTTCAGAAGTGTTGCAGCCCTGAAAGAGTGAACAGAAGCTGGCTTCAAGTCTTTTTCCATCTGAAAACCAAAACACCTAACACCCAAGAGTTCACAGCACAAACCAGTGAATAAAGAGCTGCCTGTGACTGAGGCAACCTGGCTTCTCTTCATGGGTCAGGTGCTGGCTTGCTAAATGAGGCTGGGCCAGTTCCTTCACCTCTGGAAGCCACGTTTCCCATCCCACCTACCAAACGAGTTTAATGACTTTCCTTTCCCTTTAGCACTACTCCATCACTCTTCTTTTCCAGACTGCCTGCACCCTTAACATTCACACAGCACCTCTGCTCCTGATGCTGCTGGGACCTTGCTGTCTCAAGTGGCTTTAGTTACAGTGGTACATCGGTTCTGCTCACACTGTGAGCTAACAAGTTTGTTGCTATGTAATTCAAAGTAATTAACCTCTTTTGCTTATGCTTGTTTTACATAATAAAAGCAGAATAAAGCTTTATTTACAAGACCAAAAAGATACACAGGATACAGAGAGTGAGGTCATTCACAGATTCAGCTGAATTTCTACCAGTTTATTTACAAGTATTTACTTTCCCTTTGAGGTAGAGTATTTTCATGTTACTTCAAATCTATTTCCAACTGAATGAGCTAAACTGAAGACCACCGGATACAGTTTGCTCTAGTCAAATCCACATATATTCACCTTTCAGGCTACATCAGATCTGCTGCAACCAAGGCATGGCCTAAAATCAGTTGAAAAACAGCACAAGGTTTGCCTGCACAGAAACAGTCACCAAAATAACCATGTGTACAGGCAGCCAAACAAGTTCCCATTGGATGGACTATGCAGGAAGCATGCTCTCATGAAGAGAGCTAAGCATGTGCCTACATATTCTGGCAAGTCAGTGCCACTCTGTGCAGGGACTTTTCCCAGGTAGTGCTTTTCCCACGTACTAGACCTGACAAAGACCTTGCACGAGAAAAACCCAGGCACCGGCTGACCTAAGAAAACACTCCATACCCCACCGTACAAACCAGGTCTGAAGTCCCTTAAAAAAATAAGGCAAACGAACTGCACCAAAACAAAGCTGTGTGAGCTAAACCCCACTGTATTATTTCCGTGGTGGTCCTCCTTGAGGAAGTTACTCACAGCCACACAAAAGCAGGCATGTGACAGCCGCCAGAAGCACCTTGGCCCCCATCAAAACCCCGACGGCCAGCCTCTGGCCTCGCCGTGCCCCGCCTGCTCGGTTCCTGCTCCCAGGAGGAGCGTGGTGACAGCAGCGAGCAGCCCCAGGCCGGGAGGCAGAGCTGCACTGGTGCACTGGGGGCAGCCAAGAGTCTCTTCTCCTTGCTGCAGCCCCGAGGCCGAACCGCTACCAAAGCCTGAGGCAAGATGGAATGGGAAAAGAAAGGAAAGCCTTTACCCACTTCCCTCCCGCATCGCCCTATCGCCCTGGCAGAACAGATGGGTTGAGAGCAGAAAAGCCGTTGTATTTTTTTGTTCCCCCCCTTCTCCTACGCTGAAAGGCAATCGCCTGAGAGCTGTCATTTTGGAGAAGGAAGGGATTAACCGCGCACCCTTGAGCAGGACTGAGGCCTGGTCGCCCTCTTCCAAATTCTGCAGGGGGTGAAGGGTGGGGACTGACCCTCCGACCGTCCCACAGCAGTCCCTCAGCCCACCGTGGCCGGGTTCCAGAGAATGCCATTTGTTCTCCTCTCACCTTCCTAACCGCCTCCTTCCCCCTCGCCCTCAACGGCCGGGCGTGGGCGTGGGCCCGGATCGGCCGCAGGACTGGCACCGCCGCCAGGCCCCCGCTGTCGCCTCACCTCCTTCAGCTGCTCCATCTCGGTGCGGATGGTCTCGTACTCCAGTTCCAGCTCCTCGTACTGCTGCTTCAGCTGCTGCTTCTCCTCCAGTACGGCCAGCCCGTACTCCGCCGCCTGAATCTTCTCCCGGGTGGTCTCGCCCAGCTCCTGGAAGAGCCGCTTGATCTCGCTCCGCAGCCACTCGGGCTCCGACTCCATCACCAGCTTGGCGTACTCCTCCTCCTCCATGGCCAGCGACATGTCGGCGGCGGGGGGCTGCCGCCGGTTCCTAGCCGGCGAGGCGGGCGGGCGGACGGACGGGCGAACACGCGGCCCTTCTCCCCCTCCTAACAGCGCCGCAGCCCGCGGGCGGCCATGGCAGAGCCCGCTGGGGCTGCCAGCCACGGGCTAGGCGCCCGCTGCGCTGCGCCGCCGATCCCGCCGCGCCGCCGCCACCGCCGATGCGAAACTCGCCCCCGAGCGCAGTGAAATCATTCAAAAGGCACGGCCGGCCCGCGGCACGCTGGGACCGGTAGTCCGCTCCCACCACCGCCCCGCAGGGAGAACCCCTCCCGGCGGACTACAATTCCCGGCATGCATCGCGAAGGGCGTTGGCGGCTAGGCGCGGAGCGGAGCGTCCCCTGCCGGGAGGCGGCGGCACTGCCGGGCGTTAGGCGGGCCTAGCGCCCTCTGGAAGCGCCTCGTCTGTCAGCGGCCAGCTCAAACCCGAACACTAGTGCAGCCCAAGTGGGAAAGCAGCAGAAAATGTATGCCCGCACCCGTCCCTCGCGGGTAGCCTCTTTGCACCTGTAGGGGTCTTTTTCAAGCTCCTTTCAACTTCTGCCTGCGGTCTTCATGCTGTACCCTGGTAGATGTAAGCCTGTATCCCTTTAATGGACTGTGTCATGGCTGAACCTTGCCTCCTAGTCAGGAAACTGCCTCAACCAATTGTTTTCTTCTGGGCCTTGGCGCTGCCTGGAGCTCCCCATGCCTCATGTGCAGGAATGTGTTTGCCCCGTGAGCGCTGATGCAACGCTTAAAGCAGTCATGTCCGTCTAAGCAGCAGCAACTCAGTGTCCTCAGCCTACAGTGAGCCTGTGAAATTCCTTTAGCTTTTTATTGTCACAATTCCCTGGGGAAGTTCTTCTGTTAATAGCAAATATCATACTGGCCTCAGCCTGAACATACTCCCACAGCCACTCTGTGATCAATGTGGCAGCAGCAGGTCAGTGTGAGGTACCCCCATGACCATCACTGTGCAGCCTAGGATGTTTTTAGGAGGTTTGAACATCTTGATTCTTTTTTAAAGCCAAGTGAGGAAAATTCAAACAGTGTCTCTCAGATGTTTCTCCACACCATGTTTCTAAGTGCTGGCATTTCTTTCCAAATCTGTTGCCTTTTATGTTTTCCCTTGTTGCTAATTCCACCCATTTACAATTGATTCATCAATAAAGTATTTTCAGTAATAAATACTGGCCTGTTTCCTTTTGCCCTGTACTTTCTGAGTCTTCCCTGGGCTCAGGTTTTTCTCTGCAGCTCCAGACTTGAACAAATTAGCTACCCTTCAGTGCTCCTCCTTCCCAGTTTTGGGGATTAGTGGAGATAAGCTGATCAACTCATCGTAGCACAAGTTACTTCACTGGGTAATAATTTGTTTTCTAGGTCATTCTTAAAACTAGGAGCTCTTGCTAGGTATCAGACTTCGTTATTTTGATAATCTGCCCAAGATACAAAAGCAAATATCCAGCAGCAATTACAAATACTGTAAGAACTATTCCAAAGGCATTTCTGCACGGTGTCAGAGAACTGGAGTGGCTTGTCAAAGCTTAGGCTCCCATCATCTTTCACACAGTAGGTGGAGAAGGCAGGCTTTGGGGTTTAAATAAAGAAAAATCAGAAGGCTGGTGAAGCTGCATCAGCCAGTAGTGGAGCAAAGCTCCAGTGTTTTGGAAGGAGGTAGAGGCACCCAGAGAGGTCACAGCACGCAGGGACAAAGCTGCCAGCCAGCTTACTGGTAGCAGTACTGTACAGAAAACAGGGTGTGACCCAGAACCCAGCTGAATTGGTCTGTACTTTTTGGCATAGAATTAATGAGTTATGAAATAGAAAGGTACTGGTTTATGGAGAAGGTTATTTCCACTTACACCTCTTAGAAACCCACAGGTTTTGCTGACATCTACTATAATTCCTGCATTAAACACTAGGAACTTGAATTCCTGTGTTTCCAAATCAAAAAGTTTTAGGAAAGCAGAAATCTACCCTTGTGGGCAACATCAGCAGCTGGTGACTGAGGCAGGTATGAACTTTAGCACTTGGAAATCATTATTGTGTGGATTTAAGATTGTGAGAGTAGGTTCCTGTTTTATGTGTCAGGTTAGAAATAAATAGACTTCTACTTTAGTCTTTATCCTTTTATGTCTATCCTTCTCTTCTGGCCTGCAGATAATACTGCCTTTCCAGCACTGATTCAATAAAACACCTGCTATCCAAAGGAAACCAAACAACAAACTAAAACCACACACCAAAAAACACCCAACAAAAAACCTCCCTCAACCAAACCCCAAAATCCAAAGGAAGGCAATCCCAGGTGACTAATAAAAACATCAGATGTATCCAAAAAGGTAACTCTAAGGTGCTGCTGTGGGCAGCATTTTCCCTGGCTGTTAGGAAACCCACAAAGAAAATACAATAAAATACCTCACTGCTCAGATGTGAGACCCCATGGGAGGCTTCAGGAAAGCAAGGAAAGAGAGCCAAGTGAATTGCAGCTTGTTAAATGTAACCATTGAAACAATTAGACCTTAATGGGGTACTTTGGGTAGCTGGGTCTGAATTCTTTTCCAAAGCAGCTTTTGTGTTTTCTGCACAACAGCCACGGGGGTGGCTTGCTGCAGGGTGCACGCTCCCAGGCTGCCTAGCAGATGTCTGCTGACTCCAGTTATAGACAAATCCAGCTGTAGTGTCTTCTCTGGAGGTAGCACTGGTGCACAGCAGGAGTCAGGTCTCTTCTACAGGAAGGGACTTGCTTAAAAAGCAGGAATGAGCCTGCATTTACACTGATAAAAAACCCAGAAGGGCAGTACTTCAGAAGCACGTGCTCATACCCAGCAGTCAAATCCTTTGCTGCTAAACACAGGGTGAATTCCAGAAAAGCAGACATGCCACAGCTTTTCCTAAGCAGTGTCTGTGGGACTAGATACCTCCCATCCCCAGTGACAGCCCTGCAGGCTGCCCACTAGGACCATGCAAGGGAAGGAGTGTGTTTTCTTCTTAGCATGTAGCCCATGTCTTTTGGTAGCTGGCTAGGGCTCCTCCTACCATGGTAACATAAGAAAATAAAACTGGGGGCACAAATAGAAAGAAAAGCAGAGGTTTGTTTTCTTCTGTGAGGGAAGACTAGAGGCTGGCCAAAGCATAAGCTCCATATTTCATCCCCATCCCTTGAAAAAGACTTGTAGTTGGAGGGGAAGAGCTGGAAACCAAAGCAAACATCCCTCTGTCACCTTATCTTGACAAAACTCCCATGACTGGACAGGTAACAGCAGTCAACACGTACCACAGATAAATCTTAATGGTCCTGGGTTTTGACTGCAATAGCTGCACTTCTCACATGTGGTAATGAATGCAAATGAGATGGTAATTATAGCCCCTCATTAGAGTGAAGAGGCCCACGGACAGAGTGCTACCATAAAGGAAAGCCCACATCATGTCTCATGCCAAGAAGGGAAGCAGCATTCTCCTGTCTCCATCTCACCACACCTTCCACACTTGGGACAGATGCTCCCCATATTTGTCACTTCACTGAACCCAGCTCTGGTTTTTATGTCACTGTGGCTGTTGCTTTTGAGGAATACAACAGTTATCACTGTTTTCACCCCTGTTTTGCTCTTGCAACCTCTGTTTCTTTCCCGTCTTCCTGAGCTCTCCTTGCTTCTCATCTTCCCCTGCTCAGCTCAGCACAAGGGAACAGGTTTCAGCCATCTGGAGAGCTCCTCTTTCTCCCAAAGGTTCATTGAGTCCAACTGTAAACCTACCATTGCCAAGTTCACAGCTAAACTGTGTCCCTCAGCACCCCACATCTACACAACTTCCAAATACCTCTGGGGCTGGTGACTCCACCACTTCCCTGGGCAGCATATGCCAGGGCTTGACAGGCTAATTCAGTGCAAAGAAATAAGCACATTAAGCAAAATTAAATGAACCAACTGGAATCATCAAGCTGGGTTTTGAACATGTATTGAGGCAATAAGGAGATGTCAGAAATGAGGCCTAAGCAAGCAGGGTTTGGACCAGAAGTATCTGTCTCAAACTGCAACACTGATCAGGGAAACACCAGGCACATGCTGCAAACTGTTGTGTGTGTGAATAACTTCAAAGATCTTATTGATAGGAATAAAATTCCTTACCTAAGTGTCTGCAGGATCCTGCAGGAGCCAGCAAGACTGCAGAAGGGGTTTATTTTGCTCCATAACTACTGCCAGTCCAGGAAGGAAGAGGATACCTTCTCCCAGCTTCACATAGCCAGAGAAAAACACATTACCTTGCATTAACTTGATAGATGTGATGGCATTGAACTTAAAACTAACCCAACCTAAAGGAAATTGTACACCTCAGTGTACCTTCTTTCTTTACCTTGCACACTCAAATGAAATCTCACTGCAGGATTGACTTCTTTTAACTGTTTGGATGCCAGCTCTTGTGCTCTTCACAACTTGGTTTTGATGGTGGCCAGGAAGCACATTTTGTCTTTCTTTCATGGAAAAGGTGAGTCAGATACAGGTAAAAAAAAGCCCTACAGAGCACATAGTCTGCTGCAAGGAATGCTTTCCACTTGTATGGCAGTCTCCAGATAAGGGTCACAGAACTGCATAATGATTGCTTGAATGTTTGATGTAGATAACAACTACCTACATACTGTGATATCTGTCTAGATAAGCATGTAGCAAGTACCAAACAGGACACCTTTCACACAGAAGCATATGTTCACTTCTGGGAATAGCTCTGCATTCTAGGTGCTTTGGGTGTTGAGTTTCCACTCCTGCTCTGGATGCTCAGTAGTGCTAGAGCCTGTGGGACCCAGGCCCAGCTGCCTGAGAGGAAAGCTGTCCAAAGCCAAGGCCCTGCCCTTATCTGTATTGAGTGACCCAGACAGCCTGCACAGTAAGGAACATTTCCAAAGCAGAGGGAGGAATAGGAGCTTGTGCAGTGCCTTTGGAAAGCTTTCCCCAGAGGGATAACTCCAAAAGTCATTAACAGGGGAGAGAGCTTTCAGTAGCTGAAGCATATTTATTGCATGGCTTTCCCCTGAGGAAAACAGCACCCAGCTGTGAAATGGGAGGCAGCTAATGGATGGCAGGAGCAGGAACTAAATGTATTTTCTTTTCTTCTCTAAGTACAAAAGAAAGAAGCTAAAGGGCCTGCACAAGCACTACCCACAGAGGCTAACTGCTGCTCCAATTCCTCAGAGAACACATCGGTTTTACAGCTTCTCACCCAGCTTTGCATGGAACCAGTGCAGATGCTCTGCCCCAGGAGAAGGATTATCCCTCCCTGAGTAACATTCACTGAAAGACTCACACCAAAGGGCTGTGCACAGAGGTATCTGAGCAGGCTTGAGAAGACTCCATGGTCCAGGGACAGAGGACATGGCTATACACACCTGGGGCACCAGGCTGCCTCTCCAGCCTCTGCTGCTTCAATAGCTCTTTCCAGCCAACTCTACTGCCCACTGACCTAACAGGAAAGAGCAAACAGAGGAGAGAGAGCATTAGCCTGAGCCTGGCACATAAAATTTCTCTGTCTTGCTCTCCACTGCTTCTTTCCAGCAGAATAAAGGCAGGCTTTTCCCCTAGCTGAATCTCTCAGATGGCTGCTGCTGCAGTACAAGCAGACAAAAAGGAAATCATGGAGTGGCAGTGTAGGAAGGAGAGTGGATTCCCCACCCAGGCCTTGGAAAGTGAGCCAAAGGCAGGAAGATTCCTCTTTTTAGAAGATTCACACACATTGTTAACAAACTAATACATACAGGAACTACAAATAAGTGCCTCCAGTTCTGCTGACTTCCAAGAAGGTTGCAGTCTGCACAGAGGTGCTTCCATGTGTTCCCTCTAGAACACAGCTGAGACTCAATCATTAACATCTTCAGCCTGGGAATCAGTGTAGCTCCAAAGAAAGCACTGAAGGATGAGGTACAAGGAGCCAAACTGCTTGAAGAAATAGAAACCCCATGGCCTTTATATGCAAGGTGAAAATACAATGCAAACCCAAGAACCTAAGCTGTATTTCTTCCACGGCTCTAACACTTCCCATGTCCCAGAATCCTCCATGCAAATAAAGCATCTGTGGGGTGACATGAAGAGTCTATTGTTACTGCTTCTGTAAAAACCAAACACACTGCCACCTCCAAGGTCCTTAGAGGAAATGTGCTGCCTGTGCCTGCACATCACTGTGCTAGTGATTCAGCTTGGGCAGAACTGAAACTTCCACATTTCCCCAAATACTGATAAAACAAACAGCAAGGAGAAGGGATGATTTGCCCCAGCCTTTCCACCTACTTCTGCAGCAGGTTCTGGTGACAGTGCAATTTCCCAGTGAGAAGAACTGAGGTGAGAGTGAGAACTGAGAAAGCTAGAAAACTGAGATTTGTGAGATACCCCTGGAGACACCTCAGGGACAACTTTATACCATGGCCTTCCTTCTTCAAGAGTCTTCAAGTTCCTCTTCTTCAAGAGCCTGTATTCTGCTGAACTATTTACAGTCTTAGGAAGCTGAGAATGAGTGGAATCAGAGTGCTTGGAGAAGTAGATGCTGAAGCTGCCCGTTCCTCCTCCACTCCTGGCAGACAGATGATGTTCCCAGTGAGACTGATCCCATGTAGCTCTACTTGCAGGGTTGAATTTTTCTCCTATCCATATTTTTTCCCTCATGCTGCTTGTCTGTCCAGTAACCCTTTAAAAGGCCCAACCCCACCTTTAGATTAAACACTTGCAGCTGACCACAGCCTCCTTTACCAGAGCTTTGTCATCAGCTCCAGCTGCAATTCTTCCTCCTGCACAATTACATTCCTCCTGTACCCACTTCAAACACTTCACTACATGCCCCCTGCTTTGTGACCATATGTAGGCTACATAAATATCTCAGGGCACACTTCATTTTCACAGGTTTTCTGTTTCCCTGTGACTGGCTCAGCAGGAGTGGCTTGGCAAGCAGAGCTCCCCCATCCTGGCATGCTTTCCTGCAGCATCCCCACAGCCACACAGCACTGGGAGATCTTGAAATACATCCTCAGCACTGTGCTTGGGCAGCACAAGGGCAAATGCTGCCTCATGCTGTATGCAGTCAGCCCTTTCACACTTCTGCCTCTGGACAATGGCATGTTTTCAAGGGTGCTCCTGGAAGCTGGAGTCTCACCAGGTGAGACAGCAACCACTTCCCACTCTGCTCTCTGGCCCCTGTTTGCATTGTGCTCATGTTACTGTAGGGGAAAAAAAGAGGAAGAAAGAGAGAGAAGACAGCAATTGGGTGGCCCAGGAATTTGGGCTTGGTTAGAATATCCACAGGAAGGAGCAGCCAGTGGTGGGATCTCACCCATTTCCCTTCATCACTGGGTACCTTACCCAGCCTCCTACAACGCTGTGGCTGTTGTTAACATTCTTGTTGCCAGTGTTAGAGCTTTTTTGTTTCACTCTTATTCCAGTTAAACCCCACTCAGGCACTTTGTTGCCTTAGCTATTTGGAAAGAGACATAAAGTGACAGCAGCTCCTGAGCCCAGGCAGCCCCAGCTGCAAGGACAGGTCTCTGGGAAGCTGCTGGGTAATCTGAAACTCTAGAAGATGGGAAAGCAAACATCAAAGAGACCAAAGCCTGTTCTTGCATGCTCAGGGAGGAAAGCCACACCTGCTGAGGAAGACCTGTCATCATAGAGGGAACAGAGGTGAAAAGCCAGGACTCAGCAGAGCAGCCTGGGAGTGGGAGGACCTGACCGGTGGGAACACAGATGCCTCCACACCTACTGTGGTGAAAGCCAGTAGGTCTTGCATCACTGTGAATGGGTTTAATCACATAGTCAAGTGCCAAATGATTCTCCAAGTATTTAGTTATTAAAAGAAGAAAAGAAAATCCAAGGAACAAGGTTTGTGGGTGTGAGGTACTCCAGAGCAAAGCCACTGCAGTGAATCCTCCCCAGCTGTGAAGAGGACAAGCCTTTGTCACCAGGACATCCTGGGCCTTGGAAGTGTTCTGCTAACATTTCTGAGACACTGTGTAATGCTCCTGCCTCAGACAGCTGCATCTGCCCTGCCAATAACTAAGGAAACTGCATCTATACCAAAAAGGCTGCTGTCAGTTGTACCTGGGTATAGCTCCTGACACTATCCTTTGTTGCTGGTGGTTTTCTTTCCAATCATGACACGTTTTTTTGTTCCAGGAACAGTTGTAGCAGCACATGTTGTTCTTCTCTATTAAAGAATCCACTCTGGCAGTTGCCATAGGCAGAGTTGTCTTTGGTTTATTTCATTTTATTTTGAGAACAAAGACAGGATAAGATTTTTAAGGGATCTATCCAGGATTTTTGCCAAAATAGGCTTTATTTGAGGCTGATTCTCTAAAGGCAAACACTGTCATATCATATTCCTACCCTGTCCCTGTAGCATCATCGATTGAAAACACATTTTCCTGGCCTCTTCAGAACATTATTAACTGTAATTTCTTCAGAGTAATGAGATTTAATCATCCCTTTCATAATTCCACAACACTCCCTAGCCTTTGGGCATTTCCAGTTGAAGGTGAGCATGATCAGACCCAAGACAGGGGTGCAGGAAAAAGAGGGGGTGGAGATTGTATTAACAAAGAGACCAAATTAAGCACAATTGCTCAAAGAGCTGAGCTTTTCTGGAGGGATTATTAAATAAAAAAGACAAGGAAAAAGGAAAAATGATTTAAGTATGGGAATGCAGAGCACAGCAGGAGAGCACAAGCCAGGTATGACAGAAGGAGCAACTGTGCAGCTCCCAGGGGTGGCTGTAATACTGTAGACAGTGCTTCTACCAGTCTTGATCTTTTGAAAGACAAGAACAGAAGAGGACAGGAGTAAAGAAATACCTGGGAGAGGATGGCAGAAACAGACCAAAGGGGAAAAAAACCCCTGCCTCTGGGATTGCAGGTGGTGGCTGCAGCAGGAAAAGCTGGAAGAAAACGAGTGTCTTGTGTTGGTTTTCAGTGCCTGTTGCCATTCCCTGCCCTCAGCGTTCTGCCAGCACTCTCTGAGTCTCTGTGCAGGGCTCAGAACCCTGCAGCGTGCCAGCTGCGGAGACACGAGTTCCCTGAGCGGGGTGCGGGTTCCCCCTCACCCTGCTGCTGCCGAATCGGAGCCGAGGGCGCTGCGGACAGCGGAGGGCAAACAGCCAGCGGCTGGCAGGTGGGTTTTTGTGGCCCCTCAAGCCGTGTGAGGATGGTTCTGGCCTCGGCAAAGGGCGATCTGGTCCATGCCCTGCACAGGGCCTGGGGAACACTTCCATCTAGTGGAGAAGGTGTCAGGTCGGTGGTAGTTTGGAGCTGGGGCTGGGCTGAAGGCTTGGCTTGGGCTGCTCATCGCTTCAGCAAAGCTCCTTCAAACGCTGGCAACCCAGTGCTGCTGCATCAGTGCGCTGGGCTGCAGCTCAGGGGGCAGAAACCAAGGTCTCAGTTGTCTACCCAGCTGTCCAAACACAAAAAATCCAATGTGATAAGCTAGGGTGCCATGGGTGTGATGTGTTGGAACTCAGCTATTTCATCCAGAGATGCTAAAGTGGGGTTTAGGCTCTGCCTGCAGTTAGCTTCTGTATGGGGCTAAACTGGAGCAGTTACTGTATCACTCCATGATGCCTCTGCAGTTGGGAGAAGGAGTCCCATGGGCTAAAGTCAAACTGGATTTAATGAAACAGCCAAACTAATGCAAATTCCATAGTCTATAAAGTTCTACTCAGCCCAGTGAAGGTGAGGTGGTCACGCTGAATGGGAAAGCAGTCCTCAGGAGCAGAATGGTGAGCATGCCTCTGCAGGGATGGGGAGAGGGCAATGCAGGAGGAACAGCAGAAGGAGCACCCATCCTCAGCAAACTACCCCCTGTATACTGAGCATGACCTTTATGGTCTGGGATACACTTTGGAGCCAATTCATAGAATCCTAGAATTTCCAGAGTTGGAAGAGACCTGAAAGATCATCTAGTCCCAACCCCCTGCCTGCCAGGGACACCTCCCACTAGATCAGCTTGCCCACAGCCCCATCCAGCCTGGCCTTCAAAGCTTCCAGGGATGGAGCTTCCACAGCATCTCTGGGCAACATTCAGATCCCTGCCCTGGCTGCCTACAAACATCTAACAGCCTGCAGACCATGGCAGGGGTAGGAGCTTGTCCCAGCAAAACCAAGACAGGCTGATAGGTTTGAATAGATTTTAAACTTAAGCCAGACTGTTTCTAAGCCTCATTCTACTTCCATTAATGCTAAAGTTTAGGTGAATGAGTAGATCAGGGAAAATTTATGACCTACAAGCTAGATAAAAATGAACTTAAAATCTTCTGTGCTATTCAGTATATATAACCTATGCCAGAGGAGAAAATATACCCTTTTTCACAGTGTCAAAACACACTCTGGAGAAAAAAAAGCAACTGCCTGGTCACCCTGGAAATACCCAAAGGGAGTTTTAGGAGAAGTTTCTCCTGTCTTTACACAGCCACCACAGTAAATCCCAGAGAAACAGTTTGTCAGCACCAACACACTTCATGCAGATTGCAGGAACAAGTTGGATGGTCCTTCCCTGTTCATCACAGCTGGGAGGGTGGAAACTTAGCATGCTACTGCTAGCTATGCTATGTGTTTCTGAAGCCCAAGCCTCTATAGACAGATTGTCATAAGAAAGAAAACCAAAACCAAATAGTCAAGTCCCAGTTCATTAAAGAAACCAAATACCCAAGTCCCAGTTCATTAAGGAAACCAAATCCCAGCCCCTGAAGGGAGCTAATGTCTCCCTCCTCTGGCTTCCAAACAGCCTTTTATCAGAGTGAATCAGGCAGCTGATTTAAGGTGACCTCTACCATCTGCAAGGAAAATTCCCAAGCAAAGAGCTGAATCAGCTGATGAGTTAGCACAGATTACTCTGGCTTGGGGAGGGAGAGGGGGAAGAGGGGGAGGGAGGAAGGTAAGAGAGATCTTCAGGCTTCAGCTTTACTCCTTTATTCAAATCTATCTGTGTAGCTCTCAAAATTCCAGCTGCTGGAGCTGCTCCTCCCTTTCACTTTGGCCATTGCCATTTTAAATGCTGATCCTTTACTGTGTTGTAAAGAAAAAGAAAGTTGTATATTGGTAATTCTCAGCAGCCAGCATGGCTGCAGGAGGCAAGTCTTGAGTCACCTCCTACTGCTGAAAATACATCACCAGCTCCTTAGTCAGGTTGCTCATTGCTGCTCTGATTTGTCAGCCACTGGCCCAGGCTGCCCAGGGAGGTGGTGGGGTCACAGTCCCTGGGGCTGTTTAAAAAGCATCTGGATGTAGCCCTTAGGGACTTTTGGGTTAGTCTGAGGGACATGGTTTGAGATGGCAGTGCTAGGCTGCTGGTTGGACTTGATCTTAGCAGTCTCTCCCCACCTTGGGGATCCTGGTCAGTGGTAGCCACTGCTCTCAGGAATCCTGGGAAGCCCCAGGATATGCAGCAGCTGAAGGGAGTCCTGGGACAGCAAGAAAAGTTCCTAAAGCTGCCAACCCTCCTCTGCCTTACAACATCCAAGGAAACACTGTACACAGGGGTCTGGAATGCATGTCCTAGGATCAGCAGGCTTTTAACAACTAATGCATTTCCTTCAGCTGGCCTAAATGTCACTTGATGTCTCTCTTCTCCCCAGGGATCTTTATTCCCCAGTAATTGGAGTCTAACTGCTAGGCTGGAGTCTGCTGTGCCAATGGATTGAGAAGTATCAGGGTCTGCTGCACATTTCAGTGGAACAGGAAAGCTCTAGCTGTGGCAGAGGTGTTGCCTTTGTGGGGTTAATGAGGCATTAACAACTGAGGCACAACACCTCTTTTCTGGGGATTAATGACCATCTGGAAGGTGGCCTAGGGAACCCTGATTGTCAGTGTTGAGGGCTTGTCCTTCTCAAGGTCATTAGTGTGGCTGCAGGGTATGGCTGGACCAGAGGAAGGTCTTCTCCAACACCCCTCTGTCACCTGAGGAGATGGTGTACCCTGCCCCCTGCTCCTCCCCAGCTGCCTGCCCTCACCCTGCAGTTTCTCTTCTCCTTTCCTATGGGTGCTGGTTTTGGGGGTGAAGGCAGAACTGAAACCAAAGCTGAGAGGAAGTTTGAGGGGTTCTGCCCCTGTAACTTCCAAACACCAGACCCCTTGCCTTCCATGGAAGCTGTCCCACAGAAAAATATGGGTGCTGCAGTGGCCTGGCAGGCCCAGAAATGGCACCAACTTCCCCTGCAATTCACTTCAGCATCCCAGGGGATGCCCAGGCCAGAGGAGACTGTTTGGCCAGCAGGATGGCAAAACCCAGCCACAGGGCAGCTAGGGAGCAGGGGAACTTTTGTCCACATGGTCCTTCCAGGTGACCCTTTGTCCTCCTGGTGCCTCCTGAGGTGACAATGGGTCAGCTCACTGGTGGCTGAGTGGCTGATAGGACAGGAGTGCTGCAGGGTGTTTCATCCCATTCAGGCTCAGGAAATCGATTGCCCTGTGTGCCCAGCTGAGGCTGTGGGCTCCCACCCCGAGGTGAATCCTACCCACAGCTGAAAGTTTTGCCTGCCTGCCCTAGCTCAGCAAGGGCTGGGAAAGATTCAGAATCACTCCTCTTGCAGCAGGATCCTTCAGCCCTGCAGTGCTGGCAAGTGACTCTGGCTGTCAGGGAAAATCAGTCCTGCCCACAGCACTGTGCTTCACAGGGCTTGGCCAGGAAAGAACCAGCCCTGGTGGAGCTGTGGTAGATGTGACCACAGGCCACTCAGGTTTTCTTGTGACTCAGCTGATAGCTGGCAGGCATGTGGCTGCCACTCTCTGATCCTATGAAACTTTGCCTAGAAGTTGTCCTGTGAAACCAAACCTCTTGAGCTGCCTGTTCAAGAATAGGTTGACTGGAAACATGAACTTCCTCTGCCTGCCTGAACTCAGCTGTCTCCAGAAAGACACTGGCTCCCTTTTTCTCCTTATTTGGGAGGCTTGGGGACACTTCACACCACATGCACGGTTACTCATTGCCATCAAATATGTAAGAATGTGTTTGCATATGCACAAACACACTTCAGCTACTTTTTTTTTTGTCCTTGCTTTGATGTTCCTGCACTTAGCACCAATTTGCAGCTGGTCAAACCCTGCCCAAAGCCCATCCAAATCCTGAGGAGAGACACGTGTTCTTAGGGAAAACATGGCTGCTTTAATTTCATTTCATACACATCTGCAGCTCCCATGGACCACAGCAGAGTTGCAGTGTCCCTCAGCACTTGTAAAACAGTTTGTGGCCACTTGCTGTTAGTTGCTGTGGAACAGCTCAGCCTCAGCACAAATCTTTCTGGACTATGGTTAATAAAAGCAGCTTTCAGGAGAATATCTGAGGAAGGGACAGCAGCAGGGCAGAGCCCAGCAGCAGGCACACCTCAGCAGCAGGCACAGCCCAGCAGCAGGGCACAGCTCAGCAGCAGGGCACAGCCCAGCAGCAGGGCACAGCCCAGCAGCAGGGCACAGCTCACCACCTGCTGAAAAATGTTACTGTGCCAGAACCAGGAGAAACTGCCACGGGGCACTGGGGTGCTGGGAAAAGCCTTGGTGGGTGCTGGGGCAGTGCCAGGAGAAAGAGGAGATTGTGTGTAAGGAGTGAGGAGCTCTCACACCTGAACCTTGTCTGCTTAGCAAACCAGAAGTGTGCCAGGAGCCTCCCAGGTTTCATCTCTGCGTCTCCAAGTCGAATCCAGTGCCCAGGATTTTCTCAAAGCAGGAAAAGGGAGAATTTTGTCCCTGTGAGGGTGGTGGAAGGAACTGGGGTCTGTTGGCTGCCTTCTGGGCTAAGCTTCTTTGCTCAGGATGGAGTTCCTGGACTCTGATACGTCCAGCTGATGGCGCTTTCTGAAATGGGATGGGGACAGCTCATGGGTGCTCCATGGAAGAGAGCTTGCAGGGGTGCAGGCAGCAGCTGACAAGGCCTGAACAGCAGCTTTACTGCTAAGTGCAGCAATCCCTTAGGGCATTTCCTCCCCTCCTCTCCCCCTGCTGCTCCACGGAGCAGAAGGTTCCTCACCTGCGTCTCCACACCCAAAGAGCGGCGACGGCAGCCACAGCCACGGCTGCCAGCAGCCCTGCCCCGAGCCCTGCGATCAGCACCACCTCCGAGTTCCCTGAGAAACACAAGCAGAGGCTGCTCCATCTCGCTGGGCAGGGCAGCTCAGGAGCTCCATGCTCGTCCCCACGGGTGCCACCTACCCCAGGGGATGAGGAGGCTGCGGCCGCCCAGGCTGCGGTGCCTCACGCGGCAGGCGTAGCTGTGCCCGTCGTTGGGGGCCACGGCCAGGACGCTGCGCAGCTGGTAGGTGAGGTCAGCGTTGGGCAGGATGGTGCTGGTGTTGAGTGCTGGGCCCGGCGGCACCTCCTGGCCATCCCGCAGCCAGGCCACGCTGATGGGCCGCGGGTAGAAGCCGGTGACGCGGCAAACCAGCAGGAGCTGGGCTGGGCTGGGCGTGCGGGCGAAGACTGTGGCCACGGGTGGCACTGGGGGGGAGAGCCAAGGGTTGGGGAAGATCGGGGGGGCACCGTTTGGAGTGTGGGTGGCTTTGGGGTGGCCAAGCCAGGTTCGGGGTGATCTCACCTTGTCTCTCCAGAGCTGCCTTCCCGTTCTGCAGTAACAACTCCATGTCATCAACACAGGTATCGTTGAAGAGGTAATCTACCAGCTCGCTGAAGGCAGTGTAGTTCTGGAGAACAGCCTGGACATACCGTGAGAGGTTGGTGTCCTGGGAGAGGAGCCAGGTGGCATTGTCTATGTCGAAGCTGAGGAAGTCCTGGCCATTGTAAGCCACATAGGCAAAGGCCCGGGAGGTCCTGTTGGGGTAGCGCTCGCAGCCAGCCATGCACTGGGCTACAAAGGGGTCTGGAGGGGCAGAGAGGAGAGAGAGGTTGCATGAGAAACTGTATACAGTCAGCATCTCCTGTGCAGCACCAGCAGTAGTGGGTCCTTCCCTGCTTTCCAGGTGCTGTTCAGAGAGGGGAAGCAGAGAAGACCTGGTACTCACAGGGCACATATTTCTCCACGGCACCTTCATTGATCAGGTAGTTGAATCTATGCAGATAGACCTTGATCATGTTCCCAATGGTGTCCCAGTCACTGCGGGGCAGGGATGGGCGCACCCAGGGCTGGTAGAAGCGGATGTTCCAGGTGTGCTTATCAAGAGAACCAAGCTCAATGTCTTCCAGCAGGCCCAGTCCCTCTGTCTCCACAAAGGAGGTGTTTTGGAAGGTGGAGGTCTGAAGCAGCCGGATCGTGACGCTCCCTAGACCAGACAGGAGTCAACTGGGGGAGATGGGAGTGGGAGGAGAGGATCTGGGGAAAGTAGAAGGGCTGAGGTGGGATTTCAGGGAACTGTGGGCCTTCCTTAAGCTCCCTGCATCCTTGGCAGCCTCGGCTCCCACTGCCTGCACCCACCTGGGGCGTCTACATCCCTGCTGGGATGGAGGTGTGGAGTCAGAAGACAAGGAGGGGTGAGGAGGTGCTCAAGGCATGTAGGGAGCAGGCAGGCCCTTCCCCCTGGGGCCCCTTAGGGATGTGGATGAACCAGGGCTTCCACTTACCCTCCAGGTCTGCCCATATCCCAGAGAGGATGAGGATGTAGAGGAGAAGGAGGATGAGGCAGCAGCGAGGGGGCTGCATGGTGCCAGCAGTGAGGCCCTGAGCCTGCAGCAGTGGTTGCAGTGGCAGGAGGAAGGGGCTGTGAGAGAAGTGCTCACAGACTCCTCAGGGTGGCTCTGCCTGGGCAGCTCCACTGGTACCGGTGGCTCTGGCAGCCAATGGGGCTGGCACTGAGGTTTTGGGGAGGGCCTCGAGGTTCCTGCTTGGGTTGGGTTGGGCTGGGCTGGGGCATCTTGAGTATGGCTGTGAGTGCTGGGGGAGTTTGGGTGGGAGCGAGGCCATCCTTCTGACTGTAGCAGGGGTCCCTCATGTCTGTGGCAGCACCATGGCAATCAAGGTGGTGAGGGTGACCTGACCTCTTTTTTCTCTCCCTGTTGCAGGTGGAGGTGCCACCTGGCCACTGGCTGCATGCACTGTCACTGACAGGAGTTGCCCCCAAATGGATGTCTTCTGCAGGGAATCCTGTTCCCATAGCCTGGCCACATGCCTGGGCTCCTCCTGCCCCCAGGCTGTGCAATGGCACCATGCCTCTTTGTCACCTCCTAGCCCTTCTGCAGCCAGGTCACACTAGTGGACCATAAGTAGAAGCCAATGATCTGGCAAACCAGCAGGAGCAGAGCTGGGCCAGGCTTACAGGTGAAGACTGTGGCCAGGGACAGCTCTGGGGAGCAAGAGTGAGGTGAACTTGTGATATTCCCTGACCTCTCAGCACCACTGGCTTGACCCTGGGGAAGTTGCTCCCCAGGGAAGAGGTGAAGAGCAATTCCAGCCTGGCCCACAGCTGTGGGGGCAGGAATGAGCACAGGCAGTCTTGGAGAAAGTCACTCCTGCAGGAGGTCCCTTAGGGGTGTAGGAAGTGAATGGCTGGAGCAGCTGTAGTGTGATGGTCCCCAAATGGAGAGATGGGCTGCAGGGCCTCGAAGGGACCCTTTCATACTGACAACCATTGGACCCTAGAAGTGGCAGCACTTGGCCAGGGGAGGATCCCCAAGATGGGATGAGGTTGGAACCATGGTTCCCTCACCCCAAGACCCATTCCAGGGGCTGTGGTTGATGAGCAGCCTTCTCATTTCCATGGTGCTTCATCCACACCATAGGAACCAGGAGCTGCCTCTCCACTGCGCTCCGAGTGCTGGGGAACTCCAACCTTCCATAAAAGCCTCCCAGAAAAGGCCTGGGACTGGGCTGCAGCCTGGCACTCCCTTTTACTTCCCACCATCTTTGGTGGGGAAACTTGGCAGCCCTCCCCAGATGTTACCTGGGTGTTGGATCAGGGCTGGTGGGAGCCATCCCCCCACTGTCAGCAAGGTCCAGCGTTGGAGAGACTACGTGGTGACCAGAGGTGGTCTCACCTCCATAGTGTCCCCTGCCTACTGCTCCTCCCTGGCTGTCCCCTGGTGCCTCCCCTCACCCTGCAGTTTCTCTTCCCCTTTCCTGGGGGTACCCACGCTGGGGATGAAGGCAGAACCAAAACCACAGCCCAGGGGATGTTTGAGAATGGTAGCTCCTGTAAACTCCAAGCACAACCAGGGCTGAAGTGTCCCCTCTGCAGGGTGCCATAGGAATCCTCCAAGTACAACCAGGACCAGGTATCCCTGCTCCATGTCTCCATCTTGAGTGTCCCCAGATATGGTGGGGACATGGAGAAGGCCCTTGGGGGCTGCTGCCACCTGAGCTCCAGAACCACATGCCACTGAGTCAGCCATGGGGTGACAAGACACTGAAGCCCTTCCCTTCCATGGAAGCTGTCCTACAGACAAGTAGAGATGCTGTGGTGGCCTGGCAGGCCCAGAAATGGCACCAACTTCCCCTGCAGCTCATATCAGCATCACCCAGGGGATGTCCAGCCCTGACACCTTCTGACTGGTGGTTGAGTGACACAGGACAGGCTGTGCAGGTGCTCATTATGTGTTTAGCCTGCTCTGAGTTTTCTCCAGATGTCTCATTGCTGGTCATCACAGTCACTTCAAGTGACTGTCAGACTTTGCTGTTCTCCCTCAGGTGATGCAGCAGACCCTGCAGGTAACCTTGGCCCTTGCAGCCCCCCACTCAGGTTAAGGGTGGTAACCCTGCTGAGCCCAGAGCCACAGGTGAGGTGGCCAGGGCTTCAGTGCCTCTGGGTGCTGCACTGGCTGTTTGGACACCAGCACCCTCTGGCCTAGGTCAAAATGCCTGAAGAGACCTCGGGCTAAATGCAATCATCAGTCCCTTAAAATGCTCCTTGGCAGCTCTTCCATGTGCAGATCCAGCCATGCAGACACAACCCTGTGACCCTCATCCCCCACTGGGCTGCAGGTGTCTGTTGAGCCAGGCACGGGCCCTTTGTCATCATGAGTATCCCGAAGGGGAGAGGGAAAAGAGAAAGCAGGATTTGTGCTTCCTAAAACAGTTTTGGCTGCTTGTCACCATCGCTGGCAATTGCTGGAGGAGAGGCTGCCCCTGAAACCACCCTCAACCCAACCCAACCCCTTGCACAACTCCCTGCATAAACCTATCTGTGGAAGCTCTCGCTGCCAACCCTCTGTCTAGCGGCACAAGCTGAAGCTGCACCTTGCAAGTGGAGCCGGGGACGCGTCTCCGGGCTCCGCTAATCCGCTCAGGGCAGCAAGACTCAAACGCGTCATCACCAGAAAACCTTGCTCAGCCTCTGCACGGGGAAACACCCAAAGTCAGGCTGCAGGTTCGCACCCACACGCTGCCCCCCGCCCGCCCTTCTCGCATGCAGCCTGGGCTCTGCGGAACGCAGGACCCCCTCTCTCGACTCCGTCCCCGCACCCGGCCGTGTGTCCCCCGCGCCCAGTGCTGGGCTCGCACAGCCCGAATGTGCCCCTGGGGCTGCCGCATCCTTCCCCGGAGGGCAGCCCAAGCTGCTGGCAAACTTACCGTCAGCGCCGGGCCGTGCCTGGGCTCTTAGCGGCACCGGGGACGGGGCTGGTAGCAGCCGGCAGCTCGCGGTGGTTCCGGGTTGAGCCTTCTCCCCTCTTTCGCCCCGGGTCCAGCTTCGTTCTGGCTACAGTGTCGGNCGGCGGCAGCACCACCAGCCCCCGAAGGCCGCGGGGGGCTGGAGTCGCTGGGGTTGACCACTGAAGGCTGGGGTAGCCCTGGGGCTGTGCTAGGATGCTCTTGGGCCAGGATACGGTTTTCACGGTGGGACTCCCAACCTCCCCCCGCCCCAAGCAGGGTCGGGGTGCTGCTTGGTGCGGTCACGGCGTGGTAGCAGTGCAATCCCACAGGAATGTGGCGCCTCAAGTGGCTCCGTGCTGGAGCATCCCCCCTGTAGGGACTGCAGCCCCCCGGCTTTGTGATCTGCAGCACATGTGGAAAGCCCCCAGTGGCGTTCCCCACTGACACTGGGCTCCCAGGTCATAGCCAGAGAAGGGCATTTCTTTCCTTCAGTAATTATGTGCTGTTTTCAAATGCCCCTCCTTGTCCCCCTTGTGTCCATGCTCAGCATCCCAGATGGATGGCAGCTCCTGGATAACCTGTCCAATGCACACATGCAGGCCAGCATAGATATCAATTACTACTGCTTCTATTGCTGGCTGTGCTCCTATGCTCTGAGAGCTTCTCCTTGTGTGCTTTCTTGGTCTCCAGCTTGCAGGTGGTGGCAGGGTACCAGTCCCTGCTTCAAGTGCCCACCAAGCCAGCAGTGGCTGGAGTTTCTCCCCCCTGCCCAGAAACTTCCCCAGCCTGTAGGAAAGGGTTTGACAGGAACAGCTGCTGGATCCAGTTTTAATGAAAGCCAATCTTCAGCAGCGCCTCAGGGCAGAGTGAGCCTCTGAGGTGAACTCAGGGTGGATGATGTAGCTGCCTCTCTGGACTCCTCCTGCCATCATGAAGTGGCTCGTGTCCCACCTAGGAGAGCACATAAAGTTATCAGCCAGGGGAAGAGGAAACTCCAGTGAGGAGAGCAGAAATCTCTAAGCCAGCATTGCTTGTAGGTGAGCAGTGGACATGCAGCTGCCCATCCACTTCAGGCACTGAGGCCAAAGCAAAGCCTGGCCAGAAGAGCTGAAGCTCCCTGGCATTGCCATCTCAGTGAGCTGCTTCCAGTGGGTCTCCCACCCTCCTGCACTGTCATTTTCCTCCATTCTCCATTGCCAGAGCTGTGCCAATTCAGGGAGATCTGCCTGTTTCTCAGGGGAGAAGACCTTGAGGGACAAGGCTCAGGCACGGGGATATCTATGGGAAACCCAGTGCTCCCTGTTTGTTCTTTTTGTTGGGTTTTAGTTTCTGGGCCCAGGAATTCAAGGCTAATTACATGTTTTCTGCAAAGCCCAATGCCTAATTTTGGCCCATGGAGGAGGTGATGCAGCAGCAGAGTGGTGACAACCCCTTGCTGCCCCAGGGATGAAGAAAAGGCTGCCCCAGCAAGGGAGACATCCTAAAGGTAAACATGTGAGGATTAGAGCTGCAGCAGGTGAAGGACAGGGCTGATTGCTGCAGAATGAACAGCATGACCAAAGAACAGGTTCTTGGATAAGAAAAGCAACCAGTGACAACAGAAAACACAAAAGCAGCACAAGAAACATCGGTGTGGTCCCCAAATCTTGGAGATGTTAAGCCACATGCAGGTGGGCTCAGGGATACCAACAAGATTTCAGGTGCCACACAGTCCCAAGGACTGCTGGATGAGACCATGCACAGAAACACCTGTCCAGGAAGTAAATTTAGCAACTGCTTCTCCATGGGTAGCAACAACATCCTCCACAGCCCAGCACTGCAGCAGTGTCCTGCCCTCCCTGGTCATATCCACTTAGCCTGTGAGATGGAGATGCAGCAGCTGCATCATTGGGCACCACGATGGGACCCACTGCCCCTCAGGTCTGCTGCCTGCACCATCATCCCCATAAAAGCCCTCTGATGGTTTGGCTGGCATTAGATAAACATCACAGGCTTTCTCCCCTGGACAACCAGCTTGGAGAGCTCTCCACACCTGGGAGAGGTGGAGCAGTTCTGGAAGGAGGGCTGGGGGTGATGTGTAGATGCACAGACCATTGCTCTGGGGCTGTAACTGAAGCGTGGCACACTTCTGCAAGAGACACAGGAGGCAGGTGAGTGGTGTCCTGAGGACAAGGGAGTCCACATCCATCCCAACCCAAAACAACCCATCCCCACCCAACCCAAGGCAACTCCTCCCACCCCAACTGAAGCCATCCCAACCTTAAAGCCGTCTCTTCTAGCGTGTGGAGATGCCTGCTGGCGCCAGGGGTCCCACCAGCACAGCAATCCATCCCTCGCAGGCCACAGTGGCAGGCAGAGCAGAGGCTGCAGCAGCCCTGGAAGGGTTCCCTCCCCCTCACGGTGTAGGCAGGCAGCCTGCGCAGCACATCGCTCTCTGCAGGCAGAGGGTGAGAAGGGTAAGGGAAGGAGGAGCAGCAGCCAGCCCGTCGCCTGGGTGGGCACCAGCACGGCACAGGCACAGCTACAGCTGGACTGCAGGCACAGGGGGAGGGCAGTTACCAGACAGATGGAGGCAGGTGGGTCTCAGGGGGTATGGCACAGGCATGCTGTGCAGGAAGGTCTCCATCCTTGCCTCCTGCAAGGAGCAGTGGCAGCCCTTGTAGGATTGTCATGCTTTTGCTGCAGAGCCTGAGGTGCCAGTGGTACCTGAGGCAGCTCCAGTTTGGGGGGGTGGTAGGGGGAGGAGGAGTGGAGGTGAACTCTACCTTGTGAGGGAGAGGGAGGTTAGAGGAGTGCTTGTTCCAGGCTGTGCTGTTGTAGGGACCTGTTCTCCAGCTGATGTATTTGTCCTCGTTGACAAAAACTGGGTTGTACCTCTCTACAATGCAAAAGCAACAGGCAGGGGTGTCCCACGGTGCTGGGGATGTAGGGGGATGGCTGGAGAGCCATGGCTGTTCCCTCTCTCCCCAGAATGCAATGCCACAGGGCCAGGAGGCACGTCAGAGGTGCCACAACTTCAAACCTTGCTCCCCGGGGGCTGGGGGGTGCCAGGAGAGTGTTCCCCAGGCAGCACCTACCAGCAGGAGGGAGTTAGGGGAGAGAACCCTGGGAACTTGGGGACAACTGCAGGGGTGGGAAAGGGCTGCCACAGCAACCCCACAAGCAGAGGTGTTGAGGGAGGGTCCCTTTGCCACTCTGAAGGACGCACAGGATACAAAAGAGAGAATGAACAGAGTTGCTGCCGGCACTCTCAGCCCCCCAGCCCCACAGGGATGTGCTCTGTGTGACACAGGGAGACAGCTGGGACCCTCGTGGTACCTTCGGATCTGTCCAGCCAGTACTTCCCAGGCCTGCAGGCAGCAGTGTCGATGGTGTTCCTGTAGCACGTCTGCGTTGCGGCCGTAATCATCTGCTTCGGCTGAAGTGCGATCCCCAGCTTTTGCTCTGGGGGCACCGTTAACCCCTGCAGGCAAAGGGAAGCGAGGAGAGAGACACCAAAGGCAGTGTCTGCCTTCATAGCCACCGGGGCACACAGTGAAGCTGCTTACCAGGCGTGGTCTAACGCTGGAGATGGAGCTGCAGATGTGAGCACCATGCCTCCCTCCAGAGGGGGTGGCTTTGAGGGCTGCAGCAGCAGCACCACGATTTCCCTCAGCAAGCTCCCTACTCGCTGGAAACCAGGGGACAGAGGGTGGCTGGGCAACAGTGGCTCCTCTCATTCTGCACCCTATGGACACCATAGGCATCCAGGCACTTTGCAGAGTGGGAACACTTGGGACTGCTAAGTATGGGGCCAGCAAAGGTTTGAAGGCAATTACAGGACCAAATCAATATCCTACAGTTAGCAAAGCCCAAGAGAGCTGGAGCCTTGCAGGGGATATGGTTGCCCTGCTTGCATGAGCCATTTCTGTCCCTGCACAGTGGTGAGATCCCTTTCCATGCCTTCTGCTGGCTACCTCATTGCAAGGCACAGGCTAACAAGGCTGCAAGAGATGAGCCAGTTCACAGTGTGCCACAGCACAGAGCCTGAACCCTTGTTAGCCCATGTGTGGGAAGCTGCCTGCCCCACAGATACCCCCTGTGGCAAGGCCAAGGCTCAGGGACCCCTCCTCACCCAGGACCAGGGCAGGGACATTTTCTTTTTGTGTTTAGATCTCCTTCCAGCCTTTTGGACAACCCCAGCTGGAACCGAGCCTGGAGGCTGTGTGTTGGAGCAGTTCTCAGAGCCACCCAGTCTGTCCCTCCATTGCCATTGTGTCACACAGCAGCCCTGGGCTGAGTCCTGCTGCTGCCTCAGTTTCCCCTTCCTCAGCAAATCCTTCCCCCTGCACACTCTGCTGAACAGGGCTGATGTGGGAGCCCTTCTGCTGGTGACTGCCAGCTGTAGGAGCTCAAAGGCACTGCCTGCTGTGGAGCTCTGCAGCTCCAGGAGACAAGAAGCCAGCAAGAACAGGCTGTGGGGTGTCAAACGCTTTCCTAGCCACGGAGCAGGAGCAGCTAGGCACCCTCTGAGCCCCTGGGCCACCTCCCTGTTCAGCAGCAAGCATCCAGAGCTGTGAAGGGCTAGAAACCCTTAGGTTTCCTCCTCCTGTGGCATTTACCTGTGTCACAAAGTTGTTTTCTTTCTGCTGTGAAGTCTTCTTTTCAAAGGCCTTCTTGAGAGAGCATGGTGGGCGGTAGGAGTCGGTGTAAGTGCTGGTGGGAGTCTTGTGTTTCTTGGAGAAGAGGAACATGGTGCAGCAGCCTGCTGGGATGGGAGTGCTGGGAGCCCCAGAGGGTCCCAGGGCTGCCCCTCTGGATGAGCAGCACTGGGGTCATGCAGGCCACAAAGGACTGGCAACTGGGCTGGGGCTACTGCTCTGCTAGCCCAGGGTGATGCTGCTGCAGTAAGTGATGTCACAAAGGAGCAGCAGGGAGATTTGGTGCCTGTCAGGCCCATAGCACCACTCTGATTGGAGCCTAGAGGCACCTCAATTGCTGCCTGCATCCCTCCATGGGCTGCTCCTGGCTTTCTCCTGGCTCTGGGTTTCATGCCCTCCTGCAGGCAATCACCTTTACAGTGGGAGGGGGAGGAAACAGTTTCAGCTGGTGTCAGTCAAGATCATTTTATCTTCTCAGCTGCAGGAGATGTGATTGTGGCTTTTTGAGCTCCTCTCTCCCATAGCTCCTTGGAAATCCTGCAGCAACCTGGCTATGTGCAAACAGCACCTCACCAGTTCAGCCAATGCCCAGGGGACAGCACCAGGCACTGCTGTCCCAGCCTGCTGCTGTAGCCAGGGGAATTATTGCCTGCTCTGTCTCCCCTTTTCAGCTGAACAGCTGGATTTGGGTGATGCTGTGTGGCTTGTCTGAGTGACAGCCTTTGCAGTCAGAGTGATCCTCATCTGGCTCAGTGCAGAGAAGCAGCTCCCTTATGCCAGGAAGGAATCTTGCTGAGCTAGGTTTGCTTTTTCCCCAGGCTGGGGAGCTGAGCAGAAGTCTCTGTCCCTGCAGAAATCCCACTCTGGCCTGGCTGGTCACACACTGCTCTCCTCCTGGCTCCAGACTCTGTGCTGCCATGATTTTTGGAGATGATTGGTGAAGATCCATTGGCATGGACTCTGTGACATGGGAAACTGACATGAGTAAAGGCAGACTAGTGATGGACTCTCAAAACACCAGAGAAACACTTCCTAAGACAGATGGATCTCTCCATTAGTAGCAGCCCACTCACAGGTCCAGCTGCTGAACACATGACAGGCAGATGAACTATTCCCTTCCAAAAGGGAGGAATCAGTTGAGTGTGAAGAAATTTGCAGGCTCACAGCCCTTGGCTGAGCCATACACAGCTCTCCTGGGTGGGAAGAAAGGCTCTCTATGTGCTCAAGGCCATCCCTGCCCTCTAGCCTGGGCTGGTCAAGGGGAACCATGCTAACCATGAGCAGGAGCCAGTGCACCTTTCCCACCTACTCTGGAATTCAGTTCTAAACTCCAAACCAGGACATGACAAAGGAATTACATCCCACAAAGTATCCCAAGAACCAAAGCAGGAATTGACCCATGGACATGTTCCCTTCTTCACACTCACAGTTGTGTCACCAGGGCACCCCCCTGCCTCAGGTCACCCTGTGTAGCTCCACAGTGCAGGGTGCAGGTCCTGCTCTGCCTCCCTGCATAGGATCCCCACAGCCCTCTTCATCACTCAATCTATTTGGAACATGGGTGACCAGAATGAAATCCTGGCTGTTTTGGGTGACTTCTCACCACTGTTTCAATGCAATAGCATTACAATTTCTTTCTCCCTCAATGATCTCATCTGACTAATACGATATTGTGATGCTCTGGTGTGCTTTTACCACAGCAGATCTCAACACCCCCCTAGCTTGGACTAAAGCAGAAGACCTCTACTCCATGGGCTGACTTCAGCTCCCTTCTATCCTGCTTGGGCTTGCATGTGCCAGCAGCTGGAGCTCAAGCTAAGGTTTTTACCTGTAGATTGTCACAGCTGTGGGGAAAACCCCACTAGGTTTCAGAGGGGCTATTTTAGGTTGTCCAGACAATGTCAGGCTTAGCAATAAAATGCAGTGAAAAGCATTCCCTTTTATCTGCAGACAACACAGAATGCCTCAAGCACTCTCTGCTGTGACAGGCCAGCCACATATCTATATAGCCACACAGACAGCATCTGCCAGTGGGAGTGGTTTCCTTCTGGGCACAGGAAAAAGCTCATCTTCTTGAACACATTTCCTTACTGACTCTGTAAAAGCCACCTCCTGTTTCTCCATGTGCCCTGACACTTGACCAAGCAGAGGGAAAGGCAGCAAGAAGGAATAAGTAAGGGTAAGTGTCAGTCAGCTATCTCACCAGCTCTTCCTTTCTGCACTGTTGCCACACTTCTTATTCCTATTTCACTTGGGATTTATTGTTTGTGTATTAACTCAGAAGAGACTGCCTTTTCCACAGATACTGCTTAACCTTCTGTCCATGAGAGGACACAGTTTGTCCTCTTAGGATATCTGCTTTCAAAAACCCCTCAGCTCTAGGGATGCCTGGAAGAGTGACAGAAGAGTATCTAGGTTCAGACCAAAGACACTCAGCTTAACTACTTGCTGACAGAGACACAGGAGATTGATAAGATGAATGTTTCAGCTTCTCTGGGATGCAGTTTATCATTTGATGTGGCATCAATCCAGTTGAAAACCCAGGAGTGGGGTATTTAGATCAGGAAGCTAAGCTGTCTAGCTTTACTTTGAAAAGCTAATGATATAAACCTTGGCAGTAAACTGAAGCAATTTGATCTAAACCAAAACCACTCATTTTTTCCCTACCAGTTTAGTCTTTATTAAATGAAAGTTCCTAGGGGAAATAAACAGTCTCAGCTTATTTTAAGTTTCTAAGAGGAAAACCTTTCCCATTTTTGTTAGTTCCAAAATATCTCTACACTTGGAAACATCTCTCTGGAGAATTGCTTCTCCAGATTCCACTCTACACTAGCATAATTTAAGCTCCTTATCACCTGAGCATGCAAAACCTCTTTTACTCTGTCTGTACTGGTTGTTAGTAGGTCTGTTCTACCTGCTTTTGTCCAGCCCAGTTGTTAAATCATACTCAAGGTGCTTCTAAAGTTGCCTGCAAACAGAGCTATAGAACTGCTGGCAGCTTCTGCAGTCAAAAGGAGTTTGCTTTGAGGGTATCAAACCCCCACCTGTCTTACAGCATCTGTCATCTTCAAGGAGGAGCCAAGGCAAGGGGCAGTCAGATAGTTTTGCTTCAATCCTTACTGATTGCAACTGAACTGGGGAAATAAAGAAGATTTTCAATACAAGATGGATTCAGATCCTCAAGAAAGGGCTGGAAACTCCCCATCCTGTGCAAGGGAGTTTGTATTGCAGATTCCAGTAAGTCCCAAGGCTAGCTCTGTGCTTTCAAATGCAGAGAAGCAGTAGGAACCCAGGAAGGGAGCAGCTTTACAGGGTTAAACTGCCAAACAGAAGGGACTCAGAAGGAAGTCTAGTGGGAGCCACTCTAGGGAAGTGGGAATGACCCAGCAAAAGGGATCATCACCTGCTAGCCCAAAGCATGGTTGTGGGATCCCTAAAAGAGGAGCAGTGCCAGATATGCAAGATTTCCAACTCTCTTTTCATCCAAAGTTTAAACTGTATGTTCTCAGAGATGCATGAGGCTCCAAGGCACCAAAACCAACAACTATTGGCCACACAAAAATACCTATGAGCTGGTTAGAATCTTCATACTCTTAGGAAGAAGACTTCTAGACATTCAGAATCTCTTAAGCTCAGTTCTGAAGACTGACTTCAGCAGAGTTTTAACCCTAGAGCTGTGAAGATGTAGGAAAGGAATCCAAATATTTCCCTAAAACTAACCTGGTTTCTCCCATTATCTCCTGGTGACTCTGTCCTGGAACACTGAACAGTGATGTATTTCCTAGAGTTATGAAGGGAAAGCAATGGCCTAGAGACAAGCTGGAAGCACTGAGCTGTCTCCCAGTGGGATTTATGCTACCTAACATCAGGAAGAGTGGCTCTGTGGGAAAGACAGGAAGATTTCCTTCCCAAAACCTAAGCCTCAGGATAACCCTGAGAAAGAAATAGCTGTGCTGTAGTTCTGCATTTAGAGAGGTGCTAATGAATCACCCTTCTCAGACTGTTCTTCTGTTCTCTGGGCAGGGGAGGCATGAACAAGCCAGAACTCATCACCCTGCTGGGATCTGCCCTGTGGTTGCTGCTCCACATGACCCAGAGTGAAGCCTGTCCTCCCTCCTGCCACTGCAAGTCCCTGGGAGAGATGCAGGGTTTGCAGATCAACTGCAGCTCCAGGGGGCTGAGGGAAGTGCCTGCCTTGCCTGTTAACACCAAGAGCCTTTATCTCCAGAACAACAGCCTGAGCTGGGTTCCTCCTGGTGCCCTGGACAGCTTGAACAGCCTGGAGGAGGTGAAAATATCTGACAACCCCTGGAACTGTGACTGTCACATTCTGTATTTAAAGCTCTGGTTGGAAGACATCTCTGCCTCCTCTCTTGCAAACGTCACCTGTGCAACCCCAGCTCCTGTGAGGATGAAGCCCTTGATGCAGCTGACTGGCAACGAGCTGGGGCTTTGTAAGAGGCTCCTCCCCATCAAGTGTCTCCAGTTCTTCTGGAGAGACCTCGGGTTAGTTGCTGCAGCAACTGTGACACTTCTCTCAGTGGCATGGGCTCTGAAATTCTCCAAAAGGCTGATCTGCCAAATCACCCTAAGTCAGTATGACTCCAGGGGCTGCCTGTT
The DNA here is from genome assembly GCA_013399015.1 of Galbula dea. Lineage (NCBI taxonomy): Eukaryota > Metazoa > Chordata > Aves > Piciformes > Galbulidae > Galbula > Galbula dea. The sequence continues at coordinate 350,290 of VWZX01001144.1, read as the reverse complement.
GGGGAGGCATGCCTCCAAAAACCACAAGATGCAATGAGCTGCTCACCACCACTACCTGGTACAGAAACATAAAGCTTTCCTCTCACAAACCACCACCTGCTTGCTCTGCCAACACTCCTTTCAGTGGTGAACAGGCTACAGACAGGTCCCAGGGCTCAAAGTCTGGGTCTTCAGGCAAGTTGGATTTCATTTCCTTCCACAAAGAAGCTTGGTGAGGCATTGACAGGCAAGCTTCATTCTGCTGCCATCTCCTCACACAAAAAGCAGTTTCTAAACTTCAAAAGATCACTTCACTTAGCATTTTCCCACTGCATTTCCACTGCTCTTACAGCAAGATTTACACCCCAAATCCTACACTTCTTACCATATGGAGATGAACACTGATTGCACTGCTTTAGCAATTCCTTTCTCACTCAAGAGCTTGTGAATCTGCAGCTGGTTGCCCCCTCAGAGTGGGTTTGGGAGGACACTTCTTGCATGCAAGTTCAAGTTTACTGGTTCAAGCATTTCCTTCCAGCAGAGCCACTCTGATTATGCAGGCCAGCCACTGGCTGTGTTCAGATATGGACTGGTAAGAAGAGTATCATCAGCAAAACCAATTTTAAATGCTGTTGAGTTTCCTAGAGAGTGAACAATAAAAGCCAGCCTTCCATGGGACACTGAAATAATGGCTGCTTCTTGACCATTCACTCCAGTCTGCTGTCTCTCACACTTCTAGGTATTTGTTACTGAAGTCCTAGGAGATTTCCAGACCTTCTCTTCCAGTTTTCCTACTGCCATTTGATAGACTGGATTTTAAGGAACAGCTCTGAGGAGGATGTCCTTTCTTCTTGTGCCCCCCACCCTCACAAAAGAGTTGTTGTGGTGACCCAAGCACATTGTTTTTTCCCTAACCAGATTATTTACAGGCCTCCAAAACCAAAAATTCATGCTGTGGCAAGAATATTGCTAGGCTGACAGAACTAGTGACAACTGGAGTCTTCTTCAGTCTGGAGAAGGCTCTGAGGAGACCTTCCTGTGGCCTTCCAGGATCTGAAGGGGGCTGCCAGAAGGCTGGGGAGGGACTTTTTAGGATGTCAGGCAGTGATAGAACCAGTGGAAATGGATGCAAGCTAGAGGAGGGGAGATTTAGATTGGATATTAGGAGGAAGTTCTTTGCTGTCAGGGTGGGGAGACACTGGAACAGGTTGCCCAGAGAGGCTGTGGAAGCTCCATCCCTTTTTCTCTTCAGAACACCACAAAAACCACTTCCAAAAGCACTCAGAGGCTGTTGCTAGAAGCCATGTAAATATTTTGCCATCACATTGACTCCAATTAAATGTAGATTGCACTCAATAATGGGTGTGGGACAACAAATGGCTTTAGTTGCATAATGCCCACGTGGCTGCTGTTTATACACAGCTCCTTCCCAGGGGCTATTTGCTCCCTGCTTTACTCTCCTGGAATGCCTTCCCCAGGGGCATATTCTCAGTTTACCCAAAGGATTGCCCCTGGGCAGCAGCACTGATGTCACTTTAGCTGGCACACAGCTACTGACTGACAGGACAAGTTCATTTGAGGCAAAAGAAATCTGAGATAGCTGAGAGAAGCTCATTCAGATGTCATTTGGCTTTGCTTAGGACTTCCTGGGTGAGCATCAAGCACCCAGCCCTTTAACAGCCTCCAGTCATTAGCACTGAATAGCACTGGTTTCCACAGGTAGCATCTCTGGGAAAAGGGGATCAAGACCTCTTCCCTTTGAAGAGGATTAAGAAATAATCCCAGGTCAGGTTGTTTGGGACTCTGAGCAACCTGCTCTAGTTGAAGATGTCCCTGCTGGCTGCAGGGGGGTTGGACAAGGGAACCTTTCATGGTCCCTTTCAACTATTCTGTGATTCAATGATTCTGTGATCCATATATAGCCTCTTATGATCACAAACCAGACTGTGGAACCTGACACCTCTGCACCCCATTCCTGTCAGTAGCAGCCCAGAGCTGAACAGGGAAACCCCCACAGCACAGGAGGTTGCCTTCCTGACACTAGGGCACTTGGAAGCAAGGATATGTTTGACTTCCCTGAGCTTGCAAAGCAACTGCAGAACCTGGTAACTTCATTTTCAGATACACTTACTAAAAGCTGAATTAGCAGAAAGACTAAAACTAAAACAGCAGCAACTACAACCTGCAGGAAAAGGGTAACTGCAGTCCATAAAAGGAGACAAATTGTGCATAACAGAACCTCAGAGCCCCTGAAGTGATTCCTTTAGCTTTAGTAACAGCTTTGTCACACACACAGCTCTGAAACTGGATCAGCATTGTCACCTAGTGGCTGCTGAAAACTGCCAAGAGAGACATCCCTTGAGGCTTGTCATGCTTCATTCACACCAAGACCTCAATAAGGGGCTGTGAGAAGAGTGATTTTCCAAACAAGCCACCAGTTCCTGTGAGCTCTTTCCAGGGTCTTCATCCTGTCATGAAGTGTCAGATGTCACAAGACCTAAATTGTTTTCTCTTGCCAGAAACCTAAAGTTACTACACTTTTGGACACTGGGCAACACAATCTCCAGTTGCTTTCTTCACTGTGAGCAATCATTTTTAGACCTGCCTGAAGTTTTCTGCTACTACAGCTCTCAAATGCACACTCAAATCTTTTTATTAAAACTGGACACAGGTTTTCTTTCTCCTGTTCTCCTAAGGTCAGGATGATCCTTAAGGTCAATGAAAGATGTGACTAATCACTTTGGTACTGTAGTGTCACCTTATTAAATGAACAAAAAGAAGTAAATTAACTAAAAGAAAATAATGACATCAAAGCACACAGCACTTTGGTTTTTTTCTTGTTGGTTTTGTTTTTCCCTACCTTTCCTCCCCTAATCCTGAAAAATAAGACAGATCTTTCCCAGAATCCCAGCATGGTAGGGGTTGGAGGGGAACTCTGGAGATCCCCTAGTCCCAACACCTCTGCTACCAGAGCAGCTTGCCCAGGATCACCTCCAGGTGGGGCTGGAATCTCTCCTGAGAAGGAGACTCCACAACCTCTCTGGGCAGCCTGGGCCAGAGCTCCAACACCCTCAGAGCAAAGAAGTTCTCCCTCGTGTTCTAATGGAATTTCTCCATGGAAGTAGTACCTTTATTGTTCCACTAAAGTGAGGGGATACAATTAATTGCAAATATTAAAGCTGGACATCTCTAGCAATGCTTCTTTCTAAATAATCTACATTCCCTGAAGTGCTTTGCTCAGACACTGAAAACATAACAAATGCTGATGAGCCTGAGAGCATATGCACAGTGATGTCTGATTTCCTCTTCAACACCTCCACTCCTGCTGGAGGGTTCCCATGAATCACCAAAAATATACACATCCAGACCTGAAAAATCATGAAGCCACCCCAAAATGCACCAATTCAAGGCAATTCAAGACAAGCTGGCCTGGTTGGTCTGTGCTGGTTTGCTCATAAACCAGGTTGTTCTCCTCCTGCACAACCAGGAGGTTGAAATGGAGTGGGGGTTTGGTCTCTTCTCCCAGGTAACAAGCCATGGGATGAGAAGAAACAGTTTCAAGTTCTGCCAGCGGAGGTTTAGGTTGGACATTAGGAAGAATTTCTTCCCTGAAAGAGTGGTTAAACATTGAAACATGCTGCCCAGGGCAGTGGTGCAGTCACCATCCCTGGGGGTGTTAAAAATTAACGTGTAGATGTGGCACTTAGGGCCATGGTTTAGTGGCACAGGACTGTTGGGTCGATGGTTGGAGTTGGTATCTTGGAGGCTTTTTTCCAGCCTCAGTGGTTCTATGATTCTACACAATCACACTTATGTGTATGTAAGACCCACAGCACAAGGTTAACAGCTGTAAAGACATCTCTGACCAGCACAGGGTGAAAAAACATAGCCCTGAGCCTGTGACTCCAGAAACAAACCACACCCCAGCTCAGACCAAAACACGAAAAGCCAACAAGGCAAAGGAGCTGTGCTTCCTGGATGGCTGAACGGCAACTGCACCTGCTCATTTCTCTGGGTCAGTAACTGCGACATCTATCAGAAGGGACAGATCATGGACATATGTCACTCCAGCAGAATGTGGACAAATACCTGTGAGTCCTCTTCACAGCACAGAGGCGCTGGCAGAGGTTCCTGGCTCATCAACAGCTGCTTCTAACCTGCCTGTCTAACCTGTGTATGCCCACACATACTTGCACAGAGCCGTTTAGGTTGGAAGAGACCTTTAAGATCCTCAAGTCCAACCGCTAACCAGCACTGCCAAGTCACCACTAAACCATGGCCCTCGGCACCACATCTCCACGTCCTTTCCCCACCCCGCCCAGGGCCGATTTATGCCGGTTGAATCACAGCCCGAGCACGCCTCGCCCGCCCTGGCCCACCGAGGGACCTACCGATGGCCCGGTGGCCTCTGGCTCAGTCGCTGAGCCCACATCCTACCCTCCCTCCAGCCCCGGTTGGGCTTGCGGCTGCTAGGGCGGAGAGAGAGAGGGCGGGAGGCGGGTCCGGCGCTGGGCCCGGCGCTAGGCCCGGCCCTAGGCCCGGTGGGGGGCGGTGGGCGCTGCGCAGAGCCCGGGTCCGCTCGGCGGCAGCGCCATGCCCGGCCTGGCAGCGCCGGGGCCCAACCCCGACCCGGAGGAGAGCTATGACTTCCTCTTTAAGTTGGTGCTGATCGGCGACGCCAGCGTGGGCAAGACTTGCCTGGTGCAGCGCTTCAAAACCGGGGCCTTCGCCGAGCGGCAGGGCAGCACCATCGGCGTGGACTTCACCATGAAGAGCCTGGAGATCCAGGGCAAGCGAGTGAAGGTGAGGAGCGGCCCAGGGAGCTGTGGCTCACCTCTTGGCCCGATCCCGGCTGCCGAGGGCGGAGGAGGAGGCGGAGGTAGTGGGGAGACAGCGGCCGGCGGCGAGCGGGGCCCCGGCGTCCGGTGTCCCGCCTCAGGGCAGCCCCCGCTGCCTGCGCCCCGTCCCGCTGCTGGCTTATCCGCGGCCTGCCCAGCGCCGGGGCCACCTTCCCGAACGGCTCCCAGGGGCCCCGAGGGACCAAGCGCATTCACCGAGGGGGTTTTGCTAGATGGAGCAGGATGACCCCGAGCCGAGCTGGCTCTTCGTCAGCACCCCGTGAGCTCGGTAGAAGCCCCGTGGCGCTGCCCCCGTGGTACCGACCCTGCGGCAGTCAGGTTCCTGGCCGCGGTTTGCTTCCGAGGCCGGAGGAAACTCAGCTGGGCTGTCAGCCTTCCAGGAAGGGATGTGGAACGGGCAGATTGCGAGAGCCCGGGGGAGCGGTTCTTAAATCGGGCATATTTCAGTTACCTTCAGGCAGTGTTTCTAGGGTGTCTCCGAAAGTGCAGCTCGCATAGTTCTTCTCAAAGCAGCACAGAGCAAACCTAAATTTGACTTCTGGCTTTTCTTACGCTGGAGAAAACCAGCTAGTTGTTGGGGTTACAGAGAGCACAGGACGTTTACCCGGTGGGATTCTCCTCAGGCTCTCAGTGGCACAGATTCCCCACAGCAAACTAGGCCTCTGAGCACAGAACCAAGATCAAACAGCAGGGGAAAAAAAAAGCTGAAGGCACCTGTGGTTTATAGGGGTTTGCTGGGATAAATCTTTTCAGCAGCCCCTTCTGGAATGGAGTCATACAACTATCCTTAGAACTTAAAAAGAACTTAAATAGTCACTGCCTGGGAAGGTTCATGAAACCATAAAGCTTTTGGTGACACAGAAATATGGTAATTGCAGTTGAATTTTGGTCAGTGTTTACCAAAGTAAGTGTCAAAGTCCTCTGTTGTCTCTTTCTTGTAAATTAACTTTGGTGAGCAGAATATTAAGCAGAGAAAGTTGCACGAAGTGGAAGAAATGAAGGCTCACATGTTTGAGGAAAGGAGAGAGATTGGAACTTCCACATGCAGCAGAGGTGTTTTGTTGGTTCCTGTCATGCATAGCCGGGGTTAGCAGTTGAAAAGGAAACTCAGGTTTTCCCTTTGTGCTGTTAGTAGCTCTTCTGTGCTTTCTAGCAAGTGGGCAGCTAGAGTGGGGCTTCTCCACAATCCCGATTGTAACCTGGCTCCATTGAAATGCTAGGCACATAGGAAGTGACAAATGTGTCTGTTCCCGGTGCCAGGGGTCTCAGCCACCCACTTGAGGAGGAGGGGAGGGGACTAGCCCAAGAAACAACCCAAACTTCCTGGATCTGCTTTTCATTCCTGTTTTAGTAGTCAGGCTCTTCACAAAACCTGGGGGTTATTTCTAAGCATTTTACAGAAAACAAGCAAGAAAATGGAAGTGCTTCAGGCTTTCCCTTGTCTTTGGGTTGTTCTGTACTTCCATTTAGAAAAGCATTAGGGATGCCCAGACTGAAGAGGAGTTTTTTAAGCATGACTTCAGGCACATTAGTACAGCATTACTGCTGATCTGCCTTACAGACATTTTTGTTATCTGCTGAGTCAGGGGCACAGCTAGAATACAAAAACATTTGCTTGTGCCTTGTTTCTTGGTTAGTTGTTGTTGTTGTTGTTGTTTGATCTGTTGAGGTATGGGTTGGATGTGAAGTTTAAACTCCAGCCAGGCTTTTTCTAGTTGGATTGAGATTGCAGAGCAGCCCATCTAACCTGGGGTAGGTTTCTTCAGCATGCTGTGGGAAACAGAAAACAAGGAGGCATTTCTGGATACTTCCATGGGCTCCCTTCTAAAGCAGGCAAGGAGCTGTATGTCTCTTGTGCATTTTACAGATGTGGTTTTGCTGTGGCTCCAGTGATTCTAGGAGGAGCACTCGAGCCATCTGAAGAGGTCCTCTCCTAACCCCTTAGTAAACAAGCCTGTGCATGTGCTCTGCCAGAGATGCACTGTGCTGGTCGTTGTTCCTCTCCCAGTCATGTGAGGCATACTGCTTTAAAAGAGTTTCAGATGAATTGTTGGTTGGGATGCTTCAAATCAAGAGGTGTTCAGGACATGTTTACAATAACATGAGCCTGACCTTAGAACAAGATCCTTACAGCAGCATGCCAGGGGATTCTCTGTGCTGCTCTGATTTCCTTGTGGGTTTGTGCTGCTTTTCTCTTCAGCAAATGGTGCAGGAAGGAGAAAATCCCCATTTTTATAATGCTGGATAAGCTCATCTGTAGAAGTTCCTTCAGAAGAATAGTGTGTACAAAAGAAGTCCCAAGGAGCTTTTGAGCACTACTTGGCTCTACATCCTCAGTGGCTTAAGCTTCATTTTTAGTCAGGCTAAGCCTAGTATTACAGCACAACTAAGTATGAATTGGACACTTGAGGCTGAAACAAAGATTTTAAAGTTAAAGAGACCCTAACACAATTAAAACCTCAGATGTTAGTTACCTAATGTTTCTGAAAGGTGGAGCCCAAGGATTTTAAGTCTCCCTTTTGATGCATTTTTGCTGGAGAGGGGAAAAGCAGTCTGTTGGGATAGCAAAGGTTAAGGTTCTGCAAAGAGCTTTCCTGTTCTTTTTATTTTAGCTGGAGGCTTTCCTTGCATCCTAAAGCTGTATGCTTTCAAGTGTCTCAATGGTATTTCCTACCCTCCTGCTTCCCCAGCTACTGAAGCTGGCTAAACTTCATTTAGAGAGACATTAGTGCTTGAGAAAGGAGCCAGTGATGGACAGTGACTGAAGTGTCCTTCTCAGACACAAACCAATACAGCACTGCTATTTCAGCTTCCCCAACATGTGCTAACCCTGATCTGCAGAGATTTACCACTCCAGAGAGGAAGAATACATAAACTTGGCTGTGCCATCCAGTCTGCTGGTTTTCTTCTTGCTCTCCAAGGTTTCCCACTGCAGTTTGAGGTGCTGTCCAGGGAGATTACACAAGGCAGTCACCTCTGGGCCAGGCTGCTGTGAGCCATGGGCTCTTGGAGGTGTTGCAGCTGAGAGGCAGGACGTGTGGCATGGAGCCAGGCAGGGATTTGGCAGATTTAGCAGGCTGGGTTCTAATGAACTTCAAAGTCAAAGCTACCTGTGATGACCACCTTGATTTTGAGCACAAAGGCACAATTTGACCAGCATGTATCCAGAAGTTCCCCTCCTCAGCTTTATGAAATGTCTGCATTCTCTCTTCATTTGCCAAAGTCCTCTAGGCTCTGCTCTTGAACTGGTTGAAATTGGGTGTAGTGCTCTGGGAGATACATCCTGCTTAGCTGCCTAGAGTACAGACTCTAGTTCCCAAAAGTTGTGGTTGTTGACTTAATGCTTAGTGACTCAGGTCCTACTGAGCAAATAATTACTTGTTCATTCAGTGATAGAATGAACCTGGCAAACAGAACAGAAAGGGTTTGTACCTGTTATGTCACTGTAAGAAAAGATATTTATAAATCAGTGGGACTAAGGCTTTACATAATGATAGGCAAGGACATTCCTAAATCCAAGTCCAGGAGTCATGGTTAGTAATAACCAAATTCCTTCTCTTCTGGTGAGTTTCCTCCTGTGAACTGATGAATTAGTTGGGTGTCTTTAATGGCTGCTTTCTGCTGTAGTTCCATAGCCTTGTCCACATCCTGAATACTCTTGCTGTATGACATGGGTTTTCTCTCTCACTGTATCTTCCAGAAAGCAGCAGGAGAGGAGAACATGTGGAAACAAAACACATTCCTTTTACAACAAGTACTCCTTTCTGTGTCACTGCACTTTATAACTGACAAGGTTTTTCAGCCCAGATGATACCAAGAGTCTTGGCTTTGTTTCAGGCCTTGTGGCTCTAGATCTTCTCAGAATGGCCCAGAATGTAATGTGTCATTAGCTGGCCAAATTGCAAGTCAGATAACATTGGGACTTGTTAACTCTCTGGTCTCCTGGCTGTTGTACTCAGTAACGTGGCTAGACAAACACAGATGCAGCTCTTGCTTATTACATGGAAGCAACATCCTTTACTCCCCAGAGGAGACTGTAGCTCTCTTCCCCAGCAGCTACTGTGACACCCATACCTCCAGAGCAAACAGGAAAGTTGTGGCCCCAGCAAACAGGGATTCCTCTTTCCCTGAGTTCTGTGGGGAGCCAGCAGGATGGAGTGGTTTGTCCTGACTGTTCAAACTGAAGTAGGTTGCCATGCAGGTGGTTAGTTTTTCTTTTGGGGGAAAAATGGGTAGTTTTCAGTTACAAGAAGTCTTTTTAGGCCCAAGTGTTGCCATTTGCCAGGGTACAGAAGTGTGTATTCTTCTTTGCCATTTGGGCTAGGAGGCTTTAGATCCAGTCAGTTGGTTGAGGATCATTTAACATGGCCTGTGCAGCCACCATTTCACTGCTCAGAGGTTTGATGGAAGTAGTTGTGCTTGGAAGAGTTCAAAGCACAAGAGACATTTCTGTCTTTGTGAGGGAAGGTTTGAGCTAAAATATTCAGATGCAAATGAAAGAGATAGAAGAATGATTCCATTTCACTTGGTCTAAAACATCAGTGACACAGTGTGTTCAGCTGTTGGCAGCTCTTTAGAACAGAGAGGTTCAGGGAGAGGGCTGCAGGATGGGACAAGTAGAGAAGCCAGGAGTATTTGCTGGGGTCCTGTCTCAGTTAGGAGGGGGTGCAGAATAGAAGGAATGGCACAAAGACAAGCAGTGGGCTCTCCTTTCTCATTTGGGACTAGAAAAGTGAAGGTGCAACAGAAGGACAGAAAATAGCAAATATTTCCTTTCCAAAAGGCAATTCTTTTCTTTCCTTGCTACTGTCCATGGAAGCCAAGAGCTCTGAAAGATTCAAAAAGGATTAGAGATTTATATGGAGGAAGAGAACATCTATGGTTACTTTAGATTAAAAGCTCCTGGAATAGAAGCTCTCATGTTCCAGGACATCAGACATCCCCTAAAACAGGAGGATTGAAAAAGAAGTGTTCCCTAGGAGTGAGATACTGTGTTTGTCCACTCTGAGTTACTTGGCTTCTTCCTCTGGAACATGCAGTAGTGGCAACTCAAAGCCTGATACTGAGCCTGAGCTTGGCCTGTCTTCCTCCTGCCAGATGTAATGCCTGTTCCAGCACCTAGGAGAGGACAGGTGAGTAGGCAGGCTGCTGAAACCTGGAGTTGCTTGGCTTATCTTTCATACTTCCATACATTTTATGTGTTCTAGATACATTCTTTCCTTCTGAAATGGCACCAGTGCTCTCAGGGGATACTGGTACATCCTGCCCCAGTTGTCAGTGCCCTGTAGCAGAGCTGGCACAGCCACATCAGCACCACAGACGCTATGCCAGCTGCAGTTCCAGTAGCACACCAGGTGATGAGCTGCAGAGGCTTGGCCATGGGCTAACATCTTCTTTGGCTAACTCTGCCAGAGAAGGTGACAAAAGCTGGAACACACAGGTGATCATTTCATTATCTGCCACAGAGGGGTGAGCTGATGTGCAGGAAGCCAGAACAAGAGCTGTGAGCAGCCAGGTCTGAACGCGTTCTCCAGTGTCCGTTGTTAAATCCTGGCCAAAGGACGATGCCACAACAGAGACAGACGTTGTGTGAGGGAGATTGCTTGCAGGGCTATCAAATCAAGCCCTGTCCTTTGGTGGAGAGCTTGGCAGGCAGGGTGTGAGTGGGCACTGGTCTGTTCAGTTGCAGATCTGGGACACGGCCGGGCAGGAGCGGTTCCGAACCATCACCCAGAGCTACTACCGCAGCGCCAACGGGGCCATCCTGGCCTACGACATCAGCAAGAGAGGCTCCTTCCTCTCCATCCCTCGCTGGATCCAGGATGTCAGGAAGTATGCTGGCTCCAACACAGTGCAGTTACTGATTGGTGAGTTCCAAATGCCAACAGCAAGCACTCCAGCTTACCATACTGTCGTCAGTTGCGCTGCTTCTTTGCCATGCTTAGAAGTTTTCTTGCTGCTTGAAGCTGAGATGGATGGGATAGATCTGATTGGAAAGGTCTCCAGGATGTTTGTGGGTTAGAAGGTGCTGATTTGTCAGAACAGCAGTGGTTTGCTTTGATTGCCTTCTCTTCAGAGCCAGACAGCTTTCTAGCAGAAGCCAGCCTTGAATCCTTTGCATCCCACTTCATGGAGAACCAGATTTCCAGGTTGTGAGGCACAGCTGCTGGGGAGCTGTTCTCATGACGAGGATCACAAGGTTTCCAGGGCCCAGAGGAGCTCTGTCATATCAAGCCAGTGTGTTCTGGCTGAGAGGAACACCCACATCCTCCAGCAGATGGGAGATTTCAGAAGGACTTTGAGGCAGTCTGGGTTTGTCATTTCTCTGCTAGAAGTTCTGCTTCCCAGCCCTGATGTTTCTGACTCGGAAGCAGCTCTCAGGGCCTGCAGACTACCTCCTAATACAACATCAGTACTATTCTGCATCTCCCAAGGTACCAGCAGGCTGCTGCTGTTTCCACAGCATGGTTTTAGCTTTCATTGCTAGCCTGTTTTTCTTCTGTTAAGGTCTACAGCCACCACCCTTTGCTTACTGACTACTTCTGCTCTCTAAGAGTCATACAGAAATGCAAGTTGGAAGGGGCTTAAGAGATTATTTAGTCCAACCTCCTGCTCTGAGCAAGGCTAAGGTCAGGTTGGCCAGGGAATTTTCAGTCAACTTTTTAGTATCTCCAAGGATGGAAATTCTGCAGCTTCCTGGGCAACCTGAGGAGAACCTCCTGCTAAATCCTTCCTCTGAGATGAACGGTCATGATAGAGGGCTCTGTCTTTTCTTCCAGGAAACAAGTCTGACCTAAGTGACCTTCGAGAGGTTCAGCTGGAGGAAGCCCAGAGCCTGGCTGAACACTATGATAATATCATCTGTGCCATAGAGACCTCTGCAAAGGACTCCAGCAACGTGGAGGAGGCTTTTGTGAAGATGGCTACAGAGCTGATGATGAGGCATGGAGGCCCTATGTTCAGTGAGAAGAACACAGACAGCATCAAGCTGGACAGCAAGGACGTTGTGGAAGGCTGGGGTTGTGGCTGCTGATCCAAGCTAGGTGATAGCCCTGTTACTGGAGTTTAGATGGTGCTTCCCCTCATGCTGAGTAGCACAGTAGCCATATTCTCCTCCTCCTGTGAAACCAGCCATTCTGTAGAAGTTAGACACAATCCTGGCTGCTTTGGTGTCTTATTTCTGAAAAGGGACTTTGGAGAGGTAGTCCTGAAAGCCAGAGCCTCTGAAAAACTTCCTCAGCATTTGCCCCCACTGTCTCCTTTCCTGTAACCTTCCTAGAGAAGGGAAGGGAATGACTCTGACCTGGTGATGGGGGGAGAGAAACAGAGGGCTGGGGAAGAGACTGCTGCACAGCCAGAGTTCTGAAGCATTCAGCACGGGACTGTTGGCAAAGGAGGTTACTTTTAGAACAGGCCATCTTGGCAATGTCTCTTGAAACCCTCAGCATCCCTCCTCTCCCCCTTCAAGGACCAGAAAGTGACAGTGTCTTGATAAAGGTGATTTCAAGTGTCAGAATACCAGTCTTTTGCTTACAGGACCAAATAGCAGTCACCTGTCCTGGGGTGCATGGCTTGCTAGTTCCTGCTGGAGCAGGCCCAGGTGGAGAAGCCTTCTCTCAGGTTTTGTTACAACTTGTTGAAGTTCCCAGTTTAACATTAAAGCAGAATCATCAGGCTGAGCACTATCTATCTCCTGCCTTGCTGCTGGCAGGCAGGATGGGACCAGTGGAGTGATTCAAATGCAGCCTTCAGGAAAGGGTCAGTGCATTTCATTTGCTCTGCTTTTGCACAGTTGGGTACCTTTGAGGTTTTGGGGCTCAGGTCTTTTAATTTCATTCCACAACTCAAGACCTGCACCACTGGAGATGGGAATGGGAGAAACCTTGACCTGACTGGTAGCCAGGACCTCCTGCCATGTGCCTAATGGTCATACCCAGGGTTAGTTCTGGTCATGCAGAGTGTTGATTGCAGAAAAGGATCTGGGCTTTGCTTTGTTGTTCTTGGGGTTAGTTTTAAACCATCTCTTTGAATACAGTCTGGGCACAAAGTGGGAAAGGTGACCTCAGAATAGCTGAAAACTGCATTGCAGCTTCCTGATAGGAAGAAACCAGTGTCCTTTGGAGTGATTCCCTCCCAGCTTCAGGCTCAGCTGCTTCCCCCTCCTGATCACAAGTTACCAGTTGTCATTAATTTCTCAAAGACACTCAGCAGGGGAAAAAAAATCACTGTTGCTCAGAAGTCTACATGCTTAGGTAAAATAGAGTTCAGAATTCAACTACATCTGGTTGTCTTTCAGAGTCAGCTGTAGTCTGGGTTGAGGATGCAGCTGATGTACTGCAGGCAGGAGCCCTCCCTGGTTGGATGCTCAAGTGGATTTGCCAAGGGAGCAGAAGCAGGATTGTTTGTAACTCTGCAGGTAAAGCAAAGGTGTTCAGAGGTGAGAGGGCATTTTTGCAGGAGCTCATCTTCAGGAAGCACCCACTTCAAGGGAAGGCACTTGTCCCTTTTGAGTGTTGATCACAAAGGACATGGATTGGTTTCCTACTAGGGCTGCCCCAGCGTTTAGCCACTCAGCCTATCCAGGCTGATGAAGATGAGGAGGAATTAAGAAAGGGCTAATGGATCCTCATCCCAGTACTCTTCATCTTCCTAACAGAAAATGTGAAACCATTTTCTGGCCTTTGTTTGTTTCTAAACTCTAACATAGATAACTGAGGCATTCTGTTTGCTTTGGAGCCTCTCTGCTTCTAATCTAAGGGGTTAGCTTTCAAGTTTTATAGTTGCAAGAGTGAAGGAAAGGGCCTTAGATTTTACACTCAGTGTAGCTTTCCCAAGTCTAATGTTTTACATGGAGAGGCAGGTGGAGCTGCAGTACTCAGTAGTATTTTGGGGTAGTTTTCTAGGACATTCCCAGCTCTCCTGTGTCCAAAGAAAACAGGCAGTAGCTAGACACTGAAAATGAGACTTGTCCAGACTCTTTGTTAGTGATTAGCAAACCCTGTTCTCCACTCTCAGGAGGCAGTCCAAGGTAAAACTCAGTCCTGGTGACTGCTTTTCCTCCTGGTTAGCTGGTCCTTCAGGAGCAGCACACTAGCAAGCATTTGGCTTTATGTCACAACCTAGTTTACATCTGTAGGTGCCAGCCCTGCCATTCTGCATGCTTGAGCACAGGCCCTCAGCAGAACTCAGCCTCCCTCCCCCTGTTGGCAGGGGTAGTGCCAAAATACTGGAGCCATGCTGATAGAAATTCACATGGGCATTTCAGAACAGTATTTCTGCTACTCAGATCAGACTGAAATCAGTAGTTTACATAGTAACTCATCTTAAAACTGGAGCAAGATGCAAAAGGAATCTGAATCCTGCTTCTGGGCCAGTCAGTGACTGGTGGTGTCTTAACAGCAGATGGAGAACTGAGGGGTTACTGATCCATTGCCTTAGTGCTGAGCTTTGTTCACTAAACACAGACATGGGAGCAAGCACTATGCTCTTCCTTAGTTTGTCCCCATATATCTCTTAAGCTAGGCTTGGTGGGTGAGGCTCTGTCTGCAGGTTAGGCTGTTTCAGTCAGAAAACATCAACTGTGGCATCAGGCATTTGTCCCCTGGCTCTGCAAAGGAAGACAGTCATTTGCTGTAGAAACATAGACTGTGGCTTGAAGTCAACTTTGTCTTCTGGCTCCTGGCTCTTCAGTGTTGTTGCAAGAGTAATTAAGACAAGTTTGCATGCCCTACCTAACCCCCAACAAAAGGGAACAAGGAGATAAGACTGAAGACCTGGCTTTATGTTTTCAGGTCAGCAGCAGGGATGAATGTCACTGCTTGGGCTGGCAGCAGCAGAAGGTTGTTTCACTTACCAAACCCTCCCTTTGTCTGTTAGCCATAGCACAGTACTCACTAGGCTGAGAACTTCAGGGTTTTTCTGGTCAAGAAGTTAACTTAAGAGCTTTTCACTCCTCTTCTGAAGACTCCTGTTAAATCCATCATGTACTGTGGAATTCAAGGGTTACACCTGGTTTAATTCCATCACTTGAAACCAAAAGGCTGTCTGGGTAGAGAGAGAGTGAGCAGCAAGGAACCTGAAAGGCAGAGGGGAAAAACCCCTCAGTTTCCAATCTGAGGTGACTGATGTGCAGCTAGTGACTCACTCAGTGGGGACCAGAGTCCACAGCATAAACATCTGCCAGGAAAGCTGCTTACTGGCAGTTGAACATTAATGAGATGATGGTGCAGGAGTTGCTCTCAAACAGATCTCCTTGGCTGACCCTCTGTTTGCTGTAGGGTTTCTCATTTGTTTTTGGCAGTACCCAAAGCATGCAGAATATTCCAAAAGCACAGAGGGGATGTTGATCCCTCCCCTTGTAGCACTCAGGAGTGGAATGCAGAGGCAAGGACTGAAATGAAGCTGTCAGCAGAATGTGGTTCCCAGGAGCATGGCTGTTGTTAGCCTCTGTATTGATTCTGATTCCAGCTCCCAGTTCCACAGCCAGTCCAGCACTGTGCCTGGGACTTGGCCAGATGTTTAGCACCCTGTAACTGCAGTACCAAATCCCTGGCAGCCCAGAACCCTGCCAACACAGGCAGTGCAAAACCTCAATTGAAAAGAACTGAAAATACTTCAGAAGAGAGGAAAAATCTTCCTGATTTTGCCACTCTCTCAGTGGAGGAAAGCAGGTCACTTTTTTGGGGGGTGGGGTGGGGGAAACTACAAAACTAAATGAAGCCCAGCTAACAGCACCTCTGGGGATCATCCAGTCCAACCCCCTTGCCAAAGCAGGGGCACCCACAGCAGCTTGCCCAGGATCATCTCCAGCTGGGGTTGGAATCTCCACACAAGGAGACTCCACAACCTCTCTGGGCAGCCTGGGCCAGGGCTCCTCCTGTTCAGGTGGAACCTCCTGGGTTCCAGTCTGTGCCCACTGCCCCTTGGGCTGTCCCTGGGCACCACTGAGCAGAGTCTGGCTCCAGCTTCTTGCCCCCAGCCCTCAGCTCTTGCTCAGCACTGAGCAGCTCCCCTCTGGGGCTGCTCTTTCCAGGCTAAGCAGCCCCAGGGCTCTCAGCCTTTCCTCCTGCCAGAGATGCTCCAGTGCCCTCAGCATCTTCCTAGCCTCTGCTGGACTCTCTCCAGTAGTCCCTTTTCTCTCTTGTATTGTTCAGTCAATACAAAACTCCTCATGACACAAGAGTTGTCCTCTCCAGATAAAGGCAGAGGACAGCATGACATAGAAGACTCTTGCCTTAGCCATTGCCTTTTTCAGGCACCTACCAGCAACATCTGTGCCCTTCAGTAACTGTGCTGAGAACAAGCAGCCAGCAACACCCATTTTTTCTACAATCAGTGCCATGAACAGTAGACTCCCATGATGATGTGAGAGACTAGTTTTGGGTATCTAACCTCCTTGTGTGACAAGAAGGTTACAACAGATTGTTCTCTGACCAGGGCATGCAAACTTGTCTTGACAACTTGAAGGTACAGTTAAGAGCTGACTTCAGAGACATGAAATCTGCAGACAGATGCCAACCTGTGGCTTCCAAAGCACCTAGTTACCCTTGCAAAAGAAAAAAAGAACAAAACTTTATGCAACTGGTTTTGCACTAAAGGGAAACAGCAAGGAAAAACTCCAGCTGAATGTGAAAGGCAGAGCATCCTGACTGTCCTGCATTCTGCATGGTCCTTCTCCATTTCAGTGCTGTGCATCAGGAAGCATTTTTCCATTGATAGATGATGATATCATAGATGATTCTAAGGGCAAAAAGTAGTGTGATACTTGGCCAAATCAAATGCTAGAGAGATTTTTCTGCAGAGAGTGATGCTGTTGGTGAGGAGAATTAACTCTGCTGACACAGGCTGGTGGTGTCAGGCAAGGGACTCACCAGAGGAAGAGCTGGAATGGTGCTGGTAGCACACACCCCATTTCAAGGGTGGGATCAGCCCCTGTCCTGCTTGCCAGAGACAGAGAGAAGTAGAGATACACCAAGCAGAAGGTGAATTTAGTGATTTCTGAGTCTGTGAGGAGCACTGCTAAGGTTTCTGACAGGCAGGGATGGTCAGGGCTGTCAGGCAGCTGTTCCCCTCTTTTGTGCCTCACTTGCTGATAGCTGACAGATCAACCCCACAGCTCCAGGGATGAGCTGGTGGTCAAGTGAGTCTGGCTCATGCACCTGCTGGGGAGAAAAGAAACAGCTCTAATTCATATTGAATTCATTCACTGCATCCCAAAATGGTTTGGTGGCTTTGGGTGGTGACAGTGTTCAAATGATTCTGCATTTCCTAGGACACATGGGTTGGTGTCTTTCAAGGTTCCTTCAAGAGATGCAGGTTGGACATTTCTAATCATCAGTAACTACTTGGCTTTTAAACTTTCTTACCACAATACTGACTAGATCACTTGGAGGATGAGGAGACAAGGGAACAAGCTTGCATACTACAGTAATTTTTTATACTTTACCTTCATCTATTTATGAATTTATTATGAAAACTATTTTTAAACATATGAAACCTGCTTTTTGTTGTGAATTTTAGCAAAGTAGTGGATACATTGTACTGTGTATCATTAAAAAGGTTTAATTCAAGTATATGTTTGGCAGTTCATCTCTTGTGTTGTTATTTCATGCCTGTACCTTGCTGTGGTTTGTTAGCAGAAACAAAATCAAGGTTGGAAGGAATTCTGTATCCTGTTCTCCAGCCCTGTGTGGTCAGGATACAGCAGATCTTCTGTAGTCATTCAACAGAGCTTAACCTTTCCTCTCACCCCTCCAGCTGCCCATCACTTACAGACACATCCCCACAGCACACTCTGGCACCTGAGCAAACTCTCCAACAGACCTGGCTGGAAGATCAGGGATGAAAACCAGAGTCCTGCACTGGAGAAGTGCAAATAACCTTTCCAGTGCCTGCAGTTATGGCTAAAGAATGTAGTGAACTGCAGCTTCCCCAGGGAGCACCGAGAGCCTGGGTTTGATATACCTGCTGTCAATTAAAGAAAGCAACAGCCCTTGCTTCCTGCTGGGCTCCCTAACTGTAACCTCTGTGGCTGGGTGGGGCTGATCTGCAGCAGCCAAGCAGCCAATGACTTAGTTCTGTAGTGAGGCAACTCCTTCAGTCCCAGCCCCAGATCCCAAGGCAGCAATCCAGCAGCAGTGTGCAGGGAGATGGCCACACTCTAAAGCTGGTTCCCTTCCAGTGCTGGGGGTAGCTGAATTCATTGGCTGAGTCACAGAATCACACAACTGTTTTGGCTGGAAGACACCTTTCAGATCAAGTCCAATCATGAAGCTAACAGTGCCAGGTCTCCACTAAAGCATGTCCCTCAGTGCCTGCTTACAGCCAAACAGGGCTTTTTCTACACCCAGATGATGAATTGATGTTCCTCTGAGGGGTGAATTGTAAATCCAAGTCCATCCACAGTTCCTTCAGCAACCTTTTGAACTGCTCATGAATATTCTTGGGAAGTGAGGGAGGGGGAAGAAAGAAAGAGGAAACAAACTGAACATTTTCTGCTCTTCATCAACTTCCACATTTTTATTCCTTGCTTCACTGACTCCAGCAAAGAGCTCTGCAACATGTCCAGTGTTGCAACAACACAACCTCGTGGCATCATCTTCACATTTTACACCTTGACTTGGGAAGATCTGGCATATTTTGCAAATGGCACATTACAGAAAAGTGCAGAGGAAACAGGGATCTCACCTGTGCATTGTACCAAGGAAAAAGGCAAGAATGTGCTGCCCTGACACCTTCCCAGTGCAGAAAGAGGAAATAAAGACACTGCTGAGAGCAGTGGCCTTGCAAGGCATGTTGAGAGCTACTGATGAAAGGTGGTGAGTGAATGAGCAGCCCAGAGAAGGACTGCAGTGGTTTGCAGATGCAGAACACACAAGCAGGGAATCTGACCTGGCAGCAGCAATCTTCTCTTCACAACATGTGTCTGCAGGTGTTGCTGTCAGGGTAAGCAGCAGTGAAGAGTTGGCCAGGAAGACATTTGACTTGTGCCACCCCCTTCAGTGTTCTGCAACCATGTGGGACAAGTGAAGATCCACAGATTTGTGTTTGTACAACTTGGAATGAGGAAACAACCATAAAAGCCTGACTAGGCCCCAAGGTGATGCTGAGTGGTATCTGTCTGTAAGCTGATTTGGTTTTGAAAAGACTCTTCCCTGGCTCCTGCTTCCCAGGGTGTGCCACAACCACACCATACCCTGGGCTGGAACAAATGAAGACAAAAGGAGTCCCAAAGGCATCTTGTGGGTGAAAATGGTGACAAGTCCTTTCCAAAAAACAACACAAAATAACTTACTTCAATGAAGAGCTATAAAACCCATGAAGCCAACAACACACACAACATCCTCACACTCAAGGCCAGCTAATTACCACAGTGGTGTGAAGCTTCAAGTAAATGACTAGGCACTTTTTTTTGCCCAAAACAGTAGTCAGTCATTCAGTGGAAAAGTCCCAACTGCCTCAAACATCATTGCTCAAGCTTTCTAGCATCCTGAATCCCTCACAAAAGTGCAGATAAAAAGGCAAAGACAAAAGGCCAGGTGCTGTGCCACACAGGACACCCATTGTTAGCCACCTTCATTACACAGAGGCACGCTCAGTTTAGCTGGGCCTCCAGCAATGCAGTTAGCACATCAGCCTCCTCCACCCCACATCTCTGTTAAGGCTTTCACAGGTCAGAGCAGAGAGCAGCAGTAGCAGCTCCAGACATCTTGAGAACAGAGAAAAAGAAAAAGCTGCAGGGTTATGTGAGAGCAGCAGAGACTTGAGCTTCACTCTCCTCTTGGAGGAGCACTCAATACCTGCACCTTAGCAGGCAGTGTTCTGCTCTGCACCAGCCAAACTGTTAACTGTGTGAATGATCCCAGAGCCTCAAGATTCCCCAAAACCTAGAAGCTAAACCTTCCAGCAAGCAAAAGAAGGTGCTGTCAGGTGGCAACTGAAGGTATAAGGTACTCTGAAACCTAACATAAAGAAGAGGAGGAGGAGAGAGGGCAACTAAAGCAAGGTATTGTGTACCTGAAGGGCTTTAAAAAGCATGACTGATATTTAAGATACTAAGTATATTATACCTGAATATACTGAGTACACTTCCTGTAAGACTACATTCATTTCCAAGTGGAAAGCTGTAGAAAGCAGCAGTTTGTGGGATGAGTTTAAAGCACAGTTTGTTCTGGGGGAAGAAAAGCAGAGGACTGAGTAGTCCTTGAAAAAAAATCCTCTCAGTTAGGTGCAAAGTTCTCCAGCTGGAAGACCAGGTCTACAGCAGCATCCACATCTGGTACAATATGATCTGGTTCTACTAAGCCAGGATCAAACCTGAAGTCCCTGTGGCCATGGAACACTGTCTCAGTTATGCTGTCCCGGGTGTCTGAGGGGACCTCAGTGTGGGGGTTATAGACCCCAGTACAGACCAAAACAGACCTGCAGTGGGCAGCAGCTGCAGCTGCTAGTTCATCCTCCCAACTGTCACCTATGTCATCATCCTGAGAGAGGGTGGCAGGACCTCTGCCACCAGCAGCTTTGGCCTGAAGCAGTGATTTTGCACCTTTCCTGCTCTTCTCTTCCAGGTAGCGGTTGTAAAGGTTGGCACCGTAGACATCAGTCATGAGATTGTCTCTGGAAAGACAAGAGGAGATTTGAGTCAGCAGAGCAATTTTAGGGGCATCCAAGAGATCTTTTACAGCTTCCCTTGCAGAGTTTTTGGTTTATACTCTTTCCATGGAAGCTTGCAGACAGGAAGAAAGCCAACCCTCTGCTGCTTAAGGACATCACTCTCTGTGGTGTGCTATTGTGGGCTGCAGGGTCCAGGCTCCTGCAGGAGCCTGGACCCTGCAGCCCACAATAGCACACCACAATTCTCATGAAGCATCTTGAAACTGGAGGCTGGAGCATGGGGAAATCAAGGATCAGAGACTCATCCAGGTTAAAAAAGACTTCCAAGATCACTGAGCCCAACTGGCAACCTAACGCTGCCAGGTCACCACTAAACCATGGCCCCAGGTGCCAGTTTTCAGTCCCTCCAGGGATGGTGACTCCACCACTGCCCTGGGCAGCCTAGGCCAATGCTTAACCACTCTTGCAGGGAAGAAATCTTACCTGATACCCAGCCTGAACCTCCCCTGACACAACTTGAGGTTGTTTCCTCTTCTCCTAGCACTTCTCACTTGGGAGAAGAGACCAAACTCCACCTTGCTCCAACCTCCTTTCAGAGAGCTGGAGAGAGCAAGAAGGTTTCCCCTGAGCCTCTTCTTCTCCAGGAGTTCCCTCAGCTGC
This sequence comes from Galbula dea, assembly GCA_013399015.1. Lineage (NCBI taxonomy): Eukaryota > Metazoa > Chordata > Aves > Piciformes > Galbulidae > Galbula > Galbula dea. Next base: position 329,180 of record VWZX01001144.1, on the reverse strand, counting down.
TCCTCACAACACTTGTGCTCCAGACCCTTCCCCAGCTTCTTTGCCATTCTCTGGACACACTCCAGCACCTTCTCAGTGTCCTCCTGAAACCTGAACCCAAGATTGGAGGTGTAGCCTCAGCAGTGCCCAGTCCAGGAGGACAATCCCTGCCCTAGTCCTACTGGCCAACTATTACTGATCCAAGGCAGGATGCTGTTGGCCTTCTTGGCCACCTGGGTACACTGCTGGCTCATCTTCAGCTGCTGTCAACCAACCATCCCCTCTCCCAGGTCCCTCTCTCCACTGGGCAGCTTTCCAGCCACTCATCCCCAAGCCTAGAGCTATGATGGGGTTGTTGTTGTGGCCTGAACACAGGACCTGGCACTTGGCCTTGTTGAACCTCATCCCATTGGCCTCAGCCCCATCCATCCAGCCTGGCCAGCAAGGGCACTAGCAGGCCATGAATGAGCTTATTTTATTTCCAAACATCTTGGAGATTCTGGAGCAGTCTTTACAACAATACAGCTTTATCTCTTTTTATGAAGAGCATTCTGTGATGTGACAGCACACATATAGCATATGACCAAAAGCTTAACAACCTCACAACTAAGCTCTGGCTCCACATTCTCTAATTAAACTGTCACTTCCTCACAGCTTGTTGGTGTTACACCACTAAACCTCAGAAAACAAACACCCACATGTTCAAGAAGTGCTTGGACATCACTCTCAGGCACGTGGTGAGATTCCAGTGTCCTGCACAGGGTTAGGAGCTGGACTAGATGATCCCTGTGGGTTCCTTCCAGCTCAGAGTATTCTCTGTGAATCCTTTTTGTTAGGACTTACAGGGCTAATTACAGAAGTAAATCAGAACCAGTTAAACCTTAGCTGCACATGAACCACTTTTTGTGCTTCTCCAGAAAGGACACATGGAGAGAGCCAAGTGTTATTCATCTACAAGACCAGAAAGAGTGAGGCTCAAAAGCATTCTAAACAGCACAGCCTAGCCCTGAAGAATGTTAGGTGGTTCCCATGGCACAAGAAACCAGCTGGGAAGAGCTGTGTCTTGTTCCTTGCTGGTGTTTGTGTGAGGAGCCACCTCCTGCTCCCTCCCTGGATCCAGGGTGCCTTACCCAACAGCATAGAGAGTCTCAATGGGTCGCTGCCAGTGCCGCTCTGCTGCCTGGGCCCTGATCAGGAACTCTGCATACTTGTAGGTCACCTTACTGGGCTTGCCCATCAAGGCTTCATACTTCAGATCCTTGCCAGTGATCTTCTTGTAGATGTTTTCCAAGCAAACCATGAATGTTCCATGCCCAAACCTGCACAGGTAGAAAGACAAACCAAATGGGGTTACGTCTAACGTTAAGGTGCTGAGGGGACTGCAGCAGCTCTGGCAGGAGGAAAGGCTGAGAGCCCTGGGGCTGCTGAGCCTGCAGAAGAGCAGCCCCAGAGGGGTCTTGAGAACAACATCAAACAAAACCACTATCAGAGATCACACCACCTTGTTCTGGGTGTTCTACTTGTTTCTTCCTACATCCCTTCAAGAGCTCACTCCATTGTCCTCAGCTCAAAAACACTCACTGCTTTCCACTCCCAGGGTCAATTCTTTACCCCACCAGAAGCTGGAGGGTGGAAAAGAGAAACACCAAAGGACCTCATGAAATGACACAAAGGCTTTGATAATTATTTTCATTATTTCCTTTGAACTGAAACTCTGAGGCCCTCAGGCAAAATCCTGTTTTCTCTTCTGGGAGTGGGGAAACAAAAAGGTTTAGAGCTTAAAAGCAGCTTTTGTCTTGAGTAACTGATTTCTTGAATGCCATTACGTAGCCAGGAATCAGGCAGCATTGGCTGTGGGGGCACTGCTTTAGAGGTGTCCTACTCAAAGCTGAGACCTGCTGCAAAGCTACTGCAGGCAGCTGGTAGAAAAGTACTGCTGGAATTTCACTGAAGGAATGAAGAAACCCCAGAGGTATCATGGTAAACACACATCCTACAGTTGCACTTACCTGGGAGACTGTGCTTCAGCTACCCACATCAGATCCGTGTTACAAGCCAGCACAGGAATCTGAGGGTAGTCTTGATGCTGATAGGGATTTCCAGGGTAGCCACTTGTCAGCAGAACATCTATTATCAACTGGAGGTTGGTTTCCCATCTGACTGGCTCCCCAAACAAAACAACAGCTAGGAGAACAGGAATTACAAACCAGAGTTAGGGAGCTAGTTATCACAGCACCAAATATCTGACCTAAACCTGGTTTTGGAGCAGAGACTGAACAAGTCATGACCTAACAGATGAAACAGTCACATTAACTTAAGCTTTTGACCTGTTACACAGCCAGCCACACAGAGAATCTCAGAAGAATCTCACTAGCTACAGATTTAAGATTTATTTACTATTACTGGCCAAGTTTCTCCACAGCCCCACAAAATACCAACTTCTAAATTGTATTTCTAAGTCTTCCACATCTTAGTGAATTCTACCTTTCCACACACAGCATTTAAAGAATCCACCAGAGATTTTCACTTCATCTTCAACCACTTTTCTTTTCATCTTAAAATCTGAATGTTGTTTTTCCAGACATTTTCCTGGTCCACAGCAGAATCATTAAACATAAACATGAGAAAGCAGCTTTATCCCACGAAATTCATTCCCAACTAATGACAGCTGTCATCAACAAGGACATGCTAGAATTGTCTCAGCCAGCTTGATCTCAAGTGCCCACCAATCCAAACCCAAATTCTAATGACAAAGCACAATAAGGACATGTCATCTATTCATAGATACTTGCAAGTGAAAACCAGGTAACTGACCCTCGATCTTGGGAAGCTCCACAGCAGAGGGGAACTGCAATGAGAGAAAAAGGGAGGATTCTTTACAAGATCAAACATCTCCTACTACTTTTAACAAGACAAACTCAAGCCTAGCTCCCACAGCTGCCTTCTGCAACACCAACAGGAAATGCACTTTCCATTTGGGTATATACCTGACAGCAGTTTACTTAGCAACTTGTATTTCAAGTCTGAAGGAAAGTCCTGTGGCCAACAGACAGCAGGTAAGTTGGTTTGTTCCACGTTCCCCAGCCTCCTACATCAACCTAACAGCCTCTGGCACATGAGAGAGCTTCAGTTGTTTCCTTTACTTGTGCATGGAAGTATGGATGTTTGTTCCTCCACAGGAGTAAGAGGTCTCTAGTATAAATAGATATAAACATACTCAAGTAATGGAACAAACAAGAAAGGAAGTCTCCTTTGGAGATAAAATTAGCTCTCTGCAATGCATTCATTTACAATCAAAGTGACCTCACAGCCTAGAAACACCAAGACACTCCTACACTGAAGGAAAAAGCTTGTTTTATCTTCCCCACATCTGAGGAATGCCCTCTGATGAGCAAACAAAGGATTTGAAGAGAGAAACACACACTCACCAGAACGTTTGGCCTTCTGTCATGGTCAACTACATCTAGCAGAGGGTGCTTCTCTCGCAGGGCCTCAATGGTTATAGGCTGACAGAAACCAAGGCTGGGAAAGTACCAGTTAAGGAAACACAACTGCTTGGATTGGAGCACCTAAGATCTTTCAAATCACCAATTCCACTTTAGCATATGCTCTTCTGTTAAAACTTGACATCCCAAGAACAACTCCCATAGCCCATGACTGGATTGGAGTGTTGAAATACTTGGTCTTCGCTTGTGTAGTGAAGATCCCAACTTGATCCCCAGGATCTCCTGAACTTGATGAAGGAAAAACCTTGTTGTTTTGCAAAGATACTCCTGAGCAATATCCAGAAGTGGTCCCTGTCCAGATACAAGCACACACTTCTCATGGTAGCGTTTGAACATCCGCAGAGGGCTGTGAGACATCATCACTTGATCCTGAGAAACCTGGTGGGGATTTCAAAGCAAAAGGAGTCTCTTGTTTTTCAGAGAAGCTATTGAGATGCAATCTAATTAATTAATCAAGAATACACCCCTATCTAAAACACTAACATTGCCCTTTTCTCCCAGCTTTTCACAGGCAACATATTGATCCAGGAAAAAAGAAACCCCAAACCATTCCTGACAAACTGTGAGACACATCCCCAGCTTCCAGAATGACTCTTTATTTAACAGGAACACTAAATATTCTCTTCTGTGTTTACAGAATCACCAAAAGCATTCAGAAAGTAGAGAAGAGGAAATCAGAACTGCCCTAGTTCCAATCATGGTCCCTTTGCTTGGCTGCACTGTTGATTGATTTGTATCAGAAAACCTTCTTTCAGTTCACACATCCCTATTCCTTCAATAGAGATAAAAGCAGCAAAATGATGACCCTAGAAGGATGCTGCTATGAGTGGCTACTTATCCCCAATCAAGAGCTAAAAACAAATGCCCCAAATGAGCTGTCCTTTTCCCCAGAACACAGAGGATTTTACTGATACAGACATTCCCACCTCTGCTGCCCCTTGCTGAAACAAAAGACCCCTGCAGGACTGACTTGACTTCTAGTAATGCTCAACCAAGCTTCCAACGATGGGAGTCCTACTGCCTTCAGCCCCCACAAAGCAGGGGCAAGAAAAGTTCTTCCACTTGTCTCAAAAAATAGGCAGATCTCCAAAAATAAGCATGTCAGGGATAAATTGATTAACTGAACATGGAATAGAAGACATCTGACACGTTCACCATGAGTAAAATAACTAACTGAAGAGGCTTTCAGCTGTGGTGTGCTATGGTGGGCTGCAGGGTCCAGGCTCCTGCAGGAGCCTGGACCCTGCAGCCCACCATAGCACACCAAATTAAGCTACTCACTGGAACTCCCAGCAGATGAGACAACTGATCAGCTTTCTTCTGGGGAAGGCAATTCCCTGCATTGGTGACAAAGACCACAGGCACCAAGAACTGTCCCTGAGAATTCACTAGCTTCTGAAAGGCTGTTTTTGCAGCAGGAATGGGAGTCTTTCCTCGGACCAGTACACCATCAATGTCAAAAAGAAAACCAAAGGATGGCTGGATGTTGAGCTGTAATAAGGAATTGAAAAGAAAAGAGTACATTAGTTATGGCCTTGTTTGATAAAGCTTACAATACCTGAAAGGAAGCTGGACTGAGGTGGGAGTTGGTCTCTTCTCCCAGGTAACAAGCAATAGGGTGAGAGGAAACAGCCTCAAGTTGTGCCAGGGGAGGTTCAGGTTGGATATTAGGGAAAATTTCTTCCCCAAAAAGGTTTGTCAAGCTCTGGCACAGGTTGCCAAAGTCAGTGGTGATGTCTCTATCTTTGGAAGGATTTAAAAGACATATAGATGTGACACTTAGGGAGGTGGTTTAGGGGTGACTTGGCAGCGTTAGGTTAACAGCTGGACTTGATCTTACAGGTCTTTTCCAACCTTAATGATTCTAAGACTAGCTAATGCCCAATGAAAACCAGCACCTCAGAGAGAAGGATTGGATCTTTCATTGCACATTTGAATGCACTTCATAGACAAACTCATATGCTAAAACACCAACTGTACGAGTTCAATACTAGGAATAACCCAACTGCTACAAAAGAGATGTTGTGATAAACACAGAGCAGCCTTCCCAGGCTTTGCCAACTGCTAGGGGATATCACTGAAAGGCTATTGTAATAGTTTTGTAACAAAAGCAGGAATAATTTAGGTTCTAAATATGAATCTCACAGGCAAACAACACTTGCAAAACAACGACAACAACTGAACAAAACAAAACTACCACACCCCAAAACATAACACAAAACCACCACACAGTTGCAAAGTATACAGAGAAAAAGAAAGAAGAAAGGAACTGAGCCTATATCCAAGAGGGAAGTAACATTATTGAACAGCTGGGTTTGCCTTTCGACCACAAAGGAACGCTCTCGGCGACAAAAGAGCTGATGGACACCGAAGGGACCGGCTGAGTCCCCGCGCTCCCACCTCCCGGTGCTCCCCTTTCGAACCACGGCGGCCAGGAAAGCTTCACCACCGGCCCCCCCGGGTAGGGGAAGCGCCGGGAGCCGAGGGAAGGCGAAATCCCGGCCCGGCCCCGCCACCGAGTCCCTTTCGGTTTCGCTCCGGCTCTTCCCCACACGCCTTAAGGCTACCGGTACCGCCCAGCCGGTCCTGCCGCCCCCCTCAGCCGCCACCCAAGAGCCGGCCCGCGGTCCCTCCGCTTACCTTTCCGCCGCAACTGCCCTCAGCCGCCGCGCCGCAGAGGCCGCTGAATGCCGGCAGCCCCGCGGAGCCGACCCTCAGGAGGGCGCCCAGCGGCGGCAGCGCCCAACGCATGGCGGCGGCGGCGGCGGCGGACGAGGGCCGCGGAGGCAGCGCGGAGAGCGGAGTGAGGACCCCGCCCGGCCGGCTGACTGCCGCTGGGCTCCGATATTACCTCATCGACACACGTCACACGCGTGTGATCGCTTAGCTTGGGAGAGATCTTTAAGATCAACCAGCCCAACTGTTAACCCAGAACTGCCAGGTCCCCACTGAGCCACGGCCCTCAGCAGCACATCTGTATCTTTCTTACACCCCTCCAGGGATGGTGATTTCACCACTGCCTTGGGCGGCCTGGGCCGGGGCTTGACAACTCTTTTGGGGAAGCTGCTCCTCATGTACAACTTAAACCTCCACTGGCACAACTTGAGGCTGTTTCATCCTGTCACTTGTTCCCTGGGAGAAGAGACCAACCCTCACCTCACTCCAACCTCCTTTCAGGGAGTCGTAGAGAGTGAGAAGATCTCCCTTGAGCCTCCTCTTCTCCAGGCTAAACCCCAGCTCCCTAAGCTGCTCCTCACAGGACTTGTGCCCTAGACCCTTCACCAGCTTCACTGCCCTTCTTTGGACACACTCCCAGCACCTCAGTACCCTCCTTGTAGCGAGGGACACAAAACTGAACCCAGGATTGGAAGTGTGGCCTCACCAATGCCCAGCACAGGGGAAAAATCCCTGCTCTAATCCTGCTGGTCACACTAGTGCTGATCCAAGCCAGGAGGCTGTTGGCCTTCTTGGCCACCTGGGCACACTGCTGGCTTATCTTCAGCCTTTGTTTACCAGCACCCTCAGGTGCTTTCCAGCCACTCATCCCCAAGCCTAGAGCTATGATGGGGTTGTTGTGATCCAAATGCAGGATGCAGCACTTGGCCTTGTTGAACCTCATTATTTTGCCCTCATTGTCTGAGTCATAGGCCACAAGAGCCGAAAACAAACACTCCCTCCCATGCAAAGCTAACATCAGCCACAGAGGAAGCAGACTGGCAACACAAAACCTGGACTGCTTCCTACTGACGTGGCTGCACCCAGGGTTTGTGGTGCCATTTCACACTGTGGCACTCAACAAATGTCTTTGGTGTGTCCCAGACATCATCTCCAAGCCCTACTGCATGAGAGGGCTGAAGGAGGGGTTGCAAGGCCAAGAGCCATCAGCAGAGCTCTGCTGCCTAGCCCTTCTCCAACCCGGTAGAAGGTGGTGCCAGGGTAGCAGCAAAGGAAACAAATAGCACAACAATTCCACCAAGGAAGTAACTACATTTTCCTTTAATAACAAATCAGACATTCCTCAGGAATCAATGCCTTTAGGAAAAAAGCATACTGTGTACCCACACAATAGACCTTAAATCTAGGGTCTCAGACCCGTGTTGCTGAGACCCAGGTTGCCCAGCGAGGTGGGAGATGTCCCATCCCTGGAACCACTGCAGGTCAGGTTGTTTGTGGCTCTGAGCAACCTGCTCTAGTTACAGATGTCCCAGCTCACTGCAGGGGAGTTGGAGTGGACGACCTTTAGAGGTCCCTTCCAACCCAAGCCAGTCTGTTGATCCTGTGATTGCAAAGGCATTTCCCAGCAACCAGATTTGAAAGTGAGACAGGCACAAAACATCACTCACTAGTTAATGGATTCTTTGCCAAGTTATCTGTTTCCCTTGCTCATTTGCTAACACAGATTAGGTAAATTGACTTATTTCCTAGTGCTGCCAACAAATATTCCTCACCAGCCTCTCTCAGACTCCAGGGAAAAATCAATCCTATGGTGACTGCAGTGCACTCACTCAGGCAAAGAGCAACAAAGGCGTCTTCCAGTCTGCACCACTTAGGTGGCTGGCACCGAAATGAAACAGAATCAAACACATTTCTAAGCAAGCCAAAACTGAGGCAGAGAGCAGAGCAATTAGGGAGGTTATCCCCTCAAAGCTCCAGCCAGGATCATGCACAGTGCAGGACTCTGAAGCAGACATCAGTGCAAGCTACATGTAAGCACGTGTAAGATGATATTTTCTTACCTAGAGCTGTTTCAGCCTGAGGCATTACACAGATGCTGTGAGCTGTAAGCCCCATGCTAGACACGTGGCTAAGCTCAGCTGCACACTCAAAGCAAGAGCTGATGCACAGTCTAGGAACCATTGCACTCTGCAGGACAAACTCCAACAGTTTCCTGTCCCAACAGAGACAGTTTCCTGTCTCTGGCCCCAGAACCTTCCCAGCCCCAACTCCACCAGCACTTCCAGAGTCTGTACAGCAAGCAGAAGGTAGCATCTTGCTACTGGCCACTGCTGGCAAACAATAACAATTTGTTGGCTCAGATACAGCCAAAAAAAGCATTCAGCTTAAAAATGCTCAGCACTCAAGAGCCACAGAGTGAACATTTAGGACAGCAGGTTGGAGCAGCAGCCACAGTTCCATACTGCATTTCCATTGCTGTGTTGGCCAGCAGACACCAGCACTGCCTGAAAAACTTCTCTCTTTACATCCTTAGATTGGGACCATAAACCAGCTTAGACCATAAACCTCTTAAACATCCAGCATGAAAGGAACCTGATTTTCCATTCTTGGTGGCCAGGGGTCTCAGGGAAAGAACTCTGGGAACACTGTTGCCTTTCACAGCAGTGCAGACAGCACATGGATAAAAGCACATCACTTTCTCTGCACCCAAGGACAGAAAACAGTCAAGTGGCAGCAGCAAAAACTACAACCAACCTTGGACAGATGCTTGCAACTCAGAGCACACCAATTATTACAGGTTGTAAGCATTCTGGATTGCTGCTTTACTACAAAGCAGAGAAAGCTGCCCTGCTAACAGGGAAAGAGAAGATGTTTGTAATGCTAGTTGTCTGTCTGCTATCAGCACCTGCATTTTTGACTTACTCTTTCTTTTTGATTTTGTTAAGCTTTGGCAGCTCTGCTTTCCACCTTTTCATGGCTTTCTTGGTTTGATCCTTTACATCAAGTAAGACAACTCTGTAATTTAGGGCTTTGATAGCTCTGGAGTGGATTATTTACAAGAGATAGTGCTGAATGTGTTGTCAGCCAGCACTCCCAGATCCTCCTCTGCAGCCCTGCTAACCTGTACTGGCACCAGATACACAAGCTAAGAGCACTATGGGATGCAGAGCTGCAAACCCTACATGGATGGCTCCTGAGGATCCCATTCTTTGGCTCTGATGAGGGAAACAACACCATCCTGTGAGGTGGAATGAAACAAGACATCAGGCTGCAAAGTAAGTTTTACTCCAAATAGCTGCAGAAGGCACTGCAAAGTTGGAAGGATTTACAATCACTGCTGAAATATCCAGCACTTAAAGCAACTCACCCAGGCATGGTTATCAACCACCAAAGGGTAACAGCCTTTAGGCATACTGTGTGGGTCATAAAAAGAATCAAATGAACTTGAGAGTCACTCCTAAGATCTGCCATCAAGGCACCTTCAAACAGGTTCAAAGCTATGCTGGTCAACTAGCCAGCTATGAAAGAGTAACTCTGGACTCTGCTCAGCAAAAATCAGCATGAGAGAGATGCACACTTCCAGCCAGGGCACAGCAGACAGAATGGCAGCAACATCACTTAGTTTTCCGTTAGGATTTAAGGAGTCACTGGGTCTGGGGTTCTAGCTGTGTAAGAGGCAGCAGTGCCCAGACCTTCCCACAAAGTGAAAGGACTGAAGACAGTTGCTGCAGATGTAGAGACAAGTTAAGCCAAGTTTGATCTTTTTCAGCACTGGAGCACAAGCCATCCCAGTGGCTAACCCAAAATGATGGTTTTCCTTCTGCAGAACACACTCTCACTTCCCAAGCTTCCTCTTAATATCCAAAGAGACTTTCAGAGCCAAAAGGGATTGCTCCCAGAATATAGAATAGAGGAACTTGCTGCTTTTTGCTGGACTCTAGAAAAACCCAGGCCATACTGCTGCAATGTTACAACCCTAGAAGTGTTTTTGCTTCTTCACTCTGGGCCAGGAGGGTTTCACTGGCATACTTCTGAAGCAGCTCCATCTTCTTCCTTCGTACAAGAGCCTCCTCAATCTGCAAACACAACAAGAGAGGACATTCAGGGTACATCAGATGCCAAAACCCAGTGTGCTTAGCTGGTCAGACAGGGAACACAGGAAAGAGACTGCAGGTTACACAACACTTCCCAACCATGTAATGCTTATGGAGGTTCTGGAACTTCTCAGGTGAAGAGAGTTCTAGCAATAACTCTGGCCAGTGCCACAGCATTGGCAAGAGGATTAAACAGCTGCAGGGTCAAGACACAGAGGTAACAACAAATAGAGGACACTTTTACCAGTGACCTGCCCTAAATGAAGATCTTTGTCTTGCAAAAGCCAGAGTGCAACTCTGCAACTGAGTTTTGGTATCTCACCTCCTGTTGAGTTGGCACAGGAACATGTGCAATGAATTTGGGTTGGCCTTCTTCACCTTCTTTTTCCCTGCCACCTTCCTCATCAGACTGAAAAAGAGAGAAAATTAACTCACATCAAGTTTACTTTCAAAAGAGGTCATAAAAAAAAACCCCTTTTTTTACTTGCTTTGCCAGAGGGAGCCACACAGAGCACAGCCAGTGCTACAAACACAAGCAGCAGGTGAACAGGACCCAACAGCAACAGGAATATGACAAGCATCACATTCAGATCCTGACCCTGGCCACTTTCAGAATGACTGCTTTCATGTTCCATATGGCTTTTCCTCTGCTGTGGCATGGGCATGAATGTAAAGCTGTATTTCCTCCTCTTCTGTACCTCCCTAGCTGCCATCTAGTACAGCTATAAACAAAAGAGAGCCCAGCTAAGCAAGAAGCAAGCAAGTGCTCTAAAAATGTATGTACCACTTGCCTGCATAGCTCTGGACTGCTTCCTTCTCACACTTGAGAGCTGGCCTTGCAAACCATGAGCTAACACAAGAAAACAGGGTACTGAAGGAACCCCTGGCTTTACCTGATGGCCTGGCTCCTTTTTACCCTTGGGATAAAGCCACCTGGGTACAGACTGTCAAATAAGAACCCTCTCAATAGATCTTGAAGAGCAGCAGCAACACCTCTCACTTCTCTCACTTGTGTTGGCAGCAGGGAGAATAAAGAAACACAAGCCATGCCCCAGCAGGGACTGCAGCATCAGCAAAGCCTTGCTGCATCAGGGTTCAGCTCTAAGCAAGACCTCAGCAACCCTTGGTTTTGCTATGCATTGACAGGGTGACATTTTCACTGGACACAAACATACCTCCTCATCATTGACAGCATAGATATTTTCTTCCTCTTCCTCCTCCTCCTCACCTCTTGCAAGTCGTGCTTCTCTCTCCCTTTTCCATTTTTCCACTGCTTCTGCTATAACTGGTTAGCAGAGGGAGATGGCAAGTGTAGCTGAGAGCAAGTACAAGCTTTTCCAACAGACTTCTTGCTTAAATCCTCTACAGCAGCTCCACAGCCTTCCTGTGGAGCCCTGATGGAGTTATCAAATGAAACATGCCAACCCAGCCTGAGCAGAGCCCACTGCAAGCACTGGGAAAGTGTAGTGCCCACTAATGCCTTCCTTTGGGTACATTTCAGACTCTAAATGCCATGCACAAATACCAACCCACTTTCTGAACTGAGCAACATGCCCAGGCTAAGGAGCTCTCCCAGCTCTGCCTCACATCAACAGCTCTAGGAGTGTTGATCACCCTGTAGGTAACTAAACATGATTATGCTCCCACAGAAGTCTCTCTCTTTTCATCTTGTACTGTCTCTCTCTTACTTGCTAGCACAATTCCAACTCTGTAACTTGCTGCTAGCTAGGAGCTGTTAGGCTGCTGCCTCTCTACTACACAGCAGAGCCCTAAACCAAGTTTTAAGGAGCTTAGTCAGTGACACTGCCAGCATACACAAACCCTAGGCAGGTGCAAGATTAATGCAGCTAGGCAGTACTAAATGCCTGCAGAGAAGTCAGCAGTCATTCCCCTTAGCTCTCAAAGATTAAACATTAACATGAGAAAGAAAGATCAGACTAATGAGTGGTGCATGGCTGCATTTTTGTGTGGTACCCTAAATGAATAAGTTTTCCAATACTTTGCTTCACAAAAACTTAACTCTTCTGATCACAAAGTAAAAACCACAAAGGCCCAGATACCAAGTGATGTGATCCCAAGAGAATCAGCTTTATGCACTGAGAGTACATTAACAGCACACCTACAGCTTCTGTTCCCATCTCTAGCCTTCTTATTTCAAGTGGCTCAATGGCCAAAGCTGGTATTTTCTTAACTGACCACATGAATCCAGCAGAGCTACCTCTCCTGTCTGCAATTAGCAAGATGAAGACAGAGAGGGAGACTGTTCTGCACCACACACCTTCCCTTCTTACACTATCAATTGTCTGCCAGCCAGCTCCTTGGTCTAAGGCTCTAGGCTAGGCTGCAGGACACAGATAAGCAGAATGCTTCCTTTATTCCCCTCTTCCTCCTGTCCTACAATCTAACTGACAAGGCATGATCTATAACACACAGTGCTGTGAAGATCTGACACATGCAGAAGGGATAAGTGCAAGAAGTGGATGATGACACCAAGAGGGGTTAAGCATTGATAACAGAAACAAGCTCAACAACTTGCAATCATTTACAGAAGTCACTTCCTGCAGTTTTGTTTACAGTTTTCCCTCTCTCATTCCAAAGAGATCACTGTATTAAAACCAAAACCCAGCCAAACAGAAACAGCAGCACCATTCAGCCAAAATCTGACTGGTTTATCTGCTGTGTTCTGGGAAAGGGCCTGCCAGGGGTTCCTACACCAGGACCTTTTCCTACAAGGCACTGAGGATCTGCCTGCAGTTGAAGCTTCAGAAGAGATCACCAAAGAAACATACCATGGGAACAGCAACAAACTGCCAGGATCAGACACCAGAAGCACTCAAAGAACTATTCAGAACACACATAAGCTCTTAAAGCTGGTGAGAGGCCTCTCACTTAAAGCTACACAGATACCAGATAGCACAGAGTGCTGAATTTTAAAGAGAGTTTCAGGAGTTATTCACACTCCTGATGTCTTTACTGGGCAAGACAGTAAGAAGCAGAGCTAGAGAATGAAATGAGCAGACACATGCATAAATATTATCAATCAAGAAAGTATGGGTTTCAAAGGAGAAGATATCCACAAATGTGTTGAAGTCCTGAGACAGATGTGGATAAATTAAGACAGACCACCTAGAGCTCAGGATTTCCAGAAGTTCCCCTCTGATCTCCAAGAAAAATAACCAGCTATGTTTATGGATGAATAAGTAGGTGAGGCAGGAACAGGTTATGGGCAGTTTTCACACAGGAGGGAGATAAATGCTTGAGTTCCATAGCTCTCCCTGCTGCAATCTACTCTTTCACACTCTTAAGCATGAAAAAGAGGGAGAAAAGGACATTTTGCTTCAAGAGCAAATCACTTGCTGACAATATGAAATCACTACAAGCAGTAAAGATGAAAGGGAACTCTAAAGCACACTGCCTCCCTCCCTAAAATGCTTTACACAACAGCAACTTGGATACCTATGTGGCAGATGAAGTCTGACAGCAAAGCACAAGACAACACTCCCAGAGGGAAAAAAAAAAAAGAGATCTCCAGTCTCCACTAATCCTGCTTCTTGAAGTGATCTAAGCAGAGTTTGAATGCCACATACCTTTCTTTTCATGTTCTTGTTCCAGAGGCTCCAGAATGCCATCATCTTCATCCCTGTAGCCATAGTATTCTGCATCGATGGCTTTCATAAGCTCAGCTCGAGTCTTCCGGGGCGGTGGGAGGGCTAAAAGAACACAACTCTCACTCCTCCAGATCCACCCTGAGAGCTCACTGGCCATTCTGGGCTCCTCTCAGCCCCACAGCCACTCCAGCTACCAATGCCTGATCAGCAGCACTGCTATTTTACCACAGACCTCATAAAACTCTTTGAATGTGACCTGACACGACACAGTTCCCACCCTGGGGCAATTCTAGACTGTTGTGCATGTGATTGGGTTTTTTTCCCCCCAGTTCCAGTACTGAGCAAGACAATGACATGAAAAGGACTAAAAAACTGCCCCAAGCTCCCCCAGATCATCTAGTACTTCCCATATTTTTTGCAGGCAGATGGCAAAAAGGAGCTGAATCAGCCTCATTTTCGAGTCAGGACATAAAAGTTTTATCCATTACATCTAGATTTTCCTACCATGAAAGTTGATTCCTGCCTCTAAAATTATCTCCAAGTTAACTTTTTATTATTATTCTTTCAATTCTGAAATCAGCACAATGTAGAACTTGTCAATAAAGTTAACCTGTCATGCTGGAAGCCTTCTGTAGAACATTACAGCTAACTTCTGTTTCTCTGATTAAATCTCAAACAGCCAAAGGCATTCTTTGCTCAAACAAACAGCATTTAATTCATTTAATTACTTCTGTTCAGCATTTCATTTAGCCAGCCTAAGGAAGAGCCCAGGATATGCTGCCACTGGCATTCCCCACATCCTACAGCAGAACTTTCACTCATGGAAGAGTTGCCATTTACTTACGTTCCTTTTCAAAGAGCTCTCTAACCCCTGGTAAATCCTTTGCAGCTCCAAAGTATTTGTAACCTCTGTTTCCTGGAACTTCTTTCCCTTCATGATCTAACATTTTTGGTCCAATCCTCTGGAAAATAAACAAAGTTGATTGCTTAAAATTCTATTCCTCTTGCATCTTGTATTTCCTGGGTCTCTTACTAAAACTGAAGGACTACACCAGTCAATATCCCCCACAGCTCATTTCTACACAGGTTCTCTACTCTTCCTACAGATCATACCTTTAAAATGACTATGCAAACCCTAAAATCCCCATACCAGGTTAACCACTACAAAATAACTAAGCAGCTCCATGACAAAGGACCTGGGAGTGCTGGTGGACTGTAAATGCACCATGAGCCAGCAACGTGCTCTTATGGCCAAGGCTAGTGGGATCCTGGCATGTGTTAAGATCATGGCCAGGGGGTCCAGGGAGGTTCTCCTCCCCCTCTACTCTGACCTAGACAGGCCACAGTTGGCATACTGGGTCCTTTTCTGAGTTCCCCAGTTGAAGAGAGACAAGGAACTACTGGAGAGAGTCCAGCAGAGGCTGGGAAGATGCTGAGGGCACTGGAGCAGCTCTGGCAGGAGGAAAGGCTGAGAGCCCTGGGGCTGCTTAGCCTGGAGAAGAGCTGAACCAGAGGGGAGCTGCTCAATGCTGAGCAATATCTAGAGGACAGGTGACAAGAGGCTGGAGCCAGACTCTGCTCAGTGGTGCCCAGGGACAGCCCAAGGGGCAATGAGCATCAACTGGAACCCAGGAGGTTCCACCTGAAGATAAGGAGACACTTGTTTGCTGTGAGGGTGTTGGAGCCCTGGCCCAGGGTGCCCAGAGAGGCTGTGGAGTCGCCTTCTGGGGAGAGATTCCAACCCCAGCTGGAGGTGATGCTGGGCAAGCTGCTGTGGGTGACCCTGCTTGATCAGGGGGCTTGGACTGGGTGATCCCCAGAGGCCCCTTCCAACCCTCACCATGCTGGCAATCTGTGACAGAAAAGCAACACCTACTGATGGGTAAAACCAGACCATCACTGCAATCTCTGTACAGGAAGGCACAAGCAACTGAACCAGTGTTCCAAACAAGAAGTCTGATTTGCTCATCACAGAAACATATGTCTTCTAACTCTACCTACAATTTTTAGGGGCTAAAGTTCCACTCTAATAAACACTGGCCAACGAACACATGGTTGCCCAGATTTTTTCTCATTAGTCAATTGACTTGTAAGCAGGACAAGCATGTAGTACAAAATAATCTCCACTTACAGCATAATCAGGGCCTCCTAGCTCCTTGATTCTGAATTCCCAGTGTCCTTTCTCCCTCAGAAGTTTGTTTATTTCATCATTCAGGTCCCGAATTCTGAATTCACCTAATCCAGCTGTTAGAGGGGAAAAAGGCAATAAATCAGGCAGCTTACTAGAAGCACTAGAGTAATTTCAGAACTGATGCAATGGAAACAGTAGAGTTCACACAAAATGCCATTTTTTACTCTAACTGCTTAGGACTGGAGATTCAAAACAAGCAAACAGAATTAGAAAACTCTTACCATTTTGAATCTGTGCCACCTTCTTGGAAATCTCCCCAATGATCTAGTTAAGTAAGAACAGAGAAGTTAAATTTCTCAAACTAACAAACAACAAAGGCTAGAGAAGGCTAAAATAAAGCCTAGAAAGATCCAACTTCTAAGCTGGCTTTTTGATCCAGAAAATGGACCCAAGCCTATCACTTTCAAACATCAACAAAGATTTTACTCAGGCATAGAGAAAGTACCTCAGAGGCTTTAAAACCAAGGAAGTATTTTTACAGCAGCCCATATGAGAGAAAGGGGCACATGAAATACAGAGAGAGAACTGGATTTGATCCACCTGAAGAGAAAATGAAAGGAGGACAACATATTGCTGTCTTCAGCTGCCTAACTGAGGGTATAGAGAACATAGAGCCAGACTCTTTCAGAGATGCATGGCACCAGGACAACATGCTGGAACTGGGGAAATTCTGACTTGGGGGGAGGGGAATCATTAAGAAGGCTAAGACTAGAATAAAGGCTCCATAAAGCTGTGGAATCCAAATCCCTGAGGATATTCAAAACTCAGACATGACCCTGGGCAACTTGATGTGCTCTGAACACCACGGTCAACTGTGTGATCTTCCCATCTGAATGATTCTGTGATTTAACTGTCAGCATACCAAAAAAAGTCTGAAAACAATTGTAGGCTGGCTGTCTAAAGAGGAAGTGCTAAAGTTCTACCCACTATAGAGTTAGAAAAACCCACAGCTTGACATCACCTGTCTCCTCCACTTCTCAGCTTTAGGCAACTCGTTGCACTCCGACGCAAGGAAAGGTCTTCGTTCCTGTTTGACAGAAGTTTGAACCTGGCATCAATATATTCACAGCATTTCATGCAAACATTGCTTGATTCATCCCAAACTACGCTCCAAATTTCCAGTGCCTTCTGCTCCCACCAGCAGGGCTGTAATATCCATCACAGAACACAAAAATCTACTGAAATCCACTTTACTGGAAACATTCTGTTTCTAGCATTATTCCACCTTCATGACATAGTACATATTCTACCTACATTACACTAAAAAGGGAAGTGATGTTCACTTTGTGCTTTCTTCCCAGCAGTCAAGCCAACACACCTCTGAAACATATATTTTTCAGTGGGTTATTTAGTTAGGAAAATTCTATTTGCCATTTCTGTTTTGTGTCACGGTGAAATCCAGTGCCTACTTC
The DNA here is from genome assembly GCA_013399015.1 of Galbula dea. NCBI lineage: Eukaryota > Metazoa > Chordata > Aves > Piciformes > Galbulidae > Galbula > Galbula dea. The sequence continues at coordinate 311,714 of VWZX01001144.1, read as the reverse complement.
AGCTGCTTTCCAGATGACTAATGGCACACTCCTGGAGGGCACCTGTCTCTGGCATATGATCTTTGTGACATCTGAAACACAGGGGCTGAACCTGGCTTGCATTCCACTCTTGATGAGAGCTAACAAAGCTTGAGTTTTCTCACACAATACCTTAACTTTCCCTTCCTCGAGCTGAGCTTGCCGAAACCTTGCCAAGGCCGTCCTAACGAGAAGGAAAAGAAGCAGAGTTACTTTTACAGATCCACACTTCTCCCAGTTCTGCTCTGGATGTTTATTATGGACTTAATTACTGGCTGTTGAAAACAAAGGCTTTAGCATTGACTATTAACTAGGTTTTCTGGCTAGAGACTTCTTCAGCACTAGAAATCCTCAGCGGTTAATTTCTGAGATAAATATAAATCCTGGTAAGCAGCCAATTAATTTGCCTGCTTAGCAAACGCCAGCATGCTAAATACAGCAAGGTGTAAGCACAAGCCTTAAGTTCACATATCTTAGCAGGCTGGAAGGTATCTGCCTTAAGGCCAAAGCCAGCGGTGCTTGTAACTGAAGTGCCCACTCAGGGGGCACAGGCACGGTCAGCGACCCGCCCCGACCAAGGGAGCCCTGCCTGTACTTACATGGCCTTTTCCGCGTTTCGAGCCTGAAAGAGAGAAAAGAAAGGTGCTCTTACTGAGGGTACTCGGCAGCGCCTCACCGCCCAACCCCGCGCTCCTGAGCGCCTGGAAGAAGCGAACGGACACCAGGCTCCCATTTCGCCCCTCACGCTCAGCAGTTCCAGCCCAGCAGCCCGGCCGGGGGCGGCGGAGGAGCTACCGGTGACCTGGCAGGGCCGCACTCCACGGGCTCTTCCACACCGCCTAGTCCTCGGGACGGCAGCGTCCCGCCTTGCGGAGCCTCACACTCACCATAGTGCCAGCAGACCCCTCGGCTCCACGCCGCCCCGCCGGAGACCCAGACCGAGATCAAAACCTCCAAAGGCTGCCGCGCCGCTGAGGCCCCGGAAGGATATGCCGCGATACCCGGAACTGGAACGGACACCCGCTGCGCATGCTCGACCCCAGGGCCGCGCGCAGGGCTTCTCCCGCCTCAACCCAGTACGCATGCCCGACACGGGGGCGCGCATGGTGGCCGCCGCTCTCCTTCACTCACTGCGCACGCACAGAACGCCCAGAGCACAACGCTGGAGGCCTAGCGGCAACTTCCCGCTTCCCCAGCCCACAGATCGTTTCGCATTTAATGAACTGCTCATCCTGCGAATAGTTTGAAACCTGGAAGGATTTGTCTTCCAGCCCCAGCTTCTCCTCGCAGTGCTGCATTCCAAGTCTTTTTGCTCCCGAAGGAGCAACAGCCACTCGGGAATGGAACTCCCAACGCTCACCTCCCACAGGCTTACTGCAGCACTTCCAGCTCATGAAACAATACTAAAAAAATTAAAAGGCAGTAAACAGTTTTGTATTCCTCCCTAGGCTTAGATTCTCCACTTACCAACAGAAACACACTTTCTTGAGTGAGTTCTGTGGCCAAGAAAGGCAATGGGATCTTGTGATGCATTTAGAGGAGAGTGACAAGCAAGTCCAAGGAGGTTCTCCTCTGCCTCTACTCTGACCAAGTCAGGCCACATCTGGAGTAGTGTGTCCAGTTCTGGGCTCCCCAATTCAAGAGAGACAAGGAACCCCTGGAGAGAGCCCAGCAGGGGCCAGGAAGATGCTGAGGGCACTGGAACATCTCTAGGAGGAGGAAAAGCCGAGAGCCCTGGGGCTGCTTAGTTTAGAGAACAGCCCCAGAGGGAAGCTGCTGAATGCTGAGCAAGAGCTGAAGGATGCCAGCTCCCTTTCCATCTAACTGTTCACTAACACATAGTCATTGTAGTAGAACAAGATATGGGAATGGGAAGTGCCTGATATTAGCCGTTTTAAACAGCAGTTTTAAGTGCAATAACTCCTGAAGTGCTGCGAACAGAGCATTAAACTACTCCGCGTTTGGATCTCCCTGTACCTCCAGCAACTTCTGTGGCTTCTTCAAGGACATCTGAAATGCTTCGGCTGCACCAGCACAGAACAAGGGCACTCCCAGACCACATAATCCCTCCAGGTGAACATGTGGAGACACAGAACAGCCTGGAAGGAGGACTGCAGACTTCCTGGATTTACAGCGTGATGCCACCAGATGGAAACGTCACATAAGACAGCACAAAAGAAAAGTCCAAACTAAACTTTACACCTCCACATACCCCTTTTTAATATGTTATTTTGCACTGTGTACATGAAAACCAAAAATAAACAAAAGGAACTTTAGCCAAACTCCCCTTCCTCCTCCAGCTTTATTGATAGTTTAAAATTACATTTTCTATGTTCTAGGACTTCAATTGCTTTTACCATCTTACTTTAAAAACTGATTACAAGCAAATGAAACTCAGTTGTCTAAGTGATATAGTATACAAAAATAACATCTGGATTTCTGTGAAAATGCATTTATTTGCAACTCCTGAATAGCTCCAAATTGTATATGCTATGAGCACGGATGTCTGGGTTTTCAGATTGACTTTGAAGTATTTACTCAAAAGCTTCCCCTTACGTTCTGTATCTCCAACGTGAACATTCATTGACTGAATTACTGTTACTTTAAAGTTTATTCCCGATTTCTCTCTCTATCTCTCTCTCTCTCATGGCCATTAACAGGCATGTGCATCTTGTTTGTTTATACTCCCACTTGGCTATATGCTCTAGGTAGGGCCTGATACAGATTATTGGTGTTAACAGCTACTGAGGTCAGACAATCCAAGGCCATTGTAATAAAATTAAAGTTATGAGGAAGTTCAGACACTTCCAGAATTTCTTTCCTCCTGCATAGGATCACTTCCATGTAACCCAGACAGGGTTTGCTGGTCTGACTCAACTCTTCCCACTCATCAATCCCTATTCACCAGTGGCACGGAAAGGGGGTTCTTTAACAAAGCATTATACATAACACCTCTACCAAACTAAACATAAACATTTTTGTAGTTAAATGCAGAAAGTTGATTTTTCCACCCCTTTCCTCCTTTTACACGGCAAGTAAAGCTCACTGGCCTGGGAGTAGCCTCTATCTGCCAACCTTTGGCCAGTGAAGAGGATTCAGAGAAAAATAATACAACCATCAATCAGAAAAAGGAGGGGCGACAAAGGAAAATAGTTAGGCTGTAGCTTCAATTGTGCATTCCCGTGCAAGGTGCCCTGTCTCGCCGCAGCGATAGCAGTTGACTTCGCTGGTCTTGCTGCAGTTGATGGCTACATGGCCAGTTTCACCACACCTGGAACAAAGCAAATGATCTGGTCAAAACCATCTAGAAGAATTACTCAAAAAAGCAGTCCTGCTCTGTCAAGTACATGATTACTTAAATTTCATGCAATGCTACTTCTGCATTCAAGATTTCTGCTTTGATGTTCCAGAACTCTTTTGACATGAGGCAAGTTTGTCTTCACCAAAGCTAGGTGTTCCCTCAGTCAACTCACACTAATCACCATACATGCCAAAGTCACAGCACACCAAACACAGAAGTGTTTTTCTTTTACTGTGTCAGATTTTCCCTGCTCCAAGGCCTCCATCTGCAGTTTAGCCTTGTTTTGAGAGTGATTAGTTTTAGTTCAAATGCACCATGTTCTCTCTCCCTCCTTGAGAGGAGGGAACCTTGGTGGGGGGCGAGGAATACTGCACTCTAAGAACGGTGTTTCTGGTACTGGCCTGCATTCAAAAACCAGATATGATTTTGAAGGTAGCATTTCCAACTGATTTCACATCTGCTCCTATGTGTTATGGTTCCTACAGCCTAAACATCTTAAGCACATTCCTGCTGGCACTGCTTGTGCCAGTCAGCCCATGTGTACAGCTGGACTTGTTAGTTCCGGCTTAAGACACAGTGTACCCAACCCTTAATTTAAAATTTGTGCTACAGGCAAGTACTTCATGTCACCTTCTGCAAACAATCACAGAATCATTACAACTGGAAAAGACCTCCAAGATAGAGTCCGACCATCCACCCAATGCTACCACGCTCACCACTAAACCATGTCCCCAGGCACCACATCTACACACTTCCAGGACAGTTATTCCACCACCTTCCTGGGCAGCCCAGGCCAATGCCTGATAACCCTCTTGGAGAAGAAATTCTTCCTAATATCCAATCTGAACCTCCCCAAGAGATACAGCCCTTTCTCCTGTACAGCTTAAAGTGATTTAATAGCTGCACTGTTCAGGTCATCTAGAGATGCACAACACCGATTCTATCACCTGACTTTGCTGACAGGTGGTTAGTTCTTAGTTTTGAAGAAGAGTAGGTAACTGTTTAAAGAAACCAGCTACCTGGTCAAAGGTTAAGCCTAGATACTGAGAACACATCTGTCACTTGAGGTACATTTTGCACTTCTCTTGCTAGTTCTTACCTATAGCATTTCACTTTGGTGCAGTCTTTCTGAATGTGTCCAAACTCTCCACAAGAATAGCACTTCTGCTCATCTGCATGGTCACAATCCCGAGCCAGATGGCCGGGTTTGCCACAGTTGTAGCAGCACTGCTCTCTCTCTCTCTTCGGCTCCTTGCAGTCCTTCGCAATATGGCCACCTCTACCGCAGTTATAGCAGGCTTCCACAATAAGAAAAACATACCAAACAAGACTATAAAACCTTGGTAGAGTGAGATGTAGCATGCTTCTAGTGAAAGACAAGTACAGCTTGTTTCCAGTCAATTATGATCAGCGTACTGCATCCTCCTCTTCAAGCATGGTCAGATCTCTTAACCATGCAGCTGAAGAGATCGAATATTTAGTGATACTTACCATCCTCCTGAAGATCACAGTCCTTGGCAAGATGGCCAGACTCACCACAGCGGTAACAGATGTCCGGGAGAGAGGAAGACATGAACTGGAAGCCTGCTTGAAATGGGGAAGAGAAAAAAAGGGCTTAAGGATTAAGTTAAAAGCATTCTGAAGAGTTAATCAAGGACATTGCTAGCTGAATTAACAAGTTAGCTCTGCTCTCAGAAGCCCCAGCATAATTCTTATGCAGAGGTGAGAACCGGCCCATTTGTGTCCTAACTTCTTCAGCCTAACCAAGGCAGTTTTACACACTGTAGAGAACAGTCTGCTATAGATCTTATGACACAAATAAGCTGAAAAGCAGTCATCAATCACCTCTGCCACGGCTTCTCATGCCACGACCACGGCCAATTCCAGTAGGGCACTCCCGAGCCCAGTGGCCAGTACGTCCACACTTGAAGCATTCGTTGCTGCTCATGGCTTCAGATTACCTGTCTGAGAAAGAGACACATTTTTAGAATGCTCTACACTCTCCTAACTGAAGGCTCCATTAAAATAAGAGATTTAGAGGATCCCCACCCTCCCAGTAAATGCAATAAAAATCAAGCAGGACTCCTGGCTAACTCAATGCTTTCCTGTACAGTATTTGATCATGACAACAAATCCCGACGCTTTGAAAAGTTACAGAATACTTACGGAGAAATACCTCCAACCCTTTAACTACTGTCTCATTAGCCTTACAATTCTCTTTCAGTAACACACCTTCTTCCTTATTCCTCAGAATTCCAACTACTGATCTCTATGAATTATGCCTTCCTGGTACTTGCTACACCCTCTCGAAGTATCTCGCTGGCAGCTACTACATTTATTGACTAATAAAGCTTCATTCTGGAAAGTAGTTGTAACAACAGGCATTATTAAACCTAAAACACTAAAGAGCATATTAGCTTAATATTTGAAGACTTAAGTTCTTTTATAACCTCAGCAGCAGTTAAACTCTGAGAAACAAGAATTACAACTTCATGCTTTTAACCTACAGCTCAGGATGGATGCTTTATTCCCAGGTTTACACCAAAGAAAAAGTTCAAGACATTTGGCTTCCCTAAAAGACACCAGACACTTGCTAGTTATCTACAAGGCTAACTTGGAAAACATCCTCAAAATGCAAGGGAAATAGCTAGGGTATGCCTGTCTGAGACAGCATACACTACTTTTACCCTTATTGGGGAATGAAGGTATATGTTTCCTTCAACAGAAAGTCAGTCTGCCACAGGCCACTCAGGCAGTGGTAAGGATGGGGTAGGAAACAGACTGCAGTCCCCTCAGCTGTAAAACACTTTGGTAAGACTTCCAGAACTACAAAGAACAAGGAAGTTAAACGTTTAAATTGGAGTCGGGAATCCTGCTGTGGCAGGGGGGTTGGACTAGATGATCTTTCGAGGTCCCTTCCAACTCCTAATATTCTATGATTCTATGATTCTTTAACGTGTGCCTGAAGACAATTCAAAGTCCACTAGTTTAAAAATACCCATGTCAAGCTTTGTTCCTATGAGGCCTCCTGAACTTTAAAATACTTCACATGCTCCCTGCCAACTCATTATTCCTAACCCAACAGAAGTTTACCTCAGTTTACCTCACCCCCCTTCAAGATAATGCTCCTGTAACCACACAATTTATTTGCATTACAGAACCATCCAACATTCCAGACTACCTAGAATGTTCATGACTCGTGTCTTGAAGAAAGTCACTACAGGCAGAAAGGCCAACACGTGAGCTCAAGGAACCAGAATTAGCATCCTGACGTTCAGCTCTTACATGGAGAGCATATATCCAAATATGAATTTTTATTCAGAGTTATTTTTAAAGTACTCCAATGTCAAACAAGACATACTGTGGCTTTTTAGACACTTCTCCCTCAAAACAGTTCCTCCCTCTCCAATCATCTCCAGCATAGAAATGACCACCCACTCCTCCAACCACAGCAGAAGCCTGGGAATTCAAACAACAGGAGAGAAACTTTAGTTTGCTATTTTCTGCAATCCTACATCTACCTTCCAGCTGGACCAGATGATGGTATTTGCTCTTACATGGATGTTCTGCAATGAAAGGATGCAGAAAGACATTAAAATAGATGTTAACAAGAATAAAACAACCGGTTGTCTGGGCAATTAAGAGGTATACTACTTGCAGTTTACACATAAGCCAGTCTTCCCTGCTTCACCTGGTGTTCAAGATTTCAAACTATCTTATTAGGACAGACAAGAGTGAGGAGTTGCCTGTAGTGGTGGCAGCAGCTGGCACTCCCTGGGCTATTGTTTATACCTGTTCCCATAGCAACCAATTTGACACTGCAGAAGAAAAACACAAGCAAAGCCAACTGCAGAAGCTGGGCTCAAGCACAATAGCTTATGCTGCTTTTAATACATGAGGGGAAAGATGAGGGTCCCTGAACTATATACCAAGATATATTCTTCACTCAGTTTGCAGCTCCCTTAGAAAAAAACCTATTCATTCCAAACTACTAACTTGAGACTGTAACATGAAATGACAAGCTTGAATATTACTGGTAGCTACCCAAGTAAGATCCTAACAGAACCAGTTAGGTTAATATATACCAAGACAATTGTTCAATAGGTGAGGAGCTAGACCTGCTTTAGAGGCACAGCAGAGAAGTTTTTATATCAAGATTAATCTGTTAGCCTGTATCATCTGTCAACCTGTCAGTCAGGACCTGTGTGATGGACAAAAGCTCACTTCTCACTGTCCCAAAGGAATCTGACAAGTTCTGTACCTGACTCAAAGTTGTTTCCTTTATAACTGCTCCTTCAAGAGGAAAACTTCGTTTACTTTCCTCTGGTAGGCAGCAAATTGGCAAAGTAAGATTACACAGACAGAGTAAGGAATCTGAAGTCAAACAGTCTCTGCACTATCCTTCAAGACTACTGGAGATAGATTCATTTAAAAACCCTATCTTCAGAGGCCCCTTTGTCTCCTGAACTCAGAGATACTTGAAGGTTACAGTTTGACACAGAAGTGTGATTACAAAGCACACTGCTCCATCTTCAGTTACCTTAAGTACACCAAAGTACAAAACAAGTCTGCCTGGAATTTATCTTCCATCAGTATTTTAAATTTCTGCATCCTTCCTGTAAAGGGCCTGAAACTGATACAAGTTCACCATCTAGAAGTGGATGCAACTGACACTAGTTTTAATTGCCCAACATTCTAAGAAACTACACAGAACGAAATGCCTCATCAGTGTAAACTTTAAAAAACTAATACAAGAATTTAGTTTTCAGATAAAACTAAGAGGCACCTTTAAGAAGCAGCATCCAGAAAAGGCTGGTTCTGAAGACAAGTCCTTACATGGATAGCCTCCAAGCAGTTTGAACTCCACTACAGTTTTCAGTTACTTCCAAGAGGAAAAAAAAAAAAAAAAAAAGAGAACAGTAAAAACCACTCAAGTTCAAATTCTCCTCTATCAGTCAATGCTCCTCCATTTTGTCACCACAGGCAAGTTTCCAGCAGTTCCTTTTATCTATGAAGGCCACCTTAAAAAAACCTCCTGCAAGGAGGCCACTTGTTTAAATCTTCTTGGAAAGTTTCACTCAGCCACATCTGTCAGTGTTTTCCACAGCTCAGATGTGTTACACAAAGCAGCTTGTTCCTGCATCCCCCATCTTTACATACCAGAACTAGGCTTCTGCCTCACCAGGACAAGAAAAGTAATAACAGAAAACAAACTACAACTCTGGCCTCTTATAGCATTTCTGAGTCAGGTCAAATTCTGGAAGATATGGTAAGCCACTGCCTCAGACTGGGTTCCAAAACTGAAGAAACAAGTCCAGTTGCCTCAAACCTTGCGTATCTACTCAAGAGAGAACCACAGAACCATGGAACCACAGAACTATAGAACTGCTCAGGTTGGAAGGGACCTTAAGGATCATCTAGTTCCAACCCCCCGGCCATGGGCAGGGATGCCACATGCACTAGACCAGGTCATCCAGGGCCACATCCAGCCTGGCCTTAAACACTGCCAGGGATGTAGTAGTCATTTACCTGAACTCATTCTACAGCATTCCAGAACTGTAGTGTAGAACTGAAATCACGTTCCAGCTGTTCAGCAAAATGCTATGAAGAATGAATTTTAGACTTTGTTCTGTATCATCACCCTACTACCAAAGATCACAGGCTGACAACAGCTCAAAGATCTAAGTGAGGGGTGCCACCACAGTGGTTTCCTAGGTCAGGTTTGAAGCTTTTGAGTGCAATTTTAGCACCAAACTTCAAAGTGACAAAGTTTGCCTGTGACTGTTCCAGTGACATGTGAAACTCTGAAGTTTCTCATATCAAACTTCGAAGTGGAAGATCATGTCTGTCTGTAGCTTTACATTTAATACACATGCAGAACTTTTAAAAACAGGATAGGTGCTATTAATCTCCAGTCTTCATGCACAAGTTTCAATATCCCTGTCTGTTTTACTAGCCCACCTAGACCCGATGATGGAAAGAATAACCACTAGGTCCACTGTAATGCTCCTTACTTTATGGCTTTTCACCCAAATACCCTCTGATGAAGTTTGTTTTAACAAACTCAAGTACAACTAACTTGGCTCCTTAGAGCAGAAAGGAAGCAAAACTTCACCTCTAAGACTACTCACTAGTCTCCTTGGTACTAGCAGTTCCTTAGAATTTAACAGTCCAACATAACAATGACAACAATCCTCATCATACTTACCAGGTGCTTCTTTTGATCTACAAGTATGGCTCCCTTTCACTATTAACAGGACTTCACTCCTTCAATCAAAGGACAGACTAGATAAAAAGCACTGCTAAAGTCAGCATACTTAACTGCTCTTTGGCAAATCAGCTCTATCAAAGAGGCAAACGTTGAGAAATCAGCCATTTCGTTCCAGGCTACTGATGACCAAACCTACAATACCACACCTCAATTTGACAAGCCAGTCCACAGACAGGCTGAACATGGCAAAACACCTGCAAAATAGGCAGCAGGGCTCTGCTTCCCTATAAGATAAAGAAATACAAAGGCAAAAAGTACTGCTAACAGAAGTGCTACCACTTAGTTTCAGAAGACAAGTCAAAATATTACTCATTTAAAGAGAAATGCTACCTATGAGGAATTTATTTCCCAAGAAGCATGTTTTAATTCTTGAATATGGGATCTGTGACTGTCAGCAAAGTTACTCAGTATTCAGCTGCATGAACCTCTACATCTATAACATGAAAACATGCTGCCTGCATGCTCTCATCTCCAGCTTTTGTGCTCACTAGAGAAAACACAAAATTAAGCATCCTGACCACTAGGTAACAATACCCCAATTCTGAAAGAAAGCAGTTTGAAACTGCAAGAAAACCCTGCAGGAGTGGAAAGCCAAGCTCTGTGCTCCACCTGGGTCCCTTCAATACATTCCACAGCCAAATTGCTCCAAGAATGCTGAACATTAACTAAAACTCAAGAACTTGGATCCCTATCGCAAGGCCAGAAGGCAGGTCAAAGAGACAGCACGACTTTGATTACACTAGTGAGTCTTAGATAGCTTCACTGATACAAATCATGAGGAGAGCAAAAGCTGATCACAGAAGTGACCAGCACTTTCTGCCTACCATACTATATGCACATTCTACCACCTTCCTTTTTCATTGCTATATGTACAAAGTTTTAAACATCAGCAACACGTGAACTTTTTAAACTAAAAATTTCAGTCCATACATTAAAAAAAAAAAGAGATTTTTTTTTTAAAAAAAGGAGGTCAGGCCTGTAACTCACAAGGCTGTTGCAGAGCCCTGGCAAACTCATTCACTTTGAAGACAGATGCAGGATTGCTTCTCTAGACAAGTTTCCACCGAGGCAAAAAACATGGACTAGGCAACCATGAGACTGTGCGGCAGTAGGATCTTACTAAGTGCTAAAATTCAAATGAAACCCACTATTAAGTTTAGTTATTCCTTATAACAATTCTGGATATGAAATGACTAACAGTGGTTACTCGAGAACTATGTCTGACAGGAACTTAAATAAAAGACTGCTCCTGTAGTCCGTGATCTGTAGATGTCACCGTCTATTTTTCCTATCCATTTATAGGTCACATTTGGATTTGGAGCAGGCCACCATCCATGCCTGTGGTCGGAGACAAATAGTTACAACACCTCGACCCTCTGGTCTCCGGCCGCGCCTCACACGTGGGGAGCCGCGTGGTGTGCCCAGGCCCCTCCGCCACCGCTCCACCAGCCTCCCCGCTCGGCCACAAGGGAACAAGTTTTGCGGAATTTTAAAAAAAGCAATTAGAAAGAAAAAGAAAAACACACACTTTCATTTTAGTCCACTTCCACCCAGTCCCCGGGCTCACCAGACCTTCTCCCCAAACCTACCGCAGTCGCTCACCCCCAGGGAAGTTAAGTCACACACGCCAAACCGCGCACGGACATGGCAGCAGGCCACTTCCCCCTCTCCACAAGGCCAGGCCGGCCACGTGGAGCCTTATCCCCGACCCCCACACCGCCCCCGCACTGCAGGCCTAGCCGGCGGAACACGCCGCCGCGGCCACCGCCAAACTCCGGCCAAAATGCTGAGCACCGACGCCGACCCGCAGGGCTCAGGAGAAAACTGTTCCCGGGTCGCGCCTAGCCTAACTCAGCGGCCAAGGGTAACCTACCCCCGTCCCAGCGCTCCCGTCTGCCTCCTACCCAAGCAGCGCAGGCTCCCTCCGCGCCTCCCGGAACCCGCCAGAACCTGACTCACCGGCCGCCTCCGCCCTCCCTCGCAGGGCCGCTGAGCCCCCATGCCCCCCATTCACCTCCCTCCTCCCACCCCCAGACACTCAGGCCAGCGAATCGCGCCCAAGCCCCGGCAGGCCGCTCGGCGCCACTTTCCCGCGCACTAGGCCGGAGTGCGCCAGCGCCATCATTCCTCCGTGCTATGCCTCCGCTCCCCATTCCTGGCCCCAGCAGCTCCCCTTGCCGCCAGGGCCGACTCGGCGGTTACCTGCGGACTCTCGACTCCGCTGCGGCTGTAGCCCGCCTGGACAACTGTAAACCCCGCTCGCCGCGGCTCTGCCCACCTGCTCCGACTCCGTTCTGGCTGCGCCACACGCGGTTTGCACACGGCCCCAAACCCACTCCCTCTCCGAATCACCTCACCCCTCCCTACTACTCTGCGCACGGCTCACTGAAGTTCACCTCTCAGCCAATGTGCGCGCACCTCCTTTCGGGGGGAACCAATTGGAGCTGTGGATGGGAACACCCAACCAGTGCGGCGGAATGGTGGGAGGGGCTCCGCCTCCCGGCCCTGTCCGGTCTCCAGGCTGCGTGCTGTCGGACGGGGGGTGTGAGGGGTGGTTGTCTGGTGGCTGCAGGACGGGACGGTTGTGATCAGGCTCTGCGGCACCTCCCTGCCCTTCGTGCCGTGACTCACCACCCAGGCAGCTCCGGCTTCCTTCCTGCGCCTCCCCCTCCCCCGTGCCGGGCGCTCTAGCGAAAGGCGTAGCGCTCCGACGTCCGCCTGACGCTTCAGGCGACAGGGGTCGCGGGGCTGACCTGCCGGTGATGTGCCGCAGGAGGAGGGCGCTGGGAAACGGCGCATCCGCTCTGCCGTTCACCGCGGGATTTCAACCCGCCTTGCGGAACGGGGGGACGGCAAAGCAGCCGAGCGGCTGCTGATGTTGGTTTGGCGCCTTGGGGAAATAGGTTCAGCCTCACGCAGAATCCAACGGGATGGGTCTCCCCGCTGCTGGCTCAGCTTAGGCAGCCGCCTGTCTACCTCTCCTCCCCGTCTGGTGTTGCCCTGCCTGTTCCCGCGCAACCTCCTCCATCTTAGCCGAGGGGTTGAGCTCGTTCCCCGCTCCTGTGTCCCGCCTTTGCTCCTCACGCCGACGCGGGCAACCCGCGGGCTTCTTGGCGGACGCACCGCATTGCCGCTGGCCTCGGCTCTGCCTATCTCCAGATGCCTAAACTACACCTTGGGTCGGACTCGCGGTTGCCCTCAGTCCCCGAGCAACCGCACTCACCCACTGACCCCAGAACTCTCTCAGCCGCTTTCCCGCTCCCGCCGCTACCCGGCCGGGGGGGCACTGTGTGAGGCTGCCGGGACAAGCCCTGAGGCATCCCGACTGGGGGCTGAGGGGAGGAGTGCAGGGGCAGCCAGACACGGCCCCAAGCAGCGGCCGCCATCTTGACAGGGCGGCTTGGCTCTCGGCCTGCCGGCAGCGCCAGGAAATGGTGGACACAGGGCTCGGACACGCTGGGTTTTGGTGCTGGAGGTCGGGAATGAACCCTCAGTTTTTAACCAGGCTCCTGTAGCTGTCTTACTGCTGACGAGGACGGCAGTTAACGAGGCTTCTGATATTACCGCGTATTACAGCCAAAAGGCATAAGAAGGAAAATGTTGTGAGGTTGGTTGGTTTGGTTTCAATTGAATCGCTGAACAAAATTTACTGCTTTAGAATCTGCCTTGCACAAATCTCAAATGTACTACTCTGAATCCTCTCCCACAGAGTTCCCTTAACTCCCTCAGAGTTCCTTAGGCACTTTGTAAAAGTAATTAACGACTAAGTATTGCACCCAAACCACTGCTACGTGCATGTCCTAGGAAGCACAGTACACAATCCCAATCCACAATCACTCTATTCATTTGCCTGCCCTTGTGTCATTTAAAACTCCACCCTTTCAACTTCATGTCGAAATGTCTTTCCTTTCCTGCTTGTCAGTTACAAGAGCAGGAAAGCACTACCGGACCCCGGGGGTGGGGAATAAAATGTCACGGAATCATAGAATGGTTTGAGTTGGGAGGGATCTGGAAAGATCACCTAGTCCAAGCCCTCTGCCATGGGCAGGGACAGCTTCAAGTAGATCAGGCCAGTGTGAGGCTGATGGTGGAGTCACTTTGGATTGACCTTTCCTCAAGCTGTAAATCTAATATTATAGCACTGTAGTTAGGTTCCTTTTATTAGACTGTGAGTAACAACGTATGTCTTTTCCTCTGTGTTGTTAAGTGAAGTTCATTTAAGATGGACTTCACTTGGTTTGGTTTGTCTTTTCTGTCCTGTATCTGTGTGTGGTTTGTGTTTTGTAATATGCAGCATTTTTTACAGAACTAAACCAGGCTGGATTGCCTCAGCATGGAGGTTCCAAAGGGGGACAAGCCTTTCAGGCCTTAGTCTGTTATACTATAGTGTCTTACTAAAAATTTTGCCAGCTTTCATGCTGGTATTTGTTCTGCAGCAATGTAAAATCATCAACGTTTCCAGTGAGCTTTGAGCTCATAATAACTTTTCATCCCATTAATTACTTTTTTCATCTCTACTGTCAGCATTCTTTTCATGGCCTTTGGCTGCCTTAGAGACATGACAATTCTGTTCACATGTAGTTGTACTTCTAGTTTTAATTACTCTGTTCAGGGAAGAGAAGTAGTGTGTCACTAAGGAAGTGCTTAAAGCTTCTAAATCATGAGTGTACCTCACTGCATTAAAAAAAACCCCCCAAAACAACAAACCCCCAAACAAACAAACAAACCCCCTTTTTTTATTATTATTTTGCTGGTTGTACTTTTGGTACTGCCCATCAGGCTTTGGTGGCAAACTGTAGATTATGGTTATCAGAAGTTCTTGTGACTGATACAGCCAGTAGATTTCCCTGAACAAATCCAAACTGTTTATTTGAAGGAGCTTCAAACCATATCCTGAACTCTCCCTGAGCTGAAATGGAAAGAGGGTTGCTAGGTTCTAGTATAATGGATGAAATTTTCCCCCAGCAAATAATAAGAGAATCTTCTAACAGCATTTGGTTTGTGAACTTTCCTCACGAATCAGTATCCTGTATCTCACTGAAGCTTGCAGTTCTCGTTCTGCAGGTTTCTCTGAGACTTAAGGCAAAGGATAGTCCTGCAGTTAGGGAGCAGGAGCGAGAGGCACGACATCTGTTCCTGGCTCCCTTCGTACTTCCCACAGACAACAAAGTATCCAGAAAACAACAAAGTATCCAAAAAAAAAAAAAAGTACAGTGTCTTTAAATTTCTTAGGAGGAAAAAAAAAAACCCCAAACAATTCTCTGTCACTTCCAGACTTCTCTCCCGTGTCATTTCTGCCCCCAAATTCCAAGCCTGTAAAACAACTTATGAATAACGATGCTCCAAGGAGCTCAAGTACAGTAAGAGTTGAAGGTAATCTATTGTTTCAGCAATATATCTTTCCTAATGCAGACAGTTCTTAGAAGTGTTGGGTGAAGAGCCAAATCATTTTAAGACCAAATAAAACAACAAATCACATTTTGCAGCCAATGTTCTTGCATTGTTTTCCTCTGAGTGGCTGGATGTGTGGGCAGAAAGCTCTTTCAGTTGCTGGGCAATTGTCATTGCTTCTCAGCCACTTTATTGTTCAAGTAAATCTTACTTTATTTTATAGGTGGGGTTTCTCAAAACCAAGGAGACCTAAAATAACCACTATGGATCCTAAGTGTTCAAAAAAAGTAACTGCTTTTGGAGTGTGGCTTAGTTGAAAAGAACTTTGTCAGCAGCAGTTTCAGAATGAGTGGTAGCAGTTGCCTGCTCCTTCCCCCATCCTCAACCATTCATTTCCCCTGGCAGGAGGCTGCAGCAGAGCAGGAACACACACACCCAGCTTTGCACAGTTCTGCCCCTGAATGCTTTGCCATGGCCTCTGCAGGAAATTTAATTCCAAACAACAAAGGGGGAATCTGTTTGTTTTTAAAGACTGGCCAGTGCCGTTATCCCCCGGGGGTCGATAGATCCCTTGGGACATTCTGTGTTACAGTGTCGAGTCAGAGAAACATGTTTTACCTGGTTTCAGCCCAGCGGGTCAGCAGCCTCCACTAAAGTTACCTGTGCAAAAAGAGAATCATCTGCTGCTGAAGGAGTCTTTAAAGTCTACTCTATATTTCCTTAAAGAGGTCATGGTCAGCTGTCTTTTGAAAAGAGGCTGGATAAGCACAGTGAAATCAGCTGGCATAGTGAGGAAGGAAAGGCTGACCCTGGTTAATACTTAGCCATAGAAATGACAGGTCAGGAAGCTTCAGTGGTGATCTTAAGAGACCTAGGAAATGTAAAAGGCATTATCCCCTGGAAGATACAACAGATAACAGGAGAGAACTGCATGCTTCTCCTAGAAAATACTCAAGCTTCATGGCTGAATTCTTCCATAGGCTCATCTAGCCATCTTTTGGAGAGTATGTCTACTCTACATTAACTACACACAGGCTTCTAGGGTAAAATTATTCTGGTTGAAGAGAAGCAATCATACAGACTGATTCCAGATGCTCAGCTGATTTTGATTTATTGTAATTAGCTGATGAGATTTCATGTAATTACTTAATGTCTATAATCCAAGAATGATTAGTTAGCTCATGGCTGTTGCACAGACATCCACAGTGAGAGTCAGGCAAAAAGAATTCATGTGCTAACTAAGAAGTCCAGCTACACAATCACCCTTCTAGTTCTCTAAAGAGAATGAAACCCTTAAATATATCTGAAAAACTACTCTGTGCTCTCTCCATATTTTTTAGAGACATATAAATATATGCAGCAATGTTTCTATGATTTGGCAGGGACCAGGGAGGGCCAGCTGCTCCCCAAGGGCAAGGAGCCAGGAACCAAACCTGATAGCAAGGTGTTAGGGCCCAACCCCACAGCATCCAGGCTGGGCAAGCTCAGGGGTGGCAGCCAGGGTCAGCCAGGAGTCTGGGTCATCAGACAAGCTCCTCATGAGGAGGCAGGTCTGAGGTGATGCCAGGAAGTCAATTTACATATCAAGGTCAGGTCCAGTGACAGTAAACAGAGGGAGATGCAGTCTGAGGATTGCCAGGCAAGTCCCTGGTGAAGCCAGCAAGACAAGGCACAGCTCAAGGAGGTCCATGGCCAGGCACAGACATGGCTGTAACACAGCTCAACATGGAGCTGGGGACCAGCACCCACAGCAAAGCTCAGGCAGGAGCTGAGGGCCAGGGCTGGGTTGGGCCCATGGGCAGGGGCATGGGTGGAAGCCCCAGGAAAAGCAGGTCAAAGCAATTAAAGCCTATTAGTACACTCATAGACTAGTATGTGTCTAAAATGTGCCCTTCAATGGGCCCAGTGGCTCAGCTGTGTCTGTGGGTGACTGCATTTGATTTTCCACTGATGATACCCTAGGCAGGCTATTGAAGTGTGCAACAAAGTTTATAAATGAATGAAACTGTGGATTCAGAATGTCCTGTGGAAGAAACAGTTAGAGCCTAGATGGGGTGAAGAGGGGCAGAACTCTTCAGGACTCAGTTAGGGCAAATGCCTTAGGCAGCAGGTTGGTGTCACATGAAAGTGGGAAGATGCTGTCTGCATATGAACTTGCCATGAGGTCATACCCAGCATAACCAATGGCCTGTGAACCAGACTGAGACACAGTGAGAAAATGTCTGAATAAATATTCTCTACAGCATGTTCTTTGGCATGGGAAAAACCACACAACCCTCATTTTGCTCTTCTTTCCAAGCAACCTATGCAATACCTCCCAACTGCTCAGTATCCTGGAGCATTTTGCACTGTTTCCATCTCCAGCCTTTCATCTCCTTTACCACACTGGCAGCTGAACCATTGAGCCAGCTGTTAAGCTGACTAGAGTGTTAAAAGTGACACTAATATTTGATGGTTGGTATGACACTTATAAGAACTATTCTGGAGCAGTCCTCACTGAAGCATACCTCTAAGGCTACACACATAAAAAAGGCTGAAGAGTAACTCTATATAACCTGAAGTGTGAAGCAGTTTAAGCACTATACCTTGATAATAAAAGTAGATATTTACATGTACACTGGCTTGATGGAGTTCTGCTCTCCCCCTAACATGGGATATTCGACTAAAGGGTCAGATTTTATAGTGCTGCAGCTTCTATTTTTGTGCAGTGCCCTAAGGTTAAATGTTACAATGTAAAGGGAAGGTCAAGAGGTGCCTGTGATTGTAGCAGGGAATGCACTGAAGCACACTAACGTGTGTTATCAGCTGTCTGCTCCCCAGGCATCTGCTGCAGTCAATCTGCAGCCCTGGGGGCTTGCTTGCTTGCTTGCTTTCAAATGCTTTTCTCACTTCTACTGATTTACACAAGTGATTCCAAAACTTCAGTTTTGCTGAGTAGGAGCCAGGGGCAGAAGATTTCTAGGTAGTGTTTTATTCCAATTACAGCTGAAAATAGTAATTTTTCATTTAAGATGACTGGAATATATGAGCCTGAGCCTTCCATGGTGTAAGCATCTGTAGAATGCTGATGCAGTTCTGTTGGATTCATCAGGGTGCCTCCTGATCTGTGACTCCACAGATCCAATGGCTAAGACTTTTCTTTGCTGGGCACTCATCCTGAACAGTGTAGAACAGATGATGAAGTCTACACTTGAGATTCACACTCAGCCCATCATGTATCAGCATCAGTTTGCTGTCAGGCAACAGCACCTGGGCAGCAGAGATTTTCCCTTGTTTAGAGAGCATCCCCACATGGCTACCCCAGTTAGCTCTGGGGAAGGAAGAGATTCTTAGGGAACAAATTGTATGTCAAGAATGCAGTGGCAGCCCAGAGGTATCCAGATGCTAGAACAGTTTTCTTCTACAGCTTTCAAGAAGCAAGTGGAAGCAGAGAAACTAGACTGTTGTAACTTGTCTGCAAGAGCCTGGAAAAGAAGCTCAAAACAAAGCTGCCTTGTCCTCTCACACTGCCACCTCTCCCCAGCATGGGGTTCCTAACCTAGTCTGGATGCAGTGATACTCAGCTTGCATCCAAAAATGAAATGGATTCTTTATCTGTACTTGACCAGACTCCAGATGATTTCACTGAGAGGAGCCTGAGTAAGAACTTGGCTGGAGGTGGAGCCCAGGCTTTGCAGTGTTTATTTATTCAATATATCCCACTTGGTGTCCTGTTTGCAGCCTGCCAAAGCAAAAAGGGATTCAAACCATTTCTTTCCCCCCCTGCATCTCATTACTGAAATGATGAGTAGAACCTTTTTTCCCCCCTCTGCATTATTCCTGGAATAATCTGTCAAGCAAGCAGTGGAGTTGTTTCACCTCAGCACAATCTTTGCCAAGAAAGATTTAGCAGCATGTTAATTTAATGGAAAATACTATAGCCACATTCCTTGTAGACATAAATTCTGTCTAGAAAGGTAGGCATCTCATGGGAACAAAAGTTTGTGTTAGTATTACAGAGATTTATCTGCTTTATTGATTTTCCCAGTGTGGTGGTTTACCTGAAATAGTGCAGAGCATATATGAGAATCAGACAATCACCAGAGTTGGAAGGAACATTCAACATCATCTAGTTCCAACCCCCCCTGCCTGCCAGGGACACCCCCCACTAGATCAGGTTGCCCACAGTCCCATCCAGCCTGGCCTTAAAGGCTTCCAGGGATGGAGCTTCCACAGCCTCTCTGGGCAACCTGTGCCAGTGTCTCCCCACCCTAACAGTGAAGAACTTCCTCCTAATATCTAACCTAAATCTCCCCTCCTCTAGTTTGCATCCATTCCCCCTAGTCCTATCAGTCCCTGACATCTTAAAAGTCCCTTCCCAGCTTTCTTGCAGCCCCCTTCAGATCCTGGAAGGCCACAAGAAAGTCTCCTGGGAGCCTTCTCTTCTCCAGGCTGAAAAAGAAGGAGTGAGCCAAGTGGAGTTATCCCAGCTCTTATTGAACCATGGATATAAAAATGACAGGGTCCTTTCAGCCTCATTAAATGTGAAGCAGCAGTACAAACATAATGATCACAAGTACTGTTCTGATAAATAAAAAGGTGATTTTAAAACAAAAGTTCAGTTAAAGCTGTGCAAAGCCAGGCTAGGGAGTAAGCCTGTCAGGAAGGGACAGCCTAAACAACTGTCAGCCAAGGCAGAAATGAGCTGAAAAATGTAAACATTATCAACAAGAAGAAGATAAGTGAATTCTGGGGTCATTTCTACCACCTGGCAAAGGAAAACAACCACTCTCTACCAACAGAGATGAGAAACCATTCTCTAGTTCCTGGAATATTTGTATGTGCTAAAAATAGGCATGTTTCACTTCAGTTGCATGAGGAACTACAAGCTGAGAATGAGTAGAAGGTGATAAAAATGTGCTTGGCTTGAAGGGAGAAAAAAGCATCAGGGCAGATGCATCAGAGTTCTGATGGAGATGTGGATGTTAGCTGTTCTGCAGGGCTGAGTTAATGGAGTTGCTTTAATTGTGTGATAAGCTAGATGTTAAAGCAGTAACAGAGGTGAGGCAATGTTAAAGGCTGAAGGAAGCCCAGATGCCGTGGGGTTTACCAGCAGTGCAAACATAAGGTCTTGGGAACTGTAAAGGTGAAGATTTCCAAGTGAAAACTCACAATTAATCCTGGCTTCCACTCTTTCTGAGTCAATTAGATAGAAATGAAACCACACTGACTTCACAGGAGAGACAGGGACCTGGGGGAGCAAGGCCAGAGGAGGCCACAGAAATGATCAGAGGGCTGCAACCCCTCTCCTGTGAGGCCAGGCTGAGAGAGTTGGGGTTGTTCAGCCTGGAGAAGAGAAGGCTCCAGGGAGACCTTAGTGCAGCCTTGCAGGGGGCCCTGGGGGAGAGCTGGAAGAACACTGTAGAAGTAGAGTCATGTAAGAAAATGATGCAGAAATGGGATTTTCTTTACAGCATTTGTTATTCAATAAAATGAAGCAAAAAGCCTCTCTTTGCTCAAAAAAATGGTTTGTTTTTCCTCACTGGTGTCCTACATGCTGATATTTTGGTAATTAAATATATGAGAACTCATCTGAGCCCCAGATTATTAAAGCAGCAGCTTTAATAGGTACATTTCCCAGTAAAGTAATCTTTAAAACAATTCTTCCTTTAAGATTCAGGCAACTGAGAGTCTAGGCATAATTATATCATCAACATCCATCTCCTAGGTTGGTCATACTGAGGGAACAAGTCACCTAGAAGGATGTTTTATCCCTGTGAGCCTGAAAAGGGCACAGTACTGGTGTGTAGCAAAGGATAGGAAAAAGGAGGTTGTATGTGAAATGAAGAGAAAAGTCAGATTCCCCTGGAAAATGAAGAATAAATAGAATTAACTTCTTGCTGGCTTTGAAGAGTGGAGGCATTACATGTTTTTCTCTTCAGTGTGTACCTGGATGAAACACATTATAGCTGCTAGGGTCATGGTTGTTGTCTTGGAAGCAGGTCTCAGTAAGCTTCTCAGTGGGAGAAGTGATATAAGTGATATCAAATGGAAAGTACATCAGGAATGTGTTTTCATTTTTGGAGGTGGGAATGGCCTTGGGTGTTGCCTGATCCTTCTTCCACTGTTACCAACTTTCCTACAGTGACTAAGGTTGACACTGAAACATTCAGCAACAAATACATTCATTAGTCAACTTGATGAACAGGTTTGTGGTCATGAAACTCCTGCCAACCTAGCTGGGTGATTAAAAGCTCCATGCATGGGGTTTGAAATGGAGACTTGAAATGCAGGACCTCCACTCTACCTCTGACTGGCCCTTGCTGTCTGTACATCTGCAAGTTGTGTTGGAGTTGGTCCTGATGACTGAAATCTCCTAGCCATGACCAGTGTTTCTTCATGGAGCTGAGAGTCTGTGCTTCCTAAAGGCAATGGATTCCAGCAAGTCTGGACAGGTTTGCAGTTTGAAGGCAGAACAGGGAGGTGTGTTCATCAAACAGCTCATCATTCCTCATCTGCTGGACAGAGAAATCTTCTCCTCTTGTATGTGTGTAAAGGGAAGGTCTGTGTGAGCTTTTCCATTAAATCTTCATTTAATGCAATGAAACCTTTCTCTCCTAAGACAGGAAAGTGCCTTTGGGCTGGGCCATTCCTACTGGGGAATATCATTGTTAATCCTTCAGGCCCACATACCTGAGCACTCAGACTGCTGGAAATGTGGCTGAGGAATGTTGATTATTCATGTGAATTTAGGGATTTAGGAATTGCAATAGCCTTTAGTGAAATAATTCTATGCTGTTGTTTTCCCAGCCTCTTTGGGGTGCCTGGAGGTTGCATGCCAAAAGAATGTTTACCTTGTTGGAAAAGCTGGGAGATGGACAAGGAGACAGGAGCCTACAGGGAAGGGAAAGGACAGTTCCATGGCTCTGAGAACTAAGCATTGTCCCAGGTAACTGAATTCTGTCTGTGTTTGACCACCTGCATAATACCAGCCAGGTCACATAGACTAAACTTCTCACAGGTGGTGACTAAGTGTATCTGCCTCATTTTCAAAGGCTATATTTGAGACACCCAGATGTGAGGAATGACCACAGTTGTAGGCAAGTCTTAACCCAAAGCACAGGAGCTCTGCAATTATCAGAAAAGAGGTCACAGGAACTTCTTCTAAGCCAAGGCTCATCCTTGGAAATAGTTGAATCAGTTATGTTAAGTTGCCCAAATGCAAACTGTGTGTCTAGCCAGGAGGGGAAGACATTCATCTTGAAAAATGTATGGAAGTTGTCAAAATTTGGCAGGGTCACAGGCAACCCATCACAGAGTCTTCTAGAGGAAAACACTGGTAGATTCTACCTGGTACTCTCTCCCTCTTTGGACAACCTCTAGACAGACAGAGGAGCCAGTGGGAGAGATGCCAAAGTGAGGAAGACAGGGAAATGACTGTCTTTCCAGTTTGAGAATTTACATCATTGATACACAGGCTAGACAACAAGGGTTTAAAGAATGTGAGAGACTCACACAAGTGTCTCTGTGCTAATCACTCCTTTGCAACAGGGGTTGCTCAAGTACATTTCCTCCTAGTACAGATCCTAAAAACCATTTAAATGCCCTGCCTGCTTCTAAAAGCAGCACTAACCTCCGTATGTGCTTCACACACTGCCCCAGCCTGCCTTTAAGTCTAAGTCTACTGAGCCTTTCATTTGCAAAAGTCCTTTCTGAAACCTACCCCAGTCCAGAAGAGAGGAGTTGTGCAAACTGCTCAGCACCTCCTCAGCCCTGAGGTTCTGACTTCATCCATTGCAGTCAGCCTTTCTGAGCCCTGGCTGTGCTGCTGACCTCAGCAGGATCGCGGCACCTCGCTACTGCCTGACGTACTTGTTGATATTATTCTTACTCCTCCTCCACCTCCACCTCTCTCAAACATTCTAGTTCCTAGCACAGTCTTAGCTGACATCAGCAGCTACTTCCAGTTGCATGGGTAAGGTGAAAGGGCTGAGGAAACTCACCTGAGACTGTGTCATAGAGATCAGTGTTCACAGAGTTATGATTCCTCTGCCACCTTGGCACTGCCCACTCTTCTATGTGGATCTCATGTGGAGCTTAGAGGTTTTCATGAGAGCTTGCAAGACCCCAAAGCTTTGCTTTGTTTAGCTTTCTTTATAGAGAATAACTCCATAGAAAAATGACTCCCAGGTAATTATTCTGGAGTACTTGGAGACTGATCAAATGCAGTGCAAGTCAAGGATTTTCTGCCTATTTATTGCAGTGTGACTGGAAACACAGAGTCCTTGGCAATACTGACCCTAAATCTGAAACTCCTGTTTTGTTTTTAATATTTGGCACTTCTTTTTCTGGGCTTTACACTGAAACTTGGGAAAACAATGCTTGTGGAAAAGGGGGGAGTGAAACCTGCAAGAAGTGACTGAGCAAAGGCAGGGGAATCCCCCTGTGGAAACCAGCCTACCTCCTTTCATGCCTCTGAGAATCAGGTCACTGTCCACATGTCACATCCTTTACTTTGAGCTGCCCCTGAAAACAAGCCATTTATTTCTGAAAAACTAGGAGAGAGGACACTGAGAGACTGTCTCTAGCTAGCCACTGCCTTCCCCACCTAGAGTGGGTTTAAACAAGCAGGCTAAAATCACACCCAGTTAAGGAAATAACTTTCAAGTGTTCTCCTAAAACACAAGCCAGCTTATTTTTATTACTATATCCCAGGAAGCTACTAGTTTAATCAGGTCAACATTTTGCACTTGTGCTTGAGAGTGTGCCTGGATCAGAGAAGCCCTTTTGTATCTGCACAGTGACAAGGCAGAGGCCACACAGTGCATGAGGTGACAGTGGTCTGTGCAGGAGGAGACTCAGGCAGTGCCAGGGCCATTTCACCCTCTTCATGCTGGGTAGAATAGGATGTGTGAATTCCAAAGGATCTCATTTCAAGTTAACTCCATATTTATACTCCTGGTGCTCATCTGTTGCACCCAGAAAAGACCATCTGAAAAATGTGATCCCTGTTAGTAGTGGCTAAAAGGCTCATTCAGCTCATCAAGCAGAGCAAGCAAAATGCTTACTGGCAGGAACAACAGCTGTATGCTTGACCTTTACCCATTCTCTCTTTTCTGGCTTCACATTCAGGAGCAGGCTCAATGCATTCTTGGGAGGCATGTATTCAGGAGGAGAGGGCTATTTTTATTCACCCTGTGGTTTCTCAGCCTAGTGGGTCTTTAGGAATATTTCCTTTCACATCAAGCCCTCTAAGCATTTTACAGAGCATAGTCTGCTCTGGGAAGTCAGGACATTTGAATTCATGTTCTGAAGTTCTCTCATGACTCAGAATGTAATGTGCAGAAGGCAGATAGCACAGTGGATGAGGAGAGCAAATGCAGACTCTGTAGCCCTGCTGAAGCTATTACCAGAGTATTGTACATTTTTCCATGCACCCAAATGAAACTCTTTAGACAAGCAAAGTAACCCAAAACCATCTGGCACCAGAATTTGGGATTTCATGATGCTTTAATACAAACCATGTGAGCAGGATGTCCAGAGTGCCTGTGTCAGTGCCTTGAATCAATACATGGAGAAAAAGATGAGCTTGGCAAGAGTTTTGTCTGGTTTACATTACATCCAGCCAGTGAACACCTTACACCACTGCTGCTCAGCAAGGATAACTTCTGGATTACCTTCCTTGCCTGACACTTGCCACTTCACTCTGTCTGAACACAGAGAAACAACCAAGATCAGAGAGGAGGAGCTCAGACTACGAAGCCAGATGTACAACTCCAGCGTAAAGCTGAAGAGCCACAGGATTTCTCTTTCCATCTTGTTACTGAATGAGAGAATTTGTTACTATGGGTATGAAAGACCTATTTGGCCTGTGCTATGGAAGAGATGCTTCATCCTTTCCCTAGCTGTTCTCTTGAAGTGCTTTCCCACCCTACATTTCCATTGAATAAGCAAGGGGAATACCTATGACAAAGGGAAGCCAGGATCACTTTGAGTTCACTGTCCCTCTCTCCTCCTCTCAGGGCTGAATCCTACAATGAATCACCACTGGTAACCAGGCAAATGCTGGTTCTGCCTAATGGCAGCCCAGAATCCTCAGAAAACTGAGCAGGTAGCAGCCAAACTGACTCCTTATGCATTTAACAAGTAGAAACTCTCTGTCTCCTGACCGTGCCTCTCCAAAACGAGTCTCCTTCCCAAGAGAGATTCCAACCCCACCTGGAGGTGATCCTGGGCAAGCTGCTGTGGCTGCCCCTGCTTTAGCAGAGGGGTTGGACTGGGTGATCCCCAGAGGTCCCTTCCAACCCCTACCACGCTGGGATGCTGTGGCTATCTGTAACTCTGCAAGCCTTATCCCCCTGGGTTGTTTTCTCAAACTCTCTGGAGTTTTTCCTCTTTGTCCCTACCTCAAAGAATCCTTCCACAATTCCTGGTTGTCTATCCCTGCCAGCTTTCCTTTTCTCATACCCTCAGAGAACAAGCTATAGGGCATCAGTAGTATCCTGATGACAATATACTGTACTAGGATACTATACCAGTGGTAGATGACATTACTGCTAGGATACTAACTTTACCAAAAGTTAACTTTTAAAGGTACCAGTTAACTGGTAATTTGGTAGTGACTTTATTCCAAAAGAATTCTAAGTTCTGGCTTTCAGGTTAACACCTTGAAGTGTTTCGTTTTATTGCCTTTTTACCCAACTGTGTCTGCACATCTCTGAATAGCAAACCAGCTGCCAGTTTAGCATCCCCGGTGCCAGCCGATGCCTGATCCGTTTTGGGTGTGTTCCCCACCACTGCCAACCTTCCTGGCAGCCACAAGAGGGAGGACGTGACATGCTGTAGGCTGGAGCTTCCACTTTTACAAGGAAGTTACACTGCTTTACCTTACGATTCTATTTTAAACCAATTTAGGCAGAATCGGTGCCAGAAGTTGGCTGACATTTGTAGCCAGGTGTAAGAAGAGCTTAGTTTGGGTTGCCATAAACAGATTCCAAATGGACATAAACTAAACTAAGAGTCTTTACAGAAGTGTTTATACCAGTTTAACTGCCTTGCTTGAAACCTCCATGGAAGATTAAGCAGTGGGACTTTTGTGTTTGGGTAAACACTAAGCCTGAAATGCACTCATTTAGCCGAGAATAGGAATGACAAAGTTTGGTTTATCTTCAAAAGGAAACTGTGTACTGGATTCATCATCAGCTTCACACAGAGTCCCTCCTGAAGAAGAGACTCCTCATCTGTCTTGGATTGTTCCTATTTGAACATTTTGCATCGGTTTTTGTTGTTGATTCTGCTTCATAGGAACAATCTCTTAGCACTGGGGCATCCTGTGAATGCAGTGACACAGCTGGAGACAAGGGAGAAGAGATGTTCTAGCTCTGGTCTGTTTGAGGACTTTGCATTTCAAGCACAATTTGTAGCCAGCTCTCTAGAAGAAAATTGGCTTAACATTTGTTTTCATGGTGGTGCTGAGATGGTGTTGCTTCGTTTGCTTGCTGGGGTAGAGGGGGAATCAGCAGTCAGAACAATTCAATTGTGAAAGGTCTGGATCTGTAGGAGATCTCCTGAGTATTTTTTCCATCACTGGCTTCTCTCAGTTCAGGTTGCCTTGTTCCTCCCTTTCATACACTTCCTCCAAGGCTTTGTAATCTACATTGCCCCAAGGAAATGCAGCTGTCATGATGGTTCACAGATCAAAATTCAGCCTTTAATGTAGCTAAAGCTTGATCCATTAACTACTTTGAAGATTATGACCAAAGCCTTAAACTGGCATCTGAAATATGAAACTTCAGCAGGAGTTAATGAGGCCCAGGAAAGCTGCACAGGAGGCAGCTATTGTATCCAGTGTGATGTGATTCTGGAGAGAGACAAAACCAGCCAGCACTGCACCAGGAGTAAGAGGCAGGGCAAAGGAAAGCCTGAGACAGTCTGAAGCAAGATTAAAGATGAGTGATTTTAAAAGTAAGAAGGGAAGTTTTGACTGCAGTGTTAGAGACATAGAACCTGGCAAAGTCTGGAGGCTAGAGCAACGTGACCTTGCTCAGACTCACCAGAAGTGTGGCAGCAGCACTCATCATCTTTAGGAGTTACCCTGAGTGATGCAAACCACAGAGAGAGGTTGCCCTGGAAGCAGATGGATGAACAGTGCTACCCCCAGAATGCCCAGGAGCCACTTGACAGAGGGAGGCTTTAGTGATCTAAGTGGTGATAATCCAATTTGTACACCACTGGTCACATCAGCTGGCAGTACATGAAGGATGTGCACTCACAGCCCTAAAGCCAACCCTGTCCTGGGCTGCATCCCCAGCAGTGTGGCCAGCAGGATGAGGAAGGGGATTCTGCCTCTGCTCTGCTCTGGGGAAAATAATTTAGACTGAGAAGGGATGTAGCAGTGATAAGCACATGTTCCTACCTAAGTTAGAGTAGGAAAAGTACTTCAGTGCTTGAAACTGCTGTTAAAAATGTTGTACCTAGATGTTTAGCAGCACAGCACTAGAGTGCCAGAGGTGAGCATCCAGTTACAGTGGCTCTGACCTAGAGGAGAAAATGAGTGAGAGGGAGTCATCCACAGTATCCATTAAGCAGGATACATTTCAACATCAGCATAAAGAAAGATTCTAAGATTAAGGATAGACCAGTAGCCCAATGAGCTTCCACTGAATCAACATTTTCTGATGGAAAACTATCCTGGCTGGAAAAGTTTCAGGGAGCTCCAGTTGTTCCATTGAAAGTAGCAGTTATCACTTCTCCAGTTTAGAAATGCCAAGTGCTCATCATTGCTGGCTTTTGGAGTTGGCTATAATTCTAGATAGCATGCTGCTCTGTGACTCATTGGAACAGACCAATTGACAGAAAATGTTAGAGATTTAGGTATTAGAATGGTTCCATTCAGCATACACTTCATGGAGGCTCCTGCCACAGAAATACATCAACATTTTGTTGTCAAACAGCACTGCTTGTGCAATTCAGAGTCAAGTCACTGCAGCTGCTTTGTACTCTGCATATTCACTCTCCTCTGCTTTGCACATCAGGAGCTGAGTGAACAGATCTTCCTCTGGCTATGAAAGAGAACAGCCTAAAAAGAAAAAAAAAAAAAAAGAGAACAAAAAAGCCAAATTTAATCTTTTCAGCTGGGTGATATTCATGAAGAAACAAATCTTTCATCAGCTGACAGAGTAAAAATGGTGACAGCCTTCTTCCTATGATGTGTCCAAGGTTATCCTTTGGGCTTCCCCACCAAGTCAGGTAGGATTCAAAGAAAGAACAAATCTGAGATGGCAAGTCAGCACCCAATTGTTTTTTGTGATAGGAGGAGGGCTGAACCTGAGGCCCAAGGAATTTCTTCCTAGTTCTATACCCTAATTGGGACAACACTATAGATTAACTCAGTAACTGGGTTATTGTGAATGAAATAATCCCAGCAGAGTTAGTTCACAGCAGGTTGTTACTGCCAGAACAATTACATCACATCCAGGCACTCTGGACCCTTCTGTGAAGGGGCAGTTCACAGATGACTTCCAAGAAGTGAAGCTCTAATCTAGAATTAGATTTTAACTGCTTACTGGTAGTATTTTTGTTTTGACCAGGTGTTTGTTTTGCCTGGTGGTTTGGCAGCCAGAGCTGCTCTCTCACCCTGTAGCTGAGAAGCAAAATAAGAAGCACAACTCAATTTTGCTCCTTTACAGTGAGTGAGGTGTAGGTATAAAGGTAAAACCTCTCTGTGCTTGTTTCCCAGGCTGTGTCTCACAGTTTGTTAACAAATACACACACTTTAGGCCATGGACTCTACAGCCCAGGAAGCACAACTATGACAATGTCTTTGAAGAGCACCTAAGTCCCTCAAACCAGCTCAGCCAGTTGTGCCATGGAAGTGTCTCATGCATGATACAGTCACACAGGCTCCAAAATGATCTTCAAATGGAGAGTCCTCTCCCCACATGTGCAGCTGTGCTCACTGATGGATTGCAGTGCTTCCCAGCTGCACAAGCCCAGAGCTTGTGGTTTACAGATTGCAAGCACTTGGCTGCAGGAGCTTCCACATGTTCTTTATATCTTTGTAGCTGGAATTTTTTAGTCTAGAGCCATGCTGTGCCAGCTCCAGCACTCCCCTACCACCCCTGAACACAGCTCTGAGGGTCTAGTGTTAGTCTGCCTGGTTTCTTAAATCTTCTGAGAAACTCTTAAGCATTCATGCACCTTTGGGGTCCAGGCTTCAGATATTCAACCCCTTACTCCCTTTCTTCCAGCTGACACTGCCACCACCACTGCATATAGCCATCAGAATTGTCACTGCTTGTCTGCTAGCTGCAGAAGAGGTTTTCAGAGGCCCCCATGCTCATGTACCTCAGTAGATATTTGTCTTTAGTTACCTGCAGATATTTAGCAGGAGAATTTGCTCCAGGGCAGCTGGGAAATGATTGTTAACTCTTTCCAGGCCAGTCTGTAATCTCAAAGTGAGCCAGAAATCTTCTCTTAATACAAGAATGTCAGTGTTTTGTTTGGGAGCTCCTGACAACCAGAATCACATTCTTGGCCTGTGGCATCAAACCAGGCTCTTGGCATTCTGACTGGGTCCATGGGAAGTTGCCACTTGCTCTGAGTCATGAGGCAGAGGACAGAATCTGCTCTCACTGGCCCTCTTGGTGAGCTCAGGTCTGAAATTATGCCACTGGAAAAAACTGTGAAGTCCATGCAGAATGCCTGTGTTAAGCCAGGTGGTGAATATAGTCTCAGGAGAGCATGTGGTCCCCACTCACCTGATCACCAGCCTCTGCTGCATCCCAGACCTGATGCTCTGGGACTGGGTTACTCAGATCACACAGGAGTTATAGCAGACTGCCTCAAGGGACCAAAGTGTGCAGGCAAGCTCCTGTGAGGCTGGATGTGCAAGGCAGCCTTCCCCATGCAAGCTAGGGATACTTTCACCAACAGTTTCAAATTGCTGCTGATGTGCACAAGAAAGGAAACATGGCAACCCTGAGGATATGCTGCAAGATCCCAGACTGACTTGTTCTCTCCTCAACAGAAATTAAAGCCTTGTTCAGACCTCCCAAGGGAGCAAAACTTCAAGAGTCTGTTCAGCAGGGAGTCAGGGAAACATCTATAAAAATAGTCTTGGAAGAAATTGGAGTGTACTGGGTGGCACTGACATATCACTGCAGTATCTTTTATCTTTTGTTGGAGAAGAAGAGAAGAACATTAGTCTTTTGGGTTTATTATAGCTTTGCAATTAGCAGAAGGCAAGCTATTATTAGCTGTACAGCCTCATTAAAGTCATCTGCACTTACACAGATGTATGTTTCTCTGTCTCAGCAGTGACTCTCTCAAAACAATCTTAAGTTTAACCATATTGGATCCTTGTGGCTGGAAGATCTTCTTCAGTTACTATTCCTAATGCTGATTCTGAACACTAAAAGTACCCCTTCACTGCTACACACTTTACCATAGGCAGGCTTCAAACCTTAATTAAGCAGTGGAGAGTAATACAAAGCTCTTGTCCCCAGTTCTATGAAATGCAAGTCAGCCAGTGTCCCCAAAGGCATCAGTTATCTGTTAAAAGTCATTTGCTTGTTTCATTAGTGCCAGCAGACAAAGCAAGAATGAAGCTGAAGAGGGTGTGAGTAGCTCCCCATGTTACTGCTGTTGAGCCCCACAGCCCATTTCAGAGAGGCTACTCCTGGTGTTGTGGGTTACCCCACAAGTCCCAGCTGGCTGGGCAGTGTTCTCATGCCCCATACACTGCATCTGCAGGCTCAAGGGGAAGTGTGTTCGACAGAACTGCCGGCAGCTGCCCAGAGACACTCAGTGGTGGTTAGAAAATGCACTGACTACTGCCCAGCAGTGGCAGCTTTGCAAAGAGGCAGCTGGAGGGAAGCACCACAGGCTCAGCAGGCTTGTTTTGTTAGTGTTCTGGCCTTGTCACAAGCTATCTCCTATGTCAAGACCAGATAAAAAGTCCTCAGCTGAAAGTCTTTCCCCTGGAATTGTAAGTTGAAAGTAGCATAGCTTTGCAAGACAGAGAGTCTGATTTCCTCTCATTCTGTGCAGCACTGCCCTGCACTTGGTGACTGCTTCTGGCATTCTGCATAGCCATTATGAGTAAGGAGGACAGCAGGGTCGTTTTGGGGAGTGGAGACCACAGCTTCAGTAAGTCTGTTGTTTCAGGGAGTCTCCTCCTGACTTTTCTGGCTCTCTGTACCTTCAGCCATGGGTGCAGGACATAAATCCTGCCAGACCAGCAGTAAAAAATGGACTATCACCAAGACACCAGTTTCACAGGAGACTGTGAAACTGAGCACCACAAAACCCCTCTGAACCTGAGTCCTGCTGAGCACAGTGCTGTGCACTGTGCTGCTCTGTGCTCTCGGCAGGAAGATCACAGTTTCTGTGATGGTAGCACAGAAACCCCCAGAAACATTGTGCCAGACTCATGGAGATGTTTCCTTTTTGTACTACATCAGGAAAAGAATCCAAGTTCCTTGGCCAGCTGATGCAGACTGGCTCAAGTCTGCATTGCATAGCTCTGGGCCCTGAGTGGTTATCTTGAGATTACTGTGGTTGTTGGGTTTGTTTTCTAACTCAGCTGGAAATGCATGAAATAACAATTGGCTGTCTTGCAGCCTATGAAGGCTGTGATTTCATAGCATGATGCCAAAGGGCAGCTGAAGATGGAAGAACTACTAGAGAGGTGTCAGAAGATACTTGGTACAGTTCATGTCCATCTTTCAAGGTGGAAAATCTCCTGGTTTCCTTGAAACTTAGAAAGAAATCCTGAAGTGAATGAAGCTGACTGGGGCCCTAGGGTGAAACTGCAGTTGAGACACGTTGTAACTGTACATTCACATCACTGAATATTCACAGACTACCAGCATGGTGGCCTCTGGAAGGGACCTCTGGGGATCACCCAGTCCAACCCCACTGCTGAAGCAAGGTCACCCCGAGCAGCTTGCCCAGGATCACCTTCGGGTGGGGCTGCAATCTCTCCAGAGAAAGAGACTCCACAACCTCTCTGGGCAGCCTGGGCCAGGGCTCCAACACCCTCACACCAAACAAGTTTTTCTTTATATTCACATGGAACCTCCTGGGTTCTAGTTTATGCCCAGTGCCCCTTGGCCTGCCCCTGGGCACCACTGAGCAGAGTCTGGCCCCAGCCTCTTGCCCCCAGCCTTCAGCTCTTGCTCAGCATTGAGCAGCTCCCCTCTGGGGCTGCTCTTCTCCAGGCTAAGCATCCCCAGGGCTCTCAGCCTTTCCTCCTCCCAGAGATGCTGCAGTCCCCTCAGCATCTTCCTAGCCTCTGCTGGACTCTCTCCAGTAGTTCCTTGTCAGTGGGCTTTGATGATGTAGGAATGGTGATCTGCTTATTTGTATCTCAAAGTGTTCCCTTGAAGCTTTTCAGCATCTCCCTCTGTACAGGATCCTCTGTCTTCTGGGAAGGAGTTCAAAGGTGACTAAGTGCAGGAGCTGGAAACTTCCTCAGCCTCAGACCTTGGCTGCCTCATTCCCAGAACACTTCTTAGCCAGCTACAGAACTCCCACTGGCAAGAGGAGCAAAAGGACTCCAAAGCTGCTAAGAAGTGAAAACCATTAGAACACCTAACTCTTGCTTTTGGGAAGAATTGTGCAGAAGAAATAGCTCCAATAAATACAATACTTTGTACTTCATCTGTAAGCTGAAGCTTTATACACAACCTGAGCAAACTCAGGCAGTAGCCTTTGAGAATACAGTCTTGGTAGTCAGCTTAACACCCTGACATCTATTGTTCCTGGCTATAATAAATACATTCCTCTTGGGTCAAAGCTCTCCATGCTTAGTTGTAGATCAAAGGCCAAGTTTCATGTTTGAAAGAGCAAGTGAAGTGAGTTTTCAGCTGTGAATTATTCAGGAGTGGGTGTAGGAAGGAAAGATTACATTTTTTTAGTACATGATGTTGCCCTCTGGTTACTAAAAGTTTCTAATCAACTTCAGCCACCTTTTCACAGGTCTGTTTGGACTGAGGAGAATTGGCTCTCAGGGACTCTTGGCTCACCTTGACTCTTCAGGTTGGTCTGGGAGACCTTCTCCTGAGACAGTCTGGTTGTTTTGTTGCTGCAAAGGTGCCACAAGGAGCTGCTGGCCAGATCTGGCACAGCCAGCACTCCTCCAGCTGAGCTAGTCTGCACAGAAGAGAATCTGCAGATGCAAAGCAAAGAGGTGCTTCCTCAAGATGGTGCAAAAGTTCTCCCATCTGAGTGTCTCTACAGTTGTGTGGTGAG
Source organism: Galbula dea (assembly GCA_013399015.1). Lineage (NCBI taxonomy): Eukaryota > Metazoa > Chordata > Aves > Piciformes > Galbulidae > Galbula > Galbula dea. The sequence continues at coordinate 278,499 of VWZX01001144.1, read as the reverse complement.
GAAGGTATGGGAGAAATATGGATGCTTCCTAAACCAAACAGGCTGAGCATGCAGGGACTGGTGGCTTTCTAAAGGTGACATTGCTCTCCTGCTACCTTGGCTCTGGCTGTGCATTCCCCTTTGCAAAGTAAACCTCAGCTGTTACTGGTATTTGCTCTTTGCATGTACCATAAAGTACACAGGATATGAAATGTGGGAGATTCAGAGATGCAGGAACAGCTCCAAATTAAAGAGCTTTCCAGTTTAATACTGAACTGAAGTTAAAATCTTAGTTCCAGTTTGGTAGTTGCTCTCAGTACTTCACAGTGCCTCTTTCACCAATGAATTACCCTGTGTCTCTTTGGGATATTTGGCTGAAGACACAGAACTCCCACAGATTGTAGGAGATGCTGGGCCTGAGTCAGCAGCATGCCTTTGGCCTTGTTACACAGGCTGGCTGAGGAGCAGAAAAACATGCAAAGTAGATAGAAACACAGAAGCAGAGAATTGGTTAGGTTGGGAAAGGTCTTTAAGATCTTTAAGTCCAACAGTTAACCTAAGACTGCCAAGTCACCACTAAACCACATCCCTCAGCAGCACATCTACATGCCTTTTAAACCCCTCCAGAGATGGTGACTGCCCTGGGCAGCCTATGCCAATGCTTAACCACTCTTTCAGTGAAGGTATTGTTCCTAATGTCCAACTCAAACCTCCCCTGGTGCAACTTGGGGCCATTTCCTCTTGTCCTATCATTTGTTCCTTGGAAGAAGAGACCAACTCCCACCTTGCTCCAGCCTCTTTTCAGGTTGTTGTAGAGAGCCAGAAGGTCTCACCTGAGCCTCCTTTTCTGCAGGCTGAGGTCAGCATGTTCTACCATACATGCCAGAGTCTAGTTACCTTCCTATAAAAGGCCTTAGGGGTAGGTGTCATTTGGAAGTTAGATCCAGTCTGAAATAGCCCAAACCCTTTAGGCAATAGAATGAGTCCTGGCTAATGACTTTGCAAAAGACCTCCTGTACCCACCTCTGAAGGGCAGGCTCCATCTTCAGTGCTGCAGGTAGCTGTGCCTTTTAAAGGCACTGACATTCACTTCACCTCCCTGGAATGCAGTGTCAGATAGCCAGGGCTCTGCTGAACAATAGCTAGAGAGCTGACAGACTTCCAGAGGAGAAGCTAGCTTTGCACTGGGCATTTTCCACAAGGTCTTTGGACAAGGTGCACCCTGATCTGAGAAAGAGAGAAGCAATAGTGACTGCCCTTGCTCACGGGTACAGCAAACAGAGGGGAAAGCAGGTGACAGCCTCAGCTAGAGTGCAGCTCTGACTCTAAAAATGACATTGGGGAGGACTGCTTCAGTCTGCCTTTTGCTCATTCTATAAACACAGTTTTCCTCAGGCTGCCAAGTCTGCCTGTTCCCCAGAGAGACTGAGTCCAAGCAGGGCTCCTCCTGACTCATGGTTCATAGACAGCCACGGAGGATGTGTGACACTCAGTTAACCCTCCCCATGAGGGAAACTGTTAGCTCAGCACTACTGCTCTTACTAGAAAGTCACTCACAGAGCTGAACACCCATGCAGTCATTTCTGAGGTGCTCTTCATCCATCTGAAGAACTTGTGGTTTGAGGTGACTTAACTGAGAGGCTGCAGAGAGGTTCAAAGTGTCACAGTTCCACTAGAAGATGTTTTACAGTTACCATCACCTCTAGGGTCACCAAACTGGCACTGGCATGAAATGATCTAGACGTGGTCAGAGGCTTTTCAGATCACTAATTGTTTTCCTGCTCTCTTCTTCTTCGAGCTAAGAGATAGCTCACTCTAATTAGCATTTCTTCCATTTTCCAGGATCTTCTACTTTTTGTATGGTAAATAGCAAGGAATGACCAAAAAAAGTTGAGGCTGTTGCTCATCTAATCTCAGAAGCTGCAAAAGGTTCCTTCTCTCACCTGGCTTTTCCTCTTGCAGTGGCTGCACAACCAACCCATTCAACAGCTTTTCAGCACTGAAAAGCTTCAATTCCCACCTTCTGGTGTCCTTAAGGAAAGCAGTGGGCAAGACACAGAACCTGCTTAAAGTCACCTTAAAATAATAAAGGGTCTGTGGTTATTAATATCCAGTTTTCTGGCTATGATCTGTGTGAGAACCACAGGGCTGAGGTGGCAGTGGTGGCCCTGAGTGACTTGTTGTGCCAACAAGGGTCTGCCTGGGCCTGAATAATTAGAATATAGGCTACCAAAAAATAAAGTTCTTCCTGTTACTAAGTTGATAGTTAGATCCTCATCAGGACCCACTCTCCACCGGCAGAGAAACCCCAGCCCTTGCTCCCAGCTGATAAGAGGAGAAGGTGGAGCCAGGGACTCCTCCCACCCCACCACAAAAACCAAGGCACCGAACATCCAGGATCCAGTTTCAACCACAAAGGAGGCATATCAGCACCGAGGAGTGTCTTTGTTCTCATCCTGGCTCTTGACCTGGATCATGAAGGTAAACTAAGCTTTATGGGTGTTTTTCCTCCATATGCATGGGGTAAGCAAGAATGAGCAGCCCTGCAAGTCTAAAGACCTTCTTCCAGCTGTTTCAGTTGAAATCCTGGCTGGGCTAAGTAAGTATGCCACTCTTCATGCAACATTTAGTGAAGCCTCTGCTTACTCCCAAGCTCCTATAATGGTAGTATTTTACCTCTACCACACATACACAGCAAGCACACATTGATCAGAATCCTACTTATCTCTGTCTTTCCTGCTGGGCCATGCAGTGAGGATGGCATGTTGATCACATTGACAGCATAATGCCCAGCATTACATTGTTTGCTCATGTTATTAATGACACCATGGAGAATTCACCCATGCTGGTGGAGATCTGAGAGTAAACTTCAGGATTCTCTCCCACAGGTCTGCCTGGTAACTCATCCTGGAACTGCTGCCTTGGAGGACAAGTCCTTGCTTCGGCCTCTGCTGAGATGCTGATTTGCTATTGTTGGAGCAGTTTATGAAGCCCCACAATTTAATGCTTCCTGCTGCACCCATGGAAGAACTCATGGCACCCTAGCTCACTCCAAATGATCAGACTCATCCAAATTATTCTGGTCATCAGTTTCATGAGGTAAAAAAAAAAAAAAATGAAAGAGTTCTTTTTCTCCAAAGTGTTATTACTGCATTGTCTTAGGCTATCATTTTTAGACTCAGCACTGTCCCAGGTGCACAAAAAGTCTAGTTTGCTATTTAGTAATGTGGTTAGGGTTAGGAGAGAGGCTGGTAACACTCCTAAGTGATGGAATAGTCATATGAGATCTGGTTCCTTGTTTTCAGTGTCTCCATCTACAAAGCAATAGATCTTGCATGGAGGTTTCAAGGGCATTAAGAGCCTGTGTAAGAAAGGCAAACAACATGTTTACTATTACACCATCCCAGAATAGCAAAGTGGCCAGGGACAGTGATTTCTCTGAGAAATCCAGGCTTTTGTTAATGTTATTTTGCTTGTCATTTTGTTGAGCATTAACTCACAAGAATGAGGGCATAAGGCATATTTTAGTCCATGAGGAGAATGCAGTTACATCAGTAGAAGAGGGATGTAAAAAAAGGACCAGATAGGGTAACAAACTTTGGCTCTGAAAAGAACCCAAAACACTTCAAGCACTGATAAACTGTATTATCTAAAAAGTCATTTATTTGTAATAACATAGCTGCTCATTTTAGCAGTGACCTATTTAACTGTAGCCAAGATTCTTCTTTGCTACAGACATCCTGGCATCTGCTTGCCTGTCCTGCCCAAGTCTGTATACCTGCAGTTTTGAAAGCTCCTTCAGGCTGGGGGTTCTGGTCTGGGAATCAATAATAGCAACATAGTTCATACCCAAAACAGAGAGAAAGAAACTAAGTAAAAGTACTGTGGCAACACTCACGAAGCAAACCCAAGTCAATAATTGATTGGTATTCCTGGCAAACTGATTTCCTTGAAAGTATTCTTTGCATATATTATGTTTCTTCATCACCAAACCTTTTACAGCTAATTCAGATAATTTCTGTGCACATGAACAATCAGGTCAAAGGAAGTACAAAGTTTATGTTACAAAGGAATGTTCAGTCTATTGATAATTTCAGATCATGGCACATAAGAAAGGAGGGGTATATTTCTTTCCCTCTTTGAAGGAAACACTTATAAAAGTAGATATTTTAGCTTTTTAGCTGGTGGTATAAATGACAGGCACGTTGTCAGCTATGATTTGGAACTGCATTTCAAAGATGTGTCAGTGGAAGCCATGTATTGAGCCAGAGAGCACTTCAGCTCCAAGATCTGAGTCTGGTTAACATTTGACAGACATGTAATTCTTCTCTCCCAGAGAGAGAGGAGATCACATCCTCCTCAGTCTAAAGCAAAATCCTCACATTGAAGGAATTAATGTAAAATTGTTTGGCTCTGCTAATCCTGGCATGCTCTGTACTCAGAGAGAGAAACTCTTCCAGAAGGGAACTGAAAGAAAAAAATGAGAGTCCATTTCTTTCCAGAGAGGCCCCAGATTTAGATCCTGCAAGTTAGCCTGTGGGGATACTCTAATCACCCCTTAAAACAACATGCAGGTTGCTCTCTTTGAAGTTACAGGACCGAATCAAAACCTTCAGATTTGAACTTAAATTACCTGTGCCCTCCACAATTATCTCCACAGCACTGGTTTCAACCCTGCCTTCTGCAGAGTGCAGATTCCCAGATGAACTTCCAAGCAGCAAAGAGCAACGTGCCTGGTAGAAACGTGTCAGGGTGGGTAGGAAGCAGTCTGTTGGAAAGAAACTGTTTATTAGTGGCAGCTACACAGCACACAGATTAGAGTTTGAATAAAATACACTTGCGTTTGAGAATAAAACAGAGGAATTTATGTTTACCTTAATGCCCAGGATTCAATAGCTGCTTTACAAACATTTACATGCTGAGAGCTTAAGGCTTCTTGGGTGTCCTGCTCTCACAGGCTCCCTCCTCAATATTTCTTGGTGGTAGAAATGCAAAAGTCCATGAGTCATGACAGCAGTGGCAACTCAGTCCTCACTGCTAAGTCATCTAAGCAGCATCCCATTTTCTTCTGGTAACTTTTTAGAAGGCTACCAGGTAGGCTTCCAAGAATACCTGGCTGCATGTCCTGCCCAGCACAAACATTTCTGACCCATCCACCATAGAAAATGCTCTGCCATGTCTTTCAAAGCTCAATCCATACCACACTGAAGATCACTTTTAGCAAGGTCACTTATTAAATAGGATGTAATATATACCCCAAGGTGGTACTAAGGTGTTCTAAGGGCTTGTGTTGCAGCCATCCATGCTTTCTCATGGAGGATTTGCCTCTCAGAGAGAAGAGCATTACTCACAGAGCCCAGTGTGGTGTCACACATTGTCTGTCTGGATGTCACACCTGCTTTTCAATGCTCATGACATCTTGGGTTATGCTGACCTCAGGAGCCTCCTTGCTGGTAGATAGCCCATGGCTGCCTCCAGTTCCTCAGAGACTAGCCCATTCTCAGTTCAGCACTTTCTGCCTTGAATGCCTTCTCCAAGCCCCATGGACTAATTGGAGAGCTTCATGAGGCAGCCTTCATACTTCTAAGTATTCTGACAACTGCTGTTTCAGCTCATGCTCTCTGACATCATCTGTGTACATCCTGAATGTCAGAAAACAGGACAAAATAAACAGCAGATCAGAAACTCCCTTAACAAATCAACATTACTGCTTCACCAATTCCCACAACAACAGACTAAGGCAGAGGGCAAATTGCCAACAGGCCAACAACAGGAATCTTTGACTCATCATTCAGGCCAGATGATTGTGGCAGAATGGTCTGGGGCACTTTCCAGTAGGTGTATCAGGCTGCTGGCCAGCAGCAGGGGGAGAAAGCTAAGGCTTTGGGTCATTTAAGGAAAAAGCTTGAGAAGAAGAACAACTCTGCAGCTTCAGCTACACTTGACATGACAAAACACAGTTCCTAAACTGTGCTGTTCAATGTTGGGGGTAAAGAATATCTGTTTTCTTGTGTTTCCTTTTATGCCTTTGCTCATGGGGACAGTGAGAATGAAGGGTTAAGCATGTTAACCCTTAGGAGGAACTGTGATACAGAGAGCAAGTGAAAAATCAGGTGAGAACACAGCAGGAGATGACACAGGACACACCTTCAATTCCCAGCTGGTGCCCCAAGAGCCCAGGGAAGGCAGAACATGTCCTGTGAGGGTCTAAAGGGGCATCCCCTACAGCTGAGAGAGCTGCTTCAGGCTGGCTGTCCAGTTTCAGATTAGTGGAGCAAAGACAAATAGTGAACATCATCAATGCCAATGAAACTTGCTCATGCTACATAATTTGCCCAGAACAGTTTTAAATATGCTGGGAATAATAATAATAATAACAAAACCAGGCCCTTCATTACACTGTGGAGAAAACTGGCAGATAATGTTAGATGCTTTGGCCAGGATTTCTGCTTTCCAGTTCTTTTACTCTGCAATTGTTACTTAGATGAAGAGGCAGAGAAGCTGCCTTGTAAAAAATTCATTTTCAAGCAATTTCAGTATTACACATAACCATATATTCAATATATCAGCAGACCACTGTTCTTGTTCTCTCCAAGTGGAGTTATGCTGCTAGACCAATCCTGTCTCCATTTCTCTTTCACGGCAACAGAGAACGAAGCCTGCCAAAATGTAGGTAAATAATCAGGTGAAGTGCAAGGGCAGGAGTTGAGCATTTACCACCAAACTACATGAACTTTACTCCCTGGAGGCTGCAGGAGGAGCAGAGGTTTAGAGCGCTGTGTGTGGGATGGGCTGTCTGAACACTGCATTCTGATTTGGGCTCTGCTGCTGACTCATCACGTCACCTTGGGGAACTAACTGCCTCAATGCACTTGTTTTTTCTTCCTGGAGCTGTCACATTCCATTGTAGATGCTCCTTAACAGCATTGCAGACTGCAGAATAGTTAGGATGAACAATTTCTCAATCAGATGAACTGGCAATTGGCTGAGGGAACTGGTTGGTTGGTTGTTTAGTCTGAGGAAGAGGAGGTTCAGGGGGGGACTTTGTCTCTCTCTACATCTATCAGAAAGGAGGTTGTGAGATGGGGATCAGCCACTTCTCCCAGGTTACCAGTGATAGGACAAGAGGAAATGGCCTCAAATTGCACCAGAGGAGGTTTAAATTGGGTGTTAGGAAGAATTTCTTCACTGAAAGAATGGTTAGGCATTGGCACAGGCTGACAAGGAAATGGTGGAGTCACCGTCCCCAGAGGTGTTTAAAAGTATAGATTAGTTGCATGGTGGTGCTAGATTGATGGCTGGACTTGGTGATCTTAGAGGTCTCTTCCAACCTTGATGCTTCTGTGATTCTGTGGTTTGTTCTCTGCTACAGGAAGAAAGGGCCAACAGTGATGGAGTATTAAAAACTAAGTTCAAGCAAGGTAATTCAGCTCCTTAGTACCAGAGGCCAGATTTATTCTAGTTGCACAATGTGAAAGAGTAAGGTAACAACCTGACACCTCCCCAGCAAAGGCTGAGTGGGAGATGGTGACCTGTATTCATCCTAAAGAGAGTTGGTAGGAGGTTGCAGTTACGTGAGTATCAAATGAGCCATCATAACTCTGAAGAGATTATTGTCAGTAGTGACCTGCTGCCAAGTTGTTGCCTATTCTTATTTATTCCACTCAAGTCAACCTTGCTGACACAAGGCTTTTCTGAAGGCAATCTGCTGTGTGTGTGCCTGTCCTGTCACTAGGTTACTAGAGAACCAAATATCTCTGGTTTTTGTACATCCCTGTTCTTGCTTTTGGAAGTCTGGTCACACAAATCTGTTGCAGAACAGACCTATTTGCATTCTGGATTTCTGTTTACTTACCCCTAACCTTTCCCAGCTATTCTTTACATTCTGCTGAACTCTCCTTGCCTCCTTTTCCCAAGCCCTGCCATGAGATAATTCAGACTGTTTGGCTTTGCGCAGTGCCAAGCTCTGCTCTCCCAGCAGCGTGCTGATCGTGGCTGCAATTCCTGCCTTGGAGGGACTGGGGATCCAGTTACATTCGCTGGCGTCAAGCAGACTCTCCAGACCACTGTGAAATGCTGAATCTAAAAATAAAAGAGAGAAAAAGTAAAGAACCAAAGAGAGCTGGAGAGTAAAATTCCAGGAAAACGGTCGGAAAGTTTGGGAGAGGCACATCGGCAGCCTCAGGGGGAAACACAAACGTACCAGAGTGGCTTAAATCAAGCTACAGCTTGGCCTTTTTTAGCTCTTGTCACCCATGTGACACGGAGACTTTCAGCCTCTGGGTCCAGGTATTTCTGCTAAGACAAAGAAGGCGTGAGAGCCTTTTGGAAAGGCAAATCATTCCAACTGTCTCGGCTTCTTGCCGCTTGCTCTCCCCGAGAGCTGTTAACCCCTCGGGTGGGTTTGCACCGCGGCTCCCAGCTCAGCCTGCGGATTTCTGCTTTGGATCCGAGCGTTGCCGGTGGTGTCGGAGAGCTTGCGGCCAGTGGGAAGGAGCTTCGGGCTCTGGTGAGTCCCCGGGGATGTTGGTGTGGGGGAATACGGTTTTCACAGCTTTTGCAGCACTTTTAATTGTACGGTGACATATGGAAGATTAGTCAGGCTGTGAATCCAGGCTAAAGGGTCAGGATTAAACACTTACTTGCTCGACCTGCTTCACAAGGGTAGATGAATTAGTCTGATATCAGACAGAAAAGCCCAAGTGCTATTTCTAAGGGGTGTTTCGTGACTCTCACCTAAAGAATTTGGTGGGGATTTCCTCATTTTTCTGAGGAATAATCTTTGAAATTGTCTTTTCCTGTTTAAATATTAAACCAGCACAAGTAATTGAATTACGTTTTACCAGGTACAAAGCTGCACTTGAAATGCAACAGTTGCTGTCACCCTGACCAGCACCTTTCCACTTCAGGGCTTCAGACTGCTTGTGTTTGAATTGTTTGTAAAAATTCTTTCTAGATTTCATCGAGGTCTATTTGCAGGAGACTTTATTGCTGCCTCCTTTTTGATGCCTTGAAATTAAAGCCACGATCGCCGTGAAACGGAGCTTTAAAAGGAGATGTGTGTTTGCATAACAATGTATGACATGTACACAATGCTCCAGCTCCATGGCTACTCATCATTGCAGTGATTGTCTGCTGGGGCAGCTTCTTGGAAGTTTGCATGGAGGCCAGAAGTTTCCAAATTGTGATCGAGATGATATTTATTATGGATCGCATTTTCCAAGTATGCCAGGGTTCAGTCATGGGATTCATTAGCATTCCTAAGTGCCCTGAAGTTCTGCTCCCTCAGACTAAAAGTTCAGGTCTGTGAACCCAGACCAGCCCTGTTTCATGTTGCTGAGATATTGCAATGTCTTGTCTACCTCTTACTTCAGTTTCTTAATGCATTGCTGCAACAGAGTCTGTAGCAGTGGATGACACAACAGGACTCAATAGCTTCCTTCCTCGGCCTTGTGTCTTATGCAATTTTTAGATTTGCTTTGGTTCTTCATCTCAAGTACAGTAGCTCACCCTGTGCTGTCTTAAGACACCTAGGGATGATGTCCTGCCAGTATTAAGTGGATGTTTAAAACTGCAAGGGCATTTTTGTTGGGGTTCCTTCTACTATTCTAAGACAAAACTTCTGTTGTCCCAGCTGTGTGATCTGGAAGGTACTTGACATGCAGCATTTTGTGAAAGTTAGTTGTTTTGCAATAGTCTAGCTGAAATGAAACATTGTAATAACTTGTAACAATGTAAAAGACACAGTCCAAATATTTTTACAACTGTACTGCTACTTTACATTTCTCCCCTCCCCAAGAAACGGCAGCTGTATGTTTCAAGCTCCAGCAGAGGACAAGCTAATGGAAGCACCAGGTGGGCATGTGAAGCTGCTTCCCCGTGTCTCAGGCTACCTGTGTCCTAAACAAAACCCATCTAAAAGATAACCTACAAAATGCCTTTTCCTTATGGCTATGAAGACAGCAGATTCCTTTAGAGCTTTGCAGCACGTTAGGTTTGCAGCCTAACAGCTGATTGAGTGCACCTTACAGGGAGAGCTTCTGAGAGTGCAAAGGATCCTGACACATGGCTCTGTTATCCTACAGCTCACCGCCGTGGTGAGGCTGATCTAGCATAGCCCAGGGCAGAGTTTGTGCAAGGACTCACAACCCTTAGGAAACAGTGAGGAGGCTCAGGCAAGACCTAAACCCTATGGAGCTGGGCACTGTACCCCTATGGCAGATGTTCACCTGCTTGCTGGGCTCCCCTGACACCTCAGCTAACCCTTTTTTCATCTAGAGAACAAATCCTTTGAAGCCTCTGTTCAGTCCAGGGGGGTGAATAGGCTGAATTCCTTACTCAAACAGAAAACTGTCAAACCCTCACAACAATTTCAGTTCTACCTTTTTTTTTTTTTTTCCCTGGATAGTCTGAAGTTAAAACACTTCAACTATTTATTTGGAATTCATTCTAAGCTTTTTGATGACTGTCCACAGTTGGACAATATCTGGCAGCAGGTCAAAAGTTGCAAGAAAAGCAATAATATTCTTGTTTATCAAAGCCTGTGTCAGCCAGGACATTCAGCACACAGCAAGGTCTGGAGTTTCTGAGATATTGCATGACTCTGAAATTCTTCAGCTGCCTCAGAATTGCAACTTCTCTTAACTCTGTCAAGTCTTACCTGTGACCAGGTTCTCTCCTTCTGTGTCTCCAGCTTCTTGTGAAATTCTTCCTCTCAAAGCTCAGCAAAAAGAAGTTATTACATGTGTTGTATGAAACCCTCCCTTTTCTTGCTCAAACTGAGGTCAGGGCAAAAGGTAGGGGCCATAAAACACCAGTTCTTCTGCCAAAATGAGGTATTGAGGCAGAGGCTCACTGAGTTGCTTTAGGACACAGGGTTGCCACCAGTGGTGAGGGAACCTCCACAGGCTCACTGAAGCTCAGAAGAACCTGTGCATAGCACAGAGGAACAGACAAGTAGGATTCTGTACCAGAAGGATCCAGTATAACTGGACCACAGAATGATGGCAAAATAAACTGGTGTCTAGGAGTGGCAGAAAGGCAAAGTCCTGAAGGTTGTTCAAGATCAGCAAAAAAGAAGATGCCTAGAGAAGCTGTGGATGCTTGCTCCTTGGTAATGTTAAAGGCCAGGCTGGATGGAGCTTTGAGGCTCTGGCCAAGTGGAAGGTGTCCCTTCCCATGGCAGAGGTTGGAATTAGATGATCTTTAAGGTCCTTTCCAGCCCAAACCATTCTGTGTTTCTTCTATAAAAAAAGAACTGTAGAAACCCAAGAGATGCTTAGCACAGTCCCAGATCTGTTCCAATGTCCTGAGTAAACCAAGTGATAGGAATATAACTTGTCTTCTTTCTTTGTCTTACCTTCTTTCTGATGTACCTTCTAAGGAAAGAGTAAATGTGTTAAAAGTCTTGTGCAAAGTCTGGACATTGTGTTCTGCCTCCATGCCTTTCTGTCTCTGAAAGCACAGAGAGTGGCTGGGAGGCTGCTCTGGGGAGCATGCAGAATCCTCTTCAGGGCTTTGATGCAAATGTTTTAAGGTCCAGAGATTCAACATTGAAACTTTCCACCATGAGAAAGGGTCACAGTTGCAGTCTTGGCCCCTTGCAGCCCATGTAGAAACCCATGCTGTTAGTGATACCAGTTTCTGATGGACTGTACATGAACCAATGACTCAGCCTGTAAATAAAACTGGTGGCTGTCCAGGAAGGGAACTGCATCAGCCTACAAGATGTCAACAGACACATCCTTAACCAAAGCAACTACCTCACCAGATTTGAAACACTTGCTTGGAAGGCTGGGATCACCACAGCTTCAAAGAAATACTTGGAAAATGCTTCACAAAGTGAAGTTTGTTATCTTCCCTTCTTGAGCAATTGGTTGTTGCTGTTTTATCCATATGGACACATCCATGCAAACACAATATCACCTTAGGGCAGAGAGACCCAGCATGAAAACTCACAGCCCAAACAGTCTATTGGTAAACTAAGAAGCAATGGAATTCAGGATTTTATGCTTGGAGATGTCAGGTGGGCATGGCTGTTTGTACCACTTGGATGTATACCACTGTGTTTTCAGAGAGCTTTAAAATCTAGCTTACTGTCTTTCTGTGCCTCATGGAACTCCATCTATTCTTTTATTCTTTTCCTTTTGGTTATATGTAGCCATAAATGTTTCACAGAAGTCAGCCAAGTGTTTTGTTAACAGAGTTGTCCCCCAGAACCCCAGAGTGTCCACAGGCATTCTCACTGTTGGCAGGTGCCAGGCCAGCACCAAGAACAACATCAGTGTTTGCACAGACTGCAGTGTGCTACCAAGATTCTTTCATCATTGGGTGGCCACAGAAACATTAGTAATTCAAGATCTGCAGTGCTGAGCAGTGTTCAACAACCTCAGCACTAATCCTGCCATCTTGAAGGGAGCTGGGTCACAACCCATTTTTACTGGTTTCTGAAGTCATTAGCTAGGGTAGCAGGAGAGTTAACTTTGTATTGTGTCCACTCTTTTTTTGCTTTATTTTAAAGAAGGATTGCTGGAGCAGGTTGAATGTGTTGTGTCTTGAGTATTGCTGAGGCTGGAGAGAAGCCAGAACAACCATGGAGCCAAACTTTTAGGCTGTTTTCCATATTTACAAGAAAACTCAAGTCTCAAGCAAAGTTATCTAAGGAATCCAGGCTGAGAACAACAAATGAAAAAGGAATGACACAGATAGGGCTATGGTATTAGGGGGAAAGAAAAAAGTGAAGCATTTGATGATGTTGGACAAAGTTTCCTGCACAGTTATATCACTGCAGTGCTTTTCTTCCTCAGAAAAATCTAAGTCACATACTGTCCCTTTGGCAGCTATGCTCAGATTCTCATTCTCCAGCAACCTGGGTAGGTGAAAATTGTCTTAGAGACACATCAAAAGTCACTAGCCAGCCTTGACCATTCCTAGGTGAAATCTAGCCATCTAGCCAAGGATCAACATGTTGCCTATACTTCCACCCAGTATTTGGATTACTTGGTGCCTCAGCTGAGGTGCAATCTGTGGAGCTTTGCTCCGTGCTTCTTCAAGAGCAAGAAGACTCTGCTCACTTTCAAGAAACATCCCAGGGTGCTCTATGAGCAGCAGAGCTAAATTAGCTCCCTCCAGATTTACATGGTCTCATCCATAAAGCACCTTTGCTCCCCCCTCTAATCAGTCAGGATATCTTTGCTGGTTTCTCCTTTCAGTCACATCCCCACAGGGTGAAAGCCTCACGTACTGGGGCTAATTTGGCTTCAGGTCAATGGGGACTGGCCAGCCTGCTGCAGTAAACACTGCAGTGTACAATGGCTGGTTCCTGAGTTCTTTCTTTCCTTCAGCTGGGGAATGTATGTGGTTCCTGTTTCTGTCTTCAGCTGCTGACTTCCAAGAAACATTAGAAATGTAATTATTTTTGAGAGCTTGGCTCATGTGTCAAATATGTTTGAAATTTGGAGCAAGAGATAGGCTGAACCATGACATAAGCTTCCTCTCCTCAGGAAAGCAAGTGAATCAAGATTGTTCCATGAAAAGCTCCACACCTAAATGACTTAAAGGGCATTTCTTCCTTTGATAAACACAGCCCTATGCCAAACAGCAGCCATCAGAACCCCTTTGCCCAGTGTCCCTTCTCTTAGCAGTGGTGTATGTTGGGGCTTAACAGTGAAGCACGTGTGGTTTTTCATCTGCTTTGAAGAAGGAGTTTACAAGTTGATAGCAATGTCTAGTTATATTCCCAACTTCAGCTGAATCCAAATAATTAAGAGATTACCTTTAATCAGGCTGTTGGAGAAAGAATAACAATATGGAAGTGTAGTCAGGCCACATCTGGAGTAGTGTGTCCAGTTCTCTCCTCTGGAGAGATTCCAACCCCACCCGAAGGTGAACCTGGGCAAGCTGCTGTGGGTGACCCTGCTGGAGCAGTGGGGTTGGACTGGGTGATCCCCAGAGGTCCCTTCCAGCCCTCACCACCCTGGGATTCTGTGATTCTGTAAGATTTTGTTTTCCAGGCTGTTAGGTTACTGAACTTTTCCCCTCCAAGCTCCAAAGCTACAGTGTATTTCATTTCCCTGGCAGATATCCCACACGTCTTCAGAATCTGGAGCAAAAGGATTGGGATGAGCATTCTGGGCATTCATAGTATGTCAGATTCATATTGTTGGCTATCTGCTCTGCATACCAGGGTTAAGTCAGTACTCCCTCAGCTGCTAGCTAGTCTGAATTCTGTTGTTGTAGTTGATGTGGTTGCTACCTACTTCATTTCTGAAGCCTGAATGCTATCTTTTTTTCTGGTGCATGTTTCTGTAGCATGGATTGTGCTGTGTTCTGGAGTGCTCTGTGCTCCTTCCTTCCTCTCTCTGGGTGGGGAGACATGAGAAAATTGGCTCTGCTTTTCCTGCTGATCACAAAGATGCTGTATCACTCCTGGGAAAGACCAGTGAGGGTCGTGGTGCCAGAGCTAGAAACATGAGCATCAGCTGCAGGCAAAGCCAAAGGGTGGGCCAGCCTTTGGACTGTGTTCCCTTTGCTACTGAACTGATCCTTGCACAAACCTCTATTACATTCATGCAGTTCTCCCTCAAGAGATATATTGGATTTCATTTGTGGTCATACTGCACTGGAAGTTTAATTAAATACTGGCTCATTTGGATACTCAGAATTACATTAACTTTTACAATCAATTGAATACAAGGAGATTCAGTTGGATATTGAATTCAATAGTTGCTCGTTTGGATTCCAGAAGGGGTACAGGTGTCCCTGCTTAAATAACCTCACATCTGAGGTTCCTTACCTTGAATAATTTCCAGCTTTTGTCCCCTGCCTCAGGTTTAGAGAGAATCAGCTTTTGTTTCCCTGGAAGGTATCAGGCAGCAGTAACTGTTTGGGGGGTTAAGACAGCAACCTTCTTACTCTGGAGGCAGCAAAGAAAGATTCCAGAATTCTGTCACAAGGTTTTATTCTACTCTATCTTGCACCCTCATTCACTTGCAGTACAAGAAGAAAGATGAAGTAGTTCCATAAAGAATAGAGACTCCTATTGGAGTGGGAGATCACATCCCCCTGGTGCCCCAACACTCTGGTATGTGAAATGATTGTTTGGTCAAGAAAAAAAAACCTAAAAATCAAAGTTTTGGCAAGCTCTGGTTTTGCCTGCCCCAAACACCAGGTAGACACCTGCACAAATACTGTTTGCATACAAACACAACTGTGTACACAGAGGGCAGGAAAAAAAATCTAAAAGCTGAACCACACTCCAGGAGCCAAGCTCCAGATCTCCATCTTTCACAGTAGGCCATTACTGAAATGGTGACAGTTTAAGATAATTGTATTTAAGGTCAAAAGAGAACAAATATTTTTGCTGAATGATGGCAGATTCACACCCTCTGACACTGGGGCTTTACCAGCATTTTGAACTAGCTGACCAAATTCTCTGCACAGCTATTTGTAGCTGCACCTGTAGCTTGGTTTTGCTGTTGTAAGATGTCTACACACATACCTCCAGCCCTTTAAACTTTCCCACTGCATCCATGTGCTGATCAAAGCAGCACTGCACACATCTCCTAGAGACCCTTACCAACAAGCTATGTGAAACCAGGATTCTCCTCTATAAAAGCCACAAGACTGGCAATGTCCTTTTCCCTTTGTTGAAAATGGGGATCTACAGGTAGGCAAGGCAGGACTAGAGCTGTTCCTAAGACCCAGGGAGGCCACATCTGGAATAGTGTGTCTAGTTCTGGGCTCCCCAGTTCCAGAGAGACAAGGAACTACTGGAGAGAGCCCAGCAGAGGTTAGGAAGATGCTGAGGGCACTGAAGCATCTCTGGGAGGAGGGAAGGCTGAGAGCCCTGGGGCTGCTGAGCCTGAAGAAGAGCAGCCCCAGAGGGGAGCTGCTCAATGCTGAGCAAGAGCTCAAGGGTGGGGGCAAGAGGCTGGGGCCAGACTGTGCCCAGTGATAGGCCAAGGGACAACAGGCACAAACTGGAACCCAGGAGTGAAAAACCTCATTTGTCTTTGTCCTGTACTCTTCTCAGGGTTCATGTCTACTTCTCCACATGTGGAAGAAGGCAGAGGCCCCATGAAAGAATGGGCATGATAATAAAAGAGAGAAAGGAAGACAGCAACCTCTTTGCCTCTCAGGATGTCTGCAGGAAGAAAAGGTATTAGGAGAAGGAACAGCAGGCAGGCCAGGTTCTGTCTTTCTCAAAATGAGGAAAAAGGAAGCAGAATTAGTATTTCAGTTCAGGCTCTCTTTGTTTGGTTGGGGGTTTTTGGTTTTGTTTGGTGGGGTTTTTTTTGCTGCCATGGGCTCATTATCACTGCATGGTAATTTGCATTTAATAGCACAGCCTCCTCCCCACTCTTGCATGCTTTTAACAGCTAGACATAGTAACAGCAGCATCTTTGCAGAGTGTGACAGTGGAAGATCCTTTACTGTAATGCATTTGCCTCAATGCCAATGCAACATGAAGAGAATAACCCTGATTTTGCAAAATGGGGAAGAAAAAGTGGGTCAGGCTCAAGCATAGTCCTTGCTGATCTGCTGAGCACCTGCAGCTCGTGGGTAGCAGCAGCAATCACAATTGCTTCTTGAGGTTCTCCTTGCCTTTTAAATCAAGTCAATACTTGCTTAACGATCAGAATCTCTCTCAGCTTCAGTCAGGTGCTGGAGCTGAGGGGAGGAGACTTGCATGCAGGTTTTGTTGTTCTTATAAGCACTAACAGTATAAAGATGAAGCAGGAGTGAGCTGCCTTGCCTGGGGCTGTTTCTGAAACCTGGTTACCTAGAGCTTCACTCTCCTCTGGCCATGGCAACTTCCAATCTGAAGTCACCTGTAGCAGCTGAGGAATTCCTTGGGTGTATCAGATACTTCATTTACCTTTGGGCAGCCACCAAGAAAAATTACAGGTTAGTTAGCTAGTTCAAAAGGGGGGAAAAAAAAATGCATTGCAATTAGAGAGCCCATGATAAGCAGGAGACTAATCCCTGCCAAGCTGCATTCTGGGCTCTTGAGATCTGTTCCCAATGCCAGCAGATGACATGCAGGAGAAGATGCAGTAAGTACAAGGCTTTGATTTTGAAATGATATACATAAATATATATACATATATCTATTTTATCTGAGGGAAGATTGTAATCTCTATTTAATCATAGATAATGTTTTCAAGGTGCAGAAGCAGCTCTGGTCTTCAGAGTCCTTATTGAAGTTGGCTCTATGTTTATATATCTTGTTTTGCCATGAGCAAGGGTTTCAGGTTGTGGCTATGGTTTGCCTTTGAACTGTGGATCATCCATTGCTTCCCTAAGTACAAAACTACATGGTTACTATCCTGAGAGAGCTAAGGAGTGTTTAGTCTATGGTAAATTGGTACTGTCTTAGTTGTGAAAAGCATTTAAATAACTAATTTTACACATGGGCTGGAAACAGCTCTAAGTCTTTGTTTCAAAGGTCCATTAGAGAGCCTGGTGATGGTTTAGTGTCCCACACAGATGTCTTCAGCCCATACATTAAACAAACACTGCTTAGAAATACTTCATAAGTGTGCAGATCTTGAAGCCTGTGTGGCAACACTGACTCCAGCCACCAGGAATTTACACAATCCCTGCAGTTTGTTTACAAACCAGTGGCTATCAGCCTGACTGGCTATGTTCTCCTCCTCTGCTCAGATTAACTCTTTCTCATCAAAGTTGCTACCCCTACTCTGTGAATGGTAGCTGATGCTTTGGGAGTGTATGGGCATGTAGAGAGGGGGTTTTTGTGGCAGTGTTGTTCCTGAGGAAATATTACTCAATTTTATTACAGAAGCTGTGTACTGAGATTAAAAAAGAATACAGATTTGATAACCATTCCTTTCTCCTAATGTAACTGAAGGAACCTGTATCTGAGACTAGTAAGAACACTCAAATTAATGATGCACTACTTCATTATTAGTGTTAAGTAATCACTTTGACTTACACAAGATTCAGGTTTTTAAGAGGATTTGGAATCAGCCTAGATTAGTGTAGCTCAAAGAAAATCACTATTCTCTCAAGAAGCAGCTTCCCCTGAGCATATTGTAACATGCAGATCTCTGAGCTCACACTAGATAGTTAAAAGGATCCTGCTCCTATGTTGCTTCTCACCTTGCTGCTGCTTGCTACTGGACAGAAGGAAAGAGTAGCCAGGGGATGCCTCAACCAGATGCAACTCCATCAGCTGGTGTAGAAAGTGGCTGAGATGTACAGGAAGCATTTTCTGGGGCTACAGAAGTGAGGGCTGCTGATAGCTGCCTTTCTGCATGATAGGCAGCCTTCCATGTCTAAAGCAGGGTTATAGTCTCTGTCTTGCTGATTAATGACAGCTCCTCTCGCTGGCATGAAGCTGTAAACACTAGCTTAGTGTAGTGCTGTGAAACCCAAACCTGATCCAATCCCCCCACCTCACCCACCCACCTCAGGCTCCCTGCCACCTTTAACTGCTCTCCAGTCCTGTGAGGCAGTGCCTCCCACTGAGGGTTTCCCAGCACCTTTCCAGATCTGGTTTCTCTCCCAGGCTTTGCCTTTGGATTCCTTCCCATATTGCCAGAAGTTCACAGTGCTTTCCTCAAGGTCTCAAATCAGAGAAATGCTTTGCCCACCTTGTTCTGGTTCTTCCTTGACTCAGGTCTCCTTCCAGACACAAAGCTGAAGGAATGCCATGGCAGCCTCAGCTCCTTCAGGACTTTTGCCAGCAATCAGTATTGTTTGAAGAGCTGATGAATCTGTGAATTTCTAGCTCCCATGAGCATATGCTGCTGCTATTCAAGATTAATTTGTTAACGAGGGCTTGTGGAAAATTTCTTCTTTCATCAAAGAATTACTCAAATTCTTGAGTGCCAGCTAATGAAGAAGTGTTCCAGCAGCCAGAGCCAAGTTCTACTCATCTAGGTCTTCACCAGAAAGTTGTGCAGTATTGTTTCTCTAATAGTCCAGATTCAAATTTCATTGTTATACCACTTTTCTTCAGTCTAAATAGATGCCATGGTACCTCATAAGCACTCATCTTCTGCTCAGGATCATGGCACATGAAAGTGCCTGCTGACTAACTTGTTTATTTATGGACAAAGACACCAGAGATGAACTATGGAGTCAGCAGGACCATGGCTCTTAGACACAGAGATGGATGAACTGAAGTACCAGTGCAGCCTCTACACTAGTACATCTTATCCAGTGTTTGCCTCTCTTCCTGTTTTCCACACCCACCACACCTTTATATTATTAACTATTAATTTATATTAAAAATGCCACTTGTCCACCCTGCCCCTCCAATAATGACTAACTGCACCAAGTCCTACCTCTGTATCCTGGATCTCCAAATGGGAACTGGTGCATGCTCAACAGAGACATTTTGTCTCCAAAAGAGAGAAGTTTTCAGTCTGCTGTTAAGGCACACTAAATCCTGAGAGTGTAAAAAGATCTGATGTCATTGCTGAAGTGTCTCCAACTACCAGCAGATTAGAAGTAGTTCTCTGATTCAACAAGCAAAATTCAGCTTTTCACAGCTCAGCTGTGGAGAGTCCAGCAGAGGCTGGGAAGATGCTGAGGGCACTGGAGCATCTGTGGCAGGAGGAAAGGCTGAGAGCCCTGGGGAGCTCCAGAGGGGAGCTGCCCAATGCTGAGCAAGAACTCAAGGGTAGGGGCAAGAGGCTGGGGCCAGACTCTGCTCAGTGGTGCCCAGG
Organism: Galbula dea; assembly: GCA_013399015.1. Classification (NCBI taxonomy): domain Eukaryota; kingdom Metazoa; phylum Chordata; class Aves; order Piciformes; family Galbulidae; genus Galbula; species Galbula dea. The sequence continues at coordinate 258,823 of VWZX01001144.1, read as the reverse complement.
GCCAGCCCAAGGGGCACTGGGCACAAACTGGAACCCAGGAGGTTCCACCTGAGCCGGAGGAGAAGCTTGTTTGGCGTGAGGGTGTTGGAGCCCTGGCCCAGGCTGCTCACAGAGGCTGTGGAGTCTCCTTCTGAGGAGAGATTCCAAAGGCACCTGAAGGTGATGCTGGGCAAGCTGCTGTGGGTGACCCTGCTTTACCAGGGGGGTTGGACTAGATGATCCCCAGAGGTCCCTTCCAGTCCCCACCATGCTGGGATTCAGGGATTCCATGAAATCTTAATGCAATATTGGTAGCTTTCACATCCATGTTGTGCTGCTATTCAAAAAGGCCAGATGGGAAACAAACCCCATCCTGGCCACCTTGGCAAGGCTTTGGTGGTTCTTCTGCTAGTCTGTAGGAGTAAAACATAGACTGTTGAGATCAGTCTTCCACTAGAGAGGGAAACATTACTGAGAAACCAGCTATTTACAGAGATGCTTCTCTTGTTCACAGTAACTTTTGTGCAAATGGTGACCTGAAACTATCCAAGAACAAAGTATTTCAGAAATCTTTGCACCAGTAGCTATGCCCAGAGATTGACATATGCCAGAAATTCCAACAGCAGTAACTTCTGGAACAGTTCCTGTATCAAACCTCTCTGAACAGTTCACCTGAGTTACCTGCTGCTGCTGGATCAATGCTCCCAGTGAAGGCTGTGTTACAGGAAGGGTGGGCATCTCTTTAATATTTACATGTCCAAAGGCCAGTAAAACTGCCTAGAATTCTCCTGAGCATGAATACTTACAGTAGCCCTCAGGGAGTATGTATATGTTAAAGTTGCTTTCTAGGCTGACATCCATAATAACTTATTTGATCTGTTATTTTTACTTGCTCTACTCATATTAAAACTGGCATGGAGACACCATGATTACATCTTCTGCAATCTAGCATGTGTGGCAAGTACTGAATGAAAGAAGACTTGTTATGTCTCTGGTTTGAAGTAAGCACAAAGATAATTCAAACCATTCAGATTCTCTTGTGTTCATCGAATTTAACTGCTTAGAGCCCCATAAATTATCACTTGATGGGCCCTAAGATTCTGCTTGAGGGGAATTTGCTGGCTAAAATCAAAAGCAACTGAAGAAGTGAGGAATGAAATACAGCTTCCAAACTAACTGTTGTGTTCAAGATGGAATTGTCCCATAGAAATGGTAATGGCTTTCTAACAGGAAGCAAAAGATGTTTAATCTCTTTCAGCAGTAGAAATCAGTGGTTCACAGATCAGAATCTATTCATATGCAATGATTACTCATCTCCAAATTGCAGCTGCTTTCAGAGGCAGTGTTGGATTACTCACTATACCCTGAAAATAACTGCAAACCAGCAGAGAATGCTTATGCAGATCTCTTTCAAGTTAATTACTTCTGCCAAAATGCATTTTGGATGACACTGATGAAGCTCATGATTTCCAAAGATTCCCATGTCCTACACAGTGATTACTCCAAATGTATCTGCTCAGAAAGAGAACTCATCAAGAACCTTTCAACAAAATGCTTTTTCACTGAAAAATGAAGTTCAAAGCCAAAAGTTTTGCACAGAAATGGATTTTTCATTAGTATTTTTTGAAGCTTTTGTTAGAAGATGTTTCAGTGATCCAAGGCAAAGTCTCTGCTTTAGATGAGGCATCACTCCAGATTGTCAAAGAAAGGAGGCCCATTGCTTAGGACAAAATCAGGTTCAGGACTTTGCTCCTCTTCATCTGTACTTATACAAAGTAAACTCTTTCCATCAGGAGAGACTGAAAGCTCTATTGGAAACCAGCCCCCAGAACTGGGTTGGGGTACCCAGCCTGGTTATGGCAGAACATGAGGACCTGGTATGCTGAGAGACTTTGCCCCTAATGTTTGTTTTGTTTTACTGACCAGCTTCAAGAATGGTCATGGCTTTACCCTGGAAAATTTCTTGGGGAGCTCTTCCCAAAACACCTCCAGCCCATGATTAAGTCACTTCTAACCTAGAAAGAACTGATCTACAGGTTCCAAAAACAGTTGTGCTGTTATGGGACTCAAGCTAGGAAGTAGGAGATGTGCAGTCATTAAAGCTTGAATGAGCCTGGATTCCTCCCTTCAGGTAAAAGTGGCAAAAGAAGCAAAACTTAACTTTCTTTAAGGCAGGAGCATCCTACTTGAGCCTTTTGCACACAGGACTGCTGTGGTGCTCATTTTTCAAGGGTTTTCAGCTGGCTCTTTCTCCCCTGGCACCATCCCCTTTCATACTAAGCACTACCTAAGGGAGCAGATTCCTCCCTCTCTGGTGTGTTCTGTGATGGGAAAACACATGATCAGAAATCCCTTGCTCTCTTCCCCTCATTGGGTAGTCTTGGAGGCATCATGAAAAAGGAGAGATTAAACCCAAACCCTCCTCTTTTTTTTGGAGGGGAGAGACTGAAGAAAGGCCAAGCCCAATATATATATTTCTTCCTGAATTCTTTCCCTATATCTTACTGAGGTCTGTGTCTGGCACTTCATGCCACTTTCTGTATCACAGTTACTTACTCTTCAGCCTGATACTACTTCTAAGTGTGGAAGAGCTGGAGAATATCTTCAACTATAACTCTGATGCTGGTATTGCAGAGTTAACCTCAACAAGCATAGGCTGGGTCCCAAAATATCTCTGGGAAGAAAACTTCCACAACAGCAACAACAAACCCAAGAAAAGCCAATGGAGTGTGTGTGTGAATCTGTTTGCTTCTCACAGAATCACAGAACACTAGGGGCTGGAAGGGACCTCCAAAGATCATCTATTCCAACCCCCTTTCCAGAGCAGGATTCCCTCCTGTAGGTTGAGAGCCTTCTGGACTTGAGTCTGTCTCCTAAACCTGGAGAATGCAGTTTGCCTTTGGGCTTCAGGAACATTTGTAAACTCCCTGGTAATAAATGCTTCCAGTAACACCTCCCATTTGTGTTCCACCATCCTATCTGCTTCCATCAGTTAGTGATCCTCCTGATGACAACATCTCTCAGCAGTAGTTCAGGTAGCCAGCTCTCACATAATCAGGGGATTGATGCCCTTATCTACAGCTTGCCCTGATGTATGTTTCTGTTCCTTGTGGGTTGCAGCATGCACCTGCTTTTACCACAGGCTTGAGAGGGCTTCTAGGCTGGAGTCCTTCAGTCAAATAGAGGAAACCTGAAGTGTTCTTCAGTCCACTGTTTGCTGGCATGGCAAGGAGAAGGAACAAGGGCTGGCCTGGACATCTGGACACTTTCTGCTGCCTCTCTTCCTAATGATACTGCTTCCTGTTTAACCTCAGCTGACAAAAATCTTGTTGACTTTACAGGTCCATATGCCTCCTGAAGTCATGACCTAGATGACTCCCAGGAGAGGGGAGTAGCAGTAGAGGTAAAGGAGATTCCCACAGGCAGAGCTGAAAATGGTGTGAGAGCTGCTGCATTTCCAAAACACTCTCTGGATCACAGGACAGAATAATTCTGCTCTTGGTAGAATCATGAGAATTAGCCAGACTATTCTGTCAAAGTTCAAAGGAATTGGTCAGGCTTGTTCCTCAAACCAGACCAAGCTCATGGATGAGCTGCTAGTGATATGTGGCAGAATTTCCCACTGCAGTTTAAACACCAAGTTGTTGTTATTTGACTGGCTTCAGGAGATCACAACTTAATGCAAACCACAACTTGTTTGTGGCCAGAGAGTTCAGGATAAGTTGCTGCCCCCTAACTTTTTAGTTTAAACTTCACACTGGATGTCTTCATACATTTTCAAAGTAAGCAGTTCTCCTTGCTGTTCTCCAGGACTCTGGAATGTTCTGTCTCAACAGGGTTTAGTTGTCCTACTCATCACTGGGAGAAGAGCCTCCCCAGGCTCTTCTTGATGGTGTCAAGCATTAGGACAAGTGGCAACAGGCAGCAGCTGAAACCCAGGAGGTTCCAGCTAAACATGAGGAGAAACTTGTTTGGTGTGAGGGTGTTGGAGCCCTGGCCCAGGCTGCCCAGAGAGGCTGTGGAGTCTCCTTCTCTGGAGAGATCCCAAAGGCAGCTGGAGGTGATCCTGGGCAAGCTGCTGTGGGTGCCCCTGCTGGAGCAGGGGGGTTGGGTTGGGAGGATCCCCAGAGCTCCCTTCCAACCTTAACCTTTCTGTGATTAAAGACTAGATGAGTCAAAGTGAAGGAAAAATGCATGTCACAGGGCAGCTTGGAGACAAAAGGGTCATCACCTTTATTCCTTAAGGAACTTACCACCAAATCAAAACAATGGCAGAGGGACACCTGAGGATCTCTTGAACTACTGCAACAGCAGCTGAGTGTTAATTTTATTCCTTCTTTATAGGCCATGGGGAAAACAGGGCTGCTAGCCTGTACCTGGTAGAGAAATACCCTCTTCCTAGTACTGCAGTGTGATCTCAGTATGCTGAGGAGCCACTAACTCTTCCTTTGAGTCTGTTCATGTTTTGGACAGCAAAAGCAGACTCTTTATGTTGCAAGGCATGCTAGTAAAATTTCCTAGGTAGACAGATGAGATTTTACAGATGTCTGGAACAAATGGACAAATGCTGTGAGTGGTAAGAATGCAAGAAAGATATTAAATTTAAATGAGAACCATGTTTTCTTATTGGAAAAGGATATGTCTGTGCTTTCAGAGAACATGTCCTTCTGCAATGAGATTCCTTCATTGTCACTAAGAGTCTCTTTCCCTCTTCATTCCCCATGGCCCAGAGCAAAGAAGGGAGGCAGGTGCCTCTGATGGAGAAGCAGCAGGTGGGACTTCTTAGAGGTGTGAAGTTTCCACCTGCATGGCCCAGGAACAGCAGTGAGGTTTACTCCTGCCTGACTTCCACAGTAACCTTTGCCTCTCATCCACCAGAAGTGGGATAACACTTCTATAGCTGATTCCTGGCTGAAGTGAGAACTTTATGAGGTAAATAGTTCTGTTGTGCAGCAAATAGTTCTGTTTTCTATTCTAGTGTGCTCTTAGTCCTCTCCAACATCTTAAAGGAGCTTTTTGTTGTTTCCCAGGGTCTCACTCTTCAGTACTATGGTTTGTTGGTTTGGGTTTTTTGTTTTGTTTTGGGTTTTTTTGGTAGTTTTCCAGTGTTACTAAGCATTAGACATGTTTTTCTTGTCAATATTAGTTATGCCCAATGCTAGCAGGAATTCTGGCTTGGGAATGAGGACATCCTTTGTGTAGCCAATGTTAATGCCTCATAAACAGGAGACAGTGTTGAAAGAAGGAGGAAAGCACACATCTGTTTCCATTTCAGGGATAGAAAATGGAGGGATCAGGAGGCTATGGACCTTTAGTGAACAAAACATCTTCCAAATAGGTTCTAAAATACTAGAACTGAATCCTCACTACAGTAATACTCAGGAGTCTTCTGCTGTTTGGCTTATCCTTATTTGTGTCATCCTTCCTCACTGAGGTATGGAGGTGTAGAGTGAGAATGAAGAGCAAGATTGAAAACTGGGGAGTAAAACTGTCTCTAATATCTCACAGAGACAACCTCTGAGGTTGCCTTGGCAGCATGACCTGCCTTCCAGAGGCTCCAGACCTCTTGGTAGTGCTTTGGGCATTGCTGGAGCACGTTCTGGTGAACGTGCAGTGCGGTAGCAGCTTGCAGCAGGGCAGTAGGTGTGGGCACTCAGGAGCGTTGTGCCTAGAGTTGCTCTGAAGATGGCTCTTGCAGAACCCTTTAGACATAGCCCAAATACATGGACATGTATGAAACTTACAGCAGAGCTGATGATTTCACCTCAGGCTTTCTAGGTCAGTGCCACCAAGTCCTATGACTTCCCTGAATCATGCGAGTCCGGCGAGGGCTGGTGTCAGCCTTGGGAGGAGATGAGAAATTCCAGCCCCATGCTGGATTTCAGCCCTCCACAGGACAGGACTACTCTGAAATGCTGCTCTCCTCTTTCCTGTACTGCTAGAAGCAGCAGCAGTAAGGCTGCAGAACTGACCCCCTGCAGAAGAGGGAGGTGTGAGGGCATGAAAGAGCTCTTGGGTCCGAGCTCAGGTGGGCTTGAGAATGGTGGCAATAATATGCCACATGCTCTCCTCATATCTTCTGGGGGAGTAGAAACAAAGACCTCTTACAAGGGACATATCTAGTCCTTAACCAGGATTGTTTTTCTTTTATTCTGGTGGGATCTCAGAGTTGTAATTCAGTGCTTTTAAAGCTACAGGTGTAGCTAACAATGGATAATTCCCTGGGACAACCTTGCTGCTTCACAGTTTCTCCCAACTTATGCACTTCCACTAACAAAGTAAAAACCTCTCTCTTGTGTTTAACTTTGTCTCAGAGCCAGTAGAGCATTCAACATCTGCTTAAATGTATTTCAGTTACTCACCTAAGTGCCTTGACTAAGCAGTTTCTGGTAGAGCCACAGTCTGAGCCCTTCACTGCTCTAAATCCACTGCCTTTGTAGTTGTTGCTCATTATCATCCAAAATTTGCTATAATGTTGTTGTATATGTTGTTATTGTGCATTTTATCTTCAACCCACATCATTTCCTTGTCAACACCTAGCACAATGAAGAGAATTAAGCAGCATAAAGCATCACACTGAAATAGTCAGGTATTCCAGTATAAAAGAAGAGTGGGAGGAATGGAGCTGGAGGATAAGAGTAACTTCAACAACCAGGAGCTGTGACAGGCTCCAAAGCCCATTGAGTCTCAACTCCTCAATGGTCTTATGATGAGGTTGAAAGGGAAGATAACACCTATTTATGGGCTAATTTCAATTGAAGACCAGCTCTAAGAGATGTACCTAGCAAGTCATGTGCAGCTCAGAGCAGAGCCACTTTTTTGTTTTCATTTTTCTTAAAGGAGACTCTAAAACTTTTCCTTTTTTTCCCCCTTTTCTGGCCATATTCCATGCTGGAAGGAGCACAGTTCCTCTCATGTGGTTTGAAATATCCAGCCCCTTGGCCAATGATCTCATGCAGCAGGGCACATGGAATAACTCTGTGCTTGCAGGACTGTTAGCACACTGCAGACAGCTATTCATTTTCTTTAACCATTTGCAGCTCAGCACTGTGTGTGTAGGGGGGTGAGGGGTGTGTGTTTGTTCCAATATATTCTAGTGGAATCTTGAAAGTTGCTGGTTTTCCTTTTGGTTTCCTCAGCAGTGTTTTGGGATTCCACTTTAGCTGTGGTGTGGGAGTGCAGGCTGGCAGAGCTGAAATGCCACCCCCTGCCCTCTGCACAGCTCTGATTTCCTGGGTGCCTTTATTTAGAAGAATGTATGGTAGAAGAGCAACAGCTCCAAAATCCTTCATAACTGAGAAGCCCTCAACCTCCTTCACAAGCACAGAACCTCCTAATGGGGTTGCTTACCACTCCCATATCTATTTCTGTCCTTGCACAGATGAAATGTAGTGGTTGGATGATTTACTGCAGAGTAACTTTTCCAGCCCCAAAGACCTTATCCATAATGTGCAGCGTTTGGCACTGCCATGCCAAGGTTAGTACCAGATCTTCCTCCTCTGGGCTACTGCACACAGATGCCTCTTGCCCTTCATCTGGCCCAGTGCACCAGGGCTAACCCTTTTGTTGGTTTGTGTTTTTTTTCCTAGAGTTTCACTGAACAGAATTGTTTTCAGTTTAAAAAAGGTAAGGATTTATTCCATCTTCACATTACATCACCCCATGTGACTCCTCTGGTGGCTATTTTTGTAGCCTGTGGTCATGATTCTTAGTTCCTAGAATCAGGATGATAAATTTTAACACTGAACATTTACCTAGTTAGTGAACTTCTGTCTTTTTTTGACTGCAGAGTTCCTCATTTGACTTCTCTTTTCAGCCTGGCTTCTCTGTAAGCTGTTTGCTGTGTTGGATGGAGCCTGCTATACTTGCCAGAATACCTGCATGGGAAAAAGTTATTTCTTTCTCCTTCCCACCCCCCTTTTTTGTATTTTTTTTTCTTTTTTTGGGGGGGGAGCAGTCTGGGCTGACATTCTTGAGTGCTTTCAGTTTGCTTCTTTAAAACATGTTGCACACTTTATGGCTGCTTTGTGTTGCCAAGAGAAGTGCTAGGTCTAAACAAAACCTCTGAGACCACCTTCTTTTTCTCTACTCTGGGTATCTGCACTCCAGAAGTTAACAGCCCAGATGTTTCTTCAGGATATACCTGTCAAAGATTTTCAGGCTATTTTCAACATTGCTGTAAATACAGAAGAGCTTTTTAACCCTCCAGATGAAACCAGGTTCTGCTTCACTGTAAAGACCTTTTCCAAGTATCTTTAGGGCTCGTTGCTATTTTTTTTACCCCTAGTTTCTGAGTGTTGGAGTAATAACTGTGTATTTATCTTACTTAATTAAAGAAAGGCCAAGTGAGTCAAAACATGCACTCTCCAGAGTGCATATCTCTCAAAATCCCTGCTGCCCTTTTCTGTTCCTCTTAATTTTGTCGAACACATTCTGGCACAGGAGCAGACCTGCATGCTGTCTGAAAAATGTGGGTCCATCCTGGGCTTACACAAGGCAAGAAGTACTCTCTGCTGTTCCATTCTCAGCTCTCATCCCCAATTCCTGACATTGTTTCTTGTCTTCACCATCACTGAGCACTGAGGTGGCATTTTTAGGGAGCTGTTCCCAGTAAACCCCACATCTCTCTAGCTGGTAGACAGGAGCTAAAACAGAAGCCCTTCCTGTCTACACATGATGAAGGCTCTTTTCCTTGACTGTTGCTTTGCATTCACCTGCATAAGATTTAATCTCCTCTTTCATAATCTAATATTGCACTTTTGCAGTGTGTGTGTTTCAGTCTCAAGCATCTTGGAAAACTGTTTATCAACAGATATCCTTTCCTATTGGCTCCTATTGTTCTTCCTTCATGACCTATGGAGGTGTCAGATGGGCTTTTCTTCAAAGCAGACAATGTCTGTGGGGTAAGAGGTGAATGGATGGATGATCACATATGTGGAATGAATGAACAATAGACATAAAAGCTAATGTAGCAACTTCAGCTCAGGTTGGGTATAGTAATACTGCTGCTGAGGTCAGTGTGGCAAACAGGAATCAGCAGCTGTAGCCTTTGAAAGAGAGTTTGCACATGCAAAAGGGCACTGCTGGGGACCACAGAGTTTCTCACTGCTCAGGCTGCAGTTTCACGAAGTAGCTGGAGACTGTTGCCAGATGGGCAGATTCCAGTCCCTGCACACCTCATCCCCCAGCTGGGCCTTCCTGCTCCTTCCCTGGCATCGATTGGGGAGCACTGGGATTGCGAGATTAGTCATGGAAACATGAAAACGTGACTCATGCTGCAGTGTCATGACTGCTGGAGCCAGCGTCAGGGAAGGGGCAGGGACGGGCAGCTGGGGCTGGGAGGGGACCAGGGGCTGTCCCTCGGGCAGCTGGGGCTGGGAGGGGAACAGGGGCTGTCCCTCACTCTGTTACAGGGGCAGTGAAAGGGCAGCTAACCCCAAAAGCACAGCAGTGCTTGAGGAGAAACCTGAGAAACAGGAGCTGAAGCAAATGCACAGTTTTCTCTCTAGATCAGAGCAGGGCATTGTGACAGGCAGGAATGCAGGGCAAATGCTCTGATGCAGTGTGAAGTTTTAACCCTAGACAAAACCTGTGAACTGCTTGTCTGCACCATCAGCCCTGGGACTTGCTTGAAGCACACCATCTGTGATTGTTCTGCAGGTTAGTACTCATGCTGCTTGTGCTGGAAGTGAAAGCTTAAGTCTGGAAATCAAGCCAAAAACCTGAGAAGTTCTCTAGTGAAACATAACCCCAGACTCAGTTCAACCTCTCTGGCAGCGCCTGATTCTTGCACAAACAACCTGCAACAGGTTTTTTTTAGCTTAATTCTAGAACTCCTAGGGATGGACAACCCCCCTGCAACCTCCTAGGGATGAGCAGAGGAAGGCAGTTGGCATTCTGGGTGGGAAAGCACTCTGGGTGGCACAGCTCTGGCACAGCCGTGGTGATGCAACAGCTCTGGCACTGCTGGCAGCAGTGAAGGTGGGGGAAGAGAGACAGGCAGGAAGGCAGATCCTGATTAAGGCTGCCTGATAGCTGTGGCCCTTTTGCTGTTTGTTTACCCCTGTAATATCGATGGGAAATCAGAGTAAGAAGCCCAGGTGAAGCTTTAAACTGAAGTGGTTTGGGCTGTTTGAAGAGAGTTGTTGATGCAACTGAGACCAACTGTACAACATCTCAACAGGAGCTTCAGTGTGACATAGTGACACTCCTAATGACAGTCATTGATTATAAACTGCTGCTGAAGGCCAAGGCTGTTATGCCTTGGAGTAAAGAGTTGTGGTAAGAATAGTATTTGTAATAGAATCCTAGAATTGTCAGAATTGGAAGGGACCTTCAAGATCATCTAGTTCCAACCCCCCCTGCCTGCCAGGGACACCTCCCACTAGATCAGCTTGCCCGCAGCCCCATCCAGCCTGGCCTTCAAAGCTTCCAGGGATGGAGCTTCCACAGCCTCTCTGGCCAACCTGTGCCAGTGTCTCCCCACCCTCACAGTGAAGAACTTCCTCCTAATATCCAATCTGAATCTCCCCTCCTCTAGTTTGTATCCATTCCCCCTAGTTCTATCACCACCTGATGTCCTAAGTAAGTCTTACTGCTGTGAGTGTCTTCTACTCCATTAATTTACCATAAAAGAATAATTCAATATTCTCTCCTTCTGTGATAAAACATTTCTGGAAACTGCTCTTCTTTCTTTTCCTGCAAGAAAAGAGAGTGGGATTCAAGGTGAAAACTAACCATTTTCATGAGAAAATAATGGTTATTTTTAATAACCTACAGAAATGATTATTTATAATACTGCTAACCTTTGGCTACCTAGCACTTTATAGCCTTGTGCAGTTATCTTTGATAGAACATTCTTTTCAAGTTTTCTTTTCTGTTGGGGGGTGAGGGGTTTGGCTGGTTGTTTTGAAAGACTGCTTAGGTTTGTAGCCCAGCAGAACAATGGAATTTGCTCAGGATTACCAAATCCTGCAGCACCAGCTACTTCCAAGCAGCCCTTTCTTACCAAGAACTCAAGCTGCAAAGTGAAGGTAATCAGAACGTGCTGGTGCTTTGCCAGATTCCAAGGCAAGCTTCCTTGGCAAGCATCATCTCAAGTGTTCCATATAAGTTGTTCTACAGCAGTTCCTCTTTCCTCTAGGAAAAGGTACTTGATGGAAAGGGAGTCTGAGTGAGTGAGTCTTGGAGTGAGGTGGGGATTGGTCTCTTCTCCCAGTTGACTAGCAAAAGGATGAGAGGAAATGGCCTCAAGCTGTGACAGGGGAGGTTTACATTAGGAAAGTCTCCTGACTGCAAGAGTGGCTAAGTGCTGGCCCAGGCTGCCCAGGGCAGTGGTGGCATCACCATCCCTGGAGGCATTTAGAAGATGTGTGGATGTGGTGCTGAGGGCCATGGTCTAGGGGTGTCTTGGCTGTGTTAGGTTGACTGTTGGACTTGATCTTTTCCAACATAAATGATTCCATGATTCAATGAAACATCAGAACAGGTTCTACTTCTTAACCCTTCTCTAAGACTTCCTAGGATCACTCCAGGAATGGCAACTCCTCTTGAATAAGACTGGTTTATCTTTTGGTCTCTTAGATGTGAGGCTTCATTGCATTTTTCACATGTATGGGCTAGCTGCCACCTCTCCTCTTGATGAATGGAAGCTTCCTAAATCCCATGGTTTAAGCATAAAACACTGGCCAACATGGAGAACAAGTCCCAATCTCTAGGTTAGAGTTTCCTGTGGTGACACTCATCACTCCCCTTCAGGTACCAAAGGAATTGGGATATACTGGAACAGCAGATTTCACCACTGGAGTATTGCAAGGGCAAATTGTTCCACCTCTGGTGGTCAGTGATGCTAAACCTTTGCATCAATGAGTTTTCAATGCTCTAGACTGCTCTAAGTGTGTTCAAATGGAAAGAGGATTGCCCTCAGGCTTGGCACAGAGTATTACACATTTGGGCACTTCAGAGCACTGGCTCTCCTTGGAGAGATTCCAGAAGGAAAGTGGAATGTCAGGTGCAGTTGGAAGAGAACTTGCCTTTCTTACAGTCAATTTACTAGCAGTGAGTTTACTCAAGATATTAAACCCTGTCCTCTGATTCTGACAGGAAAATGATTCTATTTTTTAATCCTTATGTATTCTATGGTTGTGTTTGGGGTTTTTTGTTTTTCCCTGAACGAAGGATGGAGCAAGGTGGGGCTTGGTCTCTTCTCCTAGGTAGCAAGTGGTAAGACAGGAGGAAATAGTTTCAAGTTGCAGCAGGGGAGGTTCAGATTGGATAGTAGAAAGAATTTCTTCACCAAGAGGGTTATCAGGCATTGGCACAAACTGCCCAGGGAGGTGGTGGAATCACCATCCCTGGAGGTGTTCAGAAAGTGTGGAGGTGTGGTGCTTGGGGCTATGGATTAGTGGTGAGCATGAGAGTGTTGGGTGGACAGCTGGACTCCATGATCTTGGAGGGCTTTGCCAACCATGATGGTTCTAAGCTGTCCTGTAGTTCACATCCCCTGGAAGCTTGCTTATAAAAACATGCAGTGTTTATTTTGGACAAAGCCATAATAATCAAATAACAAACCCCAAACCTATAAGAATTAACATAGTTATCTGTATGTTACCAAATGGTAAATGAAGCCCAGGAGGGGAAAATGAAAACAGGATTGCCCTAAAAAAAGGCAAATCATTCTGCTTGCATTCTTGTCAGCTAATAGCATGACTGCACTTGAAAACCTGATAAATCAAAACCTGTCACTTGGGGGAAAAACTTTGTTGCTTTGTATTGAGTATTTCAGCTAAATATTTAGGTAAAATAACTAATTTTGAAGTCTGTGATCCTGCAAACCCCAGCAAGTCAGATAATTTACCCAGAGAGGGCTGGCTCAAAGCATCTGAAGACTGCCTGGCACCAGTGTAAGATACCTTTGGTCATACTGCTTCTTACCCACTGCATGGCCTTCACTAGAGGAGTTCATTTGCAAAAGAGAGTCTTGTACCTGTGCAGCACAGCCTGGGGAGGTGTCTCAGCAACTGGCCCTCCTCAAATAACTAATAGTGCTTTTGAGTTTCACCCTGCTTGCCTCAGGAAAGATGCAGAAGCATCATACAGCACCACTGACCCCATCCCACTGCGAGGAATGCTCAGGATGGCATCTGTACAAGAGGGAATGGTGGCATGCTGAAAGCAGCAAACCCTAAGTAGAAACTAGAAGTATGTGACAGGTCCAGAGCACAGGTCTTGTCAGGAGCAGCTGAGGGAACTGGGGTTGCTTACTCTGGAGAAGAGGAGGCTCAGGGGAGACTTCTCTCTCTACACGACTCCCGGAAAGGAGGTTGGAGTGAGGTTGGGGTTGGTCTCTTCTCCCAGGTAAGAGGGATAGGACAAGAGGAAAGGGCCTCAGGTTGCATCAAGGGAGGTTCAGATTGAACATTAGGAACAATTTCTTCCCCAAAAGGGTTGTCAAGCCCTGACACAGGCTGCACAGTCACCATCTCTGGAGGGATTCAAAAAGCCATGTAGATGTGGTGCTTGTGGCCATGGTTTAGTGGTGACCTGGCAGTGCTGGTTCACAGTTGGACTCTATGATCTTGAATGTCTTTTACCAAATCAAACAACTTTATGGTTCTCTGGTTGTACATATCATATACTGGCAACACAAATTTGCTTCTTCCTTTCCATTCAGTTTTGTGTGTCTTATGGAAGAGAATTCCCTTTCTTTTTTTCATTTCCTGCTGCAAGAGAGTGTGTGAACATAGAATCAGGATACTCTAACTCACAAAGGGGTTAGCAACAAGTACTGTAGGGAAATCAGGACTTTAGTCCCCCAAAAAGACTTTGCTTTTTTGTTGTTTTTTCTTCTTTTTAATTCAGCCTTACTCTCATACAAAACTGATCTCTCAGCAATGATAATTGAGCAGTGCCTGAATGAAGTTCTTGAGTCACTGTTCCACTGAGGGGGAAAGCAGAAGAAAAGCTGAAATAATTTGATCCTAAGAGGAAGCTTCTGCCTCCGCCAGAAATAAGTTTGAAGTTAAGGAATGTCTGAATAAATTAATCTGAATGCATTTTGAGTATTAGATAGACATCTTGAAAGCAGTGAAAATAGTCAGGTAGAAGCAGACATGTCAATACTCATTTCTCTGCAATCACTGAAGGGTTCAAATCTCCTAACGCAGCAGGGTGAGGGTTTTGCAGCAGGCACAGCAGGAGACTTGTATGTTTGCATTCCTTTGACCTGATGTCTTTGCTAATTACTGCTCAAGTAATTCACTTGTTTTGCTCGTAGCATTGTTTTGGGGTTTTATTATCTTGCAAAAAGAAAGCCAAAGTTCTCACAAAAGTAAGACCAAAATGAACATCCTCCTGTGTGAGAAGCTTCCAACATAATTCAATTGGCTTTTCCTTGGGAGGAAAAGCAGGTACTGATGCACAGAAGCAGTCCAGTTCCCCCTGGCCTGTTTGAGACATGAACTTTTAACAACAAAAACAATGTGAAACACCCAACAATGATATCTCCCACCTTTATAATCGGAGCTTTATAAACTAGCCACATACATATGCATCTTTCTCTTTCAAATAGCATCCTTACAGTGGTCTGTCGCCTTACAGAGCTTTGCAGGGTGAAATCTCCTGCTGCTGACAAGGGTAATGCTCAGAGCTGTCACAGGGATGTTGGGCCACTAACATCTCCTGGTGTTTTCACCCATGCCCCTTACCCTGCCTCTGAAATCCAACCCCCCAGCCTGCTTTAGACAGACACATTCAGAACCTGAACCTGTACTTCTAGAGCTACCAAGCTTAATCAGCTGAACAACAACAATCTTTCACTGCTCTTGTATTTCCATTAGCTTGCTGTTTCTGACAATATGTGCTTGGAGGAGACTTTTTAATTGCCCTGCCCTTCTAAAGATGATTTTCTCTCTGGGCCACTGAGGTAGAAGCTATCAAAGGCTAGCTAGAACCTGGGTATATCACCAAAGGTAACATAGCCCTTTGATCACCTATCTTTGTTTATCTGAATGTTGGAGATGAACTTGAAAGGCAATGAATAAATAATCTGGTGCTGAAAGCCAAATCCTTTTTTTTATCTCACTTTGCATAGCTCTTTCTAACAGGCTGCAGTAAATGAGAGCTCCATTTCTCCTGCTACAGGAATGGACTTCTAATTTCTCTTCTTCCTCACCACATGGGACTTTGAATGATGCCAGGTATTAACCTTCCAACTCTATGCTAATTAGTCTGGCCTTCCCTGGGAAAGGCAGTGCAGGAGAGCAGCCTGGACAGACATGCTGGCTAGACTGCTTTTGGTTCTCTCTTAGAATCTACCTTTGATAAAAGGCAAGTGTGATGTCGAAAAGAGCAGGAGTGTTTCTGGACACAAGAATAGGTTCCTCATCAAAACTACATTGAGAAAAAAATAGTTTGGCTTTTTAAATGAAGAATCACAACAAATAGGATTTATGAGTGTCACAGAATCCCAGCCTTCTGGGGACTGGAAGGGACTTCTGGGGGTCACCCAGTCCAACCCCCCTGCTCCAGCAGGGTCACCCA
This sequence comes from Galbula dea, assembly GCA_013399015.1. Classification (NCBI taxonomy): domain Eukaryota; kingdom Metazoa; phylum Chordata; class Aves; order Piciformes; family Galbulidae; genus Galbula; species Galbula dea. Next base: position 243,304 of record VWZX01001144.1, on the reverse strand, counting down.
CAGCAGCTTGCCCAGCATCACCTCCAGCTGGGGTTGGAATCTCTCCCCAGAAGGAGACTCCACAACCTCTCTGGGCAGCCTGGGCCAGGGCTCCAACACCCTCACAGCAAGTGAGTTTTTCTTCCAGTCCCCTCAGCATCTTCCCAGCCTCTGCTGGACTCTCTCCAGTAGTTCCTTGTCTCTCTTCATCTGGGGAGCCCAGAACTGGACCCAGGACTCCAGATGTGTCCTGACTAGGTCAGAGTAGAGGGGAAGGAGAACCTCCCTGGCCACACTCTTCACAATGCACCCCAGGATCCCATTGGCCTTCTTGGCCACAAGAGCACATTTCTGGCTCCTGGTGAATTTGTTGTCCACCAGCACTAGCAGGTCCTACTCTGTGGCACTGCTTTCCAGAAGGCCAACCCCTAATCTGTACTGGTGAAAAGATAAAGGGAAGTTTACAGGGTTTTTTCCTATCATCCCTTTCTCTGTCTTGGACAGAGAGACACAAACACAGCCAGGTATAGTGAGTTACATATGTGCACAAACACATCTTCCTGGTTTACCCTGTTGCTACTGATTCAATACTCATGATTTTCATGGAAAATGGAAATTTTTCTGTCTTCTTATGCACATTATGACAATGAATAACTTTTGGAGACTCTAAATATTGAATGGAGTTCAGTTACCACATTTGGGTAATGGTCCATGCCCAGGAAAAACACTGCCTAGCTTGGGGTCATGTCTGATCAGATGATTCCTCTCCTCATCTCACTCTCTATCAGATATGAGAAAAGTTTTTCTCCAGCTGAGCAATTATATATTCAGGCTAGGGTCTAAAAATGTTTGTCAGGAATGAGCTATTTCTGCTTTGTTATTTTTAAACTGTAGTGCCTAGCTCTGAAGAGAGTTGATTGTGGTTAGGGTGTTTTTTGTTTTTTTTTTCAGAAAGTCAAAATAAACCAAATAAACCAGTTTGGTTAGGTTTCAAAAATAGAAGACATGTATAATCAAAGTGCTGTATTTATTGTCTGTGCAGCAAGAGGGATTGTTCAAACAGCCACAAAACAGAGCCAAGATGATTTGATTTCTTTATCTATTTATTTATGTATTTCCCCTCTGCTGGAGCTCCAATCATGCTTCTTCAGTGCATAGTTATTCCCTCTGCAGGTGGCACCCACCAGGTCAGCATCTCCCTCCTGTAATGCATTCTTCTGGAACAATTTCCAACCTTTGATATGCTCTGTGTATGGTGGTGGGATACCAACTGGCTTGGTACCTTTGGCTTATTCCCATCTCTTGCCTGTGATGAAGGGAATGTTACCCAGATTCCCTGCTGTCCTTCCAATGCCTTGATTTCCAACTACAGGATAAAACCACAACTGAAAAGTGACCTAAAAAGAGAAGAGTGTACCTGCCAGACACAACTGAACAGAGATCACTGAAAGCATGTGGCTGCAGGGATATGTTTCAAGGGTTTATTTCCTTGTTTGCAGTCAGGTTGTGCTCCATTGGCAAACAAATGGGTAGCCAAGGTCTGGGACAGCAAATGAATCCATGGGCATGGGCTGAGTCCTGCAGCAAGGACAACTGTCTGTGAGCAAGACAATCCAAAGCTAGGACCAGCATTCTTCTGTGTCACAACTGCTTTTCACTCTAGAAAAGTTCAGTCTTGGTCATAAATACTGCTCATGGGTGTCTGAAATTCAGGAAAGCAACTGAACTCCCCCTGTCAGGAGAGGAGTCTGAGACCTGCATGGGGTAGTGCAGTGCCTCTGAATTGTCCTAGGAACAAACTGCCTTGCATTGAAATAGGAGAGGCAGCAATTCTCTGCTGCACTGCATGTAACCAGCCCAGAGACACTGGATATCTCTAATGCCATAAATTACAGGAGGAGCACATGGAGGGCTGAACACTGGGAGAGAGTTTGTTGACAATTTTAAGAATGTTTCCTGCAGAATTATCAGTGAAGAAAGGCTAATATCATTTCTTTTTTTCAGTAAGAGATTACAGAGCTGCTCTCAGAATGATTTGTTTGTTCCTGCAAGGCTAATGCCAATCTGTTTGTTTCCCTCTGAAGTGTTCCCACACAAACTTGTATTGAAAATCTATTGCAATTAATGTTTCCATCAAAGGTTTTCATTGTTAAGTTTACAAAAGGATAGCCCAAGAGTCATGTTAAGTGTGAATGTCTAATACATGGGTTACTGAATGTCTAATACATGGGTTACTGTGTTAGAGGTGGGGTTGATTCTGGAAGAATATAGAAATCTTTAGGGGAAAACAGTCCTTGAGGTTACAGGGAATTGCCTCAAGTTGCACCAGAGGAGGTTTAGATTGGATTTAGAGAACAATTTGTTCCCTGGAAGGGTTGTCAAGGCCTGGCCCAGGTTGCCCAGGGCAGTGGTGGAGTCCCCATCCCTGGAGGGGTTTAAAAGAGGTGTAGATGTGGTGCTGAGGGCCATGGTTTAGTGGTGACCTGGCAGTGCTGGGTTAATGATTGGACTTAATGACTTTAAAAGGTATTTTCCAACTTAAACAATTCTATGATTCTGTTTCTTAACTGAAAGTGTGAAAGGAGTAAAAGCAGTAATGAAAGGAGAACATAAAAGACACTAACTTAAATTTATGTCCAGAATGAAGTGTAAGGTAAATCTTGTCTGCAGTACAGTGGAGGCAACTCTGGCACAACACATTTACCTGGGGCAGTGTCTCAGGAGGTGTGTGCCTGTGTAAAACACAGCAGAGCTTTACATGACAGCTCTTGCAAACTCTCATCAAGCACTTTAAAGTAGCTTGGGCCTGGAAGGAAGCAACTGAAGTGAATTTAAAGATCCATGCTGTTAACTGCTTTGAGCTTCAGTAGCCAGGAGGTTTGTCTCACAGTCCATTCTGCATCATAATGCACATGGCCTAACCTCACACTGAGACTAAGGTTTACTGAAGTGATGCAGCAGAGAACTCCTTCCTCTCCAATGTGGCACTTAAGAGAAAAGCTACTCTGCAGGAATTGAAAAAGAATGATTCACATTTAAACAAAAATGATTCTTGGTATCAGCTTGATCTGTTGGGGTTTTCCTGGGGTTTTTTGGTAGGTCTGAGCCCATGGCAGTGGGGAAGAGAAAAAGAAGGGAATAAGCACTTTTCCTGGTAGGGATTGAAGATCTTCAAGTGGATTGTCCTGCAAGAGTGCTACAAAGCTGTACTTGTATCTGTCTTTTAGCAGTATCCTCTAAACCGATGGCAATATAGCACTGCAGTAAGTGGGTAACTTCTGAAACATCTGGGAATGAAGTCCTGAATCCCAGTACTTCACATTCCAGAGACAGGGGCAGTTCTGTTTCAGCCTTCTACAGCTCCTGGTTGTTATCCCCATTCCTACTACTCGGCAACCCCTCCTCTTCCTGGAGGGCACCAGAAGCTAAAGACTTTGTAGAAGTTTTTTCTCATTTGGTGCTTAGGAGAGGCAGGGCCAACAGTGCTGCTTTTCTTTTCGTTTCTTGCCCTTCCTATGCCTCTGTGAGGTTAATGTGACTTAGCTGAACCCAAGCCTTGGTCTGTACAGAGCAAACCTTCTTCTGTAGAGAAATCCCAAATAAGGCAGAGAGAATTTTGCCAGAGGCTCTTTTTAGAGAAGGGCTTATTTAATGAACAATTAATGTAACTTACATGCCTGTAAATGCAAACGTCTCTGCTCTTTCAGAACAGTTGTAGGAGAAACGTCTTACATGCCGTGGCCACCCTCCCAAGCTTTGCTTGGGGATGACAAATGAACTGTTTACCCCTGGACGTGCAGCGCTGTGCATTCTCAAAGCCTGACCTAAACCAGGGTTAGTCCGTGGAGCCCTGGCAGCGAGTTACAGCTAGCAGAGCCCCTCCGTACCGCAACTCTACCACAGAGGCTGTGCCGACTTGCACGCAGGCGGCAGGGGACAGCTCTTCCCCGTCTCCAGAAACAGCGGTTGCACGCCATTTATTGGTTTATTCTATCCCCAGATACCTTTCCTAGCTTTGGAGCAGGTAAGACCGACGGGCCCTGTCCCGGCAGCGCGGCCGAGGCCCTACCTCAGGGCCCCACCGGTGCCCCCCAGCCCCGGGGGCTCGCTCGCCTGCCGCTGACCCCACAAAGGCCGGAGCCGCCGGGATGCACGGAGCCTGCTGTCACGCTAGGCTGCCCCGGGAGGGATGAGGGCAGGCGGCTCGGTCACCCCGGAACGCTCCAGCTCTCTCCTGAGCTTCCCCGTCCACCCCCAGACCGGTTCCCGAGAAAGGGTAGAGGAGAGGAGCAGCGGCAGGAGCGACCCGCAGGCCCTTGCAGCCCAATACACCTCACTCCCCGCGGCCGCCGCTCCCAAATGGCGGCGCTCGGAGGGGCGGGAAGAGCGGGCTCCATCGACAGCTCGGCGCTCCGCGGACGGGCCGAGGGGCGGGTAGCAGGACGGGAAAAGACGGCGAGGCAGGCGAGAGGGAAGGTGCCGAGTGCCGAGAGGTCGATGGGCGGAGGATAAATGTCTGGCTGAGTGTGGGGCCGCCATTTTAGATGAGGAACGAAAGGAACGGCACCGAGCGGGACGAAAGCCTGCAGGGAGCCGCCGGGAGGGAGTGACATAGGTAGGAGCGGCTTCGGGCTGCAGAGCTGCAGGGGACGCGGCAAGGAGCGAGGGAGGGGAGGGCTTCTACTCCCCTCTTTCTTCGGCTTTCCCTTCCTCGGTGCTGGCGCCTGGAGCGGCGCCGGCTGATCCCAGCGGCGGCTCAGCCCCGGGTGTGCTGACCCGGCCACCGCTTCGGCCCTGAGGGGAACCGGCGCGGAGGGGAGCGCGGCCGATCGCCCCCCCGACACAGGGACTGGGAGAAGAAGGAGAGGGGACCGGCCGTGTCCGTCCCTGCGGATCGCGGCTCATCGCGGAGCCCTTTGCGGTTAGATCGTTCAGTGTTCACCGCTGGGGCCAAGCGTCCCTACCGCGGGGCCCAGGCGGGGGCTCCCGCCTCGGCCGGAGGAGAGGTTGCACGGCGGCTCGGCCTGGCCTGGCCAGCGGAGAAGGTGCCAAAAAGTCCGGGGCGGGGTGGGTATCTGCGGCGTGTCAGGTGTGTGGTGGCCGTCGCCTGTCAGTGCCAGCGCCGAGCCCCGGGACTGTGGCTGTTCTCTGGGGGGATGCAGGGCCCGGGCCGTGTGCCTTGGGGCTGGGGGTGAGCCACTGGCTTCCAGCGGCACCGGGAGGGGTGCCCTGGTCGAGGGGGGGGAGTGGGGGATGCCCGGCGGCGGCTGGGCTTGCCCAGCCTCCTTCGGGCTCCTCTTGGCTGCTGGCAGCTTTGTCCCTCCCGTGCTTCCAGCGTGGACTCTCTAAGCTCTCTCTTACTTTGATCTACTGTACCGAGAACGGAAAATGCGTTTGTGTTAGCATAACTGAATGCGTTCCGCTGAGGCATTCTTCAGTTTGAACTGCTTGCCTGCTTTATTGATTTTTTTTGCGACTCAGGTTCGACTAAGTTTAGAAAAAGACATTTGAAAACTGGAGTTAGATTCTTTAGTTTCCTGATTTCTTCTAAACTCTTTAAGAACTTTGCCATGTAGGAACGGTGTTCCTGCAGAGCCAGGGCTCCAGGGTTCTGGACTCTTTTTTTAATCTACAGTCTAAACGCACACACAAATTACCTGCCCGTGCTAACAGCAGCACGGCTCTCGTCCATTGTTCATCTCGCCTCCGTCAGGCTAAATAACTCGTGCAGAATCTTTCTCTTTTTTTTCCGTCTTAGCCTTTAAGTGGCATCCATAAATACAGGGACCTTGCCTGGGACGATCAGACCTCAAAACCAGTTGTAGTGGAATTGCACAGCACCGTGTGCATTCCAGGTGCAATTGTAGGCTGTTGTAGGTATGCAAAACAAGAAGGATCTGTAATGGAGTAAAACTAAGATTCTTCCAAAACCGGAGCCAAATTGAAATAGCTGCAAATAGTTCTGTACAAAAGATCTCTAAAATGTCTTTCATTTTAATGCTTCTGAAAAACTCAGCTCCAAATAGTGCCTAGAGGAGCACTGCATTGTGTAAAACTAGGATATAATTTGAATGGCTTTGCTTATCCTTTAGGACATAGCTGCAGCGTTGGTGTGAAAGAAGAGATTGAATTGGTGAATGTGAGAGCTAATTTCAGGCAGTTCAGCTAAATCTGTTCTGTGAACAGAACTGAATTGGCTTTAACCTTTCTTGTATTTTCTGTAGGTAAACCCTAAGGCTACAATTAATCATAAAAAAAGGTATGGATCCATATATATGTTCCTGACGTGGATGACTGATGAATGTGGAAAGCAATTCAATCTCAAGATTATTAAATCAGAAGTGAACTAGTGTACTTGGGTTGGAGCAGTGGTGCTTTCAGAAATCTGGAATGTGTTTTTCATATGGTTTGTTGCCATACTTAATATTTTCAGGACTGGACAATTTATTGTGCAACACTGCTGACTAACCTGCTTTGACAGAAGATCTGGAAGTGGCAGAGAAAATACCTTTTTTTTTTTTCCTACAGAAGATATACAGCTTTAGTTTTTGCAGTTGGATGCCTTTGGTGTTTACTTGTAATTTTCCATGTTGTATTCTTTAACAACAACAAGGTCTATGCAAATTACATATGGAGTTACTGCTGTCTCAGGGCCCAAACTTACTACAGCTTATTAAAATCACTCATGTTTTATAAACCACAAATATGACCCATGGAAATCATCGGTCAGCACTTCTTGCTATGCTAAATCAGCAGGAGCTTCTCCTAGGGCATATAGTTCCCTCCTCCCCCCCAGTTTATTTCTTTGGCTCTTTCACTGCTGGGAAGCCAGAAGCTGAGGAAAACCCCCAGATTTTCCTTCTTTTCTGTGTTGGAAAGCAAACCAAAGGGAGGTGGTGAGAGCTGCTGGTTCTGAAACTTCTGCAGGAGATGGGAGCACGAAGTTGCTAGTTTGACTGCCTAGTCAGTTGGTTTCAAATGCAGGAGTCATGCTGATAAATTCACTACTGTGTTAGGGGTACAGAATGTTTAAATGATTTTTATACTCCCAATAAAGTTCCAAGAGCAGATCAGCTGACAAAGTCTAGTTCAGCACAGGTTTGTATTTGGGTCTCTGAGCACCTCTGCTGCAAACACGTTTTCTTTCCATGACACCTTCCATCATTCCTTTAACCCCACCTTTACTATCTCTCTAGCACTCTATGCTTCCCTATCTTTGCTGTTGCCTTAAACACCCTTCAGACTCCTTTCTTCTCCTCTCCCTCAGTTGTTCTATTGCCTGTCTACCTTCTTGGCCTCTTGACAAGGCAGGAGGGAGGTTTCTTCCTTGGCTTGGTTTCCTCACGTGGTGATGTGCTGCCTCAGCTGGCACACCAAAGCTCTATGCTGTGGTGCCCTGGTGGATGAGGAGACTGGGAGAGTGAAGGATTCTTCCATACATTGGCTTCCTATTTCCACAGCCTGTGGGAACTTCGTGTTCTTGATGCCTCTCCCTAACTGTGCAGTTGAAATAAGCCAGTATGTCCAAGAGTTGCTGGAGGAGAGGCAGAAGGGCAGCTGGTTGCATGGCCAGGTAACACCAGTTGCTTAGGAGACAAGGATAACGTGGGTTTGTGCAGTTGGATTTCTAAAACTTCCATGCAAATTCAGCTTGAAGCAAATGAATAATTGATAAAGGAGGATTGTTTTGTAAGAAATAACTTCCTGGACCATCTTTTCACTTAAAAACCTATAGACGCTCTAAGTGTGAAGAAAAACAGAAGTCACCATTCCATTTCTCCTAAAAACATCAAATTGCTTAAGTCAGAATTGCCTATATTTGGGGAAATAAAGCAGTCAAAGCAAGACAAAACCTTGTGCTCTGACTAGAGTGTAAGCAGTAAGTTTCACTTGAGTTTGATTTGTAAATGAGCAGACATGTTTACATCTGCACTGCACCGATTTGGATTGATTTTGCCTAATGGCTTATGCAAAATCCTTCAGTATTTTCTGGTGTGAGATGTAGCCATTGTGTCTTGAATAAGGCTGTGGAAACGTTTTTGCCAGCTCTGGAAATGAATTGAAAGAGGATATAACCTGAGGAAATGGAGTAAAATTGCTTTCTAATAAATTCCCAAGGTGTTCTAACAGTGAGCACCCATGAGCTCATGGGTTTTGAGACAGCACGAGGGAGACACAGCTGTATGGGTAATCCAGGGAGGTATTTAGTGATGTCCCTTGTTTTTCTGACAAGAGAATACTTTGGACCAGGTTCTGTGACTGGTTCTCAGTGCTCTGTTGGCTCTTTTGGTTTTGTTTTTGTAAAGAGCAGTTTTGCTTTGAAAAGCAGCTGGTGCATGGTTATTCCTTTAGTGAATTGAATATTGTACTTGTACTCCAAATGCCACCAGTGTCACCCAGAGTTGGTTTTATTGCAGCACTGGGTGCTGACCTTTTACAGTTCAGGCTAGAGTATGGTCATCCTGCGTACAGAAATGCTGCAACACATCCAGGAGAGGAGGATAAACAAAGTGCTGTTCTTGACTCATTTGTGAGTAAAGCATTTTCTTGGTAGACTTCAGAGGCAAGAGTTAGGACTGATAACAAATAGAATGTTTACAGAAGTGACTGTCCTTTTTTGTTTTTACACAGTCAATGTGACTGAGTTTTATTTTTTCCCGAGGATTTTGCTTGCTTGCAGGGAGTGACAAGCTTTTCAGAGCTCAGATTTCAATACAGACAAATCTCTGGCTTGGTGGCAAATTCGTGCCACCCACGGTGGCAAATGCAGGTCATTTGCTTTGTTTGCAGCTGCAGGTGTGTCTGTGTCCTGCCGTTTCTCCTGTGCCGCTTCCAAACGCCTCCTGCGCTCTTGCTGAGCAGTTAAATCCCAGCTGCTTGGGTTTAACTGCAGGCAAAAGAGTTTTGGAATTGCCTTGCAAATGATCCGTGCCTGTGGTGAGTGCGTGAGTGCCTCTGCCTTGTTTTCTTTGCGCTATCTGAAAGCTTGCCGACGGGACCTGTCCCTCCAGCTCTTCTGAGAGAAGCCCCTTTTTATGTTGTTGTTGTTCTGGGCTTCGTTGCTCTGCGGAGTCGTTTCGCTTGCTGTGTTGTGGCTCCCTGCAGATGCTGAGATGATTAGGGCGCCGCTGCTTCTCTCCTCCTTCCCACCGCCTTCGGTTGCTTCACGTCGGATTGCAGCTCGCGTTGCACGCTTGCTGTTGGTTTGCCCCTAAACCGTTTGGTTTCTGACAAGCAGCTGAGCGAAGGGTGTTAATTAATGGTGCATTCCGATGGAAAGACGTAGTATCGGTTCAGAGCCGTTGAGACATCTCGGGTATTTTTAGTTCACAAGCTACAGGGAGGTTGCTTCACGAGTTTGCAGCTGGGTGTGGCGTGGGGTTAACCAGATTAATTAAAGCTGGCTCAGAGGTTTAGACTTTGAAAAACGGCTCCGAGCCCCCATTGCAGTCTTCTGTTACATACAGTTTTTCAGTGCAGAACAAGCTGGAGTTTTGAAACAGTTTTGGGAACGCCTAGCAAGAGGGAGATGTGACAGCAAAGATGTCTTGAATGCCTTCGTACCTTTGCAGGGCTAACATTTAGATATCTATTGAGAAACTAACTCGTGATTAATCTTCATTTTTCTTTCTCTATAATGTCTTTTGCTAGCCATTTGCTTCCCTGTCAGCTCTCTCAGGAATTTGTGCTAGTTTTTGCATTTTCCACTCACTCTCTTTTCAGCCATGTAACAGTGTTTGCTCAAAGTCTGGTCATGCTTTCAGTGTTTTCTGGAGTGGCCTCGTTCAGTCTGGTAGTGTACCACAAAAAGCTCTGCTCTCCTTTCACGCTCTTGCCACCTGAGGAAGACATGAACTGTGTCTCCCCCTCTGTGCTTCTTGGACAGACAAGTAAATTACCATTCTTTTTTCTTTATTCTGTGATTTTTCCTTCTGTAGAAGAACCTAGATGTGAGATTTTAGCCGAGAGTTTCTTGGTGAAACTGAAGGAAGCACAGTGGAGCAGGGGAAGATACATGGACTGCCTTTTCTCTGCATGGAATGGTTACAGAAATGTGGGAACACAGAGGGGTAGCACTTCAGAGCAGTGCAGCAGAGAGAGGGGGAACACCATTAGACTGGAGGCTTCAATGGTGGCAGTGTTGATGGGAATTAAAAATACTAGTTAATCATATTTCATCACTCCCCAAAAAGTGCTAGTGACGTTATTCCCAAGGGGTTATCCCAGAGAATGCAACATCTTTATAAATCCCTTGTGAAAGAAAAAACATGATGGATTTTAATTGTGTTTCACAGGGAGGTGAAAGAGCCTGTAATTTCCTCTCTAGCTTCCAGCTGAAAAGGCATATGTTGATATACAGTAACAGCTTTTAACTATTAGGAACTTTTTGCTGCAGATTGGTGCTATTTATGCCATAGGATGTGACTCCAGCTCCTCTAAAACCTTTTTCTTTTTACTATTCTAGGAGTTCAGCATTTACCTAGCAATTGGTAATTCCAGCATTCCTGTCAGGGTAATATTTTCCTTATTTTGACATTGGAATTCCTTCAGGTCTAATGATTTCATAAGCCTTATATTAAAATGATCAGTATCAGTTCTTGTGCATTTGTAATTTCCAGGGCTTTTTGTACAACCTGCTTTGTAAAACTTAATGCATCAAGTTTGGCACATGTGTCTGAACTCTCTCTGCTGTTGAATTGGCATGAGACCTGTGTGCATTGTTTCATACAGACACAGTACTGGGGCCACTGGGTGCACAGAAGAAACATGTTTTGGATTTTCAAACTTGGAGAGTTAAATAGGTTGATGATCATTCACTTTTCTCTTAGACTAAGGGGAAAAAATGGAATAGTAACTGTGCAAGCTACTGTGTCACCTTGCTTTTTTATAGCTTTCTCTTCCTTCCCTCTCTCCCTCTCCAGTAACTTCTGAAATGTCTAATCAATACCAATCTGTAGGCATGAGCAGGCAGAAACCTGTTGGTGGTGTTGAAGATGGGAGGAGACTGGTTTCCCTGGTACCTAATTAGAAAGCTAAGCAATTTCAGTCATCTGTAAGTGAAGCTGCTGGCTGAGGAGCATGCATTTCTTCTAGCAAAACAACACTTCTGTCTCAGTTTGATCAGAGATCTGACAGCTTTCAAATGTTTCTATTGTTGTTATCTTTGCATGGAAACACAGAACAAAGCTCACCTAGAGTTCAGGTGCTGGGAAGTAAGTGGTTGTGCCAGGGTGCTTGGAGTTGAAGGGGTGTGTTTGCAGAAATGGGCCAAAGCAGGCCCATGGGGCAGTGGCACATGCAGGGCTGTGAGACAGTGCAGTAAGTTAAGGAGCTTTCAGCATGTGTTGCAGCCAAAAGAAACACCAAAACGTGCAAGCCTTTAATTTTATGCTGACATTTAGCAAAAAATAACCTGTATTCTGGATGACATCATTCATCATGCTTTAGATGCAAGTAGAAAGCTTAGCCAGGCAATAATAGCATGCTGAAACAAAGTGTTCGTGTCAGGGTGATACAGTGGATTGATTTCAGCTGAAAGTGAGCTCCAGAGCTTACCCTTGGATTTCTCAAACCTTTTAAGTTGGCTGTGTAACTTGTTCACTGGCAATCAGGAGGTTATAAAAAGAGAGCCAGCTGATGTTGCAATCTAAGCACTGGCCATATAGTGGAAAGACTCTCCTTTGGCATGTTCACTAGTGCTATTTTTACCTATTCCAGTAAGATCTGCCCTTGTGATGTTCAATTACAGGGCAGTACCTGGAATTACTTTGTTTTACAGAAGTGCTGTATGCTCTCAGGAAAATTTTCAGTGAGATTGTTGGGCAGATTAAGACTAAAATAGTCTTGCATTTGAAAATACTTCTTCTTTTGTCACCACAAGTGATACCACCACTGGAGCTGTAAGAGACTCCTTTCATTTTTGGTTGCATATTTTATGTCTGGCAGAGTTGAATTCTTGGTTTTTTTTTTCATCAATTATTTTTTGTTTCCTTTGTATATGGAGTGTTTTGTCTTTCTCAGTTTCTCACCTGGAGACTTTAAAGAAGCAGTGTGATTTTAAAGACAGGGAGTTAACAGTGTGGCCCAGGGATAAGTGTATGTAGTAGGAGGTTTTTTGTCAGAACATCTCAAAAGCTTAACTGATTTTGATGATATTTTCTCTTGAGGATTCTTTCACACAGTAGAGAATGAATAGACATCTTTTCCTGGGAATGGATGTAGCACTGCCAGTGGCAAACTGCTGCAGCTATCAAACTGCTTGTAGGGAGAGCTGGAGGAAATGGCAAGAATGCCAAGAGTGTAACACCGGGGTTCAGCTGTAGGAATATCATCTGTAGGGTGTCACACAGGCAGATGTGTGACTGAGGGATGGCTGTTTGGGATTATCTGCTCATTACTATGGTATTGGCCAGGTGTATTGTCTGAACCTGTCAGCATCCACTCCAGCAGTGGCTTGACAACACTGAAAGAAACCTCTCCTCTCAAACCTCTTGTTTCAGACTCTGCTCTGGCTAGTTGTGCAGTTAGGTGTCTGTCTGTAGCAGAATTGTTCCGGTTTCCAAAGCAGTGGCTTGAGGCTGAAGTGCCATCAGTGATCAATTCACCTCCTTTCCCTGCCGCTTCTCCTGCACTGTGGAGTATCTCAGGTGGAAATCCTGCAAGGAGACAAACTTCCTCCAGCGCAGGGTCCTTTTCCTCTGCCTTGGCTTTGCCATTGTCTTAGGTGAACAGGTCTACTTCTCAGGTTTAGTTGAGTCTCACACCTGCAGTAACAGCTGGTATTTCTGTCAACTCTTTTGCTTCTTAAACCCTCCTTTTTGTCAGTTCAAGTAGCAGATGTTCTCACTGATTTTTGGTTTTCATCTATCTCTTGATCTGTCAAGAACAACACATGATTTTGACTCCCTTACAGCTATGACTTTGGTTGCAGGTAGAAATCCTGTACTTGCTGCTGCTTTAACCCATCACACTTGTTTTTTGCTGTGCCTTCTCTTCTTGATTTGTAGATGAGATTCCTTTTTCTCCTGGGTGATACTACAACAGAAATGCTTTGGGTTTTCAGTCTGTAAAGCCTCTCTTTCATCCAGCATTATCCATCATACTGACTGGATTAATTCCTGAACTCCTTTCAGCTCAGCTTTTAGCTCTTGTTTTCCTCAGGCACAAGTCTTCACAAATCTCTTGACCTCTTAGCTAAACGTGAGGATCATAACTGTATCCTTGTTTTCTATGAGTTTCCTAATTGGCAGCCTAGCTACTTACTTTTGAAAACCAGCCCCCAACACTTCCCCCTCACTCCCTATGCCTGTATTGGTTCCTGTGAGGATGTCTGTCTCTGGTCCTCTCCTTATTCTCACGGTGGTTTTGATCTTCCCTGTTTTTCTCTGCTGCTGCCCACCCCACCCTGGTACTCTCTGGGCACATCACTTTTCACATGGTAATCCTCAATAATGTCATGTGTTCAAACAACCCCCAAAACCAGCCAACCATCCAGCACCTTCTCTGCCTTGTTTCAGTGTGGATTATTTCCTAAATATGTCATTACTGCTGACTGGTTGTTTTCTGATAGCACTAAAGATCTCAGCTTTTCCTCTGGTGTGCCAGAGACATAATTCCTTCCTCCCTTCTCCCCACGATGGAAAGAAACCATGCTGACAGTATTCTGTACATCGCATTGCTGAATGTTTGCTCTAGAGAGGTATCTCACAAGATTGTAAGCAGGGTAAATGTACAATTCAGACTCTTAAGTAGGTTTTTAATTTAAAATTACTAAGTGGCTTAAGGTGGAGATCTCAGAGCATTCCTCTGGCATCTTGTTAGTCTGTGGGAGTTTGCTGTCTTGGGTTTTTTCTGGTTTCATTTCTTGTTTGTTAGTTTCTACCTGCTGTGTGCAAGAGAGAGGATACTTCTAACCAGAAGTGAGCTAGCAAGGTATGATGTCTTGAATCTTATGTGTACTTTCTTATGTTTCATTTAAAGGAAGATGTGGGGAAGTTGGGACTGTTCAGCCTGGAGAAGAGAAAGCTTTGCAGGGAATCCTGTCAGTGTGTGTAACTACACTGGTGGGAGGGAATGGAGAGGGCACCAGACAGGCAGCACAAGGGGCAGTGAGCACAAATGAAAAGCTGTGAATCTCCATCTTGACAGAAGAAAACACTCTTTGTACAGTGAGGATGTCCAAGCACAGCAACAGGTTGCACAGGGTAGGGAGGCTGTGGAGCATGTCTTTGTGGAGATGCTCAAAATCCAGCTGAGGTGGTCCTGGCTGGCCTGCCATAACTTGAGCAGTGGGGTGGAACTAAGTGATCTCCAGAGGTCCCCTCCAGCCTCAGTGGCTTTGTGACTGTGTTGCATCTTTGCCTTCTCTAGAGGGTCATCTCTGCATGGGGCTGGTTTAGGAATCACCGATGAGAATTGGAACCTTGGCTAAGAAAGCATTTCACCATTGCCCATGGAGTGGATATTTTTCTACATTTGACTTGCACTTCTTTCTTCCAGCTAATCTGAGCTTCCATTCTTTTCATCAAGACTTCTTCAGCTTCCTTAGGAATTCCTTCTCTTACAGTTCATGCTTATATGCAAGATAGCCTCCAGAGCCTTACCCTCTTCCTACTTTTTGTTTTGGATCCCAGCTTTGTCATAACATTTATGAGTCAGCAAGGTGTTTCTGTGTGTAAGTAAGGAAATCTGAGAGGGAAGTATTCAGCTTATACTTAGTTTTTACTTTAGTGAGTTTTTAGCTGTAAAAGATTTTAATGAAGTTGAATAGAACTGAGGTGATGCTGAGCTGTGGTGGCCTTTGGTTGTGCTGCAGTCTGGTGCATCTTCTGCACTGAAATGGTGCATAGAGTAAGGAAAGAACAGGAGGGCCTGAAAGCTCAGCAGCAGAAGGATGAGAAGTCTCCTATTGATGCAATTCACAAAAGAATGTTTTGATTATTAATTTGGTATGTTGTGAATGTGTATAAGTTTGTCTATTAAAATAGTAAATATCTTCTGTTTTTATGTTACCTTCCACAGATGATGTGCAGCATCCTTTTGTGATAGGACTTCACTCACTTGAAGGAAAACTAAAGGTATAAATAACTTTCTCTGGTTACCTTTCCCCTCCTCCTTACCCTGCCCCATTTTTCCTTCTGATGTCGCTGTCTCTCTCCTGGGGGAGGGGAAACTGAGCATGACTCAGGTCAGTGCTTGTATTCCTTCACTGCTCCTCAAAAGTGCTTTTTGTTTTTTGAAGCATTCCACAGAATTGATATGATACCTGCAGTTGTTTCAGGGTTTGCTTTATCAGAAGTGTATGTTTATCTTAAGCTCTTGCTTTGGTCAGTCTCCATGGATATTTGCTTTGCAGGGGGAAAGCCTTTCCTCAGTGGAGAACTTTAGATCTTGGTATTTGCCTGTCTTCTCCAAAGAGCATTTGCCTTTCCACACAACTGCAGATCTGGTGTGAATAATCCAGACCTAATGTAAATCATGTCTGTAACACTAGCTTACACCTGCTAGTCTCTTTCTAGTTTTTTTCCCCCTGTTCTGAGATTGTGCCTCTGAAACAAAAAGTCTCTTGTGGCACTTTGTTAAATAAATAAAAGCCCACCCAAACCAGAAGTGTAATTTCATGGATGTATTTAGTAAGATAATGTAAGAGCATAATTTCTTGATGGAGGCACTCAGACAATGGCAAACATTTGCTGTCCTAGGTAATTTAGCTTA
Source organism: Galbula dea (assembly GCA_013399015.1). Taxonomy (NCBI): domain Eukaryota; kingdom Metazoa; phylum Chordata; class Aves; order Piciformes; family Galbulidae; genus Galbula; species Galbula dea. The sequence continues at coordinate 227,611 of VWZX01001144.1, read as the reverse complement.
TGTACAGTCTCTAATTTGTAATTCCATTGGTTTTATTTGCCATTTTATTAAGGCTTGCTTGCAAATACCAGTGCACAGAAAACAAGAATAAAGTTAGTAGAATTGCCCAGGCAGTTTGTAACTAAAATACTCAAGTAGTAGTTAGATTTAGTTTGTATTTCATAAACATATGTTTGACTATTGCCAGCTGCACTTTATAGTAACATATAAGGGAGAATCTTTTGTTGCAAGCCTTCCTTGGTGTTTTCCCCCTATTCCCTGCCCCACACCCTGGTCTGTGTGTTATTTCCCTCTCCTGGCTCTTAGAATGGCAGTGCTGGCTCTGGCACAGGGCCCACATTTAATAAACCCAATTTATTAGTTTTAAGCTGCCCTGAATGAATGCAGAGAACACCAGACTCTTGAGCTGGCTGGATCACTGCACCCTATTCTCTCTGACTGCATGGGATGCTCTAGCATTGTCTGGTATTGGGCAGAGGTATTTTACCAGCAGCTGTGGTCTGCCTGAAGAGCACAGTTAACCTGTGTCACTAGCAGCTCCCAGCAGTTGCCTGCAGAACCTCATCTCAAGCTGTGTTCCTGTAGAGCAGAACCAAGGTTGCTGTAAAGACTGGTATGTTCTCAGTGATGGTGTCCTCAGTGTTACCTCATTTACTACCTGTACCAGAGGGAGCACAGAGCCAGTCATTGTGCTGAGATTCTCAGTCACTATTGTTTAATCCTTGAGAACTTGTGTGGGAAGGGCATTTGGTGGATTGCTGACATTTAAGTAAGTTTTGGTCCTGGCTGTAAAGTAGATGAGTTCCAGGCAACTGTAAATAGAGTTTGGGGCTTTCATCCATACTTGAAACACCTCAAGCATGAGCAAGTTCAGAATGCAAATAGGCATCCTTCAGTGTTGGTTCTTTTTTGTTTCACTTTGGGCTTTTCTCTGAACAGTAGCATTTCCTCATGTTAATTTCTAAATGTTTTAGTCAGTTCTGTTGTGAGGAGCTTGGTTTTTGGTCTCAGGCTCTTAAAATGAAGGGCACTTGAAGGAAAAACACTAACCTTGTAGGTGTCTGAGGGATCTCCTTGGGTTGTTAGACTGAGCCTAACTCATGCCCTGTGTTTGTGTTTACATGGATCACAGCTTTATTTGTTCATAAAGGGATGGGTCTATATTTATCTTCCACTACTAGGAAAAGTTACTTTTAAAAAAGTTACTTTTTATGCTCTGTATCACAAAAGACACTTCCTTGGTGTTTGTTTCTTCCCCCCCCAGACATCTGTTGAACTATTAAATCAATTGAGAATTACTATATGAGGGGAGTTGAGAAAAAAACACACAGTTTAATGTCTGATTGATCTCTTTGTGTCAAGAGAACAATATGTTTCTTATAAGCAACTTAAGCTTATATTTTCTAGTAGAAAAGTTAATTTCAGAGTGGTCTCTGGGTGTTGTTCTGTGTTGTTTTGCCTTTGTGTATATACTGTATTGAATGGGAGAGTGACTGTTGATTGTGTGGACAAAAATAGCAATGTGTGTGCGTGTTGGAGGAGGAGGAACTGCATTTACATTTGCTTTAAAGGCTTTTGGTGTTTGTTTTAGAAATGAAGGAAAGCCCAAGGCACCTAAACTCTGTACTGAGAGGAGTTTCCTTTTGTAGTCTGTGAACTTTCAGGCTTCTTCATTACCACTTTCAGCATTTCCTGGGAAGACACTGGAATTTTTAATGGCTCAGACCAAACACTTTTTGCTGGTCATGGGAAAAGCTAAAGTAACTCCAAGTTATCTTTTGGATGTGAATGAAGATCTGAGTGGATAGGAGCGAGTGACCTCTAGGAATTGGTTACTGCCAGACTTGAGCCTTGCATATCCATGCTGTGCTTTGGTTTTAATGCTTCTTCAAATGAACAATTACCAAATTATTAATGAACAGAGCAGTTTTGGTCACAGTGTGCTTTCCCTCAAATGAAGTATTTAAAATGAACTGAATCAGTGTCTGTTTCCTAGCAGTACCAGATCTACAAGGGGACTGATACACTTTAAGAGCCTTTGGATGCTACTGTTGCAGTTTTTCAGTTGTAGACAGGCTGCTTGAAGTCATCTCCATGAACGTGTTGTTAGTTTTGAAGAAGATGCATTTGGTGTATAATTTGGAGTTCAAATTGCATTGAAGTATTGATGGCTGTGGGGGTAAAAAAAGTACTCTGGTACCTTTTTCTTTGTCCCTGAGTATGCAAAACAAATCCTGTGTTCTGATTTGGAGGCATGTAGGGGGTTGTTCATGAGCCTAGTGTGAGTGTGAGGTTAGAATTTTGTTTTTCTGTTTCATCCTGTGTAAATTGTGATACTCTTAAAGTGTGATGTATTTTGTTATGTACTAAGTATTAAACTTATTATCCTTTTTAGAAGACAAAACAGGTCCCACACCCCCCCAAAGAACCCCCCAAAACTCCCAAACAAACAGAATTTAAAAAGCCCAGACCAAACAAATCTCAAAGCAAAGCCCCAAATCACTGATAAAAGAAGAAAAGTCTTCAGTGAATGCTCTTTATTTTTGCAAGTCCTGTTGGGCCACAGACAGTCCAATCTGTGCTAGTACTTGCATGCCATATCTGGCTTGTTCTTCTGGCCTGCAGCTGGCACCTAGCCACCTTTCTGAAGCGTTGATTATCTAAATGAACATGGTGGTGAACTGCTCCTGTGAGATCAGAGATGCAGAGAGAGGAATCACTATGTATTACTGATGATTTGTTGATGTGCAGGAAGCCAAATGCTTTCCAGACTCAGGCTGGTACTGCAGATGTGGCTGAGCTGTACTGTGAATGTGTAGGTTGCTCATGTCCCAAGGGAGAAGGCAGTGCAGTTTTTGGGTGCTCTCCAAGGAGACTGAGAGTTCTGCTGTCTGAGAGTACCCCAGGATGGCAAAGGATATTGCAACTTTCCCTGACTCTCTCAATTGTTGTTTCTTAGACTGCATCAATGGAGCACATTCAGGGAGCTTGGAGGACTATCAGTAATGGCTTTGGGCTCAAGGATTCTGTCTTTGATGGCCCCAACTGTATTTCACCTACTATTGTCCAGCAGTTTGGTTACCAGCGCCGAGCATCCGACGATGGCAAAATATCCGACACGTCCAAAACCAGCAACACCATTCGCGTGTTCCTGCCCAACAAGCAGCGCACCGTGGTGAGTCTGCCTTGCCTTGGGGGCACAAGGGTCACTCTTCCCATGGCTAGCACTGGGACCTGTATCTGGCAAGAAAAGTGCCCAAGCTTCATATGTCAGAGTTGGAAGGGACCTTCAAGATCATCTAGTTCTACCCACCCTGCCTGGCGGGGACACCACACACTAGATCAGCTTGCCCACAGCCCCATCCAGCCTGGCCTTAACAGCTTCCAGGGATGGAGCTTCCACAGCCTCTCTGGGCAACCACTGTCTCCCCACCCTAACAGTGAAGAACTTCCTCCTAATATGCAGTCTGAATCTCCCCTCCTCTAGTTTATATCCATTCCCCCTAGTCCTATCACCACCTGATGTCCTAAAAAGCCCCTCCCCAAAGCTGTTCCTGTGATTAAGTGTGGTGTCATCGGTTTGTTAATTCTAGAGGACAGACTCTGAAAGCAGTGCAGGTGTACTTTGAGCACCTGTATTTCTCTGCCTCAGTGCTGTATTTTCCCAGTGTACATGAGCAAGATACTTTCCTTGCATACCTAATGTGAAAAGACAGCTGGCTGACCTGAGCAGTGATGCCTGTGTGAAGTAGAACACCTAATCATTTCTGTCACCATTTTCTTCCCTTGGGTGCCCACAGTGAAGTACAGTAGTTCAGGGTGAAATGAAACCTCCTGAGGGAACACTTCTATTGGGTTTCTTGGAGCTAAGTATACTAATAAGTCTTACAGACAGTTCCTTGAAATCAAACTTGGGCCTTTTTCTGCACTTGGAGTAACTCCATTTGCCTGTGTTTCTGTTACTTCTGTAGGCTGCCTGCTTATATGAGTGCCATGTAAAATCCTCTTCACAGAAACATAGTAACTGTAAGAAGCTGAGAAGTGATAAAATGGCTTCAAAACCTCCCTTGCACAAGTAGACAAGAGTTGGGTTTGTGGCAGAAAATGTGCCTGCCTGCCAGCTCAGCTTAAACGTGCAGTGGGGGAAACTGGAAGGCGCATCGTGCAAGTCAATTTTGTTTGTTAACTTCAGAAGTGAAGAACTCTGCAGTTTTACTGCAACTTTTAAAGGGAAGGAGGAAGAAAAATTAACTTCCCTCCTCCTCCTCCAGGAAAAAAAAGCTTAAATCCTGCAATCACTGACTAGTTTTTGTTTCCTTTGGTCACAGGTCAATGTGCGGAATGGGATGACTTTACATGACTGTCTTATGAAGGCACTGAAAGTAAGAGGTCTGCAGCCAGAATGCTGTGCAGTCTTTCGACTTCTTACTGAACCCAAAGGGTAAGAGTCTGGAATGTTCTGTGTGACACTTGCAACTAGAGGTAAAAGTCATGGCTTTAGAACAGCAGCAGTAATGCTTTCTTCCTCTCTCCTGCTAGTTTCTCTTCAAAGCACAGTTTGGTTGGGAAAACGTCCATGCTGCTCTATTTACCCTTCTCTAGGGCAAGTCCTTCACCTTCCTGGGTATTAAAAATTGTGTTTTATTTCAAATCTAAAGACTCAAAATGCTCAAAATGGAGAGGTACACTGAAGTGCTCATAGTAGTTGGTAAACTTCAGTGCTAGCGATTCGTAGCCAACTTAAATGAGCATCTCTGTATGCTCAGCTTTAAGGCTCACTGTTCCTCTACAACTTTTCAGTGTTTGGATTTAAATCTCCCTTCAGATATTCCTTATTTTTTGTGGGACTGGGGATGCTGCTGTTAAACACCAAATGATTCTTTTACAAGCTGAGGGAGTGAAGGTATCTCAGGGAGTTAATACCTTTCACTTCACACCTCGTAAGGCTTGGGCTCATTTGAGCCTCAGTCATGAGCTAGTCGTTTGTGGGTTAACATCTATGTGTAACTGAGTCCACTCTGGGGTCACCAGTAGCTTCAGTGCTGAAGCACTTAATAGACTTTTATGTCACTAGTCTGCCACTCATAAACTCTTATGTTTTGTTTATAAGGATATGTCTGTGACTCCACTACAGCTTCTAGGTATCTTACTCCAAACCTGTCTATCTAAATGACTCACATGTTAAAAAGCCCCCAAAACAGACAGAAGAAGAGGTGAATCCCCATGTTTTCCAAGTTGCTTCTGATTTTTTAAGGGAAAGACACTGAAATACAGCTCAGTGTAAGAGGTTAGCCATGCTTTCTTCCCATTTACTCTCAGTTTACTCAAGAAGACTCACCAGCCATGGTCAGTGACCAGAGCAGGTAGCTTATCTCCCAAGTAATTTTGTTGTCCCCAATTTCTCTCTCTTTCAGCAAAAAAGTGCGTTTGGATTGGAATACAGATGCTGCCTCCTTGATTGGAGAGGAGCTGCAAGTGGACTTCCTTGATCATGTGCCACTCACTACACACAATTTTGTGAGCTTTTCTTCTTCTGCATTTTCATGTCAATTGTATCAGTTAGGATTGTATCAGTTTTGCTCTGAACCACCTATTCAATCAGAGATTGAATTTCTAAACAGAGAAGGGATTTCAGAAGTGATGATTTGGTTCCTTCACCCCTACTCCCCACAAATTAGATGGGCTAAGTACAATTTGCAATGAAATGCTATAATTCTATTTAGATTTAGTGATTCCTAGGTGTCCATGCTTTAAAAGCTCACATTAGACATATTTGTCAAAGGCCTGAGGATTGCCATTTTTGTTTGATATAAATATCTATTTCTGTAACTATCATCTTGAGATGACGTGTCTCTGAAGTCCAGAACTGGGAGATAATTTGCATTTCCAGTGGCTGGCTCCTCAGTTAAAGAAGGATGGATACATTTGGCAGCTGTGTTGGACTGTTGGTAATTGTATTCTGTGTACAGGGGTGCTGTTAATCCTGCAAGGCCATGAGGTGGTTTTGTGAGCCTAGTGCTGCCTTGTGGTTTGACAGAGTGTTTCAGGGGGGAATTAAAGACTCTAGAGTTGTAGTTCCTTCTCCAAAAATGGGTTATTTGCTCAGTGTGGAGTAAATAATGAGAGTTGTTCCATTTTTTGGTTTTGACAAAGATACAGTGCCTAACAGCTTCACCTTCATTATTTTCTTCTCCCTGGGAAGGAATTCTGTTCCTTTATATTCTAGTCTTTTTGCTGTTTTGTTCCAGAAATTAAAAGCCCTGAAATTAGCTTTGGTTCCACTTTCCATGTTTTGAAAAACTCCAGATAAAATCATCTGCAGCTTGTCACCAGAAAAACTACTATTTTTCTCCAGACCCAGGGGAAGCTCCAACTTCAAGCCTTCCTCTGCAGTATGCTTCAGAGGAAGAAACCCTTTGCTTTATTTGAATACTTATTTTCATATTTCAGAAGCTTAAGGAAAAAAAGGTTAGATGCCATTTTCAAAAGCAGAATTGCCTTAAACTGTGTTCTTCACAAAGGAATTGATTTCTTATGCAGGGAGAGGTGTTGGTTAGTAATCAACACTCAACAAGCATTTTGACTAATTAAAATAATGAGCTAGTTCTTAAGATCTGCTCCTCCTTCAGCTCCTTGGTGAAATGATCAAGAAAGAAACATCCCCACTTTTTGGCCCACCCCAATCTGTCATCTTACTGAGCACAGATTTGAATTTTTTACTGGTTTTCTTTTTCTTTTTTTAGATGATGAGGTGAACAAAGCCCTGAATGTTCATCAGCTCTGCAGGTTTCCAACCAAACTGGAAACCTATGCAATACTCCAGTGCGGTTTCAGTTCAGTAGCACTTTGGGGGCACCAGTAACACTTTAATGGTATTGATTTCTGTCAGGCTCTGAAGATGTTGATCTCAGCTGGTGAGGAGAAGCCAGGAGCTTGGATTAATCATCTCAATGTGTCTTCTAGGCTCGGAAGACGTTTCTGAAGCTTGCTTTCTGTGACATCTGCCAGAAGTTCCTGCTGAATGGCTTTCGGTGTCAGACGTGCGGTTACAAGTTCCACGAGCACTGCAGCACTAAGGTTCCAACCATGTGTGTCGACTGGAGCAACATCAGGCAGCTCTTGTAAGGACTGGTCCTCTTTCCTAGCAACACTGCTGCTCTGAGACAGATGAGCACTGGGGCTTGTCATCTGCTGTCATAGAGATGAGTTAGGATTGTTTGATCAGTACATGGAGCTTGTGTATTGAATTCCTGAAACAGCCAGCAATGATTGTCTGTTCCCAGGTGGAGAAGGCCCTTTCCATTTTGTTCTTGCTGGAAATGATAATATTCTGGGATGAGCAAACAAAGATCTCAAATGACCAGGCAGTTGCCCTAATGCCTTCTGTTTCCAACAGAGTCAATAGTAATTCCTCTTGCCTAACACTTTTGTCAGAAGGAAAAAAGGCCACGATTCAGTTGTTTGGTAGCTGTTAGGAGGATGAGTGTTCAGAACTACCTTGCCTTTTGACAGCCTGTTGAAAATGCATGGAATGGGGAGAAGACTGGTGAGGGACAGTTAGAGAATCACGGACTGGTTTGGGTTGGAAGGGACCTTTAAAGGTCATCTAGTCCAACTCTCCTGCTCTTGATTAGGAGAAGTTGAAAAGCATGATGTTAGAATAAGTCCTTTTGTGCAAAAGTGTTAAAACCTAGAATGGATTTTATGTGTCTGGCTTAGAGATTGCATTTTTTTATAGCTAGACTCATCATATAGCTGTGCATTTTCTTATACTGACTAATAGGGTGACTTGTGCCACTTGGTGCTACCTGGGCTTAACAGAACTTTAAAAGTTTGGTGTCAAAATACCCTTTCAGGAAAATCTGAAGTCTGATGGAGAAAGATTTGTATCTTAAGCTCAGAAAGAACCCATGGAAGTTTTCTCTGGGGCTCTGAAATAACTAGTTTTCAGTCATACCATCCACAGAGGAAAAAGACCATGTGAAGCTAGCAATGTGTTCATGAAATTAACCATGCTGGAAAGAAACAGCCCTTTAAAATTTCAGCTTTGGAGTGCATTGTTCAGGAGGTAGTGTAGCAGTTGAAATTGTAATTGTTTCTGTTGATATTTCAGATTGTTCCCAAATTCAAATAGCAGTGACAGTGGTGTCCCTGCACTACCTCCCTTGACAATGAGACGGATGCGGGAGTCTGTCTCCCGGATACCTGTTAGGTAAGCTAGTATTTCCTGTCGTTTCTCTTTAGGAAATACAGTTGTTGAAAAACAAACAGACCAAAAACAAAAGCAAAAACCACCCCCAACTCCTCAAGACCAGAACAGCCTTCCACAAGGTTGGGATCAGTGGGCAAGAAGGCAACGTGACTTCATCACAGCCGATCTGTAGGGACCTTTCCTGGTCTTAGATGCAAGCAAAACATTGATTTGGGATTTTAACTTTTAGCCTTAAGATTTTAAGGGAGGGTACTAAAGGTTTCCTGGAGACCTTTGTTTTCCTGCCTAAGAAAATTCAAGACTCCCTTTGGTATTTTTGTGAATTAATTTGATTTTATCTGATCAGGCAGTGTACACGTAAGGGTTTGTGACTTGTTTTGCATGACTCACATATGTAAACTAAGATCATGTTCTGATCTTCTGATGGCAGATAAGAGTTTAAAGAGAGAACAGGAGAAACTGAAAATATGCTCCTCTGAAAGAAAACTCCCAAGAGCTAAAGAGAACCTTCTTGTAGTCTTAAATGCTGGAATAAAAGTTGCTTTCCTTTCAAAGGGGCCTGTCTTCTGATCCTAATGTGTGACTGTATTCTTTCCCTTCAAGTTCTAGAGGCTGTAGAGGGCAAGCCACCTTTTCTTTTCAGTACACCCCTTTGAACAATCTTGGCCTGTTCAGGAGTGAGGCACAGAGCATGTAGCTGTTTGGAAAATCCTTCTTCGTGGGGTTTTTGATTTATTTTAGTGGGAACATCACAAACTGAGTTCTCTTTGCCATCTTGTGCTGTTTCCAGTCATTAATTCAATAGGCTGTTAAGCTTTTGGTGAAGGCTGGCTGATTTCAGTTCAGATACTTGTGTGATTTTGGGGATAAATAAGGTTTGAGTGACCTTAGCTGTGATTTACAACTCTTTGTTGAACTGGATTTTAATCTTGGCCTCCTTTTAACTGGTATTGGGTTTCATGACTTCCTTGCTGGCTGTTCTGTGCAAACCATTGAACAGTCTTGCAGACTTTGACAAATTTCAAGGCTTAGCAGTAGAAACAGTTCTTAAGCTATGCATGTAACAGGCTTGAAATGAGCATTGGTTTAAATTTGACAGACCTGAATCAATCCAGCAGAGCCAGTGTACTCCCAGTGTATGAAATGGGATGTTGGGGATTGAGATGATCTGTGGCAAAATTGATAAGAGGCAGAAACAGAGGTGTGCTAAACACACTAGATAAGTGTGTGAGCTGACAAGATCTCCAAGTTCTCTCCAAAGTTAAACTGGGAATGATTCAGCTGACCAAATAGTTTAGTTAGCATGTAAGTCCCAGCTTTTTCTGTTTGGCATTCTGTGTGTGTTGCTTTTGGGCAGGTGACATTGAACAGTGCTTTGCAATTGCTGGAGAGGGAAAAAAATAACCAGAACTTTCCCTTTCTCTCTCTTTCCTTCCCAGTTCCCAGCACAGGTATTCTACACCTCATGCCTTCACCTTCAACACATCCAACCCTTCCTCTGAGGGCTCTCTGTCCCAAAGACAGCGATCTACATCCACACCAAATGTCCACATGGTTAGCACTACAATGCCTGTCGACAGCAGGATCATTGAGGTAACACTGGGAGTGGCTTGGAGCTAAACTGGAACTGGGACTGGCCATCTCATGGGCATTGCTTTCTTACTTTCTCCTCCACTTCCTTTCATTTGCTTCCTGTTTGCCTTAGTTGGCTGAGGGATGCCAGGTGACACATCTGCATAGGAAACAAATAGTTTGTTCTTGCTGCCTTCATCACCTTTGCTGAGGTTGTAGGTAGAATTTTTAAGGGTTTTAAGGTTGTTTTAAGGGCATGTGGGAGCTTAGCAACCAAGTTTCACAGATCTCAAAGGAAAACAGGCTCAGTTTTGCTGAAGGAAGTCTTATTAGGTCTGTCTAAAAATGTCCTTTCAGACTTAAAAATCTGGATTTGTTGAGGGACTGATCTTGATTCTAAACCAAACTACAGGTGCTGTAAGTCTCACTGTAGCTCTCTGAGTTGGAATACTCAAGTCAAAGCTTACTGACAATCCATTTTATGTTGTATCTGTATGGAATGAACAGTGATTCTGGCCTGGCATGCTGATGCCCCCTGTCTCTGGGAATATTTCTGCTGTTACTTGCTCTCAGGCACCTTTTTGTCTTTCATTTTTCCTCCCTTAGACTGGCAGTAGTCTAAGGTAGATTACTAAGGTAGATTGTCAGAGAGACAACCCTTTGAAGTCAGGCCTAAAGTGTTAAGGTGTTTGCATTTTCTGGTGTGCTAACCTTAACAACATAAGGGAGTGGTGTGCAGGAAAGGTTTGAGAGAGAAAGTGCTGAACTGCATCACTTCAGAGAGCACTAGGGACTGATTCTCTGGAACAGTTTAAAAACTCTTTAGGCCAAGCAAAAGCCTTTGCCAAAGTTTACTTGCATCTTCAACTGGTAGTTTATGAGCTTCTGGGAAATGGGAAGGCTCTGAACTGTGCTAGAGAGGTTCTCCTGACCTTTGGAACTGAATTAAAATGCACTGCAGCCCTGGGAAGCTTTGCTGATTAGCAGCTTTGGTTTATGGGGTTTGTAGGGAAAAGTAGCCTCCCTTTGGCTTTGGTTTTTCTTAGGCTTCCAGCCTTTCTTTTACTGCTTCAGAAGCCTGCCTGACCATCTTTTTATGGCATGAAAAATAATGAAGCACTCAAGAAAGAGAATATGGATTATGGAACTGTGTAGTGTGGTGAGCCTTTAAGGAGACATTGCTTTCTTTATCCTTTATGAATGGCAGTAAAGACAAATGCTTCCTGTTCTGGCTCTTTGTAGCATCCTGGGGGCTGAATAAAAATAGCTGATGTGTCTTAAAGGCAAGAGCTGCTTTTCCAAAAGGCTTTAAAAAAAAAAAAGCAGCTTAAAACCCCCCCAAAACACCACAAAAATAAAGGTAGTAGAGGCCTTCTAGCATGACATGAGCAAGGCCACCTGAGTAAAGTGGTTGGATACTAGAGACCTCTGGGGTGTCAACAGGAATGCTTAGAAAGTTTGACTGCCCTTAACTATCACAGACCAAACAAAGTAGGTTACTTTCTCTGTCATTGATCCTAATATTCAATTTCTTAAATATTTTTGTACTTCCTCTGTTCTTCTCTTTATCTCTTACTGTGTTGGCCTAGAATAACAGCCTGAATGCTTCTCCCAGTTCCTGGTGCAGACGGTTTTGTTTGAGGGGAAGAGTAGGTATTTTCTTGGTGCCTTTTGTTTTCTTGTGATTAACAGGATTGCTATAACTTGTAAGACATGGCCACATGAAATGTTTAATCTGGAGCTGATTTGATGAAAGTCTTTGTAGCATGATGTTCATGAGGATGCTAATTGGAAGAGGCCAACTGAGAGAGCAGCTGCAGTTTTAGTTTAGCTGGGTGAATCCTTACTGCTGTGAAATTTGGTGTGAATTGGGGTGAGAGCTGTGTTTGGTCACACAATTTTTAATGCAGAAGCTTCTTTGTGTGGCTTTTCTCCTCTGGAAACTATTGAATGTAACTGTACAAACCCCTTAGGTTAAGAACACCATGTCCTGTGGTTTGATTTCACATCAGAGTAGAGGTGACAGCACTGTGTAGGATATTATTTGTGTTGTAAGAACAACTCTAAAGAACACTGCTTTTGGTTCATTTGCTGTAGGATTCCTGAGCAAGAAAGAAAATACCTCAGGATTAAAGTTCCAAAATACTTTTTCTTCAGTAAGAATGATGTATACTGAAGTATGAGAACAACTTAAAATGATTTAATTATTTTTGGCCAGCCTGCCTGAAAGCAGTTGCATTCTCAGGCTGATGAACAGAACCCAGCACTTGTTCTTAATAATGTTTATTGTCCTCAAAATGGACAAAAGTAGAAGCTTTCCAGAGTTGTTTCAGTGGTAGATTATGCAGCTTTTAATCCATCTACAATAGAGGTGTGCTCTGCAAGAGTCCTGTCTAGAGAGTCAAGCCTGGGAGAGTGCAGCCTGCCAGCTGAAATGCTGTATTTCATAAATGAATCTTGACTAAGAGTAATCTGGAGTTGATTTGCAAACTGTATGGTGGAATGTAGGCTTGTTCTGTCCCTCCTCTGAAATCTGACATTTATTATTCTACTAATGAGTTAGAAAGTTTGAACTGACTTCTGTTAACTTTGACAGTGTTTAACATTTCTGTAGTGCATGTTCTTGCTTTGTACTTATACAGTACCTGGATATTTTACCTTTCCTGTATGTACTTTGGGATAATACCTAGCAGGTGAGAAAAGCTGTGAAGTCCTGTTTGTCAGAGCTTAGTTTATCATGTGCATGGCTGTAGAACTGTGTTGTAAAGTGCCTGTGGCATGAGGTGAGAGTGGTTGCACTGTCCCAACGAGCGAGCTGTGTCAACATGTGCTTTGCCAATAGCATCACACTTCATAATCTGGGGGAAAATGTTCTGCAAAGGAGATGTTTTACTGTCAGGGCACTAGACATAGGACAATAGATAGATCTCCAAATGCCCATTGACTTGCCATATTTTAGGGGCTTTGAAAAGTTTTCCTGCTTGTAACCCAGCAGCTCTTGGAGAACTTGGCCCCTCGAGATCCAGGCCTGTCCCAGGAGCTGTGCTGAGACCTCCAACACAAGCATGTCCAAAAGTCCAGTGGTGGGAATGCAGACAGTAATTCTGGTGTCTCTTCTTGTTCTGTGGCTTTTATTTTTCCTCTTTCCTTTCTTGTTTTGGTAGGAACACCTTTGGATATGCTGTGAATATCTTGAATGTTTTGTAAGAATTCACAACTTGCATGGGTTTTAGCACATAGGATCCTTGTAACTAGCAGTAACCAAGCTGGCATCTTTTGGAGGGTGTTGGTAGATACTGTCTCCCACTTGACCAAAATGGGCAGGAATGATTTCAACACTAGACCTGCTTGTTCCTAGCTATGCTTTCATGTATTTAGTAACTTAATATTATCTGTCTTCTCTGTTGTAGGATGCAATTCGAAGCCATAGTGAATCAGGTATGGTTTCCAAAGGAGAAAAGAATTGATATGATAGGAATTTATGTTGGTTTTCTGCCTCATTAATTGTTTGTCTTCTCTTGGAATATTGAAGCCTCACCCTCTGCTCTGTCTGGAAGTCCTAACAATATGAGCCCAACTGGCTGGTCTCAGCCCAAAACCCCTGTCCCAGCCCAAAGAGAGAGAGCCCCTGGATCTAACACACAAGAAAAGAACAAAATCGTAAGTCTGGGAATCATTTGACTTGTTTTCTCTAATATGTTAGAGGTTTCAGGGCATCTTAAACATATGTCATTAAATCCCTAAGAGTAAAAGCCATGTCAATTTTTGTTCCAGAGGCCTCGTGGACAGAGAGACTCCAGTTACTACTGGGAAATAGAAGCAAGTGAAGTCATGCTTTCTACCAGAATAGGGTCAGGTTCTTTTGGGACAGTTTACAAAGGCAAATGGCATGGTAAGTTCTTGACATAGTCTCCTGTGTTATGAGAGAGACTGTGTTACCATATTCTCAAACTGTGATGGTATATGGCAGGACAGCAGCCCATAAAGAGGTAAAAATTGGGTTTAATGGCACTTTGTCCTAATACTAGCAGTGGGGAAATTAAGGCAAAGAACAAACATCAGAATCCAAATCTCACCACTGCCATCTCTCTGTTCACTGTATTGGAGCCAATATTTCTTTGTTACCATTCAGCTTGTGTTCTGAAAAGATTCAGCCTGCCATTAGCAGCATTGAATTAGCAGAAATAGCTGGGAAGTCTCACAGCCTGATGTTAAATTCTGTTTACCTGGTTTTAATACCTCTGTGGTTTAATTGGCATACTTGCATTCAGGGTGGCAGGGAAAGGCAGTAAGCACAAATTGCTTTTACTGTGGAGTCTTTTGAAGGAAGGAATGGTTGATGTGAGAGTTTATGATATCCAGGGGGCTGGAATACTCTGGAAAAAGGCACACTGCAGAGCTGCACTGCAGATGATGATTCTGTGGTAGTTCACCCCACTGCTGTACCTGTTCTGGAACAGTTCAGTTCTGTTGTTTTCTGGAGGTACTGTGTAAAGGGTTTTACAGCTTTATTCTGTGGAAGCAGTCTCTGAACAGATAGCTCTGGACCATCCTGTATTCCTCTCTGGAACAGATTAGAATCATTAAGGTTGGAAGGGACCTCTAGGATCATCAAGTCAACAGTTAACACTGCCATTTCTATCAGTAAACCACATCCCTCAGCACCACATCCAGGGATGGTGACTCCACCACTTCCCTGGGCAGCCTGGGCCAGGGCTTGACAACCCTTTCAGTGGTGAAACTCTGGATACTGTTTGGAAACTAAGAGACTCTGATGTAACTGGGCTTGAGAGGATCTGCTGACAAGGCACCTGCAGTAGAGTAGCTCCCTTTTCAGCAACAGATGGAGATTTTAGGAGCTTCATATCCTGCAAAAAGCAGGCATGCAGTTCTAGCTAGCCATAGCTGTAAGAAATAGAAGGGAAGCATGTGAACAGTGAGTGACTTGTTCCATTAGACTGAAATTCAGGTAAATAAATGGCTTGAGGCTGCAGGAAGATCTTGAGCTCTGTACAAATCAGTGGAGCTGTACTGTGCACAACTCAGGGATTTAAAGTTTACTGCATATTAACATGATTTTTTTGGGGGGGGAGGAAAGCTGCATTTTTAGTAACTTTTCTGGTAAATGTATTTTCAGGGGATGTAGCAGTGAAGATACTAAAGGTTGTAGATCCCACCCCAGAACAGTTCCAGGCTTTCAGAAATGAAGTGGCTGTCTTAAGGTGAGTTAGTGGTTGCATTGCTAAATTCTGTTACTCCCAAGGCACTGTAGCTGACTACTCCCTCTCCTTTAAGCTCTCACCTAATATTCTGTGTCTCATACAAAAAGTAGATCTTCAGAGAAGAAGAATGAAAGAGAGAGGCTGGAATCACTTAGTCTGTTCAGCCAGGAGAAGAGGAGGCTGAGGGGAGACCTCATGGCAGTTTACTAGAACTTCTTCCCCAGAGAGGGAGGGTGGGGTGCTGACCTCTTCTCTCTGCTGACCAGCAACAGGACCCAGGGGAATGGCATGAAGCTGTGCCAAGGGAAAGTCAGATTGGATGTTGGGAAGAGCTTCTTTCCCCAGAGAGTGGTGGAGCACTGGAACAGGCTTCCCAGGGAGGCAGTCATGGCACCAGCTCTCAGGGAGTTCAAGAAGCACTTGGCCAATGCTCTCAGACACATGGGGTGACTTTGGGCTTGTCCTGTGCCTGAGAAGGAGTTGGACTCAATGCTCCTGGTGGGTCCCTTCCAAGCCAGGATACTCAGTGTGCTTCAGCCAGGAATACACGGGGGTGTTTTTTAACTCTGGAAATGTTTCCCATAAAGCCACTGACTCCTCTTGTCCTGCCCCTTCCTTCCAGGAAGACTCGGCACGTGAACATCCTGCTCTTCATGGGCTACATGACCAAGGACAACCTGGCCATCGTCACGCAGTGGTGTGAGGGCAGCAGCCTCTACAAGCACCTGCATGTGCAGGAGACCAAGTTCCAGATGTTCCAGCTCATCGACATCGCCCGGCAGACAGCCCAGGGAATGGAGTGAGTGGGCTGCACAGTGCTGCCTGCCCTGCTGCTTGGGACACTGCTTCCCTTCTCTGTCCCCCCCTACCCCCAACAAGCCCTAGCACGTGGTGTTACTGGGCTAAGATAGGAATGGGTTAAGAAGTGCAGGTTTTGTGCAGCCTTGCTTTGGCATTGATGTGTTTTCTTCCTTTCATCCAGTGGTTTTTTCCCCTGGGTTTCTTGCCTTAGTTCATGTTACACCACTGGTCACATAACAGTCAGCTTTGCTGTGGTTCATCTTCTTCTGTAGTGTGAGGGCTTCCTGTACTGCACTAGATGAGATCCTGTTCTAAACACTGAATTAACTTGTTTTTTTCCTTCCCACTGTGACTTAACTGTAATCTTGCTGTTTGTCTGGCAAATACTGATTTGTACTGGTGGTACTTGTGAGAGATGAGGGCATGGCTGTTCCTGTTCTACAGCACAGGCCTCATGCACACAGATACACATCTCCAGCTGTGTGAGCTGATCCAGAAGCACCTCGCTGCTCTTCCAGAACACCTGTTTGTAGTGTAACTGGCTGATGCTGTCAGTGCTCTTCCATCCTGTAGATCAGAACTTAGGTTTGCAGGCAGACACTCAGCAAACCAGGGACATGTGCTGTGACTGCAGACTAAAGCAGTTTATAAGAAAGGAAACCTTAGCACAGCATACAGATTTGATGCAGATGAGGACAGCAGCCAGTTTTCCAGGGCACTGCAGTTATGGAACAGTGATGCCACATTCTCTTCCTGAGATGGATTTTCTGCCTTGCTGCCACTGTCTGGGATGCTCAGGGCAGTAGTTGTCAGCTAGCACTTGCTGCACTTCTCTTTGCCCAGGGCAGGTGCATCCTGTCACTAGACTAAAGCAGGAGGTCTGTGGAGTGGTGGAGTACATAATGAACTGTCACAGTGGCTCCATAAGCTGCTGTGAGCAGCCTCCATAATGGTGCTTTTCTGCTCTTTTCTTCCACAGCTATTTACATGCAAAGAACATAATCCACAGAGACATGAAGTCCAATAGTATCCTTTCCTAACTGGCTGATATTTCCCTTAGTGGGAGGGTACCACTTCCCTGATATGGAGGTTTCTGAGGGGTGGAAATAGCAGTTTCAGATGCATGTAACTACCAGAGATTAGTTCCTATGGATGAGTAAGAAATGACTTTCTGGCCAGGGCTTTCACAGAACATTTGTCCTTGCTTACCAGACTGTGGTGATAAAGATGAGAAGAGATGTGCAGCAGTTGTGCTCCAGAAGTCTCTTCTGCTGCTGAAATGGTGTCTGGGCAGTTGTCTGGCATCCAGATGCTGTACTGGAGAGAAGCTGCACCCTTTACTTGATAGGAGATGTATGTCCAGCTGCATGCTGCTGTATGTGTGCACATCCAGTCTTGTTTTAAGAAATGTAAAACACCTTCACATCATTGGCAGAAGTGAAGCCCAAAAATCTTACTTGAAACTCAAGGCAACCTCTTACCACTGTATTTCCTGCAAAAATGGAAATTTAGCAATGCATGTGGAGTAAAAATGTTGTGAACTGAGGCCTTTTGCCTTTGAGAGTGCCTGCTTTTGAACCTGCCAGCAGCAGGAATTGTAACTTCCTGGTAGAAAATGTGAACAGAATGTTTTGCAGATGTCATCATAAAAAAAAAAAAAAAAGCCAAAAATACACCAAATTCAGCAGTTCCATAATGTGAGGGAACTTCCACTCCTCAGGTAAGCTAGAAGAAGAGTCATTTTGTTATACAGGAGGCCAGGAGTTTGAGACTCCTGATAATAATGACCATGTCTGTGACATAAATGAACTCTTCTCCTGACAGGGAACTGAGAACAGGGAGTCTGGCATGCTTCTAGTTCTGAATCATCTTTTGGAACTTAAAACATTTTAAAATGCAATTGGGAAATGATGATAACCCAAGGAGACACTGTGTGATCATGGCAGAACTTCAGACTTACTGACCCCAGCTCTCTCCAGCATGTCCTTAACAAGTGTTTAGATATATTTCTCCATGAAGGCCTCACAGTGAAGATAGGAGACTTTGGCCTGGCAACTGTCAAATCCAGGTGGAGTGGCTCTCAGCAGGTGGAGCAGCCCACAGGTTCAATCTTGTGGATGGTGAGTGAACATTGCCCTCCTTTGGAAGAGCTGGATTCATTCTGTTCCTAGGTGTTCTGTCCACTGAACTCTGTGGTAAAGCTTTAAACCCAAATGAACTGAGGTGTGCTGGGGGCACTGGGTGTGCTGGGAGCCCAGGTGCAATTGAAGAACAAAGTGGTGAGTGCTCAGTTGGCCAGAGTCTCACCATTCACCTAAGGCTTCTCCTTTTGATCTCTGGAATTCCTCTCAGTGTTCAGGGCAGAGACAGAGCTCTCAGTGGAACCCCAGGAAGCTCTTCTGAGGGAAGAGGAGAGAGAGCCTCTGCCTTTCCCCCTGCCTTTCCCCCTGCCTTTCCCCCTGCCTTTCCCCCTGCAACAGGTCTTGGCCAAACCCCTGCATTTTTGCTCTTTGAAGGGGTTTTTTTTCCCCACTGCAGTCCTTTCTAGCCCATCTCTGCTGAGCTGTCATTACCTAGAAGGGGAGGTTGATTCTGTTGCCTTGAAAGCTGATAGAGTCTCTTCCTGGGTTTTTCTTGTACTTTTGTCCTTTAACTAGTGCTGTGCTCAGTGGTGAGAGACACTCAGTTGTGTGTGCAGTGGAACAGCAGTCCACAGACACTGCAAACTGCAATAACATTTCCTAAGGGTAAAACGTTCACTGAGCTCAAGTGTTGCTTTTCCTTCCTCTCAGCTGGATTGTGTGTTCAGTAAGATGCAGAGTGGCACTGCCTGAGCTTGTCCACAACTTTCCAGAGGAAAGGTTCATTTCCCTTTGAGCTTTCCAGATCCTCTCCCTTTCTCTTGTCCCTTGTATCTCTAAGTTCTGTTCACACTGCCCCTCACTGTTTCCTTCTCCCTCCTCCAGGCACCAGAGGTGATCCGGATGCAGGACAGCAACCCCTTCAGTTTCCAGTCAGATGTCTACTCCTATGGAATAGTGTTATATGAGCTGATGACAGGAGAGCTGCCTTACTCCCACATCAACAACAGAGATCAGGTAACACACAGTCCTTCAATGCTGCTTTTCTTTCTGGCCATAGCCCATGTTGTTGTCCTTAGGGGAAGGTAAGATCAAGACAATGCAGAGCAATTGCAGTGTTGTTCCCAACCATGACAGTCTGTTTAATTGACTCTTTACTTGAATGTTGACAGTGACAGGACTCAAAAGGAAAAGAAATCTGGGTTTAGGAATGTTTTCAGTTCCCTTTTAATTTATTCAGGGGTTACAGCTTTTGCTCCAGCAGTGGAATCTTGGTGTCTGTGTTTGTGGTGATGTGAAATACACTGTTCCTGTACCAGTAGGACAGCATTCCCTGCTTTTTACAAAGTGAAAACAAAAGTGGCTGTTGTCAAACCTTTCAGTGGTGAATGTTACTTTGTGGGATTTAGTCTTTCCTAGATTGTATTACCAGTCAGTTAACCAGTGCTGATGAGGCAGCCCATCAGGGACAGAAACCTCAGCTGCTCTCTTCACACCCGTGCTTTTTCTGGCTTAGCAAGTGTGGCAGTAACTCATTCTGTAGAGCATCAACTTAGGCCTGTTAGATCTTCTTGATCTCCATGTTGCTGCTCCTCAGTTGTGCTTTGTGGCTTTTGGTGCTGTTGTTTTGTTTGTTTGGTTTTAAATGAACATCTTGTCATGAGGAGTGTGTGTGTGTGTGTACTGGGGACAAACACCACACTATCTTCCACTTGTCCTGTCACTTGTTCCCTGGGAGGAGAGACCAGCCCCCACCTCACTCCAACCTCCTTTTGGGTAGGTGTAGAGAGTGAGAAGGTCTCCCCTGAGCCTCCTCTCTCCAGACTAACCAACCCCAGTTCCCTCAGCTGCTCCTCACAACACTCGTGCTCCAGAGCCTTCATCAGCTTTGTTGCCCTTCTCTGGCCACACTCCAGCACCTCAGTGTCCTTCCTGGAGTGAGAGACCCAAAACTGAGCCCAGGATTTGAGGTGTGGCCTCCCCAGTGCTGAGACCAGGAGGACAATCCCTGCCCTAGTGCTGCTGGCCACAGTTGTTTCAGTTCACTAATGTGGCCAGATCTCCAGGGCTTTGCTGCTGCATGTGCCTTTGGTACACATGTCTCATGGCTCTGGGACACTAAAGCTCTCAGCCAGTGAAACAAGTGTTCCAGCTTTGGTTTTGTGCTCCTTTCTGTTTCTCTGGCAGATTATTTTCATGGTTGGCAGAGGGTATGCTTCTCCAGACCTCAGCAAGCTCTACAAGAACTGCCCCAAAGCAATGAAGAGGCTTGTAGCAGACTGTCTGAAGAAGGTTAGAGAAGAAAGACCTCTGTTTCCACAGGTAAGGGTGTTTCTGTCTTTAGTTTCAGAGTACTTTATAACTAGCTGTTAGCACACAGAACATTCTGCACAGAAGTCTGGGGTTACCCAAGGTGCAGCTTCCTGGATGCCATCCTGTGCAGCCTGCTCTAGGTGAAGCTGCTCTGCCAGGGGGTTGGACTAGATGATCTCCAGAGGTCCCTTCCAACCCCTGACATTCTGTGGTTCCTATTCATGTCTCTGTTGGTATCTTCACTCTTCATACCCCACCGTGGGCAGACTGAAGCAGTGTTAGAATCACACCAGGGCAGTTTGCTGTCAGCAGCTGACCCATTTTACAGATAAGCAAAACCCAAACCAAACCACAAACCCTCAAACCCTAACACAACAAAAAATCAAATTTATCCTTTAATTGTATTGTAATGAAGCTTTGAGGGAAGTGACTGTTCCTGCCTTCCTCCCCCACAGTTAGAACAACCAAACAAAACCCACTGGGGGAATGTAAATACATGGAGTCATTTGTGGTGTTCTCTGTCACTGTGAGGATGATGAAGGTACCTTCTCTGTAGTCATTAAATAGCTGAAATCAAATATCAGCAGAGCTGGGCAAGTAATTCTTGTTCTTACAATCAAGTAGAACTTTTGTTGCTTCAAGTTCTTTCTGAATGTTGTTTTGTTTGGGCAGAAGATGCAGTTCTTTGCTTATTCCTCTGTTGGAGAGCTGCATCAGTGTTTGTTAATGGATGACAGTGTCTGAGAGCTAATGACAGAAGTATCCTCCCACCCCCTGGCACTCAGGGACCCCTCACAGCAATGAAAGCATATGGCAGAGTGTGAGAATTCAAGCTGGAGTAGTCACACAGCACACACAGAGCATGGTGAGGGTTGGAAGGGACCTCTGGGCATCATGTAGGCCAGCCTCTGCTGGACTCTCTCCAGTAGTAGTTCCTTGTCTCTCCTGAACTGGGGAGCCCAGAACTGGACCCAGGACTCCAGGTCAGACCTCAGTGGGGCAGGGGAGACCCTCCCTCAGGCTGCTGGTCACACTCTTAATGCATCCCAGGAGACCACTGCCCTTCTTGGCCACAAGGGCCAAGTGCTTTGTTCCTCCAGTGTTACTTGCAGTGCCTCCATGTTTCTGTTGTTGCTGTTAAAGATGCACTTTGTGCCATAATAATTAAAGGCTTAAGACTTAACTACAAAGAGCTGCTTGTCCTAGAAGCCTTCTTTGAATGTGCTGTGTTTCCCTCAGATCCTGTCATCCATTGAACTGCTGCAGCATTCTCTACCCAAGATCAACCGGAGTGCTTCTGAACCATCCCTGCACCGCGCTGCCCACACAGAGGACATCAACGCCTGCACCTTGACCTCCACGAGGCTGCCTGTGTTCTAGGCTCCTGCTCCCCTTCCCTCCTTCTCCCCAGTGATGGGAAAGGACCAGAAGGAACAGCAGTTGTGCTTTTCGTGCCTCCGTGTACCGGATCAGTGCCAGCAGGATCCTCTGCCTCCCAGTTTGAAGAACAAGCTGCTAAGGATTCCTGCAGTCCTTACCCTGCAGGGACACAGCTCCACATTGCCTTTTTTCTACAGTTCCTTTTACTGGGATAGTTAAGAGACTACAAATCAGGAGATCTATTACTATTTTTTTAATAGATGCACTTGAGCCTTATTTTCCCCAGAGCCAGGAGGGCCAGCAGCTGTTCCTTTGGCAGCAGGTCTGGCTGGGTTACAATCTGTTGCTCAGTGGTGTTTTCAGAGCAGCTGCCCAGGCCAGCTGGCCTCGCTGTGAGGGAAGGTGGTGCCTTGTGGTGCTCCCCGAGCCGTGTGCTGCTGCAGGATGGGGGGAGCTTGGCCTGACAGGGGGGGTGTCTGCAAACCAGGCTGAGGGAAGAGGAAAAAAAAAAAACAAACACTTTCTGGAGATCAGCTCCTACCTAAGAGCTTTCATCAAGCCAATGAAATAAGTTCAAATGCTAATTCAACACGAAATAGGTTTGCAATAGTTTTGCACATAGAAGAAAAAACTCTTGCAAAAAAACAAAAGAATGGAATCTCTTTTGAATGGTTCTGCTCAGAGAGGGAAGCAGCCAGTCCTGCTCCAGCCACCTGCAGTGACTCCAGCAGCTTCCTCTGGTACTAGGGACTTGTGTGGTGCAGCCTGGTGATGAGAGGGGAAAGATGGGCTTGGGGCTGAGGAGAGGCTGAGTAACCTTATGCCAGTACTGCAACCCGGCAGAGGCTTCATCCCATCCCAAGCTGTCGTCCAAGAGATGCACTATCAAGAGGAAACTGAGCATAGACAGTTTTTCTTGCTGATTTGGGTTTTAATTTTGTTTTTATTGCTCCTGAGAAAATGCATTTATTGTAAGCCAAGGTTCCTCTGATTATCTTATTTTAATAAAATAAATTAAATTTTAGGTTGAGGTTTCAATGTCATCATTTAATGTAGTGATTCACAGTTCTGACAGGTACAGAAGAGCTGGAGAACTCCAAAAGTGACAGTCTGCATCCTCTTCAAAAAGGTACAGGATAGGCAAGAGCAGTTCAAGTAAAAACATTCTTGATGTAACAACCACTAGGTTTCCAAGCCCTATCATAAGATGGTTTTTATTCTACTGCAATCCTCTCTCAGCAGCATCTCCTTACGAAGGTACCCATGCTGAGGCACTGTCAAGCTGCACTGCTTTTGCTCTGAACCTGTTGTTTCCTTGGGTAGAAGTGAGTGTTATTGTCTTGGCTGAGCTCCACAGGTGACCAAAAAAACAGGTGTTTTAATCTAAGAATTTATTCTTTAAACAGCTTTCTGTTTCAGTGTGTTTATCAGAGAGCAATGGCAGCATGGATGTGGTGTCACTGCCTGTGTGTACAGGGAAGCACAGGGCTCCTGTCTGCCTGTGCTGCTGGGGTCTAGCAAGCAAGGAGAGGAGATGGCTGTAACTAGCTGCTGAAACCTGTTGTGTAAAATGGCTTTTGACAGCTCATATGTGCAGCTCTTAACTGCCTCTTGTATCCAAACAGCCACTCCAGCTGCTGCTGTGCCACAGGGAAAAGAAACCCCACTGCACTTAGGGACAGGGAAGAGAACTTGAGCTACGTGAACAGCCACATGCTGCCAGGTAGCACTGGGTGTCCTCAGAGGATCCTGGACACTGGAAGAAGGGTGCAATATCTAAGCCTTAGCTGATAACTCAGCATGGCTGGAGGAGCTAAAATTTGCTTGCCACAAAGTAAATTGAGGGTTGAAGAAACCTGTTCTCTCTAAGCATGATTTGTCTCTCATTTTACCTTTATCATAATAAGAAAAAAGTTTAAGAAGGAATAAAAGACTTTGTAAGCTGCTCTTTACTTCAGCTCTAATTTCCAAAGAGAAACCATTAACTCCTACTTCTTAAAAACAGACTATGTGTGTCTTGAGAAACTAAACTATTGATCAAAAATAGGTTCACTTTGACCGGCACTTGATGTCAAATTTGATAAAGGTAAAGGTTTGGGTTTCTAAGTCTTGCCCTTCTTAAAACTTCCCTTTATGTTGTCCCTCAGGAGCTTTGAAAAACAAGTTCTCTCTTTAATTTCAGATTACTGTTACCTGGTTTATGTCTCCTTGAGGCAAAGTCAAACAGGAATATCTTGGGTAAGGCAAAAGCCATCCTCTCCAGCAACTGGCTTTGGCTGGATTTTACTACTGACATGTGCAAGACCAGCTAGGTCTAAGCTTCTGCAGGAGCCTGAGTATTTTGGGCTAGGATGTGTGCCTGGGCAAGTGCTCCTGAACAATCACTGTGGAGTATTACAGCTCTTAGGTTTTATTCTGCTCATCTTCCTTCACCTTTGTAATTAGTGATGAAGAATTATACTAATGACTTGCTAGGGTAAGACCTTACTGGTGCCTTCATATGGTTAAGTGGTTGTAGACACTGGCAAGCTAAGGCCTGCCTGCACTCTTGAACATAACTTTAAGGGGGAAATAATGGTGGAAAAGTTACATTGTGTATTGTTCTGTTTGAGGGAGCTGTTGGCCCCCAGATGGGAAGAGCTCTCCCTCTCCTGCTGGAACCCTTACAGAAACACAGTATTTCCATCCAAAAGGTCTCTCAGCTTCAGTTTTGACCCAGAAATGCCAAGCAGCAGTTGGAGCAGATAATCCTGGAGTCAGTAGTTTGGTGCAGTTTAGAAATACTGGATTCCCAAATTAAAGTTCCTGCTGTTGCCTTACAACAGTGACCCAGAGCCCAGGTTCACCTATCAGGGCAGTGCCCTGCTGGCTGTGCCACAGAAGGGATTTGCACAGTTGCCTCTAAATACACTTTGCTTCACCATACAAATAATTTCTGGTGTCTCAACAGCCAAACCTTTCTGGCTTTAATCCAGCTGGAGGCTTCCAGCAGCCCCTGGGGGCTGTGCAGGCAGTCACACTGGCTCTCTACTTACTCTAGTACTGCACACGCTGGGTGCTGGAGGAAACGCTGCTTGTCCTCCCGGGGATGATGCTGCAGGACTCGGGCACCAGTTCTGGTCTGTCCAGACTGAAGGTTTAGCTTAACTGCAAAGTTAATACAAACAGCTTAGCAGAATTAACTTCTTGTATTGAAGTTCATCATCCAGGTGCTTTTGCCATGCAAAGGTGACTGACATTTCTAACAAAACTGAAATTCAGTTAACCATTCTGGGAACTCTGAGCTGTGCCTTAACATCTCAAAGCTCCTGGGAAGGCCAGTGGGTGGCTGGAGACAGAGACCTCCCAGAGAACAGCCAGAGCAGAAGGAGCCAGTGATCTCTCATGGTGCTGGAGGAGAAGCCCCAGGGCTGCAAACTGTAAGATCACTGATAGGAGATGAGTAAATTTGGTTCATTTAATCTTGGCTGCTCAAGGTTTCTCTTCCAGTTATACATATGAACTAAATAAACTGAATAAAACCCATAACTCTGTGTTGCAGTGGCTACTGGAAGTAATGACTTGCTCTCCCACAGCTTCCATAATCCAGTCTGTGCTCCAAGTTCCAGCTCTGTCTCATGACTCCTGTGCTCCAAGTGTGAGCTGCATGTCATGACTCCAGTGCTGCTCTGCCTGAGCAGATAGCACTGCAGTTATGTTTGCTTTACAGGTGCCCAGAGACACTTCCAGCCACTATACAGGTAATTACTGTAAAATAAAGGTAGGAACTGGAGTGGGGCAGGCAGTGTCCAGGCCCCACTGAACCACTCACTCTGAGAGCACAGGAAACTATCTTCTGCACTCCAGGTACTATTCTGAGGTATAATGTATTGGTTCTTAAATCTCCTTTTTCAGGAAGAAAAAGCTACACTGACCATCATTCCCAGTGGGTTTTTGTAAGGTATACATTTAGCTGATTTAGTGAATCCAAAAGAGATTTAACAACAGTTTAACGGCTTCAGATTGGAATGGTGAGAGCAGAGCTAATTTACATCACCACTCAGCTGCCAAGACAGCATCTGTCAGGCCAAAGAGGGAGAAAACCCTCTTGGGATTAAAGGATTTTTTTCTATGCAATAGATTTTTAACTTTTAAACTACATTTTAGTATTTTTGTTGCCATACAAAAACTGAGAACTCAACCAGGACTGCACCAGTAAACCACAGGGCACGCTCCTCCTAACTGTGCTGCAGAAAGAAAAAGCATGGCTAAATAAAAGAGCTGGGTTGCTGCAGCCAACAGCACCTTGAGGTGTCTTTATGGAGAAGTGGCAGAAACCTCCTCAGCCCCAGAAAGGTGCATGAAAAGCTCTCCCAGCTCTGTAACGTCGTCGTCAGTGCTGGCCACAGTCCTGCTTTCTCTGTCTTCAATGAAGTCCCACAGGCGAACAGAATTGAAGAACTGGAAGAGAAGAGAAGCTGGCTGAGCATGAGGCACTGCTTGCCACAGTCCCATCAAAGCATTTGCCCTTACCAGTCTTAAATTTGAGATTCAAGAGCTGGGTTTGTGCTGGAACTGACACTCAGCAAGGTTTGCTGTTGAACTGGCAGTGACACCCCACTCCCTTTCGCCTTATGGTGTGAGTGGGGTGAGGTTGAAGTGGCCAGTGCTGATAAGCTGTACCCATATCCATGGGGCAAGGTCAGCTGTGAGCACTTAAAAGTGCTGGCCAGGCCCTGAGGAGCTTCTGAGGTGGCTTTACCCTTCATAGCTGGTCTTAGTGCCACCTGGATGCAGGCAGGTGAGGGGGTTTGTGCTGCTGTAGGTGAAAGCAGTAACAGCAGAACTCCTTTGCAGGAAGGTTTTGCCACAAGGAGGAGTGGTTGGAAAAAGTAAATCACAGTAACTTCTGCTATTAAAAGAAAGGTGCCTCCTCCTGGCCTGAGGGAAAAGGATGGGATCCTTCCTGTGCTTCTCCAAAGCCCTGGGTGGTATGAAACATACCTAAGCAGTACAGCTGACATTGAAACGTGCCTTCAGTTGCACTCAGCTGGAGAGCTCCTTACCCGCACAGTCCCCTCGGAGCTGAGCTGCTTCCGGGGCTTCTCAGGTTCAGCTCGTGTCCCATCTGGGTAAGCATGGAGGTAAAGACACTTCCCTCCAAAGGGGCAAGTTCCTTTCCCTTGTTCAAAGTACTTGCAGGGCTTCTTCCTGATTTAGTTAGAAGAGAGAGTTACTGCCTTCAGCTGGGGGGGGATGTAGATAGATTATAGAGTTCACTCTCCACGGCTGCTTCTCTCATCCTTAGCAAAGTGCTCCTCCTTTTAGCACAGAGTTTTGGGCTCCTATCCTCTCTTGAGCAGCCAACAGAGACAGGAAAGATTAAGAAAAGCTAACAAAGAAATACATAAAAAAAAAAGCAGCAACCTCAAACCTCCAAAGCAGGCAGAGTGTTAGAGGCAGAATGGATTTGTCTTGGTCTGGAACTCAAGTGGTCTGTGACTTCCAGGTTTCTAGGTCTGACTTTCTTGTGTCCTGCCCACATCAATCAGAATGGCTGTGTGCTGGCACGACTCTGCTCTTAGTTTAGACCCCATTCAGCATTGTATTGGCATGTTTTCATTCCATGCAATAGTAAATCCTCCAGCTAACCTGCCTGCCCAGAGCTCTAGCCACAGACCTGCTGTACCAAAGACTCCCCCACAACAGCATGGACTAGTCTTAACCGAGCACATAAGCCAAACTCATTTCTGCATCCTCTTCCACACAACAGGCTGACAAGAGCCAAACCTGACTCCTCTATTTCATACACTCTGCTGAGAACATGGCCTTTAAAAACTGCACAGAGCTGAGGCTTTTGAGTGCAACTTCTTGCCCTCAATTCAAAGTCCTTAGGAATTAAAATGAAAAAAACAATCCAGCAACAGGGCCCTGACCACAAACCATCCCCTAAGAGCCTCAGTTCAAAGTGATTCCTTTCATTCAAAGTGCCTGACAATGCAATAAACCAACAGAAGGTGCTGGATTAAAACACTTAAGGGAGTAGTTCTGCTTCCAACACTTCTGCTGCTGTTAGAACAGGACTTCAGAGCCTGACATCTCAGGCAGCTGAAATGCTCAGAGCAAGAGCCCTGCACAGACTGCTGTGAGGCCTGTGGTGTTCTGTACTCCCAAGTGCATGTTTAAAGGTTGGTGCACATCCCAGAATAAAGCTGCACAACCTTCAGCAAAGCAATCATCACTCACTGGGGTCAAGCACAGCTCTGCTGCTTTACCTCACAAAGAGCAGGCCAGGAGATCAGCAATGGTACTGTGCTGGGCTGTGAACTCTGTAGCCCTTACACATCCCAGGCAAGCTCAGCTCTGCCAGGCTGCTGTAAACCCACCTGGTAGAGACCTCTCCAGTGCTCCAAGCACCAGGCAAATTATTACTAGACAATAAAAGCATTGCATCCATGCAGCATTTTCATTTCCAGGAGACATGACAAAACCCTGTGGATTTTAATCAGTAGCTGACAAACTTCCAGGCAATTGCATCTCAAGGATCAACAGAAACCAGCTGAAGCCAGTTTTGGCAAGTGAACTGAAATAGCTTCAGCATTTCAAAGCACAGTGAGTTTGAGTAATTTCTGATCTGTAATTACCCAACAGATCCTTTTGTGGCAGTCACAAAGTGAAATGAAAGTGTTAACAAAGACTAGGAGCTCTCTGTAGCACGGGCTGTCATTACATGAAGCCTAAAGGCTCTTTGCTTGACTAAATCTTGGTGTATCTATCCTAAGGACAATGCAAACAGTGTCTGTGGTTACTGGACTCACCCCACTCCCTGCTTAAAGGCTTCAATCAGCTCATTTTTCTTCTCCTGGTCTTCCACCCAGTACGCGCTGGGGATGACGAACTCGGATATCACGCGGCACTCCGGGCAAGACCTTCACCGAGCAAGAGAGAACAGCAAAGCTCTGTTAGTTTCTGCAGCCAGGGTTTGGCTTGCCTTCTGTCTATTTCTACACCTGAACAGCAAATGTGGCCAGCAGATCAAGGAAGGTTCTCCTTCTCCTCTACTCTGCCCTAGTCAGGCCACAGCTGCAGTATTGTGCCCAGTTCTGGGCTCCCCAGTTCAAGAGAGACAAGGAACTACTGGAGAGAGTCCACTGGAGGCTGGGAAGATGCCGAGGGCACTGGAGCAGCTCTGGCAGGAGGAAAGGCTGAGAGCCCTGGGGCTGCTTAGCCTGGAGAAGAACAGCCCCAGAGGGGAGCTGCTCCATGCTGAGCAAGAGCTGAAGTCTGGGGCCAGACTCTGCTCAGTGGTGCCCAGGGACAGGACAAGGGGCACTGGGCACAGACTGGAACCCAGGAGGTTCCACCTGAACAGGAAAAAAAATTCTTTGTTCTGAGGGTGTCAGAGCCCTGGCTCTTCCCACACAGAACTGCAGTGTGTAAGTAAACAGTGATCAAAGCACACATCTTGGATCCTGCTGGACTTGAAAGTGGGTCTCATAGCCATGCTCCAACGTCCTGGGATTTGCCAGCACTGGGACCAGGACTTCCTGAGCTCAGATCATACTAAAGGCTACGTCAGCGTTTACAGCTCCAGAATCCCCTATCACTAGTTTGATCTCTGGGTCCAGCCAAAGCACACTGGTGATCTCACCTCTCCCCAGCAAGGCCACAGAGAAGAGACTGGGCAAGTTGACATCCACTTACTTGATGACTGGGTTCTCAAACTGCTTGGCACATCTCCACTGCCGGATGCAGGACAGGCAGTAAGTGTGGTTGCAGTTGGAGAGGATCCCAAACCTCCGCTCCGAGGCCGACGGCTTCTCGTACACCACCTCCATGCAGATGCTGCACACCTTGTCCTGACTGGCCTGGAAGGCAAAGGCCTTCTCCATGTCATGCTCAAATGTTGCCATGCACATCTGTCAGAGGAGAGATGACACTGCTTAGTGCACTGCCTGCATCAGCCTGCTCCTCCTAAAACAAAAGTGCCTGGGGAAGGGACCTGCTCCAGGACAGAAAAGGCACACTAATGAAAAGCATTGTTCCTGCCCTTCACCATCATCATTTCAATTTAAGAACATTAAATTCAAGCACCTATTTCAGCCCTTCAATGTTCTCTCCAGCTCCAGGAGTACCAGAACAAGGCTGCCAGAGAACTTGTCATGTACAGCTTTCTGTATTGCTGTCATGGAACAGGTATTGCATAAGGAGATGCTCCAAATGCCCCTAAAAGCATCTCAGTCAGGGTCCAGAAGAGGGGCCACCCCCAAGATGTTACTCTGCTTATCCTTAAGGCCACTCTCATTCATCAGATGGATACCAATCTTTACTCTACCTAGGGAATCAGTCTCTTCTCACAGGCCCTCTCATCACAGCAGGCCAGCAGCAACAATCAACAACCAACTGACACTCTGACAGCCCTCCAAGGTGGTTACACCTGCACAGTTTTACCTCTCACTTTTCAAAGACCTCATGACTTGACCAGTAAAATCAATTTAAAAGAGGACATAAAACCTTTCCACATGAGTAGCAGCACTTTTCCCAGTGCCCCTTCTCATCCAACACACCTCCCTGCTCCCAGAGCTGCACTCCTGACAGCACTGGGGACAGCACACCCTGCTCGGGAACAACAAGCTCCTGGGAGGAGTGAGAGCTCCTACACCAGTGCCTTGTACAAGTATATGCTGACTCCACAAAAACTGAGGTTTTCAACCCCCTGGATTCTACTCCAGCCTCTGGAGAGACTTCTGAGTCAGTAACCACTAAGGGTGCTGGTCCTTCTCCTCCTCAGCCTGGAGAACTCCTGTTCCTCACCGGCCCTGACCTAAATCTGATAGCCAGGCAGAGAACAGAGCAGCTCCTTAAGCCCATCTTTACCCAACCAATTCTTCACCCAGTCCCTCCAGCCATTCTACTTCAAGTTCAACTCCAAAATCTTTGTATTCCACTCACTCTACTCAGGTCAGCCATGACCAAGAGTAGACCCCTGAAGAGTTGAGGCAGCAGAGTGATTTCTCAGCACCCACCACTCCTCCCCCCCACTGCACATAACACACCACTCAGACACTATGTAAGCTACAAAAGATATCTTCCTGCTGGAGTTCTAGGACGTTCTAGGAGAAGGCTGTAGGCAAGCTTCCAAGAAGGATGAAAAGGGAAAAAAGAAGAAGTTGCTGTAAGAGGCTGTTCTGCACCATCACTGCCAATTCAGATGCTTGAACAGACCACCCTTAGAATGACTTTATAGCTAGCTAACCAGTAAACCAGAAGCTCTTTGAACAAGAGGCTCCCTGGCTTTTGGAGCAAACCTTGCACTGAGCCAAGCAACCCTCCCCCCTGACATTACCATCTCGTGAGCCTTCCTCTGCTCCTGGTCAAAAGGGTGCAGCACCTGCAGGCCACAGATCTGGCAGAGGTCCCCGTGGAGGTAGAGGCAGCGCTCTCCGAAGTGGCAGGCTCCCGCCGCAGCGTAGGGACACAGCTGCTCGCCCTCGGCGCAGGAGCTGCCGGCCCCCGGCTCCCCCAGCCCGCTGCAGATTGCTTCCAGGTAGGAGTGGGGCTTCACTTCCACACCCTCATCCTGCTCGCTGCAGCACACCGTGCCACTTGAGGCACAGGCCTTCTGCTTGTCCTCCTTCAGGCCACACAGGTCTGAGGAAACAGAAACATATTAGGAAGGACACAAAACCCACAAAAGGAGTTCCAGAAACTTCCTTTTGAATGATTACAGAATCCCAGCGTGGTGGGGATTGGAAGGGACCTCTGGGGATCATCCAGTCCAACCCCCCTGCTAAAGCAGGGGCACCCACAGCAGCTAGCCCAGGATCACCTCCAGCTGGGGTTGGAGTCTCTCCCCAGAAGGAGACTCCACAACCAGTTTGGGGTTTTTTTTGTTAAAGAAAGGGTTTCTTTCCTCATCTTTAAGCCCTTTTGCTCATAAATCACAAGAATTTTCACAACCTACTGAAAAGTTCCATTGCCAGATCTCTTGCAGATTCTTCTGCAAGATTTTCTTCTTTCTGTTTAAAAGTAGGCTAAAAAATCCCCTCACTGCCCAGCAGGGGAACTGGCCTGTTCAGTGTGACAGTGAGTGCAGGCACCGAGAGGCTCAGCTCCCCTGCCCTGGCCACCAGGCATGGACATCTCTGTCCTTGTCTTCCTGAGAGGTGGCAAAATCCTCCACAGAGCACACCCCAGGTGCCCTGGCACAAAGCAGCCACATTTCTCATCCTTTCAGATACTCTCACCTTGAAAGCAAAATGCACAAAAAGATCTGAGGGGCAGAGATATTTTAACCAAACACAAAAATCCAAATCCAAACCAAACCAACACCCCAAATATTCCCCAGAAGAAAAACCATCCTTCAGGGCACTCCAGGCTAAAAGCCAGCCAGCTAGACATGGTCAGGAGGAGGTGGGGACAACCACAAGTGTTTCCAGGGAACAAGCCTCCTCGGGTAGGAGGTCTGAGGGCACCTCTCCAGCTGCCCAGGAAACTCAAGTGATTAAGAGGAGCAAAAGTACCCAACTCTTATCAAGGCTCAGGGAGGATAAGCACAGCACTGCTTGCACTCACTTCTGTCCCTGAGCACCAGTGTTTTCTTCTCCCTCTTGCCAGGCTCATGCAGTTTGCTCCTGGTTATGGGGGTGCCCTGCGCCGGGGAGAGCCCAGGGCTGGGCAGCACGGCTGAGGAGAGGGGCGGAGGGGCAGCGGCTGCAGCACGTCCAGGCACAGGGAGCCTGATGTGATCATACCTGCCAGAGGAAAAAGGCAGAGCAGGTGTGATGAAGGCCAAACTTGTCACAGGGCTGTCCTTGATGAACATTGAAACAAAATAAAACTGAATAGTTACTGATTTTTTACAGGATCGTTCTGAGAAGTTGACTGAGCTGCTCAGTCTCTTTCAAAGCCAGACTAAAAGGTTGCTGTCAGGGGAAGGAACAAACACAGGCTTCTCATCCACACCAGAATTCTTCCACAAAGGAGCCATGGGCTGCCCTGTGGCACACCCTGCTGGAATGTAACATGACTAACTAACACACCTTATTTACTTCAGCCTTCCTCAAGGAGCTTTAGCCAGAAGCCTCCAGGAAAAGGTGTACCACTCAGCCTTCCCACCAACCCTAGGGGGTCAAGAAAACCATTTTGCTCTCAGGCAGAACTGAAAGTCCTCAAACTTGTGCATTAGAATCTGGATGGAGGAGCCCAGGAACTACCTTAGCAGACCAGAGCAAAGTGCTGCCAGCTGCAGCAACACAGGAAGCAGATCATGCTGCCAAAGGCTAGTCCATGGGGTCCTGGTTTCAGCTAGGACAGAACTAATTCTGCTCAACCATTTCACTTCTCAGCTCAGCCTCTTCTCAGGGCTGCACTTTCTGCAGCTAACAGCATGTTTACAGAGACAGTGTCTGCTTCTAGCAGTGACAACACTTGATGTTTACAGTTACTCCCAAGGACTCGTATGTAGACCAAGGTCACTGCTAGATCTTGTGTCCCACCTTGAGGTGCAGTAAGTCAGAGGTGGCACCTGCAGGGAAGTGTGGGCAGGAGAGGTGACCCTAGACTGACCAACAAGGGATTCCATCCATGTGTGTCATATGCAGTATAAAGCTGAATAATCACAATGGTCAGGCTCTTTTACAATGGCCAGTGTCTGAGGAGGACTCTGTCTGTTCTGCCTTCAGTCCTGATCCATGAGTTCCTGAAGGCACTTCCAGGACCCAGCCCCTGATTCTGGATCCTGGCTCAGGTCATGCCCCATGTTGGGCACCAGAAACACCTGGCTGGGCTGGCCACTAATGAAGTGGCACATGGCAAGCTGCAGGCTGTGGTGGTTGCATTTTCTGTAGCATGAGCCCAATGGAAAACACCTGTGAAACCTAAAGTTCAATTTCTTGTCAAGGGTCAGGGCTGGCCCAGCCACAGCTGCTCTCTATCAGGCTCTCCCCACCCCCCGCCCAGGGAACAGAATGGGAGGGAGGGAGAGACACTCATGGACTGGAAAAGAAAACCAAAACTACTTTACTGAAAATCATAACAACATGAAATATATACAAATCCAATACTGAACCCAATCCCACTTGATGGCAACTACATCCCTATCACCACTGAGGCAGAGACTCAGCAGTAGAGAGAACCAGACTCAAGAGGCATATAGGAATGGAAGCCCTAGTTGGTCAGTTCAGGGTCATCTCTCCTGTCTGCACTTCCCTGCATGTGAAGCCTTTACTCCCCAACACGGGACACAAGATCTAGTAGTGACCTTGGTCTGCACAGCAATCCTTGGTACTAACTCTAAACATTAGGTCTTATCACTACTAGAAGCAGGCACTGTCTGTGAAAACATGTTGTTAAGTGCAGAAAGTGTAGTTACTTAGAAGTGCTTTAGAGTTAAACAGTAAAAATCACTGAACAGAATTAGTTCTGTTCTAACCCAAAGCAGGGTATTTCTACAGAGTAAAATAACTGCTGAAGTCAGAACAGTGTCAAACTGTAACCCAGGCTCCATCAACTGGTTTTGGTACTGGGAGAAAAAGTTGATATTTGACATAAAATTTCATTCCTATGTTATGTGCTGTTGATCTTTGGTTCCCTGGGGTTTACAGCTGATTTTACATAATTGCTATGCCCAGATCTTCTGAACTCACTACTCAGAAGAGATTTCAGTTGTTACCTGCACCGAGCTCCGTATGCACACTGTCCCTTCTGGTAATACTTGCAGATGGTAGAGGATTTGCTTGTAGATAAGTCATGGGAGAATTGACATTTATTTCCCTCCCGACACACTCCTTGTACATAGTACCTAGGGAGAAGTAGTTCTGGTCAGAGCTGTTTGGTGAAGATGAGCATATGAACAGATTTACTTCCCACAGCAACTCCAAAAGGCGTTTCCATCCAGACCGGACCTGCTTCTTTTGGAGAACGCAGCTCCCCTGGCGAAGGAAGGCAACAATTCCCTGCGCTCACAGCACCGCCGAGGGTCGCCTCCTCAGCCCCGGCGGTAGCCGGCACCGGACAGCAGGCTGCTGCCGCTATCGCCTCCCGAGAGACGCACACGGCCTATTCCCTACTCGCCGCCGGGCACTGCCCAGAAAATCCCTCCTCGGGCGGAGAACAACGCGCTCCCGCGGCTTGGGACGGGACCAGGGCCGGGCCAGGCCCGAGAAGGCCTCCGTGGCCTTGCCCACCCCACGGGCAGACCCAAGCGGGGCTGGCCGAAAGGCGCAGGCCAGGCCGGGCCGGGCGGGGGGACGTAGGAGCTGAGGCAACGCTTACCTGCACGTCACCTGCTTCGTGCCCATCTTCGCTCAGTCGCTGCCCCTGCCGTCCCGTGCCGTCGGTCCGGCCAGCTCCCCGCGCCGAGCTCAGAGGTTCCGCCGAGCCTCGGGCAGGAAGGGCAGGGCCGGAAGGCCGCCGGCAGCCCACACGGACCCTATTCCCCGGCGCACCGCGGGCAGGTGAGGGGAGGTGTCATGGCGGCTGCTGCCATCCTGAGAGTGAGGCACTGCGGTCTAGACATCTTCTGCCGGCAGGCGCCGTCCCGCTGCCCTGCCTGCGGCCGCTCCCTGCGCGGTGCCGGACTGGCCGCAGCCCCCCTCCGTCTGCCTAGCCCCTTCCGACACGGTCACCGCCAGCCCCGCGCTTTCCTCCTCCGGCCCACAGCCGGCAACTTCCTCGGGTATGGCCCGCCGAGGGGAGCCGGCGGCTTGCCGCCGCCGGGCAAAGGCTTGGGGAAAAGCAGCTTTCTGCCCATATCGATCTCTCACGCCTCTGTTCTTCTTTCAGAGGATACGACGGGAAATCAGATCTTCATGTTGGAATAACTAATAGTAATGGTAAAAAGTATTTTGTGGATACGTTAGAAACTACTGCCCTTCTCCCATACCTGGTGTTTGAACTGTGTGCCCAGTTCAGCTTTGCCTCCCCCACCTGGGGTAATCCAGATTGTGTGACAGCCATTTCAGAGCCACCCTCTGCTGCTGTGGTAACCTCTGGTGCCTGTTAAAAACACAGGCTGCAACCACACAGTAGTTGACCTTTGCTGCTGAGCAATGTATGCTTCCTCAGTGTCCGGCAGGGATCAGAACCAGGAGTTTAGCTCTTCACTGCACAGAGTATCATGTAGGGATCAAGAAAACCCCCATCCTGAGTCCAATATTTATCTTGCCTTGCAGCAGTGAGCAGACAGTTTCCAATCAAAGCCATACACACTCTTCCCACTGCACAGAAGGGAACTGTGGCAGGTGACTTCTGTTCCTGACACAGGGAAACAGAAGCTAGGCATCCTACTAGCTGAAAGAAATTATAGGGAATTTTGCCTTAAAGAAGTTTTTTCTAATTCTAAGAATACCCCAAATTAAAAACCAAACACAATTTTAAAAGGCACATTAGAAACCCCATCAGGTTCTCCTGGAAAAGGCCCAGCCTGCAACATCTCACCTGGCATGTTTATTTAAAGGAAGGATGCTCTAAGCTGGGGGGTTTACACATCAAGCCTGCTTGTCCTCAAGTTGTTTTCATTATCAGAAGCCATCTGAAATTACAGTGTGAAAACAAGAACAGGGTTGTACTAAAAACAAGGGCTGTCTACCCTGTAGCCACAACAGGCCAGTGAGGGGAGGCTAGAGTAGAGCTACTCTGAGGAAGAATGCAGTATGGGAAACTGGCAGTGGCTTTCAGCACTTAATGACTATTGATTGGAGTCTCCTGTGCCACCTGACATCTGCTGCTCTCTCTTTTCAGGCCTGGTGTATAATTACAATGAAGAGGGTGTTCACAGAGATGAAACAGGATGGGAACAGTGCATTAGTATCCCTCTAGTACAGCCAGACATGTTTGGGCTGCTTCAGCAGTGGGATCAGCTCCTAGAGGAATTTTCTGTGGGAGAGGCCTGGCTTCCTCACAGGTATGTGGTTTAAAAGCTGGATGCAACAGGAGGATTTTAATCTGGGATGATAAATTGGGCTGTTCCCTTCTGGAGCCTGAGAGATTTGTGGTTCATGCAGAGCCTGGCTCCTTAAGAGCACACATTTCTAAGAGACTAGTCTGAATGATGCTGTTGGGCTGTCTTGAAACTTGCTGGCATCAGTAAACAGAGAATTTTGAAGTAAGTAACAAACTCATCTGCTGGAATGTAGAAACTCTAAACTAAGAGATCATTTTAGGGGAGTTTTCTTCAGTAAGGAAAGACTTTGCATGAAAAAACCTGTTCAGTGAAATACTACCTTTAGGAGTCTGCTGCTGAGTACAGAAGTAGAGAAGTCCAGGCCCAGTTGTGTAATTATTTCTTCTAGGTTTCAGCAGTGTTAGGTGTATGCCCATTTGCAGGCTGACCACACTGATGGGATTCTTGCCCACATCTCACATCCAGATGACTTCTTTGTTGTCAGTGACCAGAACTGGGAAAGATGATCAGCCTCCTTGCCAGCTCTTCCAGCTGTTTTGGATACTTACACACAGAGACTTCCCCCTAT
Source organism: Galbula dea (assembly GCA_013399015.1). NCBI lineage: Eukaryota > Metazoa > Chordata > Aves > Piciformes > Galbulidae > Galbula > Galbula dea. The sequence continues at coordinate 190,578 of VWZX01001144.1, read as the reverse complement.
TTTGAATTAAACCAGTATGTTCCAAGCAGAACCTTCAGTTCTTTGTAGCTTTCCTTGCTGCCAGCATTCCAAGTCCATCCCTGACAGCACATGTAGCAAACAGCCTGTGTGAGCCCAGCTCTGGGAAGTGGTTAAGGTAATGAATGTAGACATCATCTTAGAGAAAAGCAAAAGGCCCAGCACAAATCCAAACCAGGTGTTAGCATTTCAGTCAGTGCTTGGGTACAATATTTCAGAGGTAATACATTATCTCCCTAATACCAGGAAGGAATTTGGCCTAGGATAGACTCTTTAAATGCCTGTGGAACTTGTAAAGCCAATGGGATTTGTGTCTCTGGGATACTGTGGCAGTTCCCACTGCCTTAATGTTATTCCTAAAATTAACTTGATGCCAAAAAAGCATTGGTAGGAGGTGGGTAGATGTGTGCCTCTACAAGCTTTGCTTTGGTCTTCTTCTGTCTGCCACCTCCTGACAGCATGACTTTTCCCACAAATAGACCAGTGAGCACTAAGCTGCTGAAAACAACTTCTTACTTTTTATTATTGAACAGACTCCCAGTTTCTGGTCTCCCTGGCTGGAAAGCACAACTTGTGATTGTGATGGCAATAGTTCTTGGAAGGCATTGCCATATTTCACTCAGTAAAAAATTCCTCCATGCACATTAGTTAATGGATTAGTGCTAACACTTCCTAACAAGATCTTTTTCCTAGGTATGAAGAACATGATCACAACTGCTACACATATGCCCTGGCATTCATCAACAACCTCCTGACTGCACAAGGGAAAGAGCAAATGAGTAAAAGTGAATTTACAGAGAAATTTGTGATCCCACAGACAAAGCAAGCTTCCAAGTACATTACACTGCATCAGGAGCTAGCAGCTAATGATTTCTACATCGTGCCCCTTCCTGATCAAGAAAAACAGGGGTGAAAGTGGCAAGCTGCTGTGTTAAAACATTTATGATGTGCAATAGGAGAAGGAAGTCTTAAGACTCCAAATCTCAGAGTTTAAGATGTGCAATCTACTTAATGTATTTAAAACCACCATTAACTTTACACATTAACCTGGGAAACCTCACTTGTGCACTGGATGAAACAGCAAACACAGAGTGTACACACTACAGAAAATTTCTGTGGGAACTATGGGAACTATTCATATGGAAAAATGCTCTATTTACATTCACTGTGCTCTCTTCTGCCAAGACACTTAACACCAGAAATCCTTAACTGCTGTGTAATTAAGGGTTTTAACAAATGAACGGTGGTAATTTAAGCTGTAGCAAAGCAAAGTAGTTGTTTCTGTCACATTTGTTTACTGGGGAAAAAAAGAGAATTTATGCTTGTGTGCTGCTGAGATGCAGATTCACTACATGTAAAGTTACTTTCCTTTAACTATGAATAAATATAACACAAAATAAATCCAGCCTCTTTGCCAGAAATAATTTCTTTTCTAATTCTTCTTTACATTTTGCAAATGTGTTCCTCAGACCAAGACAGATGCTTAGTATTAAAAGATAATTTAGTGCCTGGATCTGTGAGTATCTCTAATAAGCAACAGCCTCCTCAGGATTTATGTTGGGAGTTAACACTTTAGAACTTCATGTAAAGAAACTTAAAAGACATCAATCAAAAGCTCCTCCAACAGCACTTTCACCTATTGTACATTACACAGAGGTGTATGCTGTGGTCAGAATTGTGCAGGCCATAATTTTGTGCAATTTTACTTCCTAGTTTAAGAATATAATTTCAGCTTTTTCCCCCTTCTATTAATTTCTGCAAAGGAACCTGGTGTTAGAATCACTAAGGTTGGAAAAGACCTCCAAGATAGAGTGCAACAGTTAACCTAACACTGCCAAATCACCACCAAACCATGGTCCTCAGCACCACATCCACATGTTTTCTGACCAGTTCCAGGGATGGGGACTCCACCACTGGGCAGCCTGGGCCAGGGCTGACAACCCTTTCGGGGAAGAAAATGTTCCTAACGTCCAACCTGAACCTCCCCTGGCACAACCCTGAGCCTGCTTCCTCTCATCCTGCCACTTGTTGCCTGAAGAAAAGACCTGCTCCTGGTGTAAGACAGATTGCATCAGCTTGGATTGGGCTTACAAGCAGAAATGCTGGTATGCTACTCCTCCATCAGTCAGAGCCCTTACTTCTGTTAAGTATTTTAATCGGTAATAAATACAATGACAAATATCAGTGCTAGGACACAATGATCTAATGCAAGCTGATCCAACAGTCCTGAAACATGAAGTCCAGTTATCTGCTGCTAGCAATAAGCCACCTTGCCAGGTAGAGTCAACCTGTTCAGCTTCAGAAGCTATTACACAGTTAACAGTTTCATTTTACAGCTTTCCAGTAGGAGTAATAAATGAAAGCAAACACTAGTGCTTCCACTCTGAGTTGCATGTAGTTTCCTGCATTCATGACACAGCTTTACAATCTAAACCACCTAAGCAAACATGATTGTAGCTTTGTGTTTGGTGGCAACAGTCTGAGCTGACAATTTTTACCAGCCCTGGAAAATTTCCTGTGGCCAGAAGGCAACTTCCCTTTCCAGGGAATGAAAACATTCCAAAGAGAGGAACAGCTGTGACATACCTTCACTGTTGCAGCAAATGTGTTCTCTCACAAAGCAGAGGGGGGAAATAAACACCTTAGCAGCACAGTGAAGCAAGGAAGCCTTTCTTCCAAAACATGGAATTCAAATGCCTGAAGCTAAAGCAGCAATACTTACAAAGCAGGGTTGCTGCTAGCTAAACCCCCTGGCTCTACTCAAATGACAGCTGAATACCTGCTGGGCTGAGTGGTTGGTTTGTGTTCCAAACATGGCTTTGCAATAGTAAACATCTTATTCAGGAACATGCAATCTAGATGATTAAATCTTACAGGAAGGTTAGAAAACAGCAAGGCAGAACTGCTCAGTGTGGTCTGTACAAAACATATCAGTGTCTCCCTGTCTGTCTCACAACAAAGAACAGGGCAAGGAGAGGTATGAGGGCACTAGGAGGGGAAAAAATATACAGACTCTTGTAGTTGCTGGATAAAGGAGGTAAAAGCAGTGATGAAACTGACTCTAGCCAAGCCAGAGACACTGACTTCCTCTCACTAGCTCAGCAAATCATCATCATTTTCTGCACAGTAACCTATCTGCCAAAGAAGTTGAAGGCCATCAGCTTGTGGTCTGGGTATCTTGCTGTCATGGGGCATGATGAAGCCCTCACTCTCAAGGAGGAATGTTACACTGCAAATCCCAAGGGAAGAAAGACATCTTACCCACATGGGGAAAGGTGCCTAGCACCTAACTATGCTGTCTGGTGCTTAGACCCCAGAATTAATTTAAATCCTTGCACATTCTGGGAAGAGTTCCTCAATTCTGAGCAGTGCTTGTGAAAATAAGCCACTAAATTCCAGGGTCTAGACACCCAACAGCAACAAGTTAACAATACTCAGTGTTGCAACAAACAAATCTCTCCCCAAATCTAAGTTTGTACAACTTCATCAAGGCTGTGAAGTGGTGCCTAGCAACCATTCAAACAGATAGGATAGTAAGTTTTAAAGGAAACAAACAAGTATTTGGACACAGCTTTATTTTTTCCCCTTCATTTGCACTATTCTAGTTCCATTATGGTTTTCGATACAACATTCTCTCCAACAAACAGGATAGACATCATTCTAAATACCATTTATACATACCAACTGAATATGTGGATGGAAATTCTTCTGAGGCAATGGTTCATGATGGGAAGATCAGGTAGAAAACATGAAGTGGGTATAAAAAGGTTTTCCTCTACAGCCAGTTAAAATTCATCTTGCTCACTGCGCTCACGGGAAGAAACCCAACGGCTTACGATCAGTTCCTGAAACAAAACCCAGCAACTGTTATGGGGAGGGGGGAAAAAAAAGGCAAAAAAGCAACAGATCATCAGTGATGGATGGGGATTAGGTCTCATCAAATTGGTATGTATTATGTGACCACTGGGAAATTTCAACAGATGACTACATTTGCTCCTGAAGGGAGCAGGTCTCTCGCACCTTCTCCTCCCTTCGTTTTTAAGCGTACGCTAACCTTCCAGTCTCCATAGGTATCCCTCTTCCCCCATGCAAATGCTTAGCTTCACAGCACCAGCAAAAGCAAACTAGAGGTGAGGAGATCTGAAAACTTTAAAGAGCCTGCAATGTACTTCTCATGCACTAGGGCACAGAGGAATCTGTTATTTTCTTGCAGACATGCATGCAAAAACCAAAGTGTGTTGAAGAGCAAGAGTGGTTCAAGGGGGCTCTGACACTCAGCTGGCCCAAGGCAAAGCTCCAGAGGCAAAGAGAGAAGCAATTAACTCACCTGAACCTTAATTCTTCTCATGCATTCTGGTGTGGCCATCTCCTCCTCAGTCATATCAAATGGTCTAATCAAGTAGCACAGCATAAGTTCCTGTTGGTAAACAGAAAACACCAACACATGAATTTCAATTGATTTCTATACATGTTTTAAATTAATTAGGAATGCAGACACCCAGTCTCCTCCCAGATGAGGAGAGGACTTGCAAACCAAGCTGGGGAGAGCTGCATAACATGTGTATCTCATTTTCCTTATGAAAACACACTACTGCTCCAAGATAAACTGGAGTTCTAAGGCCACACCTGAGCACCATGGCTGTGAGCATGGCAGCTCTTTGTCTGAGGCTCTACCTATCACAGAGGAAAGTGTTTGGAAACTTTCAGGTTCACTGTTCAAAAGAAAATGGAGAGGGCTTTAAAAACAGAAGTGGCAAGCAGGAAAGAAGTGTCCTTTGGGTCTTTCTTCTGTTCCTCACACAACTTTTAATGTTCCTACAGGTGATATTGACAAAGAAAATTCGTTTGCCTGCAGACAACTCAACATGTTCTCCAGCAGACTGGAAAGAGAATTCTCTTTCCAGCCTTGCTCCAACTCCCTGCTCTTTGGAACCATAACTGTACATTTCTTCTTTTAAAGGTATTTGAAAACTAAACTCTTCAATCTACCTTTGAAGCATTAGCAGTTGTTCTGTTCAGCCCAGATAAGGACCTCCAGCAGAGTGGTCTACGAAGAGAACCTTCATAATTATCATCAACTAGTTCAGCAATGACAGAGTAACTGGAAAACAAAGCAGACAGGACAGATCACAGAGAACTGCCAGCTTAGGGAGATCATGAAACTTAAGAATTAGAGCCTAAAGATTGGCATTAAACAGTATCCCAACATGTAGTAAGCAATTTAAGTATCTTCCTACTAGGCAAAGAGAAAACAGCTTCTGCTGCTGTTTGTAGCATTCTCTTCTGAATGCAAATCTGACATCTATCCCCAATTTATGATCTAGCAGCTCAGCCTGACTAGCTAACTAATAAAGACAATTATCATTCCTTAAATGGTTTATACTCTCTAATGACATGAATTCTCCACACCATATATTTTAAAAGTTACTCCCTCAAATGACTTTGAGTGCATTCATCATGAGTGCTAAATATGTTCACTGCAACTTTCCATTTTTAATGTCCACTACTGTTAGATGAATTCAGTGAATGTGTTACTCAGCACCTCTGCTAAAAGGACTTTTACATTGACAGTATGAATGCAACTAGGAAAGTATTTTGAGGGAAGGATATGTGCTTTACTAGTGAAGACACTGCATTTGTGTGAGAGAAATTTACTATTTTGAAAGAATGAGATAGAAACATGAGCTTCAGACCTTGCATGATAGAAGGGGGGGCCTTTTCGGTACAGCACTGAAACAAAAGAGAAACACCTGGGTTAGACAATCAAGAGCTTCCATCCCAGTTTAGCAGCTGGACCCCCAAATATTATTTAGGAAGGGTTATGAACACTATTCATTATTCCTGCAAGATTAAAAGCCCTACCATCAACAAACAAGCAGGTCCATTCTCTCTCCTGACCCCCTCCCTCCAGATAACCATGCAAAGAAAGAGCCTTAGCAGTAAGTTCAGCAGCAGCCCAGCTCCACTGAATTGGAGAAATGGTGAGATGCATGGATTTCAATGTGACCTGGGATCTAGAAGCAAACCTGCTATTCCAGAGCCTGTCATGTTAATGCTGCAGAAGATGTGTTCAGAGAGGGGCAGAGAAATTGGGGAGGAAACTTCAGTGCAAGCCTGTATTAATTATTAACCTCATGAAGCAAAACAAGCAGCCTTTCAAGCTCTCTCTTCAGCTGCTGGATAGGTGATGTTATTTTATGTTATCACTAACCCACAGTCTAGTCAAAAATGCCTTTTGCCAACTGCAAGCAGCAAACCCAGTCCCAGTCACAGCATCATGGAATCATTATCACAGAATCATCACTGGTGGAAAGGACCTTCTAGATCACCAAGTCCAACCCCCAGCCCTACACTGTTGGTTGCAAAAGACCTCTGAGATCATCAAATCCAACCAACCACCCAACACTACCATGTTCACCACTAAACCACTGCCCCAAGCACCACATCTCCACGTTTTTTGAACTCCTCCAGGCATGATGACTCCACCACCTCCCTGGGCAGCCTGGGCCAATGCCTGATAACCCTCTCAGGGAAGAAATTCTTCCTACTATGCAATCTGAACCTCTCCTGGTGCAACTTGAAGCCATTTCCTTTTGTCCTATGCAGCTCCTCACTGCTGCATTCCCCTTTGGCACCAGAGTCTCATGCTCCCTGAAAGAAAGTCAGCAGTAAAGGGTTCCATTTTTGAAGGCAGTTACTCACAGAGATCAGTGCCATACTTCAGCCCAACTTTGGGGACCCAGCCCCTGCTGCGGAAGTAGTGATAGGCCATGTAGGTAGTTTTAAAATAGGGCTTTGCTTCACTGAAAAACTCCCAGAGCTTCACAATAGTTAGGGGTTCCTAAAAATCAGAAACAAAAGCATTCATGTGACCCTAATACTATTAAGCACATCCAGAATACTGTGAGCAGTAGAGCATGACAGCCGCGTACCACATATCACAGTCTAGTGCACAGAGAGGAGCTGTGGCCACTAGAACCTGGAATCTCTAAATACAAGTCAGGAACCTGTCATGCCACTTAGTGGGGGTTTTAGCATTTCACTACCAGTCCCCTCATGCCCCTGTTTAAAGGAAAATCTGATAAATCTTAAGCTAGAAGCATAAGGTTCAGTTATTTTTTCCTGACATTAACAGTAGCTTGATATCCTCACAGATAATGCTCAAAACTGCAGGGAATGCTCCTCTTTCAGGAAAGAAAGGCTATTTACCTCATATCTCCTGCCTAAGTGACAACAAAAACATCTCTCTATAGAAAGAATCTGTTTAACTCTCTTTGTCTTTGTAAACATAAAACTTTCTGACCAGTATTTCATAAGCTGGACTGAATATCATTACCTGTAAGAAAAACTTCCTAATCACTCTGTCTGGTATGTATGTCCTCCTTCAGAATTAGCAGCATAAAATATTGGCATAGTAGGTAAAAATTTCAGACCAAACCATATCCAAACTAATGGTATCCCCAGCAATCCAAAGTGAATCCAGTTTCTTACCTCACCATAATAAATACTTAAACATCCCAAAGCATACACCAGGAAAAAAGCCTGAGAAAATAAAGAAGAGTGAGTTTAACTGAGAGTTAAGTAGTTTGTATTCCATGCAAGCTCCAATTAATTTTATACCAGAAGCCTAATGTCATCAAGAGAAACAAGTTGCCTGAAAGTCTCCTTTTTTCAACCATATAATGTAATTATTGCAGGTTGTTCACAATAAGTCTAATGAGCAAGATCAAATACTTAGGAGGCAGAGGAGAACCCTGTACTTTAGCAACAGGTATGAGGCTATATTGTAACATAACTTTTATCTTGTAACATGCAACTTCTCAGATGAAAAGTGAACCAACCTGCACTCTCCTGGAAACATACCTCTTCCAAGCTGAGCTGTAAATACTCAAAAATCCTAAATGGATTTCTTCTGCATACTAGTTTTTCCTTCTTGGCAAGCTACAACAAAAAATGACTCTATTACTAAAACATTACACCAGGAAAACAATCCTGAATTCTGCAAATAGCACTGCTGATTAATTTCTCTCAAAGATGAGTGCAGTCTTAACCCTTACACTTTCTTGTGCATGAGCACAGTTGTCTTCAGGACACAAGCAATTTTCTTCTTCCTCCTGCACCCATACATACTCTGGAACACATTCTTCTAACTTGACCACTTCAGGTCTTTGCTCAGTGCTCTCCTTTGCCTTGCTGCTGCAGTGCACTAGAAAACTGTGCTTCTGGCAAGACATTGCAGCTTTCTCTTCCAAGTCACCCTGTTCCTGTTCTTTAGAGGTATGGATGGCCCCAGGATCAAACACTGGGTCTCCTTCCAGACAGGCTTTCTTGCAGCCTTCATTCTGATGCTCAGGACTCAGTACATTTCCAGTGTCTGTAGAAGACTGTCTGGGAAGTTCTGTATTTTCTGTATTTGGGCCTGTTCTGTTGCAACTATTACCACTTTGTTCAGCTCCATCCTCTTCTAAAGAGGGCAACTCAAGAGGTTTAGTGTAATCTTCAAGAATGCTGGTAACTGAGCAGTCATCCAATCCTTGCTCTTGCAAAATACTTTTAGCCCACTGAACGTGACACTGGTACCTAGTAGACAAGTAAAACACATGAGAAGCTCTAGGTCATCACACTCTTTAATAACTTCTTAAAAAGAAGCACCTCTAAAAAAAAGAAAACAAAGATTTAACACAGTTCCCTAAACAAATCTGAACACATGCCCCAAGAACTGCTGTGCAAAATACACCATGCACCATGGAGCAGGACTCCACTCTGCAGGAAGCTGCAGACATCACTGGACATCAAGATTCTGCTACCTTCTTTGACCTTGTTTTTGCCTTTTAGATTTCTGTGTCAACAAAAACTGTTACCAAACTCGACACAAGAACCATGCACTGAAGACTACTATTATCTAGTTTCTTTGCCAGGCCAAAACTCCCCTCTCCCACAGAAGCATTAAGCCTGATTTCTCTGCAAAAACATCTGGCATCAGAGCTTCCATGATGAAAATAAGCAAGAAGCCTGTGGATCTCTCACACACTTCATCTCTTACACAGCTAACTACTGAGAACAGTAACTACAAACACTTTGGAACAGCAATGGCATAGCAAAAACACCAGTGTGAACATCTTCAAGCAGAAACTACCAGCTAAGTAAGTCTCTCTGAAGTGTCATCATAAAGCTACATAATTCAGTGCTGTACTTTCTGTCCTAAAACCCAGAGTTCTCTTTGTCCTGTGGTTTAATTACTATGTAATTGGCCCTTACAGCTCTCTCTTGAGACAGATCCAAATGCACCTTCTGCACCCTTGTAATGACACTTTGATGCTCAGCTGTATCTGTTGACATATGACAGTCACCAAGTAGACTAATAAGGATGGCAAGTGTTTCTGGAAGCAGGAAGAACTGGAGCAGCAGTGGTAATATGGCTACTATTTCCCTTACCTAAAGCTGAGGACTGAAGGCACATAGCTTTTAAATTTAATTAAGATTTTTTAGTTACAGGATTAAGGCAAACAGAGTAACTTGCAGACTTCTGCAGTTAATTTATATACTATATAAGCAGAACAAAATAAATCTGTGCTCCTATGTTAAGTGCACAGCCTAGCAATATTAATAGAGACTGAAACCAAAGCAAAATATTTGTGTGTTATAGAAGTTCAAGAGCTGCTTCAGCCTATGCTATATTAATTCAATAAGGAATTGGGAAAGTTTTTTTCCATACCCTGTCCCAAAAACTTGTTTTTTCCCCTCCTCAGCCAAGAATAAGTTTATTATGGGTGATATGATTCTGAATTAATGACCCATACATCTGTGCATGCACTCCATCTTGGCTTCTGGGCAATGAACACATACAAGCTTAGAGTAGGTGATATTTACCATAGTTTTTAATTTATTTCTACTATTTTCATCTATTGCTTTTTTTCTCTAGTGTGATTTATAAATGAAGTACACAGGAAAGAAAGAGAAGCAAGTCATCAACACCTATAAAGGCAACTATCTGAAAACCAGGAAGATGAAACATAAAATACAATCACCTGCTTTCTGAAAAATCAAGAATGTAAATTAACTCACTTTGTGGATGTAATTATAGGGATGTTTCCATTGGCACCTGCAGGAAGAAAAAGCACATGTTGTCTCACCAATACAAAACATGCTTCCATGTGATTTTGTAATGTGCAGCCTGGTGTTTACCCACACTTTCAATCCTCTATTTTGGTCCAACCTGAATTCAAGAAGGACACAACAGAACTAGAAAAGGTACAGAGCTAACAAAAGACTGAACACCCTGCCCAAGCACAACAACTAAACACACACTTTTTCTCCAGCCTGTAGAAAGGCAGTCTTTCTATAAACCCCCAGGAGCAGAACAGAGGGAGTTCCCTATAAGCAGGTTAAAAACTTCCATATATCCTTGCCTCACCATTTCATTGATACTAAACTCTAGAGACTAAGACCAAGGAAAACTGGACAGTTACAGGAAGAAGGTTCAAGGATGATACTTCTACTTACAGATTTCCTAAGCCAAAGATCAGTGGAGGCCAGGAGAATGCACTGAAGAGATTTTGACACCTGTTCCCTGCTCCTGTATTCTTCACAGAATCCTAGCATGGTTAGGGTTGGAAGGGACCTCTGGGGATCTTCTAATCCAACCCTCCCTGCTCCAGCAGGGTCACCCACAGCAGCCTGCCCAGGATCACCTCCAGCTGCCTTTGGAATCCCTCCAGAGAAGGAGACACCACAATCTCTCTGGGCAGCCTGGGCCAAGGCTCCAACACCCTCACAGCAAAGAAGTTTCTCCTCATGTTCTGATGGAACTTCCTGGGTTCCAGTCTGTGCCCAGTGCCCCTTGGCCTGTCCCTGGGCACCACTCAGCAGAGTCTGGCCCCAGCCTCCTGCCCCCACCCTTTAGCTCTTGCTCAGCATTGAGCAGCTCCCCTCTGGGGCTGCTCTTCTCCAGGCTAAGCAGCCCCAGGGCTCTTAACCTTTCCTTCTCCCAGAGATGCTCCAGGATCTCATACAGCATCTTCCTAATCATCTTGTACTGGCCACCATCAGAGACAGGTATGGGGGAAGAGGGACCCTCCACCTGACCCAGGGGAGAGATTATTTGTCTGTGTGTAATTTATAAACATGTATCTTCAATGAGTGAAGAACAGTGAAAAGCACTAGTAGAGTAATGAGTAAGTACAACTGGGCACAACTTACCTTGCCACTTAGCAACCAGTGAAGGATCTGAAATGCTGTACACTGGTCGACTTCTTGAAAGGATCCCTTTTCCAAAATAGCCCTTCAAGGTAGAGGAAAAAATCCTTGTTATTCCAGCAGGTGGAAAGGAGCTTCTCTCCAAATATAAAATACTGTCTGCCAGAATCAACTGAAAAAAGGTAGCTGAAACTCTGCAGCATTTAAGCTTTACCTGAAGCTTGTTGCTCAGCTTCTGATAACAAGCTGATCATTAATTAGCTTCACCTGCACTTAAAGGTTTTACCAGTGGAGGGTGTTCTGTCTTTTCCTCCAATTCTAAATATTTGTCAGCTGGCATCTCCATGCAGACTTCTCAAAGCAGATGCAGAAGAAAACACCTTTGTTATCAACGCTGTGTCAATGCATAACACAAAACAGAGTGATGGACAATGCTACCGCATAAGAATGGTGGTGAAATGCTGCTCAGGTGAAAGAGGCTAAATGTAGCTTATTTGACTAGGAAAGAAATCACTCTGGAATTAAAGAATGATGGTAGCATTTCTAAAACATTAATATTCCAACCTCCTAAGCTACACAAACAGGAAAATGTTTTTGCTAGGTTGCACAAAATGTTGAGAGGAGAGATAAAGATAACAAGCCTGAAACCTTTACTGCTGTGTTTTAGCTCAGAACATCACTTCATTCCATGAGTATTTGCTGGGATAGGAATAAAATACTCACATTTGATTCAGAATATATGTTTTGTACTGATTACACAAGAGGAAGTAGAGCATTCCTGGAGGCTCAATGGGAAGAAAAACATAAAAGCAGGCACATTTTAACAAGCATTATGTTCCACTTACACCTAGAACTCTAACAGTACTATGCAAACAGGGTACCACACCTTGTTATAGAGCTGTTTGATATCTTCAGGGTTCCTCACAATAACATTGTTGTTTATGATTTCAGCCTGGCATATCCTGAAATCTTTCCCACTTAGATCCACAGGAAATGGCGAGTCATACGACTCAAAAACTCTTCTTTTCTTTCTTGGGGGATGAAAAGCTGCTTCTGCCATTTCCTAATATTAGTGCTTCCTCCTAAAAAGTGGAAACAAATCATTTAACATTCAGAAGTTAATATGCACCTGCTTTCACATGCTTTGGCAATACTCTTTTCCCAACAGCAAATCAGCAGTAAGTCCTACAGTATCATCCAAGTCTAATTCTGTAGCTATTATGCCAAACAAAAATTAGCAGCTATTTGCTACTGTTAACTGTTAATCTCATGCTCTTGGGTACTGCATTAACCCCTGAAGACCAAGCAGGGATAGTTCTCAGCCAAGAGTTCACAAACTGAAGGCAAGTACACAAACTGCTGAAAAGGTTTCAAACATAAAACAGACGAACGAGTAAAACCAGCAGAAACCACAGCACCCAAGTATTTTTGAGTAACTAGGGGAACAAATTCTGAAGGCCGAGCCGCGGCTCGTCAGGTTTCTCCCTCTTTAAACAAGGCACCCCTTTCACAGCGAAATGGGGCAGAGCAGGAGGCACAGGTGACCTCCACCCTCACACAGAGCCACCGAGGGGGAGGCTTCGCCAACCTGTGCAACCGCAGGGCACAATACTCGCTGATCGTGGGCGCTGGAACCGCCTTTACACAAGGCCAGACAACCGAACCCCACAGCTCCGCCCGCCGGGACCCCGCGGAAGGAGCAGGCCTTGGCGTCCGGGACCAGGCCCAAGCCCAGGTCCAGCTCCAGGAAGAGGCCCAGGCCCGGAGCCGGCATCGTGGCGCCTCACGCCCCAGCGGCCACCCACGCAGCACCCACCGCACCCCGGCGCCGGCAGCCCCACCCGGGGCGGGGAGCGGGACGCCCCGGGCGGGCCCCAAGGCTACCGGTTGGGCCCTCCAGGCCACGGCGGGCCGAGCCAGGCCCGGCTGCTCGCCCGTCGCCATAACAACCGCGCGCGCCACTCACCGGCCCCCACCGCACAAGGAATCCGCCCGCCGCCAGGGTACGGCAGCGGGAAGCCTCCCTGGGCGCAGGCCGCGCACGGGCACGCGGCTGGCGGCAGCAGCAGGGGCGGGGAGGGTGTGGCCCCGCCCCGCGGGAGCGCGCGCGGCTGGGCGGGAAAAGGCTCTCTGAAGGCTGACCGGTATTCCTAAATCGCAGCAGTATCGGCATCTCTGTCATCGTATGCTCTGCTCTGACAAACTAGTCACTGATCAGCGTCCTCTTTTTAGTCCACATTTATTGCCATTGGTGTAATGAGCGCTCAAGGTCTCATACCTCAGTTTCCGTAAGAAATCCAAAGCAGAAGCTAGACCTAGACTGTACTTGTGCATTTCATAGCCCAGCCACACCCTAACCATGGCAGCTTGCTGTATGCATAATACAGTAAAAGTGGTTGGTTAGTTCTATATTCACAGCTCTAGCTCTTACAAACCTGACTGGTTTATTATTACGGAAAGAATAGGCTGGCACCACGGGCATCCCTCAGCGCTCTCAGGTGGGAGGGTGCACGTGGTGGTGTCCAGCCCTGGGCTACCTCAGTTACCGGTGTCCCGCTGTCAGGAGGAGGTGAGCCCAGGCTCCTGGACAAACTCCCACTAAGGATGAGTCTCACCAAGGGGTTCTTCACCCAGTGGGTAAAGACCAACCAACACACAGAGCTAGGGTGTTTGCTTTATGCCAGTTCTGTGCAGAAATGGGTGTGAGGAGCTAGCACGCTATTAGCTCTGAGAGCAGCTGCTTATAGACAGTACAAATATCAAACTGTCTATCATTGGTTATATGATTCTACATCCCATAAATCTTTGTGCAGATGCTCCATCAATTACCTCATCATTATACTATTACCTAATTTATTATTCTATTACCTAATTCGATATACTATTACCCAATTCATTATGCTTACACCTAATTCATTATCCTACAGTGGTCCTACAGTTACATTTAAATCCTCCTCCTAGAGGTGTAGTTTTCAGTACTAAAATCCCCACAGGTTGCATAGGGCACACCTCAATGGTTTTTGTCCAAACCTGTCAAGAAGCCATAACAAGGCACTGTCTAAAAAAGTTGACAGAATTTGAGTGTCTTGAAACTGCTTTTAATTACTGTGTCTTGTTCCTGATTATTTTGACCTCTGAGGACACCCTGTCCTTTCATTCCTAAGGGCCTACCATTCTTGTTATCCTGCTTTCAGGCCAGGTCATTATAAGCATATTCAGCCTGAAAGTTTTTAACTCTGTCCTTTCCACATCAAGGTGGCAGCTGTGGAGATGCTCCCATGAGAGAAGTAGTGAGCCCGGGTTCCTTGGGGTCTGCTACAGCTCAGCTCTGCCTGTCCAGTTGTTTGATACTGCAGTGAGGTCCCCAAACAGCAAACCAAATGGTGCCAGCAATGTAAAAATAATAACAAAGTGAGAGAAAAATGACATTTTGTGTGGAACACCCGTCCTGAAATGAATGATGAGCTTTATAACAAGGTACATCTGAGCTACATGGGTGGATGAAAATTCATAGTTGTGGGAGGTGAGACAGAGAGATAATTTTCAGCTTGAAGGAATTGTTTTTGGCTCTGTAACAAACCCTTGGCATGGCAGTGACTCATGTAACTGTCTGGGATAAGGTAGTGTTCCTTACATGACTTGTTAACAGGGGTGACTGTGGTCATGCAGCTTGTTCCCAGAGCTGGATTCAGCAGGTGGTGCAATGTGAAAAACCAAAAGTACCTGAAGGAAATACAAAACACCCTCACAAGTTAGCAAGGAGAAAACATCCCTTTCTGTTTAGATACACAGCAAACTTGTAACCACTTTGAGCCTTGCTCATCAAATTCAGAATCTTACATGCAACTATGATGCAAGTATTCTGAGGTTCTGTTGTGAGATGATGCTATCAAAGAAAGAGCAGAAGGACCTTCGGGCTCCAGTGAGACAGATTCTCAGCAGAGAAGTCTGGCTGATTTTCAGCAGCAGAGAGATCAGTGAATTCACTGATGAAAAGTTGTAAAAATGCATCATTTCTATGAGGTATTTTATCTTTTATTCCCATTTTACAGACAGGTTGGGGTGTGCACTGATGGTTATGAAGCCACACGAGAAATGCAGTGTAAAACGTGTGAACACCGTGTGTTCTTGTGCTAGAGTTCTCACACTTATCTCCTACAGAGGGCTACTCTACATAGCAGCTCATGAATGTTAATTGATTTTGAGTGTTGATTCACTCACACACAGCACTGAAGCTAAGCCAGAGAGGACCTTGTTGTATTCCTGTCACCAGAGTACACGTCAATTCTCTGGTAACGTCAGGCTCCTTCTCAGAGCTCTACCATTAAAATGCCCACGAGTTAAAGTATTCTAGGCAACAACATGAGAGGAAGCCAGCATCAAAGATGTCACTGTTTCAAAACTCCTGCTAAATTTGTCAAATCAAGTGTCATTCAAATGGGAGTGGAGTTACCTAGGCTCCATATATCTCTGTTATCTCATTGTACAGACACATTGCTGTGAGCCGCACGCTACAGTGAGAAGTAGACAAAACACAAAGCAGCTATAGGTCAGTTGTTTGGCTTCACATCATGTTATCTTGGTACAGCCTTGAGAGGGAGACCACAGCATACGCCATTCAGTCAGTTAACTGAATCAGATTTCTTCAAGCAAATATCTGCTCCCTTTTCTGATGATAAACCCAGATTCTGCTTCAGCCAGAAATTTTGCTATCTGAAGGACAAGCTGCCTTTAAGGTGACTCATGCCTATTCTTTTCTTTTTCAGAATATCAATAATTGTACAGACACTTTCACAAAGACCTGGAGCTCCCTTTTTGTGAGGAGACAGCAAATGACAAGGTGGCAGTGAAATGTAACTAGGCTGGAGCTCTGAAAAGCAAAGCCTCCAGATTATAGTGAGTCACAAACTGGGAATGAGTCAGAATTGCCATTATTGCTGTCAAGAGTCAAGGAGAGAGTGACAAGAGTGACTGATGAAGAGGGACTGAAATAACTCAGTCTAGAAAAGGCACTGCAGGGAGGGAGATGCACATTGTTCTGTGTGACCACTGGGAAAGAATAGGAGCACTGAGATTATATTGCAAAGGAAAATTGTGGCAGTGAGGTGAGGACAACACTGTCCTTCCCTAGGAGGGTTGTATTCTGCCAATCACTGGAAATATTAAGAGCAAGTTAGACAAACATCTTTCAGGAAAAGTTTAGAAGGAATTAATTCTGCCTTGAGACAAGGGACTGCCCCAGAGCACTGCCTAGACCTTTTCAGGGGAGTTGTCAGGGTTTGTCCTTCCAGGAGCTTTTCTGATCTCTCTGCAGTGCGGCAGACGGCGCAATGCTCTACTGCCCTACCGAGGCTGACAGCCTGCAGCTCTCCCTAAATCAGCTTTCAGCTTTCCCTTTCTGTTTTACAGTCCTTTGGTTCAGGAATGTCATTATGAGAGGGTTTCATGTTGTCTCTGGCTGATTCATTGCTTCTCATGCAGAGTACTCCATTGCTTACTATTTCTTGATACTCAGCTGGGTTATCCCGTTGCTCTTTATTAAATTAAGGTCCAAACCAATGACAGCTTTCTGGAAAGGCTAATGGGACCTTCTCCTCCAAATCATGATGAGAAAAACTTGGTAGTAACCCTTCAGTTCCAGAAATGCATTGTTTAAACTTTGACACAGTTGCCTTTGCTGCATCAGTTTCAGTTGCCCAACTCCCAATAATAATAGACTTCAAAATCTACACCAGCATCTGCAGCCACATACTCTGAGCCTTTCTGCCCTTTCTTGTGTCCTTCCACAACAACAGTCATCTTACAAACTTCATCTGGAACCATTTAAATGAAACACACCCTTTATACAATAAGAGCTCATTTATTAATATATGAACTAATATTTAATGGCTAATAGTAACTCATTTCCATGCTAGAAAGATTCTACTGCCAGTAAAATTAAGTTGCTCTGTGCAGGAAAGGGCTAAGGAGTTTTGTTTGCCAAGGTGGTTGTTTTCTGGGTGTTTGGGGACTTTTTATAGAGAGTTGGGAAGTTAATTCCCAGTCCTATCTCAGCCAAAACATACAGGCCAGGTGCTCTCTAAATACATGTTTTACATTCTTAAGCTTATTAAAAGAAACAGAAATGTCAGCCTGTAAAACTATTTGCCTAGGTAGCACTCCTAAGGAAGTTAGTCATAAAATCATAAAAGAATGACCTTTTTTTGTAGGGTCTTCAGGTAATTTTGGATTGCATACCAAGAAAGGAAAAAGTTTGGCATGAAATTCAAGACACAGTTTGTTGTTAGGTTCATTTCTCTCTCTGGTTTCCCCCGAATGTTCCCAGACAGTTTTCTTACCCCATATGAATTGTAATTGGCAGAAGAAGTATTGGAACACTTTCTTTTCACCAAAGCTTCTCCTTTTCTCACAAGGTGATGTGAGCAGTAGCTGGAGGATGGGCTGTAGTTATTTACATCAGCTAGCTCCACTTTCCCCAGCCTGACAGAAATTCCCATGGAAACTCTGGTTACATTAACTTTGACAGAGATACTGGGACTGTTTTTGGAAACTTTTGTTTTTTACAGAAAAAAAAACAACTAGGGAATAGTTTTCATTTTTATTAATATGCAGTATCTTCATTTTGTTTATTAAAGAAATAAATCAAGGTTAGTTTCTGCTTAGTTTCAGATGGTTTTCACAGGAGACAAAAAAAAAGGAGAAGTCAGACAATTATTGGCCCAAGCATCAGCCCAGTAAGAAATCCCACAACAGCAGAAATCCTGAGGAGGATGGCAATAAAGTGAGTAAGCATGAGAAAACAGGACAATGAAAAGGAGTGTGCAGTTCCATACTTACTTCAGACATGGAAAAGGAGTTTGTGTTCTTGGAGATTAAACACAGTGTGATGAGAAATTCTTACAGAACCACTCAGTCCAGCTGCCATCCCATCCTGTGGGTGCACGGTGTCACCTTCTCCCCACGGAAGCCAGTGCAAAAGCTCAGAGCTTGCATTTTCAGGGGGAATTAAGGGCACTTAGAACCTCTGATTTTTACCCATCCCTTGAGCTCCCATATCAGATTTATTTACCTTTTTGCTGAAGAAACATTTGTTCCCTCATGGGTCATTAGTTTTTCTGCTTCATCAGCCACTGAGGTAAGTTGTTCAATGACGCACGGCTTCTGTTTTGCCAAATTCTCCATCACCTTCACCTCCTGCAAGCAAGCAATGGGCCAGGCAGTGAAAACCAAGGACACAACTCCAGGCTCCAGCAAGATCATCAGTAAAAGTCCATTTTTACCTTTCTATTTTCACCAGAAAGAAAACTGTACTAATCCGACGTCTCCACTAGGTGTCCATATTTCAGCGATTTTCAGTCCTAAATCGCCGGAGGTAGCTGCCCGCTGCTAAAAAATGCTTCACTCCAACGAGAGATGTAAATTACAAGATAGATCTCATATTAGTGAAGTTATGCTCCTGGCTCTTTGTCTAAAAAGGCAAAATACGCAGAAAAAACCCTTTCCATTCCTACATCTACTCAGAACAAGGCCCTTTAAGGCTGTCAGACCTTTCAGATCCTGAATGGGATCTCTTTGGTTGTTTACAGCCTTGCCTTTCTCACTCATTTTTGCAAATTATTATGTGCTTTGTATTCACTTGTAGGAATAAATATTTGGGGAAAGCTTTCAAGATTTTTAGTGGGTTTACTTATTAATTTTTTTTTTCAGCCTGGTTTCCAGATTTCCTATGCACAGTTCTGTTTTGGTTTTGCATCCAGATGTCTGCAGCTTCCAAACCCACTGGCTCAGACTTTTAGCCAGGCCTGCATCACTGTAAAATAATTGTTTTGCTCATTACATTTCTCTTCAAATACTGATGTCTAATATCTACCCACTTTTCCTGGGTGCCTAGTGGCTGTTGGATGGCACAGCCGTGCTCCTGTGCACATCAGTATGGGGACAGGGCACATGTTTTTATGCTCCCAAGCTTAACCAAACCATACCTAGTCAACCTCTTGATGTTCACTGAGTGAAGATGCTTTTCACTGCTCTGGCTGGGCAAGGAAGCCTCTTGGCAGCTGCGAAGAGCAAGGTGTGCATTCCATTTTAAACACGTGCTCATCTTTTGCCCAAGCAATGAGTGTTGTGGCATGGAGAGCACCAGGCTACAACTCCCAAGCTCTCCCTGTGATCTCTGTCATCACTCAGAAAATGGAGAGAGTCATCTTTATCCTGTCAAATTGGTGACACTCTTCCTCACTTCCCTGTCGTGTTGCAAAGAGAGGGAGCAGGTTATGTCCTCTGGGGTGGCCTTTCATTGGCATACCCACTCCCTAACAACAGGGCAGGGCCCAGCCTTTGAGGTCAAATACTAGGGAATTCCAAGGAGCTGGAATGAAGGCCTTAGTTAAGATTCCTGAGTTCCATTCTAGGAATAACTCAGAAGAGAGACTTTTTGTTGCTGTTTTGCTTCTGGTTTCCCAGGCATTTTCACTTTTGCCAATGGAAGGATGGAACAGATTTTAGAGAATGCTATGTACCAGACCATTTTAAGGCAGCTTCCAGGACCAGATGCAAACTGGGCACCAGTGACTTATTAATTCCCATGGATGTGAGTGTAACATCTTTATGACTGAATTTGTCTGCAACACTTTTACCTCATTTACAGTATCAAAGAAGCAGAATCAGTTCTTTTTATTATATAACAAAATGAATATTTGGTGTCACCCCATTTAATCTAGACCATGCCTGACCCAGGAATGTGCTTTTACATGGCTGTCTGCCTTTAAGCACATAAACAATCCCCACTGGATTCAGATATTATCTGAAATGTGTCTCAAAGCTCATCCTAAATGCTGTCTAGGTTCATGTGTCATAACTGTCAAAAGGACAAAATAACAAGCAAATCAAGATAAATCCCTAAATCATCACATTCTAAGAACTGAAATAAACCAAATAAATCAATTTGTTGCCAAAAGTGTATCCACTGTTAAACACAAATAAACCCCAGAACATCCTCTTATGGAGTATATCCCACTCTTCACTATTTACTTTCCGTTTTTTTAATAACAGGAAAAGGTTTGTAGCTCTTTTGTTGAGTTTTACATGTCAGCATCTTCAGATTCCTATGGTATTCTGAAAACTCCTACCAGGAAAAAAAAAACAACACCCAACCAAACAACAAACCAGTGCCATGGCCTATACTAGGAAATGTTCTGTTTATTTTAAATGCATTTATGAGCACACAAAGGCAAACAATTAGCTATCATAAAGCGAGGGAGCAACTCAGAATGGCTTGGTGTCTCATTTGCACTTCTTTATATAGTTCCTTGGCTCCTTTGGCCCTGCCCTTCCTGTGTCCTGTTCGTTACTTCTCTCTGTACCTTTTGAACTCAAATGCAGATTAAATCCTTAGCTTCATTTCCCCATTACCTGCTGGGCTCTGCTTCTTTTGGTGTCTCAGCCACAGGGAACATTGGGCTAAAGGTTTATCATGCATCTGTGGCTGGATCTATAGGACAGGGATTGTCACCAGCATGAAGAAGTGAATCCTAACACTGAAGCTGTTTTTTAAGTACAAGACTTAGAGAAGACTCTGAAGGTGTGACAAATAGCTTTCAAAGATCATTAGACTTCTTACAGAAGTACTTTAACCTCTTTTGGCCTTGCCTGTTCTATTGCCTCTTCTCCCAAGTAACTAGTGATAGGACAAGAGGAAATGGCTACAAGTGGCGCCAAGGCAGGTTCTGATTAGATATTAGGAAGAATTTATTCCCTGGGAGGGTTATCAGGCATTGGCCCAGGCTAACCAGGGAGGTGGTGGAATCACCATCCCAGGAAGTGTTCAAAACACGTGGAGATGCGGTGCTTGGGGCCATGGTTTAGCAGTGAGCATGCGAGTGTTGGGTGGACAGTTGGACTCGATGATCTCAGAGGTCTTTTCCAACCAGAATGATTCTGTGATTCTATTGTGGCAACTGCAGTTACTACAGCAATTTTTGGCCTAATCATGTTTAAGAAGTAGGATAGTTCTTCCACTGCAGGATAGACCAAACTCTATCAAGTGGGCTAGTTCTCATCACATAGTTAGAGCATGATGTGGACTTGTTTAAACAGTGAGTAAGGTACAAACAGCTAGTGGCTGGATTCCCTGGGATTATAAGTGTGGGCACAGTAGTGTTTGAAATCCAGGCTTCAGATAAAAAAAAACCCAGGTCACTAACTCATACAAGGAAGTGCAAAGAGAAGGGAAAAGCTGTTTCCATCTGTCAGGCTGTGTAAAGTCATACTGGAAGGAACGGTTAGCTTTAGGAAGGCTTTCGGAAGGTTAGCTTTAGGAAGGCTTTAGGAAGGTTAGCTTTAGGAAGATGCTTGGGCTTGTTTTTTTCATGGATCACCTCCATCTCCTGATTATTGTCCTCCAAATGAGACTCAGCAGAAAACCAGGATCACTTAAAACTTACCACAGCAGAACGACTGGTGTCACAACCACAGAACAAGAAAGCAGTGCTGTTGATCTGAGGTAGCTTACCAATGGTTAGTTGATCTAGGAAACACCTTTCATAACTCAGAGGGCTGAGACCAGATATTGCTAGAATGAGTAGGCTGAGCATGGCCTCTTAAAACTGCATGTTAGCATGGGCATGCAACTCCAGCTAAAGGAGTCTTTAGAGGAAGATACTCAGCCTATGAAATTGGAACTTAAGTATTATTTAGTAGGGAGGGCTCTGTAAGCAAGAAGATGTGGAAATCTGGGGGCAAAGAAGGAGGAGAGGGTCCAGAAAGACTTCCTCCTTTATGCTAAGAATAAAAAAATGAGAGCATGTCAACCCTGATCATGAGCATGGTCACTGAAATAAGTGATTGATGGATGTATTAATAAGATCATATTAACAACATATGCAAATTGAAGAGGTTGGACAGGACTTCTCTGAACAATACAACCAGTCAACAGTGCTTCGGTTTGCAGAAGATTTGAGGTTATAGGTCAAAAATGACCTCTGCTCACATGTTGAAAGAGCAGCATTTTATGTGGCACTTGAATTGGAAATGGATGAACTAATACAGAAGCTACCACATTATCATAGTACTGTTTTGGTTGGAGACCTTTTAGATCTTCAAGTCCAACTGTTAACCTAATACTGCCAGGTCACCACTAAACCATGTCCCTCAGCACCACCTCTACCACATCACAGAAGGCTTTGTTTTCGTTGCTCAAAACACAGACATTTACACCTTGGGATAAATAATTGTTGGAACTACCCTGCAGCAAAAGAGAAGACTAAGCACTTTATTTTTACCATGATCTAACTGTGCTAGTATCCAAGCCCACAATTGGAGCTGACCTTGGTGTGTTCAGCTCAAGGCTAAACTGAAGTGCTTGTTCTTCACCATGCTTTTACCTCAGGATTGCTTCTTCACATGAGTTGCCACAAAGTAAAAATGACTGCTTTGTCCTCACAGCCAAGTCAAGCCCTTACTTGATGTTTCTGCAAGGTTCTTTTCACACATGATAGAACCTACAGAAAGCTACAATCCTTTTGCTGCTTCTACAAATGCAGAAGAGAGGCCTGTGGCCAAAGAATATGGGTGGCTGTGTCTGGATACAAACACTCCTGTCATCACATTGCAGCATGTTATGAAACCTACTGTGCAATCCATCACACCATTGGATTTGGGATCACAGGGGAAGAAGCTGCTTAACAGTCAGATGACTACTAGATATTGGTCTTCAGATTTGTGAGACAACAGATACAACCATGCAAATCACACATGTGTCATTGAGTGTCCCAGCAAAACTAGACAGAAACACCTCATTTCTCATATCCTTTCTCCCTGGCAGTAGGAGATAGGCATTACATATGCAATTTACTAACCTCTATTGGCTTGCAGCTTTTGGCCTGTTTCACATAAGTGATTTCCATTCTGTTGTGTCCTGAAACATTAGAGGAAAATGAGGGATGGTTGAATGGCTTAACACCTTCAACCTGTCACAGATGGAAAACTCCAGCTATAGATGAGTGTGTTCCATTCATTCTGTTCTATCCACAGAGCCCCAGAGGAGAATCACAATTCTGCAAAATGCCTTTAGGGCACTGGATTAGATATTTGGGCCTTGGATTAGGAAAATCACTTGTAACCAGAGAGCACCCTGATGAATACACCTCCAAGAAAGCTCACATATGCTTTTTAAAGTGTTTAAGGCCTGGGAAAACTTATGTAGTCCATTTGTTCTAGATATGGTGATTGTAGGAGTTTAATATATAGGCTGCCTAGAACAATGGGATAAAACTTCCTGCTTTGTCACACCACTGTCCACCCAGAGTGAACAGGGAATCATTGTGTGCTGACACATGGAACTTAATCATTTGGGGAATGATAACAGAAGAACATTGTGAACAGAGAGTCTCCAAGACACACGTGTTTCATGCTTGCATTTTCCATGTGTCCATGTAATGTGAAAGTTGCTGTCAGGGGGTAGCTGCAATTTTGGAGCCTGATTCTGGCATCCTATAGAGAGACATTTGTTACATTAACAGACCATAGTCATGTCATGACATCTGAACTTCACTATTTACATTACTGATGGCTGAAAACATAACTCTCTTTATCCTTCAGCTACAAATTTCTGTGCTTATTCCTAAGGAATGGTACAGTTTAAACCAAACTGTTTCCTTACTCTTGCACCTTTGTCCTCAAGCTGCTTCTGTAGCTTCCTTTTCACCTGGAGAGATCCATTAAGCAGTCCTTAAACTGCTTCTGTAGCAGATCCATTTTCCAATTGGGCTTGGAAATTTGAGACAGATCTGTCTTTTCAAAAAGTGGTTTTCTGTAACTTCTGAATTGTGGCATAAATAGCTATAGATTTCTGTCTCATAGTAAGTACTCTAATTCTTAATGTTCTTCATTCACTTAGCTTCTAATAGCTGCTTATGTCTTGCCTTAACCTTTTTCAGGACAGAGACTGTTTGCAAATGCAGCCACAGAGCAGCAAAGTCAAGTCTTATTCCTACTTGAATCCTTGACACCATGTGTGTGGCAGTGTGTATCATTTTTTAAAGGTAAGATTCCTCAGTGGAAAGTCTCACCAGTCCCAAATTACCCAAACTTCTGTAAAGTTCACATTATTAATCTATGGAATTTATAACAAAGGGGTTGAAATCACTTACACTTTTGCTTACTCATTTCCCCCACAGGATAGCTGATGACCTCAGAAATACCCTCAGAGAAATTCAGGGCACATAGTTGCCATCTGTACCATAAAGAACAAGGCTGAACTCTCAGCTCTAGTCCATCCTAAAAATTTTTACTTCATATCTCTCACTGCAGTGCAAGCCCAGGTCTGTTTGAAATGCCATTTTCTCTGCTAATCTGCTCTGACTCAGATGCTAAGGTAGGATGATATTTACAAAATATCTGTGTTGCCCTCAATTTATCTTGCCAGCAGAAGTTAAATGGTTACATATTAAAAAGATTTTATAAGCATGCTATGCCACAGTAAACATTAGTAAAAGCTGCTCTGAAACTATTTCTGTCTTTTGTTGGGAAACAAATTATTGAGGCTTGAAGGGGAAGACTGCTTAGCAGAAGGAAGGAGAATGAAACATACTGAGGTTTCAAAGGAACTCTGGTTTGCTGATTAAGTGCTTTCTACAGAAAGGCAACTAATGTTTCCTTCTTTTTTTAATTTTCAAATCAGGCCCCACTGCCAGTAAATGATTTCTTTACTGGGGCTGGAGGTTTATTTTTGGTCCCAAGAAGAGTGTAGGTGAAGAGAGCAGGCTGAAAATCAAGGCATCTGCACATGAAACAAACTGCCACACACTTGAACTCTTGGTGTCAACTCATTCATCTCACTGTGGTTCAGCTCCACTTTCTGTTTGAGATGACTCTGCAGTAGCCATCTGCCAAGGCTATAAAGCTGCCTCACAGCTGAGACTCTTATCTTTCTGAAAGCATCTCTCACATTTTAAGCTTTATGCCTTTGATTTGACCAGGGTTGAGTTTTGCAGTACTCTGCAACTCAGAGCAGAGCTGGAATTTCACCTTCTTCTCCATACACTTGCCTGTCAATGGAACAGCAGAGCTCCCTGGAAGCTGGTAGTAGTCCCTTTAGAAGTCTGGTGAGTGGTGATCACTCTGACCATACTGCCCTGTGGAAACAAAAGTATCAGTCTCAATGTGTGACAGATAAAAGTGTTCATAACAAGTCTCTCAGGAATCTTTAACATCCCCAGGTGACAACCTGCTAACTAACCAGCTGGTAAAAGACAGAATTAGATATTTTTGGGGTACCTGCTGGGCTGTTTGTGCAGTATTCCTGAGCAGGCTGTCTAAATTGAGATGTCCAAGAGATCCAGCTTTTAAATGAGTGATTTTCCCTTGCTCTTGGAGGTATTTGCCCACCAATGTGCCCACTATAGTTTACCAAACTACAGTTTAGGCTGAGCTACTACTTTTCCCTTCTTGTTGGATCAACACATCGATAAAGCAATTATAATATAGTCAGCATAAAGTGTTTGTTCCCTTATTAAAGGCCAGAACATTCTGTATCATGTCATCTAGCTTTCAAGAGTGTTGAAAGACTGAAGTGGTTAATGCTTGAGAAGTTCCCTGAGATCCATACCTAACCTCTGTTTGGTGTAAATGAAGTGTAACTCTACTCTGAAAACTCGAGTGCACACAGTGCTGCTTCTTCAGTGGAGTTGGACTTTGCTCCTACCAGCTGACTGATTAAAACCCTTGGGTTTTTTCACTCCTCCTCATACTGTGGAGTTAACACAACTCCCAGTGAGTGAACTTCTGCATACAGTTCATCTCCTGAAACTCCAAACAGACCTGTTTACTGAGTTTCAATCAACTGCACCTATACAAAGTGGTTGTAAGTGAGAGGTGGGTTTCTGAGGGCAGTTTCCTGACAGGGGGCAGAGAGTGGCAGAATTTGAAGGCCTAATGTGACCTCTAGAACTTGATACTTTTGGACATATGCAAGAAGCCTGAAAGACTCCTCTCTTGTGTTCCAGAACCCAAACTAAATTTGCCAGGCTTGTAGTTGGCAAAAAGAAAGTCATGTCTGCAATCAGTATAACTTCTCCTATACACATCCCTCTACATTTCTGCTGTCCTCAAGCACATGATCAAGCCACATGCATTCATCAGCCCTTGTTGCTTGCTGTGGAAATCACACAAAGTAAATACCCATGGATTCTTGCAAATATCTTAGGGTTTGAGGGTGCTGGATACTATATACACTAATGGCACCAGGTTATCCAGTGATAGCCTGATGCCAGTGGTGTGTATTAATGGCAAGGCTGGGGAGTGTTAGCAACTCAGTGCAAGACTGTAGGAGGATTGCATCAATTCTTGCAGTGGGTATATGAATCCCTTGAGTCAACACTGGCTGATTAAAACAATAACTCATGGTTGGATTTGGATATTTGGAATAAATAAGACAGCAACTGACTATTTTGCAAGGTCTATATACTTTCCCCATAGCCTCTCCCCAAAATGCCCCATATCTGACACCTTTCCAGCAGGCTATTCTGTCAGATGCACCATGGTCAAGGCAGACAGGATGATGGCTACAAAGATGAATTCTGGCTCCTAGTCCCCATGCTGGCACACACTTGGCAAATAACACCTCACTTTCTCAGTACCCCTGTTTGCAACAGGGAGTGAAGCCACTTATGCACCACTTTGATATTAACAGAGGATGGCAGTTATTTAAGACTTATTCTTTCTTATAATTCCTTTGAAAAATCCTTTAAAAGTAATTATTTTACCAAAATTCATTTAAAAATAATTATGTATTCATAGGAATAGTAGCATCTATCTAAATGCTAATTTACTCCTTCATCCTATTAAGTATCTATAATCCATATTTAAAATCTCCATCATCCTCCTTCCTCTCTGAGGAATATTCTGGTCCCATAGGCAGGCAGCTTTCTAACACAGAGTAATGCTCTGTATGCAGGGTGCAGCATATTGGAAAGATCCAGAAAATGTGGATTACAGTAAAACTGCCCTTCAGGACAGAATTTGACTGTTCATTCACCTCTACAGCTCCAATGGCAGAATGGCAGGGTAATGGCAGAAGTTCAGACTCTGAACCATGGAAAAGCCCACTCCATGACATCTGCTAGACCAGGAGTCTTCCTTTTGGTCATGTAACATCAATTCTAAGAAGGTCTGAGGATCACCATTTGCTTACATCACTGAGAAGTTACTATACCAATTAAAACATGACAGGTATTTACACAAAACTAATTCCTTGCTTCTGCCTTCTAATGTTTCTGATTCTACATTACAGGTGACACTGAATCAGAAGAGGGAGATGAAATAAAACCATGCTCTCAGAGAATTTAAGTATAAGTGTCTCCTAATGTGCCAAAACCCAGTTTGGAATTGCTAAACTGTATCAGACCCCAGCTCTTTCTGACCTGGCAGCATATATTCCAGTGTGACCTTTCCTCCTGCTTCCAAGGAAGGGGTCAGAACAGAATGCAAAATGTTGCATTTGTGCAAAAGTTACTGTGTGCTGGAATGATGACCATGGCTGTGAGAAAAATAGGTGTGGGATGCTGCGTAAAGACCTAAACTTCATGGGTCTGAACTCCTTCTCAAGAGGGTGTCCCTCTCTGAACACACCACTGAAGTAGCCAGCATACATGAGGTTTCAGAGGAATGAAATTCTCCCCTGGATGGGAGCTGGAGCTGTGGATGGAGCAGGACAGAGGCTCCATTCAGACTGTGTCACACAACCCAAGATGGGGTCTGGGTCTGAGACCCCCAGTGCCACTCTTGCTTCTCTGCTACTCACACACGTGCAAGCTTCTCAGAGGTGTGCAAAATAACTACCTGCATGACAACTGCTGAAAAGCTAAGTGTTATTCAGGTTCTTTCTCCCTCCCTCTCATTTTTGAAATAAGAGGTTTAGGATTGGGAAGGATCTGGAGCTCATGGCTGTAATTTAGACTTCTGCATAGAACACCCATGTAGATAACCGCACCAGAGTGTTTCTTCCACCTATCAGAGTTTCAAGGCAAACTCAACTGTTTAGTCTCTGTCACATTGTTGCAAACTTAAACAATGTCCATGTAGATAGATAACTTAAGTAGATGCACTTTGCTACCTAGGCTATAAACTTCTGTTTTGCACCACAGGATACCTAGGTTCAGGCTGCTAACTGCTAGGTAGAGACCAGTTCAGAGGGGTGATGTATGTCACAGCTCCCTGAGGCAGCAGAGATTTAAAATGAGCAGATGCTAATTCTCAGTGAAGAAAGGAGGTAGTGGATAGCAACTCATTCCACAAGAAAAACAAGACTGCTGTATCTTCTCATTGCACAGCCAAAACAAAGAGCTTTCTGCAGAGATACTCCACTGCTATCTGTCTCGTGCCATTGAACAAAGGGATCCAATGTCGTTGGTGTCTGACTGTGCTCTATCATTGCTTTGATGGCATTATCAGGATGTGTAACTCTAAGGAGGCCAAAGGGGTTCATAATTTGCTACCTGTTTGCAGCCACTTCTGGAAGAACTTTCAGTAGTGGTCCACTCACACTGGGAAAAAAAAGAAAGCAAGCCTTCTGGGAAGAAGGGGAGCTTTGCTTCACCAGCTGTGATGGAAAATAAGGGCAGACCCAGTGGAACAAAGATTTTAAAACTGGCTAGGAGCAATGCTAATGGCATTCATTCTAGGAGGGTTTCTGTTTTTCACACAAGTGGCCAGAATCTCCATTCTATGAAACCAATGCTACAATGTTCCCAACCAGAAACAGAAGTGAAAGGGGCACCACGGGCTGTTAGCTCACACAGAGCTGGTTTCTGCAGCACATTGTTTCTGTAATCTATCATTAGGTCTGTACTGCTCATTAATATTAAGCCTGTCCTCAGTTTTCAGATGATCCTAAAGTAAATTCCTCCATCCTATTAAAACTGAGAGTCACACACAACATTGGTTGGGGTTGAAAGCAAACCTTCTCCAAGTCATCTCCCAGCCTGCCTTTGTGCAATGCTCTACAACTTCTTTCAAGCTTAGAAAGTCCACAGCAGGAGCTGCTTATTTTTCTCAATCCAAGTTGCTGAACTTCCCATAAAGCAAGAACAATAACCTGCAAAACAAATCTAGAATTGCTCATCATCATAGAGGGACAATCAACAACTCACTGTCCCTCAAGCTCTTTAGAATTTGTTCCCTTCAGCCATGCCTATGCTGTGTGTTTTCTGAGACTGCAACCTCTGGTCTCCTTTACCCTTCCTGGCTCAGAGACATTGATTCACACTTCACATGGCTGCCAGAAAGAAGAGAATTTGCAGAGGGAAGAGAAATGGGTAGGGAAAAAAGGGGGAAAGAAGAGGGACAAACATCAGGACTTTCCTGCAATTTGCCACATTCATGCTCCCCTACTCCTTACTTGCCAAATCCCAGAATCCAAAGCCCCTTGCTAGAGCAGGGTCACCCAGAGGAGCTTGCCCAGGATCACCTCCAGCTGCCTTTGGAATCTCACCAGAGAAGGAGACTCCACAGCCTCTCTGGGGAAGCCTGGGCCAGGGCTCTGACACCCTCACAGCAAAGAAGTTTCTCCTCCTGTTCAGATGCAAGCTCCTGGGTTTTAGTTTGTGTCTGTTGTCCCTTGGGCTGTCCCTGGGCACCACTGAGCAGAGTCTGGCCTCAGCCTCTTGCCCCCACCCTTGAGCTCTTGCTCAGCATTGAGCAGATCCCCCCTGGGGCTGCTCTTCTCCAGGCTAAGCAGCCCCAGGGCTCTCAGCTTTTCCTCCTCCCTGAGATGCACCCAGTGCCCTCAGCATCTTCCTAACCTCTGCTGGACTCTCTCCAGTGGTTCCTTGTCTCTCTTGAACTGGGGAGCCCAGAACTGGACTCAAAGCTCCAGCTGTGGACTGACCAGTGGAGAGAAGAACCTCCCTGGACCTGGTGGTCACACTTTTCTTTGATGCACCCTTCACTGGGGTCTTCCTTAGTTTTGAGAAACTTATGTAAGTAAAACAGTGACCTCTCAGGAAGATTAAGACAACTTTAGGGTTGATTTTAAACACTAGGGTGAATTTGCTCTTAAGATTCCAAGAAATGGAACTTACCATAGACAAAATATTCTTCCATCCTGGTCTTTCAATTTGCCTTGATATTTAAAGCAAATTTCTCTTTCTTAATTGTATTCCACTATTTCCAGTTGCATCTGCAAACACACTACTTTATTTCCTTCAATCTAGGAATGTTCTCTAGCACCTTAACAAAGGACACTTGGTCATTGCACTTCATTCCCACCACTCTGAAGGCCCATGAAGAGCACCTGGGGCCCACGGACACCAAGCAGACCCTGGAGCCGTGCCCACTGTCTGCCCCTCATGACCTCCCTGTGGCTTTGTCTGGTGCCACGATGAGGTGAAGCTTCTGTTGCTTTTTTCAGACACAGGCCTATTGCAGCACTGCAAGGTCCTGTTGCATCAACAAGAGGTTTCAAAATGTAGTAGAACTAACTTGGCCCAAGATTATTTATTTATTTGGTACTAATGTCCAAGAGAGCAGCAGAGCTCCTGACAGCAAGAGGATTGCAAGCATCTGTTCTTAGCTTTCCAGGGACCCTGGGGAAGTAAGCAGTAATCCACATATTTGAATTGCCACAGGGGTTTGTGGGCTGTGGAGGGGTGGGAATGTGGGCAAGCATAGTTCTGGAGCTATAATTAATCCTCCTTGGTGTACGTGTGTGATTTATGTGACAGCCTTATCGTTGTGGGAATAAAGGAGTTGGTGTGAAGGCATGTGGAGGTAGATGATGGGAAGGAAGAGGACTGTGCAGCAATTTCACTGTCTTCACTAAACCAGGCATATTGGAAAGCCTCTCTTAAAATACAGTAGCCTGCTGCCAAGGATGATCCTTTAGTTTATTCTACAGCCTGAGGATTAGTCCAAGAGCGTCCCTAGAGCTTTTTGGCTACTGAGATTCAGGATTCACCAAGAATTTGAATTCAAGGCTGCAGCAGAAATCAGAGCTTGCTAAATGTCACACAAGAGGGCTTCCAGATCTTCTGACAATAGCTGTAGCAGAAGCACATGGTGTCCTGCTCAGCTCTGCTCCTTCCCTGCTGGCAGTATTTGCCCTGTTCTGCCCCAGGAGCACAGAAGGAAGGGAGTGAACCTTCTGCCACAACTTTTCTTTCCACTTTGGCAGAGGCAGGTCAAATATAACCTGGGTCTCATTCCATGCACAATGTCTTTTGAAACTCAGTCATCTTTTCAAACACTCTTGGATGTTTTAAACTTTTCCTGTGTGAAGGCTTCAGCTGCATCCAGGCTGACTGTGCATTAATGCAGGCTCTGCATCATGCATCAGAATAAATGATGGCACTGCAAAAAAATTAACATACCAGAAGCATTCTTCTGTCATAAATGTTTATGCTCTTGCTGAGCCACACACTTTGTGTGACCAAAAGCAGAGGTTTCTACAGAAGTATCACCTGCTATGAGGTGATGCCATGCTGTCACCCATCTGGTGACAAGCCACACATGTTGCTAGCAGGCAGCTTTGACTTACACAAGCACTTGTAAAAGATTCATTCTGATTTCTAGCTACGCTACTCACCACAGACCAGTGGCAACAGCTAATCCCTTTCTGTGGCTAGGCTGAACACAGCAATTGCTTTGCCTGTATTGGTTAGAAGAGTGAGAGAACTTACATTGGCTGTATTTAAACTGCTGGTAACACATACAGGAAAGAGATTTGTCATTTTGTTCCCCCAGTGAGCATTCTGCCATCCCCACACAGTGCCTCACAGTTCAGGCTGCATTCAAGTGACTAATTTGGATGCAAAGCTACCCTTAACACAATTGCATGCAAATAGATATCATTTGCTCAGACAAGAAATTACTCCATTTCTTCTCCTGTGAAAGCTTAAAAATTACTATAGAAATTATCTGGCCTGTATATAATTATCTATAATCAGCAGCAGCCCAGCCATGGTATTATCTGCAGCCTCTGGTATAGAAAATTTGGGGGCCCAAATTCAGTGCTAGTGCAAGTGTCTGTGGTTCCCATGAGAGTCTTACTTAACCCTGATGGTAGGAAGCAAGCTAATGGTTGTGCTGCAGAGCCTTGCATCACAGAACAGGTGTGAGTTTTGCTTTACACAAACATTATCTTCCTTGAAAAGTATTTTTGCACTGAACACAAACCAAGAGAACTTCCATATATCAGCAAAACTATTGCATCCTGCAAAGGCAATGAAATGTGGACAGAAGCTGCACGGATTGCATAGCACTTCACAGAAAACAAATTGGTTTTAGCCCTGTTCCTATAGGAAAGGAGCCAGTCAATTAGCAAGCCCTGCTGCTGGTTATCTCAGCAAAGATAAGGAAGGAATGGTTACAAGTGCTCACTCCACAGGCACCCCTAGTAGTGCCTTCCCAGGCTAGTGTGTGTAGTGCCTGTTGGAGGCAGCCACAAAACAAGATCAGCCACCAAAAAGTCACAGGCCTCCAGGACAAGGAAGTAGGAACAGAAGTCCAGGAGCAGAGCAGCTTAGCCCTTTTAAGATGCTTAGATGTCATCTAGCTGCTTGCTGAGAGAACCAAGAGTGAAAGGGAACAGTGAAAATTCAAGGCAGGTAGCTGTAGAGACTTGATGTGCAACGTGAGCCCAAACTGCCAGGCAGTCAGTGTTTGAAAGGCAGTTTATCCAAACACTGCTGAGACTTCAGAGGGATGGCAACAGTTCCTCACCCTGGGATTCTGCATAAGCAGATCTGTCTTATAGCACTTCAGCATGAGCTCTGTATGTATGCTGGATGCTGTAAGTGAGGTCAGGCTCTGCTCACCCTTCCTCTGATGTCAGGACAGCCTTCTCCTCTTCTTGTGAGTAGCCAGGCAAGACCACTGGCCCATTAGCCTTTGCTGACTAATGAGTGGGGAAAGGAGGTGCACAAACCACCTCTCTGTAGACAGAAAGCATAAAGGGAATTCTCTTGTGTTGCTGGCCAGTGTCTCCCCCCTCCTCTGACTGCCTCACAGGCAGCATGTGCAATGGAGCTTCTCTTTCTGAGAAAATGACTCACCATGGCTCCTGCTATCATCTGAGGATGTTCAGGCAGAGCAAACAGCATGTGACCTGAGGCCAATCACAGCTGGGAATTTGGATTAAAAATAAGAAAGCAATGAGAACATTTGTCACTGAATACTCCAGCCTTCAAGAAGCAGAACATTTTCTAATGGGGAATAAAAGCAGCTTTTTTTTTATTATCTTCTTTTATAAAAAGAGCTTCTGTTTTCTGACCCCAAGAATATCTGGATGGCAAGCAATTCTCCCTCATGAGTTTGGCTTAGGAAGCAGTTTCTGAAACAACACAATATATGTTCTTGCTCTGACTGGGAAGAGAGAATATTGTGCCTGTGAAAAGCCCCCTGCACCTTACACTTCTGACCAAAGGGAAAAAGCAATCAGCTTGAGATTCTTCAAAGCAGATATACATGGGGTTGTTATCCTACTGCCAAACAGGGTCAGAGCAAGAAGAGAAGTTTACACATTTGCTGTCTGGAACAAAAGCTGGGTCGTGTCCAAGCTAGGTTTTATAAGAGGATTATCTACTTGGAGCTAATTGTCAGTTAAGCAGAGATGAAATGCTCCTGTGTAGATCCAAGGTCCAGGATGTTCACCTTATTTTCTGTAGGACTACTGGTGAAGGAAGGTATGTTGCCATGTGGGTGACAGGAGTGTGCACACACTGGATCATCACCTGTTGGAAACCATCAGCTTGAGGGGGTTTGGGATTTTTTCTTTATGTTTTGGGGGTTTTTAAATGTTTTTTTCTTTTTGTTTCTCTGGCTGTTAGTGGTTGTTGCTGTTTTATAAAGCCCATTTCTGCACTGCAGAATCCCAGTGTGGTGAGAGCTGGAAGGGACCTCTGGGGATCATCCAGCCCAACCCCCCTGCTAAAGCAGGGTCACCCACAGCAGCTTGCCCAGCATCACCTCCAGGTGCCTCTGGAATCTCTCCAGAGAAGGAGACTCCACAACCTCTCTGGGCAGCCTGGGCCAGGGCTCCAACACCCTCACACCAAACAAGTTTTCCTTTATATTCAGCTGGAACCTCCTGGGTTCCAGTTTGTGCCCAGTGCCCCTTGGCCTGGCCCTGGACACCACAGAGCAGAGTCTGACCCCAGCCTCTTGCCCCTCACTCTTTCCCTCAGCATCTTCCTAGCCTCTACTGGACTCTCTCCAGTAGTTCCTTGTCTTTCTTGAACTGAGGAGCCTCGAACTGGACACACCACTCCAGTTGTGGCCTGACTAAATCAGAGTAGAGGGAGAGAGATGAACCTCCCTGGACCTGCTGATCACACTGTTCTTAATACACCCCAGGAGACCATCGGCCCTCTTGGCTACTTGCTTATTTCAGAGTAGGCACAGGACCATGACAGACCTTAGAGAACACAGAGCTGCCCAGGCAAAACCACATCAAGACCCCATTCTCCTCACTGCCTGCTCTCTGCTTCAGCGCAGCGTTTGCTCTTCAGTTAATCACTCACCGACTCCTCGCTGGCCAGCTCCTCCCGGCCAGCCCCGAGTGCTTTGCTTTGATTCTGCTGTAGTTACACATTTACCCAACTGTGTGTTCCCCAGCTGGAGTAATAATCAGCCATCAGTACAGTCTGTAAGTCTCAAAGTTCTCTTGCTGATAATTTCGTCATTCCTTTATCATCTGGCAGTGCAGGACTGCTCTCAATCTGGCAGGAATGGAAGCAGTGCTTGCTGCTTACAGATTGTCACTCCTGTATTTTGTCTATATGCCCAATCCTACACAAGCAGGCCAAGGAATTCTGCTAACTCAGCTCCAGCACTTAGGCTTTGCAAAGTTCTGTAAACACAAGTTCCCAGAGAAGAAATCCAAGAGCACATTGTGGCAGGGGGGAGAAAAAAGAAATGTGTTTTAAATACATTTAGTGAGAATTACTTAAACAGTTCATCCATCAAGTGACAAGTAAGAAAGTAAGATCTGGTTTGTAATCCTTTGCTTTGGGTCTAGTGAAAGGTTAGGACATGGCAGGAAATTAAAACTGTATTTTATTTTTCCACCTGCTTCTTTCAATCACACCTTGGCCAAGGGTGTGCAGGCTTAGTGCCTTCCCTAACAGACCCCAGGGTAGTGTGGGAGCAATAAGGAAAGGTCATTCTATTTTCTGTGGGCAACTGCAAAAGCTGATGGTTAAGACTGGGGACTCACTTCAGCTCTAATGTTACAGCACACATTGCTCAGAAAGCTGATAACAGAAAAAGATCTATGCTGAAGAACAGACAAGGACTGGGTGTTTTGATGTGCCTCAGGAACAGGTTTCTAAGAGCATCAAGTCAGAAGAATGATTTCTTTCTCATAGTTGGATTATCTTTCTTCTCTTAAGGGTTGAAATCTGCCATCTAAATCAACAAGAATCTCTGGTGATTAGTAGGCTGCAACCTGTGGCCTCTGCTCAACTAGTCTAATGTGTGTTTTTGTTGTGTTTCCTGTAACTTTAAACCAGAAATGACATAGAAAAACCTCAGCAAAAGAAAGGATGTGAGGTAAGACTGTATTTTAACATGGTGTCCATCTTTACTGCAGAGAAAATGAATAATCAAGTTGTTCTCAGCTCTGAAGAACAGGGATTCAAAGAGGCAGTGAGGAGCACTTGGGACCTCAAGGTTAGATGTTGCCATCTAAGGAAAGTGGTGTGGAGGGGTTGGGGAGAGACCTAAGCATCACAGGTCAAAACAGAGAAAGAAGAATAGTGGTAGGAGGGGGTGAGAGACCTAATCCATCCCTCCTGCTCCAAGGCAGGAGCTGAGAGTCTTGAACTGGTAGAGAGCAGAGGGAAAATAGGCCTTGGTGGTAGAGGTGTGTAGAAGAGCAGCTGCTGGAGAGGAACACTTCTATAGAGTTTCCCTTTTCCTGAATTAGATTGATTTGAGGTCAAATGTACAAAACTTTGTGTCATGAGATGCTGTTGTCCAACAGCAGGCCTAGCCTGTGCTCTTGCAACACCTCTGGGTTTTTATGAGCAAATCTGTGAATTGCCCATTTACACAGGTAGGCAAACATACAGTTGGGCTCTTTGTTGTCTCAGAGGTGGGGTTTTGTGGGCAGCTCCAGATCTGAGAATGTTGTTACCAGTGAAATGGAAAAAACCCAACACATTTAAGCTAAATAAAGGGAAAACTTTGATGGAGCCAAATTAACTTGCAGGTCCTGTTACTACAAGCCAGTGGTGAGGACATGTACATAGTAAGCTGGAGAGTAAGTGGAAGAACCTTTGCTGATGAGAACAGTATGGCCTGGTGGATAGGATAAGCATTTCTTTCTTGGAAAGCAATAACAAACTGGCTCATTTAGGGGGATGAGCAGCACTAGTTACCTTAGCAGCACCAGTGGACCATGTGCTAGCTGTTGCTCAACTCAACCTGTTCAATGTGGTTTGTATTCTCTGCTAAAGGAGCAATTCCCCACCCTGGATTACTTGGGCCACCCTTTAATGCAAAGTCTGCCTTGTAGCCCCTTCTCCCTCTGTTCTTGGATGCACCCACTAAACATCTTCACCTCAGCCATCCCTAGCTTCCAAACATTCCTACTTCTTCCAGCCCTGGCTGCATGTTGTCCCCATGGCAAATGCAATTGCCTAGAGACAAACCTTCAGAAAGCTTTTGATGTATTGTTGCTTGTCCTCTAATAATAAAAGCAAGAGCTGAAAACAAAGAACTGTCACCTGGAACAGCCTGTTCTAAGCACCCAGCATTCTGGGAGAGGCTCCAGTAACACCCAGGGTGCCTTCTGAAAGGGGCTCCCAGGCAAGACTGGATCATGCTTTTGGAAATGAGTATTTGAGCCCTTTTCCTTGAACATTGGGAGAAACATTGCCACTGGATCACACCTGCATGACAAATTCAATCTGATCTCCAGATGGGTGGACTCATGCTGAGAGCTCTAAATTCAAACATAGGAAGGTCTTGGAGAACTTGACCTTGCAGGCAATTATTTTGTATTCTGAAAGTGCTGAAAGCCCTTGAACATCTTCTTGTGCATACAGTGCAAATGAATGGCACAGGTCCCCCTCAGAGAGGGGGGAGAGAAGCTCAGCACTGAGCCTGTGTTTGACAGAGGAAACCTCTCATCTCTTCCAGCAAGGTTGGGTCAAGGTCCCTAGGAAAAGCCAGTGACAACTGCCTGCAGTGACATGAAATCATGACAGCACTTTGGCACCCTGAAGACTGGGAAACCATTTTGGGAATCACATCCCAGTGTGGGGAGAAGTATATCTGGTCCCTTCAAGTGGAGGGGCTGTGGAATGGAGTAAGAGTTTAGATTTTTTTTCAGATAGACCCAAAATTTCTTGTGCCTCAGGTTTTTGGTTGCCTGATGTAAAATAATTGTGTCCTGGTTATTTTGCAAGTCTCATGAACATGAAAGTGAGAAGAAAGAGGAGAAGAGGGAGAGAAAGGAGAGGGAACCCATGGCATCAGCTTTGCTAGGTTCCATGAATAGATGATATTACTTAGCTATAGAAGCAGACTCCTTTCCAATTTCATGTATTCCATGAGAGAAAGCAAGCTTCTCTGTAGGAGTGGAAAGAAGATACAGAGTGTCATGTTATTGTGGAGCCTATTATAGGCCATGATCTGTCTCATTTATGTTTAGTCATCTAAAATAGACACCCAAAGTCTGAATAAAGAACAGCACCTCCAGAGTGCAAGCCATAGCACAGCCTGGAACATGGATCTGTGCAGGAGAGTAATCCCATGCTGAAGTCCCTGCTTTGCAGGCTGAGGCTACTTGGATGCTTGGCTTTTAGACAGTCTTAGATAAAGTCATATGAAATCAAGCCATAGTATGCATGCTCATTTTTGCTTTCTAAACAGCAAAACATCTAGGGGAGATGATCTAGAAGGAACCTAGAAATCTATTCAGAAACAGACACTGACAAAAAATACAATGTGAGACTTTGGTGTAAATTACACAGCTTTTCTTCCTACAAAAACAAAGCCCTGATAATTAGCCAAGCTCTCTTTCCCATCTCTCCTGATAATTAGCCAAGCTCTCTTTCCCATCATCTCTCCTGCAACAGATTTGTTTCCACAGTTTTGAGATCACTACTGTCCATTAACTCCTGAAATATCAGAGAGAATGTTAAAGAAAAAAAAGAAATCTATTCCTTCTCTAAAAGGAAAAGAATGTTATGAAAACAAACTGTGGGTTTTTAGGACTTTTTGCAATTTCCTGAGGCTTTTTCTTCAACTGGGGAACATCAAGTCCTCACTCTGCAGCAGTTCGTGGGAACAGCAGCCTATGCACGAGAGACTGGCTGCTGCGAGCCTGTTGGAGAGGCAGAGACACCGACGCAGTTGTCTGGTTTCAAAATGTCTTTCGAAAGAGTGCTGCTGTCTCTGAAGTACAGCCTGGATCTGCAGCACACACTGGCAGCCAAGCTGACACAGACAGATTTGAAATGCCACCAAGAAAGGACTAGAGGGAACGTGTTAGGGGCTGGTTCAGTACTAGCTCGGGGGGAGGGCTGTGCTCACCCAGAAACCGGGGCTTCCTCTGGAAAGAGATTCACAGCCTACAGGAGAGATTAAATAAGGTGCTTTTCCTCTGCATTTCCCACTTCTCCTTCCCCATCTCCTTTTCTTTTTTTCCTGTGCCATCAAACTCGAGACAAGGACAGAACAATTGTGGAGGTGAGAGTCAGTTGTCAGCCAAACAGATGTTTTGGCTACCAAGCAGTGCCTGCCTTCTTTAGCAACAGCATCATAATCCTGTTGTGTATTGGGACCATGCTTTGCTTCACCCAGGTCCTCATGTCATGCAGTGATGTTACATTGCCAATGGTTCCACAGCGTGTATGTGATTGCCACCATAGAATTTCTCCTTGTAAAGCTCCACAGTGATCTCTGCTGAGCCTTACACTCTTGATTCCAGGCACTTACTGCAGTATCTCAAGATCAGGCTGAATTCAAATCTTTTGCTCTGTGATGTGATTTAGAAACCTTCTAAGCCAGTGTTATCCTAGTCATTAAGCAAAACTTCAAAGCTGGCAACACCTTGTCCATCCCAGCAGGTACGATTTCCTAGTTTGACAGCTAACAAACTACTAAGCAATACTTTTCCATCCATTTTTCCACTCCTCACAGCTTCACCTTTCAGTGCTTCTCTAGCTTGTCTATAGGAGCGTTCCCTTCAGTTGTGCAAAGTCATGTCACAGCAGATCTACTGCTTCCCCTCCTAATTCACAAGGCCAATTATTCTGTCAAGAAAAAGGAAACTAAATTAAGGTGGCATGATTTTACTCTTGACAAAAATATGTGGCCTGCTTCTTAACTTGCTATTGGCTGGATGTTCTAAGATGGGTAATTACTTGAACAAATCAGTAACCAATTGAGTATGTGAAGCTAGACTAACCTGTAATCCTCACTTCTCCTTGATCCAGGAACTGTTTGAGATAATCACGTAATGCTTCAGATTATTTCAGCTGTTTCCTTAAATACTCCAGGGTGAATTTCCTTACAGCTTGCTAATTTGAATATATCTACCTCAGCTGAACATATTTAACCTATTCTTTTCCTACTCTCTATACTCCAGCTTGTTGCTAACTTTAATTATTCTAAGCATCTGGTAGGAATTAACCTTTCTGTGTGAAGACTCAAGCAAGGATAACATTGAAGAATTAATCTTTACTTTGTCTTCTGTGATTTCCTCACCTTGCCTGAGCATCATGGGCACCTGCAATTCTATCTTAATGTTATTTTTCTTTTAATGTACAGAACCTTGTCTCTCCTTTAGTGCCCCTTGCAAACTGCAGTTTTGTACTGTAGCATTATAACACCAATGGATAATTCCCACCTCGGGTGGCTTTAGTCTGCAACCACAGCAGAAAAAGAAACACCTGACTTTAGAGCCAGTGCACAGTAGGGGAGAAGCTGTCCTGGCAAAGGCAGCTTCAGGGATAAGCCCCAGCCCCATAGCTGGATGTGCTATATTGGTTAGAAAACATATCATTACCTAGCTTCACATTGGTTTGCTGTTTATAAAACAGTTCCACTGACCTGAAGTGATCTAGAGCAGCACTTCTTCATGTGTTCTCCAGGCAGCCTTGCTCCTCCCTGAGACCTGAGAATGCAGCAGCCAAAAGCTCTAGGAGGGAAGTGGAAATAAGAGAGTCACTCACCTGCAGGCAAACCCACCACTGGGGGAATGAAATGTTAAAGGAACAGGCCCAGCTTAGCTCTCTTGTTTGTAGAGAAAATCTTTCTGGTGGTGTTTTATAAGACAGCCAGTGGATTTTTCCTTGGAAAACAGAAACATTTTTAGGATGCTGCAGAAGCTACTGGAAGAGGAGGATTAAGAAAGGAGGTTTAGCATGGAGCTGGTTTTCTGGATGGTCTCAGGCTAATCACTTACCTGCAAGGCCAGTACTCCAGCTTCCCCCATCAGTAAAACAAATCCAGCTGATCCTCATTGCTTTAAAGCACTTTGAGCTGTTTGCTGAAAGACCACTCCTGAGCTGACCTTCTCCAGCAGACTGGTCATGCATAGTGGTGGAAAAGCAGAGAGCTGAGAATGGTCTGAGTAGAGCAATGTGTTTTCTTTGGTAAAGGTGCAACTTGGAGGCTGAGATTTTATCTTCCTGACCACATTTGAGAGACATTAAAATACCCAATGAAAACATGTTGGGTTCTTAATCCACTGAGCAATTACTCATTGCAGATTATAGCAGCAGCATTAAAACCCAGCTGGGGTAATTTCTAAGCAAATCAGAAGATACAATCACAGGACAACATTCTTGTGCCCTGCAGTCCCAACACATGCACAAAAATGCCTCCTGAGCTTGGGGAGGTTTTGTGTGTCTAAACATGGTGGAATAGGCTTTATTTTGCACAAGAATGTCTTCACTGTGCAGCTCTCCAAGTGAAATTGTGTTCCTCTGGATATGAAGCAGAATGTACCCACTGCCTGTGATTTAATACTTACCCAGGCATGCCAAGAATATATCTGCTTACTCCCTCGGCAGTGGGAATTGCATTTGTGTAACAACAGGCTTTAAAACCCTGGTAAGAAACATTGTCTGACTGCAGCATGGGACTAATTCATTTGGGTGGTGGTGTCATTTTACTGAAAGGAAAGAACCCAAACGTGTGCACAAGACAGACATCCTTCCCAAAATCTGTAGGGTACTTTGGAATATCTTCTTTAAAGCAAAACAACAAACACCACAATAGATTGGGTAATAGCTCCATCTACTACCTATTTAAGGCTTGTTTATAATGTAAAGGAGAATGTTTGTTGTGTCTCCTAGACACACTTACTGGCCCTACACTATCTCACAATGTGAATTGCACAAGAGTTTCAAAACCAGTGCCTAAAGTTAGGCTCTTAAATCTATATTTAAGTATTCAGAGGCCAGTTGTTTGTTGCTCAGTGCTTTGAATACCAGACCTTGTATTCATTTGACTGAAGGCAGATCAGAGGAAGATCAAACAAGGGCCAAGGAAAGGCCAATGAGTAAAAGCACTCACCTGTCCTGAGATGGCTAAGGGTTTCAAGTCCCTGCACTGCCCTCCAGATGAATACTGTAACTTTCTGTGCCTATTTATTTATCCAAAGTAGAAGAGGTCCATCAGAAAAAAAACTGGAAGAGAAACTGACTGCATTGGCTAAGATACCTGCCAGAGCTGAGGAAAGCTCAGTCCCAACACTGTGGCTAAAGAATAAGGGTCTGGACCTGGGGTTTCACATGGGCTTCCCCAGCTATAGCCATGGAAGTTCTGAACTGTCCCAGTTTTGTCCCAGTGCAGAGCAGAGCTCAATCTGTGGCTTACATTTGTATTTGCTTCTGCAGCCATGCACTCCTGTTCTCAGCCCCGCTGCAATCATTCTCCAAGGTCTCAATCACACATTCATGCTCAGCAGGAAAGCTGCCTGTGAGTTCTCACTCAGTTCTCTCAGAAGGGATCAGAGGTGTTGGGGAGAAGGTTTGCTGCCTGATGGAGTTGGCAAGATGCTCCTTCCCGAGATGCCTGAAGGTTGCCATTGACCTCAGGATAGCAGCAGAAGGCAGGAACAGCTGGCTCTGCAGAGCTCCCATCCCCTGGCACAATGGTTTTCTGGGGAAGGAAATGCTATTCTAATTTGTATCCTCAGCCCCTTGGCTGCTAACCAAACTATCATAACTCTGAGCAAGACAGACCCTCACGCCCAGCAAGGGCACAGGCCGGATGCTGGGAACAGGAACTGGGGACAATGGGAAGAATCTGGGGTGCAGCAGCCACAACCTGTCCTCTACTTTGCACTGAGAGTCAGCTCCTTCTGCAGCTACTTTGTGGAAAGAGGTGAACCAGGAAAACCAGTCAGACACACTCCTTTGTACACCAAGATCTCCTCTCTCCCTCTTGTTTGAATAATGCCCACAACTGAATATTAATGTTCCTGCAAGTGGAAACTAGAGGCTTCTTGCTCTGGAAGAAATTTGTCAGCCACTGAACATCAATCAGGTCTCAGCCTAGCCCAGGGATGGCAGAGTGCTGGCAGGAGATGCAGGCTGTGCTCATTGCTGCACAGGGATGTGTTGTTTCTAGGTGGGTGTTAATGGCACTGACAATCCCTTTTCACTGTTTTTAATGTCTAATTTCTTTTAAAAAGTTCTTTGTATAAGTCTTTTTTGCACCTTTGGGACAGATTTACCCCTTCTTCCATTTAGGATGGAATCCTGCTCACCTTAGGTACTAGCAGTACCCAGACAGTACCCAAACTCCTCCACTTGTGAGCAGGCTGACTGCCTGCCATGGGCTGTGGTGCACTTTGGGAGGCATTGCACACTACCAAAAAGCAGCATGGATGTTACAGAATGTTGTGGCAGGAGTTGAGATTTGCTCTCCAAACCTACTCTGTCCTGCATGCACAGTATATGTCTTTATAGATGACCAAAAAGTGAGTGGTAATGGTCCAGGGCCTGAAGCTCACTGCTACTTTTCTCTGGAGGCCACTTCTACAAGTAGTCCTGGTTCAAAGGTCATTTCCTTGGGACTGTGCACTGGCAGAAGCACTTTTGTGAACAGAAACACTTTAGAACTGAGTAGGAACAGGAATACTTTAAAAAGTGTTATACCTGGAGTTCTTTTGTTTGTCTCTTCTCTCTCCTTTGCCAGCAGAGCCTTCCCAGGACTCAGGAGAGGTTATCTGGATGGAAATGCAGAATGGGCTGTGAGATAAGGAAATACCAAATGAGATTAAAAGATGTGATTATTCTGCTGACCTGAATGTGCCCAACTCTTAACTGCCCATGTCCATTCCACTAAACTCAAAATCTTTCCTGATTGAGAGCTGCCAGAATCTAACCCATGAGCACTTAGGTCATGTCCTAGATAATAGAAACGTGACTTTTCTCTCCACATGACATTCTAGGCTTGGTCCCAGATCTGGAGCCAAACTCTCTGTAACCTGGCTGATGGCATTCTGGGCTGGGTGCTAGCTAACCTACACAGCTTTACTAGGTACAAACAGACCTGCAGTGAGGAGTGAACATCAATGAAACATTACCTAGGAAGATCAGAAGTGGATGCTTTACAGCCCCTTGTTTCCTCCCTCATAATATGTGTATTAAGTTGTATAATCTCCAGTCATGGCAACTTATTGTGGTGGCACAAGGGAGAAACACATTGCATTTATATTGCACCTTGCAAGTAGGCACCTCACAGTCTTCTGCAAAGAGTAAATCAAAGCTTCTGGGGAGCCAAAACTAGGTTAGATCAGAAAACATCCACTTTATGAGCACAGGAGTTTTATTGCTGGGTGCCAAAGTACCCTCTTCAGGTACTATCACAGTAACTCCTACATTCCACCTTTGCAACTCTTGTTGTGTTTTCAGAACCCATTTTTCAGTATGATTTCATCCACTATGATTTCATTTTGGTGCAGTGCCATTGTGTTTAGCAAAGTGAGATCAGATCTGAGTTATATTGCCAGGCAGACTCTGGACCTTTGCATTAAGATGGTAAATGCAATGATCACTTCTTGGAGAGTTCACCCAGTAAAGAAGGTAAAGAACTCCCAGTGACTTAATTTTCCATGATCTTTGTACATTTTGACTTTTCTCAGCAACAGCTGCAAAATAAATTAAAATAAGATATGAATTTGCTAAGCATTTAATATGTTTTATTTCTAACAATTAAAAATCACCCTGTTTCTGAGAGTCATTTGCAGTACCTGGGCTGCAAGTGCAAGCTTAAGAACAATAGTCAGGCATTTTACTCCATAAATTGATCTTGCAGAGGCAAAACACCTTGAAAGTGCCATTTCCCTTGAAGCTGGCTTTATTACCCTAGTTTACAATTCATTCTAAAGATGCACACACTACAAATGCCTGATGTTGGTCTCTCAAAGTGTATAGGCAGAGCCTGGCTGCAGAAGAACCTGCATAACAGCCTGTCTTGCCTGTGGGAGCTGAGACCATGAAGTCCAACTATCT
Organism: Galbula dea; assembly: GCA_013399015.1. Taxonomy (NCBI): domain Eukaryota; kingdom Metazoa; phylum Chordata; class Aves; order Piciformes; family Galbulidae; genus Galbula; species Galbula dea. Next base: position 145,891 of record VWZX01001144.1, on the reverse strand, counting down.
ACCCAGCACCCCCATGCCATTCAACCATGTTTTTGTTGGGTCTAGAACCTAAACCTTGCCTCTGCTCTGCTGTGATTTGTTTGATTTAATCTAACAGGAAGAAGAGAACTCTCCTTTGCCAGCAAGCAGATGTCCACCACAAAGATTTTACTAACTGATCAATTGCAAAACCCCTGCCTGCAATCCTTCACAGAAAAAGATGCCCTCTGTCCTTCCTCCCACCCCAAGCTTAGTTGCCAAAACTTACATACAAAATTATTACTGTTGTGTTTTATAGTCACTGGGAAAAAAACCCCATCCATTTGGTCTTACAGAATGATGTGAAATGAATCTCTGGCCTCAAAAGAAAAAAAAAGTCTATTAAAAGTAGCTCTTTTTCCTCCCTCCTCCCTCTCCCAGGCCCCTTTTGCTCCCCTCCCCCAACAATAAAGGATGTTTTGGAACAACCTTTTCAGGAAACATTTTCCACAGCAAAATGCAGCATCATTTATAATATTTAAAGCTACATTTTTGTTGAGATGGCTTGGCAGGCTTTGCTTGCAAATCTGGCAGGATATGGCCAGCTGAGAGTTAGCACTAACAAACTGAGGATATGCTGACACAACAGAATGCTTTAATCATCATTGCAGCAAGCAGGACAAGATCTTCTCCTGTGCTGCCAGCTCTTCCCAGTGTGAGAACCAATGGTGCTGCGGATTTCTCCTTCCCTCCCCTGCCTCCAGAGAGTAGAGTTTTCCCTTGCTGTTTCCACTGAACTAAAAAAACCTTGTTGGGTAACAGCATATAATATAACAAGAAATGGATATTCCTCTTGGCCAAGGCTGTTGTGAAAATGCTGTCCATTTCCAGCACAAGAAGGAAGCTTAAGAATGAAGAATCAAGTCCTTAAACAATGTGTCTCAGTAGAAGGGCTACTTTCATTTGCAGCTAAAGGTCTTCTCCTGCTTTACCAGGCATGCCCTTTTCTAAAGCAGAGCTGACAGAGTCAGTTACCAAAATCTTAATTAGAAACTGGTGCAGCTTGGGAGCTGAGATCTGGTTTAAGCCATTTGCAAAAACCTATTGAAGTAAAAGAACTGCACATTTAAAAGAAGTCCTGAAGAATTCAAACCTGAAGATCTGAGAGTTGGGTAAAGCTTGCCCTGAGAGCTCCTGCTGTATCATCTAGATAAGCTACAGTCTAGAGACTATGTTCTTGCAAGAATTCAGCACAGGATTTGACACATCAGACAAAAAAGACCTGTGTCAGGAAATGGACTGTGAGTTGGACTCACCATTCATGTTTTGGAGCCTATCAATATATAGATGCTGTTTACTGCCTTTGTTCCACTAAACCTCCTCACAAACACATTGGCTGTTGCAAAGCCTAAAGGTAAAAACTGGTAAGGGGCAGTCTGGGCAGTCAGGCTGGGAGCTGAGGTAAGCATTGATTTTTGCCTGTGGATCCCAAATAGGACAGCCTAAAACTCACTTACTGCTCCCTCCCTACATCTGCCTTGTCTCAGGGTGTAAGTTAGTGGGAACAGGGCTGGTGCCTGTAAGGCCAAGTACAGCAGGAGTCTCTAATCTCCTTTGGGTGCCTTGCACACAAACCATTGGGATCCATTTCCAAGATTACATACTGTACATGTCAGGAAGAGGAGTAGATACCTTCACAAGGGTGCAGCTTTTCTCCAGAACACAGAGGTCCAGAGACTGGGGTACCATAAACAGGGATAGTCTGTGCAGTCCTTGAAACAGAGGATGTATTTGCCAGGTCTGATGAACGAGCAGACATGGTGAAACTATGCTACCTCCATAGCCTGAGCTGCAGTTGCTCATAGCAGCCTCCAGCTCAACACTGAAACTTGAGGAACTATGTACCAGACAGTTCACATGCTGAGGAGAAATCCTGCTGCATTGAGATGGCTTGGAGGTAGGGATGTGGCAAAAGAGGGCCAGAGAAATACAGGGTGGATCAGAAGCTGAAAAACTTATATCTAAATATTCTTTGTCTGCTGGAAAAAGAGTGGTATATATTTTGAGGCAATCCTCAGAATGTATGAGCAAAAAGGCAACAAGTAGCAGTTATTTTTTATTGTCTGGAGTTCTTCCACCCACAGATCTCTAGCAATGGTTTCTGGGTAGGAGCTATACTATAAATGAATGTTATATATGTCCTTGTCTGTGTGCACACACACAGACAATATAATAATACTATATTGCAGCTGAAGTCTTGGAATCTTTTCCTTACTTCCTTTTGTTGTTGGGTCAGCCACTGGCTACTGATCATTTGCTTAAAGCCAGTGATCTGTAGTTATGCTGTGCTGCTTCCCCACTCTCATTCCACAGCTATACTCTGCACACCAAAATGGAAGATCAGAAATTGTTTTTCCTACAGTTATTAACATTTTCAGGGCTCCTTAGTGCTGGTCAGTGTGGCAATATATTGCTGTATTCATGCAGGTAGAGACACACCTATGCAGCTGATCTTTAACTGCTGTGGGCAAGGCAGTTAGCATGGGACTTAAGATGAGGCATGTATTTTTTTCCAATGCTCAAATGAAAGCCTGAAGCATCTGATGGGTGTATGACTGAGTGGCTGATCCAAGAGGCTGGTCTGTTGGTGGGTTTTTTTCCCTAATTTTTGTTTTCCTCCTTCTATAAATCTCTAGCTGCAGCTTTGTGTTGTTTATGTTTCCAAAGCTGATGTTACCTCCACTTCAGGGAGAGACACCACCTCTTATTTCAAAGGAATAAGTCCCATTAAAAATGCACTCATCTTCAAGACTGACTTTACAATTGCAAATCAAACATTAAATCCTGATCCCCCAGGGCTTAGCTGTACCAGTGGTGGATGGAAACCTAGAGCATGCATGGTACAGTAAAAGGGCAAGGCCAGACAGGCCTGTGGCACTCATAAAGCTTGGGAACACAAGTCAGAACAACAATTAGCAGGAAGTCCATTTGCTAGGCTTCCATCTTTTAGACTACTGAAGGGCTGTCTGTGTCAGGGAGAGCTTCTGTGAGGAACACACAACTCAACTAATTCCTTTCAGGCAGTGCTGGAAGGCAGTCGGTTACCTGCCTTAGAAGGATAAACACTTTGATGAGTGCCTGATGCTTGACATAGTGAAGGTAACAGGCAGATAGTTGCTGGATATGTGCAGGGAAACCAAATGACCTTCTCTGGACATGATTTACCTCCAGTGCTTTTCTACTGAACAAACAGTCTGGAGTGAAATAGAGGACAGAGTAACAAGAGGGAGGTAGCAGTATCCCCCCCAGCACGTCATCTCTGAAGAGGTTACCATGTAGTGAAGAGATGGCAAAGGAGTGACAGTAAAACACAAGCAAAATGAAGTTCTTCAAAGGCAGGCATGTACCACCTGACTGTGTCTAGTTTGGAGCTGTTAAATGTTTTTAGTAGCACTGAAGATCAAAAACCAAATTGTTCATTTATGGCCTGGCCCATTCTAACCCAAACTCTAGAGAGTCTGAAAATATTGCAACCTACTTAGAAACTCCCACCAGGAAGGTTTTCTGTTTTTAATAAATAAAGTCCCATAGAAACAGAAAAGTATTTACAATTAGATCAAAATTCTGAATAGAATTCACCAGAGAAAATGCTATTTTTTGAGAAAATGTTTTCATATCCTCATAACAGTCATTTGTTCTAAATTAGTACACAGCAATTGTCCATTAAATGAACATTTTTTCCCTTAAGACCTATTCTTGTAGAAAAGTATTTTAGGCAAACCTTCCTAATCATGATGTAACCATTTAGAAACAGAACATTTCTGTGATTAGTAATTCATTAAAGAAAAAAAAAAAATCAACATTTTCCATGGCTTGAGGAAAGCATGATGAGTAGCTAGCAAAATGTAAGAGAAGACAGGATGTAGGGAGAACAATATATCTTATTAGAGCAGCTTATAGAGGTGATAAGAGAAATATAGGCTTTGGGGCATCCAGTCCCTTCATCCTAATAAAGGGTAACACTTGTTCCTGCAAAACTGTCTTCTCTTTTCTCCTTAGACTGTTGTGACTCCCATTACCCTACCACTCTCAAAATACATGGAGTTTTTATGAGCATATTGGACTGAATGGCTTAGACACTGTCACTGCTAAACTGCTACTCCCCAAAACATTGCAGTAAAATAGAATTAAGCTCCTTGAGTTAATGTGCTTCTTGGTTACACAGCAATGACCTTAATTTCCTTGCCAGGGCATGTCTTCCACTGTGCTTCCCAAATCATTTTCTCTATCACTTACACAAGAATGTGCCCTAGAATTCTCCTTTACTTAAAACTAATTCTGAACTCTCATTTCTAGTGAGGCCAATGTGAAATTGGATTGGATAAGCAATGCAGGCTCAGATGACCAGTTTTTGCTGTGTGTTGCTATTACAGGAATGCAGTGTTGGAGCTGTGGTCCATCTCAGTGCCAGTTCAGCTTTGATATGTCCTCCTACAGATGGGGATGAACTCTGCAATTAAACAGAGGTTTATCACTAAGTGATGGATGGCAAATCTTCAAATGGCCAGCATCCAGTGGAAAGCAACTTAAGAAGAGAGGGAATATTTTCTTCTGAATTGTAACACCCACAAAGAGTGTGCATGTAATTCCTGTCAGAACCTGATGCTCAGCTAGCACAATGTGTCTGTCTTGGAATGTGCAGGAAACATGCAGTCTGGAGCATTAAGGTGCAATATTCCAATTGCTTTAGGGCAATCATTTCTAAGTTACCTGAAATGATCTCATTGTGAACTTAGTGAGGATCAAAGCTGTTCCCTTCAGCCTCTTACTGACTTCATCTCAGTGCAATCTCATCTGTGGGTTTTAAACCTGGAGGCTGAATGATCCAGTTCTCCAAACTTCCTGGTGGGCATGATGCTTACTACTGACCATAGGCCCAGAGGTTATCTGAAATAAGCAGTAGGAAACATTTTGAGGTGTAGAAGGCATGAGCTTAAGGATTTATTTTCATATTTGCCTCTGCCAGCCTCTTTATTGGACAATTTGCACCAACTTGGATTTTCAAGGTCTACTCTGGGATCAAGGGCCAATTTATGCTCCCTGAAAATCCAGTCTACTCACATACATTACCTTTTGGTCCACTTAAGTATCACCACTGTAATGGTTTTGCCCAGGCCACTTCCCACTGAACCTGTCTAAGTTTAAGGCACACCTTTTTCTACATAAATAAAATGTGGATGTGGTGAGGAAACCTAAGTCTATTCAATTGAGAACCACTCCTTACTTCAATATCTACCTCACAATTAGAGGCTTTTTTTCCCTTCTTGGGGTCCATCAGCATGGATCATGCCTGCTTGATGTTGTCAGGGTTCAGAATCACAAACAGAAAATGTGAGCAGGCTAAAGGTGACTCTGAAGGAATCTCACATCAGTACTGAGAACACCAGCAAGAAGATAGCGTCAGTAAATTTAGCTCCTGTTGAATTTATTCACTCTCTCACAGTTTGCTCCCAGAGGAAATCTTAGGTGACATTATAGGGCAACATATATAAGAAAATGAAGAGTCTTCACAGCAGTGAACATCAAAAAGCATTCCTGTTCCCAGTGATGAACAATGATAGCTCAAGCCACACTCACACAGTAGGGTCTCCAATAGAGGTTTAGGTTATAAAGCCTGAATTCAAACCTTACTTTAGTTTGGGAGAAGTCACACTGTTCCAATTGTCCATGACAGTTTGGACTGAATATATTGTTCAATGGCAGCTGATCCAATCAGGTGGGAAGGCCTTAGGCCAAGTGGTTTCTACAAACCTATTCCAACTACAGACTCAGAGTGACTGAAAGCTGCATCAGCAGCTGTTGTTGTGGCACGTGCCTTGGAGGCCAGGGTGGGTCCATGGTGCCTTCCTGCTCCACGTGCCTGCCACATGCACAAGCAGAGGAATCAAAGACTCTGCTTCCTACAAGTGGGGAGCAGTGCATTTCCCTTACTTAAGTGATCCTTGAAACGGTGTCCAGCTTTTGGGGTTGCCCACAAATGCTAGGCCTAATTCTGACTTACACTAAGAGCTCTAGCAGTGTAAAATTCTCCTACGCTAGGCACAGACGTTGCCAGATCTGACATTTGTCCCTTCTGCCTTTTAAGCTCTCCCAGGAAGTTCTACTAACCTGCAACTCAGTTTGCCTGCTGTTTTGCTGCTGCCTTGGGAAGCACAAAATCAAACAGAATACTTCAAACGTTTCCCTAGAAAGGTTTAAGGAGAAAGATGTTTATTTTTCAGTGGCAAAATTTAACTGCATGCTGAACCAACTTCAGTGAAGCATCAATCATAGTGGACAAGCAATTTGAAGAAATAAGATAGTTAAAAAAAAAATTAATTCTGAAAATACTGCCAACAATTCCACGATATAGATATTTTTAATATTAAAAGTAAATTGTAAATGTGTCTTTATAAACAATATGCATAAAATAGATCTACTATACTAAGCTCTCTCTCTTTAAATGCTGTTTCACAGTAATCTCTTAGGTATGCAGAGTTTTCCCTCCAAGAAATAGTGCAATCTGAAGAACATACATTATGTCAGCGGATCAGAACTAGTATGGTCACTAATATAAGTCCTTGTAGATCTCTTGTAGGAGTGGATGAAGGCTCATATCTGTCTCCGTTTTCTTGATGATTTGCAAGAGCTGCACGTGTTCTGTTACAATCTGCCTGAGGTCCGTCATTTTCTGCAGCAGCTTTGCAAACAGCTGGGATGATTCTGGATGATTCAGCTTTAGCTGCAGCTCCAGAGCTTGCAACAGATTGTCTTGGATATCCTCGATGGGCTTCACATTTAACAAACCTGGGCGATCTAGGAAGAGTAAAAACATGGGGAGCTGTAAGTTTCTGGAAACATCAATCTCCAGCAGTCATGTCTTAGTATGTGAAGCATTGACATATGGCACTTCCTGAGAACTCTTTGGGCATTTCTTGCTGTATTTAGTTGTAACTTTTTACTAGAATTTGCTCAAAGAAGTTTCCAAATTACCCTTAGAAACAGTTCAAGGATGTGTGGGGTGCAGATACAGAGAGAGGTTGATACAGTGCTACCCTGTGTTGTGGAAGGGAAGAGTGAGAGAGAGTTGGGGCATTAACAGTCTGCATCAGGCAATTCACTTGTGGAAAATCTACAAATACTCAGATGGGTTTGCAGGGAGTTGCTACCATTAAAAATATTCCCTGCTCAGGTGGGTGCTAACCTATCAAGATAATAAAAAAAAAAAAGGCACAAATTCAACTTCTGCAGTCATACTAACCTGGGAGGCTTAAAAATGACAGGTGCAGGTCTTCTCCACACCCAGGTTCCAGTGGCTATTAAGAAGTCTCACGCTAGGTTTTAGCATCAGCTCATCAGCTTAGCCACAGCTGCTTATGGCAGGGGAGGAGTGATAGATGTGGCTTGGACAGAAAATGCCTTTTCTGGGCTCGTGCCACCAGAGACTTCTCCTCCACATGGAGGAATCTGGGATGGACGTTTATAACCAAAGTCAGCTACTTGCACTGCCACAGCTGTAAGAGTCCAGGATTATCTTTGGCATATCTTATTCTTTGGCAAGAAGCAAACTCCTTCTTTAACCATTACTGCATTTCATAATAAGATCTGTTCTGTTACTTCTGTCCCCAAATATCTTCTTAAGTGGTTGCAATTCTTACTTAATATAATTTGTAACATTTGTTTTCTAGCTGGAGGTAATAAATTATTTGATTCTGCAGCCATGAAAGTTCATGAAGTTGCTTAACATTATGAAATTCTCATGTATGACAATGACCACAAGTAATTTGTTACTGCTAGACTACTTTATACTGGGTCACACATCCTGACTATCAGAATACTCCTTCAAAACACAGTCAGGAATTTCAATAACTTCTGCTGTGTAGCTATGAAAGGAATTCCATAGGTTGATCAATAAAAAGCAGTGCCTATAACTAGCCATAAATTACCTCCCTAAGGCAATATCTCCATCTCATAAAGGACAAGTGGTAAGTCTATATTAAAAATTTAAAGAATAAGCTGGTTTTTCCTGTGATCACAGTAACCCTTCTGTGCATTCAGTTCCACTAACTCAGCTTGGCTTGTGCTGTGTGCTGGAGAAAAGACTGAGAGAAAACAAAGCTCTTTATAAATACAGGGGAGTTTTTTCTCCACAGAGGAGAAATTGCAGCATAAACTAAAAGACAAAACTGGCATGAAACCAAATGAGTGTCCACAAGCCATGAAGAGATGTGGGTCACTGATTAGGAAAGGCTAGTGAACTCTCCAAGAGGTGAGGAATAACAGCAAGTTTGAAGAAGGAGCTGGATGTTTGGCAGTGGGTTTATGAAGGGACTGCTTTCAGTTGGAGGTGACAGGACTCAGGGACCCACCTGGCCACTCCTTGCATCTGGTACTTCATACTAATAAGCTGTGCTTGTCCAGCAGAGATCAATTATTTATATCATTCAGCTGATAACACCATAAAATATGGTTCAGAAAGCCTTTGAGTAAACATCTGCAAGCAGAAAACTGTCTCCAAACACATGGCTCCTGTTCATTGCTTTCCTTTGGCAATATGATCCAGTAGTTTTTGAAGGAAACTTAAGAGAATTCTCAATAAATTTTAGGTATTTATTTTTAGATTACCTTTCATGTGCTACAAAACCTCTTTGCCCTCTTTATATCTTTCAGAGACTTCCCAAATTTTGGTAATTCAAAGCTGTTAATAATTTTGGCTTTGGGTTGCACTAGCTTTAAATTCAACTTCTGTGTTGCAGCTGAACTCTGAACTAGCTGAGGATGACTCAGTGTGCAGTGACATAAAAAAATCCTAAAGCACAAAGCCTGTGGCCTTGATTTCCTCTGAGATTAATCTCCATTTGCCCCCTGCTACTTTTATGGTGGGAATTTTTAGGGTGTGAGTTTTTCAGAAGTGAAACCCAGTTCATCCATTGTTCTCCCCAGCGCAACGATAGAGCCCAGGAGGCAGACCCAGGAGGATCAGTGCTGAGTCTGGAACTTACCAAGGAGCCCCTCAAATTGGGGTGCCCAAGGTCAGCTGAAGTTCAGTGCAAGCTCTTTTGAAAAGCCCACTCTAATGACTTTCTAATGACCCAGTGGAACTAGAGTCAGAAAAGATGACTGTGACAAAAGCCTAGGAGATCATCAGATGTTATTTTTAAACAAGCCAATTCAAGAGGAAGGAAAATTCCCATTGAAGGCAAGAGAGATTTTTTCATGAATGGGAACTTCAGGATATGGACATTATTTTTTGGGTGTTGACAGTTTGCTAGACTTTCTCAGTAAAAAGTCTTACAGAGGAAAATGCTGTTTCTGTTCCAAGACACTTATCTAAATAAGAACAAAAAAAGGCAATCAGAGGCAAAAGCTTTAACATCCAGGTATTATTTAAGTTGCTAAGATGCTCTTTAACAGATATGCTCCAGACTCATTGGATTACTGCACCAAAAGGTGTATTTTGTGCTGTAAGGAGCTCCAGATGCATGTGGCTTATAGAAAAAAGGGAAGTGATTAACAGAATCATCAATCAATCAACATGTGAGGCTGGAATCTCTCCACAGAAGACGACTCCACAGCCTGGGCCAGGGGCTCTAGCACCCTCCCAGTGAAGATTTTTCCTCATGTTTAGGTGGAACTCACTGGGTTCCAGTCTATGCCCATTGCCCCTTGGCCTGAGGCAGCACTGAGAATTGCTCAGCATTGAGCAGCTCCCCTCTGGGGCTGTTCTTCTCCAGGCTAAGCAGCCCCAGGGCTCTCAGCCTTTCCTCCTCCCAGAGATGCTCCAGTGCCCTCAGCATCCTCCTGGCCCCTGCTGGACTCTCTCCAGTGGTTCCTTGTCTCTCTAACAGTCAGCAGCATGCCTTTGTGTAAACCGATGTTCTATACTCACTCAAGGAAGAATATTTTCTTGATTTACTTACAAGTTTGGATGCTTCTTTGATGTTCCTACCAGCAAGTACAATCTGCCTCTATTCCTCACATATGAGATGTCCAGCTGCATGCCTCCACTCTTACCTTCATATTTTAACATCTTTGATTAAGTGCATTCTGTATTTAAATACACTTTCTGAAACCTTAACACAATAAAACAGGCAAGACATGGCTGAGTGAGCAACTCCACTGCTCCTTTTGCTGAGGCAGATGTGACTCAGCAGTCTGAGGTTTTGCTGCTGAGAGTGTGACATGTACCACAGTCACCAGAGTTTTGGTTCAAAGCCCACAGTGATAGTCTGCAGTTCTTGCTCTGATTACAAAGCATTTCTTTGTTCTAGCAGGTTTGCTAGAGGAAGATTTGAAATATTTCTTGCTACTGTTCAGTGATAAAAATTGAGATTGTGCTGATCTCAGATTGTAGCAGAGTTACTGAATCCAGTGTTTAAACAAGCAGCAGGGATTCAAGACTCCAGATTCACTGTAAAGACCACACTCAGAAAAAGTGAATGGAGCACCATTTCTGGAATCAAATCTTGGTTTGACTTGTGTTGACTAACAGAGTCTGGGTCTTTACAGGTGGATACATACTACAATTCCCAAACACTGTTGTACCCTAAACACTGCAGAAGACAACATACAAAAGTTCAAGTCCATGATATGGAAACATGCCACAAAATTACCTTTTGAGCTTTTTCTGTATTTGACAAGAACCTGTCTGAGTGAGCCTGTTCTGTTTATAAATGTGGATTGTCCCCATAATGCCTGGACAATTATTTTTCCTGCTCAAACACAGAGACTTCCCACTTGTTCCCCTTAACCTTTTTCTTATGATTTTCAGCTCATCTGGAGCATTGTGTCCAGTTCTGGGCTCCCCAGTTCCAGAGAGACAAGGAACTACTGGAGAGAGTCCAGCAGAGGCTAGGAAGATGCTGAGGGGACTGGAGCATCTCTGGGAGGAGGAAAGGCTGAGAGCCCTGGGGCTGCTTAGCCTGGAGAAGAGCAGCCCCAGAGGGGCTGAGCAAGAGCTAAAGGGTTGGGGCAAGAGAACAGGGCCAGACTCTGCTCAGTGACAGGACAAGGGGGGTTGGACTGGATGATCTCTAGATGTCCCTTCCAACCCACACTATGCTAGGATTCTGGGATATGTAACATTTCTGAGGATGTTTCAGTCCTGTAACATGGCACTCAGTGCTGGCTAAGGCTGTGCCTGGGTGGCATAGAGGAGCAGGGCAGGGAAGAGGAATATCTCCTGGAAGAAAGCTTTCCAAATCTCATTTTCCCAAAAGCATATTTTTCCAAGTTACCATGAGAAAGTTGTAATGAGATTTTGGCACTCTGATTAATGGCATAAAGCATCTCTTTGGGAAAAACAAGGTGAAAATCCTACTGCTCACAGAGACAGTCTGTCTCCTCAGCATTACATCCAGAATACTAGACTTCAGGAGCAGTTGAAAGCACAATCTACCTGCTCTTCAGCTGTGTAAGGTCTGGAACCATTGAGACAGAGTGAGGCTGCACTGAGCAGCTCAGGAATGATAAAGTGACCGCCTGGGGAAGTGGGAGTATTTCATGTTGCTGTTGTTGCAGTGACTTATTACTCTTCCATGGGCATCTTGCCTTTTTACATGTCACACAAAAGCTGCTGTTTCAATATCAAGAGGCTGCACTGTTTGATAGGATCTGTGCACATTCCAAACACTTCAGAATGAAAAGCGTTCTACATGCAATGTTCCAGATGGAATTACTTTCTCTTTCCTTTTTTCTCTTCTTCTTTTAGAGCTGCATAAGAGATAGCACCCCTGGAGCCAGCAGAACCCACAGAATTTCACCAGACAAATTCACTTAGAATCAGAGCATTTGGCTAGGATCTGGTTCAGAAACTGGTTTTCTTTTCAAGATATTAGTGTACAGGATTTGTTGTAGTGATTTAAAGATTACAGGACTCCTGCAGCTAGTAAAGTCCCTGAGGTAATATGAATGGGTTTTGAAATCCTATTTTCAATGAAATCATCTGGTTCAATATTCATCCAGTTCTTACAGAAATTCAGTTTTGTCAGACAATGTCTCAGAATTCTGTAAGAGCCAGCTGAGAAATAGGACTGCAGCCCCACACCACAGAAGATATTCTAGTCCCACAGAATGCCAGCTGTGGAATATGTATCATATCTGACTCTCAATTCCATGCTAAAAGCCATTCTCTCATTGTCAGCAAAGCTTAATTGCTTTCAAAATAGAAACTCAGTTTTTACAAAGAAAAGTCATGCTTTTAAAGAAAAAGATGATGTTCTGAATAAAGATAGTGAGAGATCTTTGCTCCAAAAAATTAAAGGACTTTCCTAGAAAGGTCTGATTTAGATTTCTATGGATTTATGTATTTATATGGGTTTGCCTCAGAGTTACTGAAGAACTAGCTGCTAAACTGGTAGTTCTTTACAGATCTCTGTTTATCAATTGTCCTGACAAAAACCCCTTGTGGATAACTTTGGTTTGACACAGTCAGTTTTTCCTCTGTAGCTCACTGTCCTCATGAGCTCTAAACTGTATGATGAGTTACATCTTACCTGTTTCCTCTAATCTAAAGGAAACATTGCTGAAGCCTAGCAGACCTAGCCTTCCAGGTGGCAAATTCCCTTTTATTTGTTCAACTAAGAGTGGATTTTGAGAGGCCTGCTTCTCATCTGTCAAATTTTGTTACATTAGAAAATGCAAAATACTGGTATGCTTTGTGTAGTGCCCTAATAAGACTCTTACAATTTCTCCTCCCCCATCAAAGCCAACCAAAAATATACCAGTAACATATTTTCTCTTCCTGAATTAATTCAGAGTCCTCAGGGATCATTGTGTTCAAAGGTGTACACAAGAAATTGTCTTCTGGGAACTGTACCTGTTTGAAGTGGATTTAATTAGTCTAATCAACCCTATTGTGATACCACACTGTTACTGAAGGAAACAGAATGCCAGCAGCAGTTGTCAATGATTTGAAGTGAAGCTATATGTAGCAAGGCAGTCCCAACAGAATATTTGCTTTCAGAACAATAGCAAGTGGTTGTTGTGTTTGGTTGCTTAAGCATAATTTAATAACACAATACTCTGAGCTGCTCTGTGGAGGATCCGAATTCAGAACACTCAGCACATTCCTCCTGTTGATAGTTGCAGTACCACCCAAAGCCAAAACACATACAAATCAGTAGGGTAAAATTTTCTTTGTGCAACATCACTATCTTGATAATATTGGCTAAGGGAAAAAGCCTTCAGCATGACCTGAAATGTATAGCTGATCTCTCAGACTCATCATGGTGCAAAGCTAAGTGAACTACAGCTGGGTAGCAGTGGCTGATTCACAAACTGCAATAACTGCACCACCTCAGAATCAGTTAGAACATAGTGACTGTCTTCCAAAGAGCTGACAATTCAGGAGCTTTTCTAATGAAGGGTTAGAACAGATGTAGTCTGATACCTGGCCCTTCAGAGTCACGCTTTGCTCAAAGCATAATCTTTTTAGGAAACCCCAGCAGAGCAGCCACACAATGCCTGTTGTTCCTCAGGCATTAGGAGACCATCATTTTCCTGACAAATGCATTCTTCCCCCCCTCCCCTTTCAAAGGCACACCTGAAGAGACACCACCACCAAGAACCCACTGTAAGGATCCCGTAAGCGAAATGCCACCTGTCTTTCCTTGTTGTTCTGGAGTCAAAGCTATTTGAGTACAATTAGCCAGCCACACAATCTAACTGCAGGGTTAGAAACCCCTCCTGCAGAATTTTAACTTTTAGAAGCTCTTGCCAGTGAGATTCCACCCTTCCTGTTTTCAGAAAGATAGCCCTGATTTTGTTTTCTAACTAAATGAACTGCTGACTCAGCAGGCCTTTCCAGCCCCATCCTTACCATGAGGTCACTTACATTTTCAGTTTCTGCTTGAAACTGAAAAGAGAGCAAACAACAAGAAGAAAGCTGAAAATCAGAAAAAAATGTGTAAATAAACTCACTCCCATTCTGTAGTGCTGAACACTTTCCTGTTTGGACAGGAATTAAAAGTGTCAATTCTATCACATGAAATATCACCTTAAATAAGACAGTACTTACCTCCACTTAGTATAATGACAGCTATAAATATTGCCAGGTCGCTGTCATCTAATTCCAGTGCATTGAACTTCACAGCAAACTCAAACTTGGGTTCCATAAAGTCACAAAAAGGTTTCCTCAGGCTCTTCAGAAACTCCCTTGTCATGAATCCTTGTCCATCAGATATAAGAACTCCATCTTTGTTCATCAGAGAAGCCAGGAGAGTGTATATGATCTCATGGACCCCGTATTTCAGGAGAGTTACTTGATCATTCAGGTCAAGATTCACAAAGCCTGGAATGTTCTTGGCAAACTCTGTGATCTCCTGCACTGCCTCCACGGAGCGGAACTGGCATCGCTGGAAGATGCGGATTGCTACCTCTTTGTTCTCCTCCTGCAGCGGGGACACGTGCTTGCACTTGATCTGATCTTCTCCCATCATTAAAGAGTTCATGTCATAAATAACAAATGGCTAAAAAGACAAGGAAAAGATAATTTACCTTCAAATGTCCTTTTTGATGAATTAACTCCTGAGAAACTGAAGTAGCATACAGAGGTAGAACTCATCAGAGAACCCTTAGGAACCTAGGAGGGGTGTTTGAAGGGTAGTTGACACTAAAGGGCTAAAGATTCATCAAGCAAATATCCTGACAATGTTAAAGCAGTTTACAGAAAGGACAAGTAGTTCTGAAGGACTTCTCACATGTCCTCTGAATCCACATTCTCAAACAAGGACTTTGGCTGATCCACGGAACACTGTTTTAAAACATCCATGATTTTTGCCTCTTCTGTTTATTTGGCTGGGTTTTGTTTTACAGAACTTCTGTAATCCCAGAATTTGGTGCTTGGAATGCTTATTAACAACAGATTGGAAAGTTAGTCCTTTTACCTGAAATTTAGGAGCTTCTACAGAAGAGAATCTAGGAAGTGTACAATGACATGTTTGCACTTCTGATGATACAACTTCTCTTTTTGTACAGAGTATTTTCACATGTTGATTATTTCATACACTCTCATGTTCTTTTCAAGTTCTAGCCTAGAAAATACTCCAAATAACATCCACTTCATGGTATTAATTATCTGATAAATGTAACATTTTGCTGTTAATTCCTTTGAAAATAACAAAGTTAGGATGTATTTCAAATCCAACAACTTGTCCATGGGAAAGAAAACACAAATAACATGATACAAACGACAGCAGCATGGTTCAGAACACAAGAATGAGTCTGACTGTGAAATAAAGTTAACTGGAATAAATCAATTTTGCTAGCAGATTAGAAAAACTAGTGCCAGGAAAACTTTTATTATTAGGAGCTGGAAACAATCTGTTTCAGGATATGCAGAAGCTCCTGGTTTTAGAAGGTGGTTAAGTGGGGATTTATTGAATTTACCTGAAAAATATTTTCCTCAGAGGACAAATAACTAAATAGTTCCTTGCTGCAACAAATAAATATCTACTGATATGAGTAGTTTTGTTAACATACTTGATTAGTTAATTAAGATACAAATTACACACCAACAACTGGGCTAGAGAAATGCATCTTTTAATGCATTTGATGGGTGCTCACTGTCATGTTTTTCAGTTCACTAAATGCTGCAGAGCAGATCCAAAACTAACCCAAGCCTTCTTGTACATAGTCACTGATCTGCTCCACAGCACAAGCTCCTACAAAGTCCCGACATTCTATTCCTAAGGGATTAAACCAGCTTTGAAGTCTATTCAGTGCTAAATTACTATGGAATTTATAAAAACTGAAGTAGCTTCTTTCTTTAGAGTCTGGTGGTGCCTCCTGAAGAGGATATGGCCCACGGATGCTTAGCACCACTCACCAGCTAGACATTACTGCTCCCATCTCCCATCGCTCTGCAGATGGAGAGTGTGAAAGTGTTTGGTCTTCTGTTTCAGGCTGGTGATGTTTTTAGGATGAAGAGGAGTAAACAAGATACAGAATCCCACACCTCACTTCTGTTTGCCAACCAGGTACACACTTATTAAGAGCACACTTAAAACCCCTAAATTTCTGCATTAATTCTTTTCCAGTAACCTGTTTCTGATATAGAAAAGGAAAAACTTGGAAAAAGCCAGGACCCTCATGTGGACTTGGTGTATTGGCTTTCTGCAGGATAAACAAACAATGCTGGCTCAAACTTGATATGCTCCATGAGGAACTGTTACTCAGGTTGTAGGAGTCCACTGCATCTGAAGTTGTTACCTGAGGGGTACCATCAAATCAGGGACAATATTTAAATTATAGTTTTAATTGCCTTTAAAGAAAGCAAGCCTAAAATACCTCTGAATCTTCCTGTCTTAGAAATGATTAAAGATGATAACATTAAATTGACATATAAACCATTACGAATAAACATGAAATTATGAAAGAAAATAAAACATAGTCTCTGTTGTAAACCTGAAAATAAAATCTCTGCTGATGATTCTAGAAAATATATCAAACTAAGAGCTTAAGTTTTGGAAAATTATTTTGCTCTTTAGGTATCAAAATAGTGACAAATTTAAAGCCCACTATAATTGCCAGATCTTATTTCCCCTCCTCCTCACTGATACTGGAGATTGTTAAGCATAGCCAGGGAGGTTTCCAAAGCAAGCCACAAATACACATATCTCTATTCCTTTCTTTTCAAATAATTCCTTCTACATTCCCCTAAAATTCAAATTGTGCCAACACAGGATACTGATCAGATCCAAGATAACCCAGTTTAATGCAGGAAGTCATCAGAGCATCAGAATAGTAAGCAGCAGAGTTAAGGCCAGCGATGGTGTTGGTGCTGGGAATCATTTGACACTTATGACAAAGAATATTCCCTGGGGTGCAGCTAGCACAGATAATATGCTGTGATAACAGGCTCTGATGAGGATGCTTGAATAGTACAGCAGCTAATTCCTGACAGCTAGATAGCCACCTTAAACAGATAGCATGGAAGATAACCTTTGGTGAAGGAGAAGGAAAACGGGAAGAGTGGATCAGAGAAAACAAAAAGGTTAAGATGACCTTCAAATTCTTGTACTGCTTTCAACTATTTTATTAGGTGAACTTGGAGTTTTTTCAAATAATGTTTACTTATCCTATCTAAAAACATTTCCTGTGTTTCAAACACAGCTTGAAATATCTAACTGCCAACAGCAGAGCTGCTTGTTTTTTTTCAGAAAAGCCATGTTGTCAATGTGGTAAATCATCTACTCACAAGAAAGAAAGAAAAAAATAAAAACCCCAAAAAACACAACAGAGGGAACTAACTGATTTGTCTGTCGTCTTTCCTGTCAAGATGGCCCTCGCCTTGGCTTTGGTCAGAGGGAAGGACTTTATGTATGAGTCATACAAATGCTTGGCGAGCGCTCGGAGATCAGCAGATTCGGGGTTTAACTGGTCGATGTCGCTGGAAATCTCTGCCAAGAGCTTCTCCTTCTCCGCCTGTGGCATTCGCCCAAACCTGATGGCTGAAGAAGATGACAAGCAATTACTATAGCAATAGTTCCACCTACAAAGCATATCTGAAGAGCTGTTTATGTCACCTTTTCCCATGAGCTCAAGTTTTTTATTCAACGAGCACTCAGGTAAGGAAGAAAAAGATTCTTTTCTCCAGCAGTTTAGGCAAAGCAGCTGAAGTGCTTTAAAGAAATATAAACAAATACATCTCAAAGAGGAAATCATCTGTGTGCCCAAACTCTAAGATCACAATATCTTGCTTGGAAATGCAAACCTATAGAGTGAAAACCACTGACTGTACCTCCAAGCTAAAGAAAATGTAAAGAATGTTTAAGATATTAAAATTCTGTTGGCTTAGGGTAGGAATCACCTTTCAGCCTTGTATTGTTTTGGGCAAATCACCATATGGATCTCAGCTTCTTCATTTGTTTAGAAACAAAACACTCACATGCCTTGCAGGGAGAAATTCCTAAATACTTTGTGTAGCAAGTGCTATAAAATGTTACCAGAACAACTAAGAAAAGAGAAAGAAGTTTGTGTAGGGAATAAAAAAAAACAGGAAAGACTGACTTCTTCAGGGGACTCTATGAAAGAATAGGAGATGGTTCTGCCTAGTCCTGTGATCTCACCCTTGGTCAATACCAATGGAAAGCAGGCTGTCAACCTCCAACTTTCACACTGATGTACTTACTATCCAAGACACTATTCATATGGGGACTGACTTGGACAATGCTTCAGAGCCATCAAGATCAAGATAGATTTATCCAGCGATATTTCAGTAAACAGAATTGATTTCATTTATGAAAACAGAAGAGGACAAAAGAGCATCAAACCAAAAAACAGAAGGAAGAAATGAAGGTTTGCTTGTTGGCCTTAGAGGGAAATAGAAATATTATGTTATTTCAGCGATTAGTGTCTTCCCTGGATAAACTAAAAGTGCTATTAGGATCATACCTAGGAATAATTCCACTAGGGGCCTTTATTTTGGACGCCACCAGCCACTTTCTTTTTGTGAGTGTACTTGCAGTGTGCTGATGGACAGAAAGACTTCATCTCACAGATGAGTGATTGTACCAGTAAACATTTACCACATATTGTATTTATTGATCAGTTCTCTTATTTCAGGGCTGTAGACACAAGGTGGTTTATTTTTACAACTGTATTACATCTCTCTTTCAGCAAAGTTAATCTCCAAAGGATGCATGCTTTGTATTTGCTTGTTTTTTCTTAGAGCTATCATGTCAGTATAAAAATCATCCTGAAAGGAAACCTAGTGCAGTAGGTACAATTTAACAGATCCTAAGTTTCCCTCCCCCAGAAATGTCTGTTGCTTCTAATTTTTTTCATATGGGAAGTTTCAAAAATTGCCAACTAATATTTGTTTTGGATCAGATGTACCATAGCAAATGTATTTTTTTTTCTCTTACAGGAAACACTAAGTATTCTTAATCAGCTATGGACAATAGCTCTCAGGGAGACATCACTGCTTTCCTTTCTTCTGAGAGTAAAACACTGAAAGGAAAATGATTCACTTCATATCAGTTTATATCAGTTCCTTCACCTACTCACAAGACTAGTGCTCTAACCCTTTCACCAGCTTCATTGCCCTTCTCCTGACACTCTCCAGCATCTCAATGTCCTTCTCAGAGTAAGGGGGCCAAAACTGAACCTCATATTCAAGGCATGACCTCACCAGTGGCGAGTACAGTGGGACAACTACTGCCCTAGTCCTGCTGGCCACACTACTGCTGATACAAGCCAGGATGCTCATGATGCTAATTTTTCTACAAAGATCAGATTCCTGGTTTCTTTCTTACAAGAGATTATTTTAAATTCCTTCTGCATAAACAAGAAAGGGAAAAAAACTCAACAACACACAAACAAAAGGAATAAGTACTACTGCCAAAGGTAATGCTGAACTATAAGCAAGTCTGTTAAAATGCCAGGATTACTAGGAAAGAAAATTAGAATGTGTTGTTATTCAACAAACTAGGATTTAAGCATTAACTTCTGCTCCTGAAGGCTTAACGTGCTGCACTCAGAACTGAGTTAGCTATAACAAGCAAAGCTTACTCACAGCACAGAGAGCTCTTAGATCAATGTCAAATCAGGCCAAGCTACCTGTTGTTATCAAAGAATGTCATAGCTGATAAGCCAATCAAAGTGGTAGAGTGGAGGTTATCTCTTCCTGCCCTACAGCATCCATCCTTGGTTTAACAACCCGCGGGGGAAGGACTTCTAGCTCTCAGATCACACTTCTATCAGCTCCGCAAACCAGCCGGTAACATTAGCGGACTGCATTTAGCAGGTCAGCCCAAGCCTTCTTCTACATACACTAAGAGTAGAAATGAGACCTTGCACTTTTCTGTTCTGTGTAAATCCTTAGGGTGTATCTTGTTGCCTGCCATCGTCAGACTTCTACATAAAAATAAGTTGGCAATAAAGAAATCCTACAGGAATCTTATAACATTTCCTCATATTTAGTGTGTGAAAACTGTGCTCAGGGTGATGTTTGTTAAATATCTTCCTTTTTTTATGGACTGTATGTTTATTAGCAATCTCTCATTTTTGTATGTGCTTGCTTCTTTCTAAATGGCATGTTTTAGGATGGATTAATAGAATTATTAAGGCTGGAAGAGTCCTCCAAGATCATTGAGTCCAATGGTTAACCTAACGCTGCCAAGTCACCACTAAACCATGTCCCTCAGCACCACACCCACATGGGTTTTTGAACCCCTCCAGGGATGGCGACTCCACCACTGCCCTGGGCAGCCTGGGCCAATGCTTAACCACTCTTGCAGGGAAGAAATTGTTCCTAATATCCAACTTAAGCCTCACCTGGCACAACTTGAGGCTATTTCCTCTTTTCCTATAGCTTGTTCCTTGGGAGAAGAGACTCAACCTCTCCTCCCCCTTGCTCCAACCTCCTTTCAGGGAGCTGTAGAGAGCAAGAAGGTCTCCCCTGAGCTTTCTTTTCTCCAGGTTACACAACCCCAGTTCCCTCAGCTGGTCCTCACAAGACTTGTGCTTGAGACCCCTTCTAGATCTCCATCTTTCATAGTCCACTGTTAAACACTGTAGGGGCGTGAAGGGCAGGGACAAACCAGGGAGCTGGTATAAGAGATCTGGAAATATGGCTCATCCTGCAGGGGTGGAAGGGGTTCAGATGGTAATTGCTTTCACAGTAATACAAGGTAGTGCAAGTTTGGGCAGGTACCTGCAGCTGGAATATATGATCTTTCTCTTTCCTTAGGCAGTTATTTATTCACTTTCATTTACAGTATTCTCCAAATCTCAGTGATACAAACCCAACAGTGACCATAGTAAGACACTAGGTGCTACATTATATCCTTTGCCTTTCTTTGGGAAAACTGTACTACCTCTCCCTTAGGTCACATTTGATGGTTTGGAGAAGTCACTATGATTGCTTACAGACTGTTCTGTACAGCAGTCTACTTTTCTGATTATTTCTAAGCACAAATGAGCCCCCAGATAGACTATAAACACAGTTTCTTACACTAGAAAACACATGATAAATCCAGGGTGGATATCTGTCAGAGTTTACTGGAGTCATGTGCCCAGATTGAGGAATTGACTGCTCCCAGGATTAAAAATAAGGCTATATTGCCACTTGTGCTCTTTTCTCCATTACAGCAGTTGGCTTCATATAAACAATACTTTTAGAAGAAAAAAAGTAATGAAATTTCTAAAATAAAATAAGCAAGCTTCTGCTTAGTGGTACTTCAGAACACAATCTGAGCAACTAAGGGTTAAACAGAGAGCAGCACTGTGGCTGGAGAAGGAAAGGAAAACAATATTCAAAAGCCTGAGAACACTACTGTCTTTTTTAACCTTCAGCCAAGTGGTATGTAGCAGTTATACGTGAAAAAATGTGGCTGTAGCTGCTAAGTGTCTCCTTGCATTCCCCTCTTCTGTTCCTTTTGCAATGATATCTATGCAGAGACAGCCATAGACTGGAACCCTCAGGCACAAATAATCTTCATTCTGATTCCAAGCATTTAAAATTCAGCTAATTTCACTACTTAAATGGGTGAACTTTAATCTGTACATGCAACATAAAAATGTGTCTCGGTGTCATTGACTACTGCACTTCAGCATGCTATCAGCCTGTGTCTTCAAACAGGCCAACTTTAGTTATTTTTAATAAATTTGTTTATAAATGATGGAGGAATGAGGGTACAATGCAATGTAACCACAGTGGGCAAGAAAAGTAAATGTGGAAGGCACTACTTGAATAGAACACTGCTAACTCTGTTAGGTGAACTCCTGGTGAGAGCAAATGAAAGAGTTCCTTCAAGCCCTGGGACAGGCAGCTTTGCACTTTTCCCCCTTCTCTCTCTCTTCTCAACTCCCATAACCATGGCCCTTGCTGGTGCCACAGCTTCTGCCCTGGCAGTGGCTGAAGAGGAAAAAACTGAAAGTGAAATGTTAATCTTAGAAATGTTTCTTGGGCTCTTTACTAAGCCAGAGAGAACAGTTGTGGCCCCCCTCTTCCTGATCGAGCTGCACATGGTTCCCATTGACATAGCTGGGAACCATGTTGCTAGGTTATGAGAGAACTTGGCATGCACCTTGAAAATAATCATAATAATCATTAAACCTTCTGAATTACTAGAAAAATACCCACAGTAGCATTTCAAAATTCGATTTATTTTTAAGTGCTGCTGTTGCACCCCAGTAACTTGAAAACCGCATTTTCTATGAGCAAAACATTTCCCATACCAATTTACATTCACTGCATGTATTAACAGTTAATCTTTCCTCCTGGGGACACTACACTCATTTTTTTACATTGAAAATAATGAAAGTCCTAAAAAAACTACAGAGAAATTATTTTCCCAGTCATGTTTGCAATTCTTTACCCTTACAATTACATAAGTCTCTATGTTATGACATCTAATTCCTGTTTTTACTCAACTTTGCCAAAGCAAGGCAGCAAAGAATCTTCCTTATGTCTTTCTGCCCAAACATAAGTATTTCCAGATGAATTGATCTGTTAATTTTACAGTGCAGAGGGACTTCCTTCTAAATTCCCTGCAAGAGAGCAGTAGCACAATAGGCTCAATGCTACCTGCTCCCCTGCTAGAAAGAAGGGGATCACAGAACCATACACAATTGCCAACACCTTTGCAATCGAAGACTGCAACATATTCAAGATGCAAATGCTGCTGATAGCTCAGAGGTGGGAGGGGATGTTTGCCTCTGGATGCTGGAGAGGTCAGGCAGTGCACATTAGACAGTAGTCACAGCTATACACACTATATGATGAGAGGCTGACAGATGGAGGGGCATGCTAAGGAACAACACAGTCCCACTTACACGTGTTGGAATCTATGTCCAGATGTGGGTATCCTAGGAAGGAGGACCTAGGCACAGCTCTACAGGGTCTGGCCTGCTCACTTAAAGTATGGGGTGCACTGAGCAGTGCATTACTAAGTAATTGAGGGAGGTGATTGTCCTGCTCTACTCTGTGCTGGTGTGGCTTCACCTTGAACACTGGGTGCAGTTCTGGGCAACACAGTATAAAAAGGACCTAAAGCTACTCGAGAGTGTCCAAAGGAGGCCATGAAGATGGTGAAGGGTCTAGAGGGGAAGCTGTATGAGGAGTGACCAAAGTCACTTGGTTTGTTCAGCTTGGGGGAGAGGAGGCTGAGGGGAGACCTCATCATGGTCTCTAAGTTCCTCACAAGGGGAAGCAGAGGGGCAGGAGCTGATCTCTTCACTCTGGTGACTAGTGATAGAAGCCGAGGGAACGGCATGAAGCTGTGCCAGGGGAGGGCTAGGTTGGATATTAGTAAAAGGTCCTTCCAGAGGGTTGTGGAGCACTGGCACAGGCACTGGAGGGAAGTAGTCATGGTGCCAAGCCTGATAGAATTCCAGAAGCATCTGGACAAGGCCCTGAGGGACATGGTGTAATTTTTGGGGTTGTCCTGTTCAGAAACAGGAGTTGGACTTGATGACCCTTGTGGGTCCCTTCCAACTCAGCAGACTCTGTGATTTTACGTTGTGTTGTAGCACAAGGAAGTGTTAACTTAGTGATGCTCAGTCCTTGGTAAGTGTTCTATGCATCAAATTCAAGTTGTTTTTATGAATAAAGTTTCAGTAAACTCTCTAATCCATTTTTCACACTTAAAATAAGATTTCTGCTTACAGGAAAGGAATATTGAGCTACTGCATGCAGAAGAGTCTTGTCAGAAAATAAGACAATGAACTGAAAAACAGCAATAACACTAGCACTGTGGTCAGGAAGAACAAGCAACAGTGTAGCGAGCAAGAATGATGGAGAGTAAACACAACTCATATATTATGTATTATATTAATAATTGCAGGTCTCTGTCTGATTTTTGTCTTGAAATTAATCTCCCATCATATACATAGTCTCCTAAACTCAGAGGCAATTTGTCTGATACATATTTCTCAACTGCCTAGTATAAAGAAACAGAAGACTCTAGATATTAAAGCAGCACATTCAGCAATGATATGAATGTCCCATGTTATTTTGCAGATGAAACATTATTGCTTTAAAATATGCTATGTGGACTTACCATTATGTGACATTCCCACAGCAAGGCACTTCTGAAACCTGCAGTATTGACATTTATTTCTGCTTTTCTTATGGATGCGGCAGTTCAGGTCACATCTGTCATAAATCAACTTTAACCTGATTGTTCTTCGAAAAAAGCCCTGGGGCAAACAGAAAAGCATGTAAGGAGAAGCCTAAAAGGAGGTAAGAAACTGCCAGTGTCATGGTCTCACTTCTCTACACATACAAAACACCTTTCTACCTGCATACTGAAACTCACTTGGGCTTAGGTGGATTTCCGAAGGAAGCAAGGGTGTGGTGATCATACTGTCTGTCTGCTCAGCACTGTGCTCCTGTTCTGATCCTGTTAGCCACTTTCTACCCAGTTTGGTAGAGGGGGAAACATCTCAACTAGCTGGGAAAGCCTAGGGGAATCCATGGGTTTCAAGGGCAGTAGGTATGTAAGTTGGGAAGGAAGCTCTACAGATGTGCAGAACATGAGGAACACTACACCAAAGGAAGTAAAGCTCCATTTGTTCCACTGCTCTTGGGACAATTTGTTATCAAGTGAACATGACATTTTCAAAATTTGAAGTTCACTACCAGTGTAGAAATTGTTTTGTAAATCACAACACACCAAAAATTCTTCCAACAGCAGTCTGATCTCAAGTAAATAAAAAAGGTTAGGGGTTATCTGTTTGTTTACATTTTCTTTCCCAACTAAGTATTTTTAAATTCTAATTCAAATCCTTATTTTCCTTTTTGAGCCTGAGTACTTTAAGAGAATTTGTATTCCTCCACCTAGTCTATTTCTTTGGTTTTGCAAAGTGCTGAGTTAATTTTGCAATATTTACTTCTGGGTCCTGTTTTCTAGCATGTTTTATTTTCTAGTTTAGCCCTGTTGTTTGGATATTACAAGGTTGCAAAATACATTGGCACATGAGAAATCCAAAAACTTAGTGCCAAGCTCAGAGAAATTCTTGTACAAAAGTCTTGTGAAGTTTTATAATGAGAGAAATACATCTAGAAACTCACAATTATGTCTTTTCACAGTTTAAAGATGCTTTCTCAGACTGCTCATAATCAACCAATCAAGCTTATCAAAATTTATCATCATTTGTTCCTTGTAGCAATTATTTTTTCTCACAGTAAATAATAACAATAACAGCATAATGTCAAGTCTTATTTATAAAATTCACTGCACTTTAAGTCATCACCAGCATACTTAATGCTTTCTGTGTGTTCCTAACTCAGTGCTCCAACTTTTATTTCAGCTCTGCATTGGGTCCTTCCTGTTAGTTATTTTCCTGAAGATATTGAAAATAGAGATGATGGGAATTTCACATTACATGAACATTTTTCTTTGAACTCAGTGAATTGTTACTTTCTTTTCTTGCTTTTGAGGATGGCAAATTTTTACACCATTCATTTGTCCTTTATGTGTTATACATACTAAATATCATTGATTTAAAAAAAATGATGGTGGAGTTTTGAAGTAGAAAGCTTCATTATTCAATTCCTTTAAACTTTTCTATAGTCACCTAGAAACGTGTGAAGTGGGTAGAGAAACTCTAATCAATTAGAATAACAGAGTCTGAATTTTAAATTGCTCAGAGTATGGAGCTTCAGACTTAGGCATGAGTCTGCTTTTGCTATGTTCTATGAATTCAGATTCTGCAAGTGCCCTCCAAGAGAGCAGGAAAGAAATGGAACTGCATAACTGCAAAAGCAGAAAAAATGCACAAAAAATTCAAACACAAATAATAAACCAGCACATTACATTTGAAAAGACTCCCACTTAAGTCATAAAGTGTATGCAGTATAAGTGGAACAATTTACTTACAGACTTAAATGTTGGGGTTTTTTATTTGAAAAGCCTAGATCTCTGATTTTACCAAGAGGTTAATCAGATGCAAATAATAGCACATCTTACTTCAGATGAAAATCCCTTTGTGAGCCCTTACCTTACAGCCCTCACAGGCGTGCACACCGTAATGAAATCCAGAGGCCTTGTCCCCACACACGCGGCATTCGATAGCCATGAGGGAGTTGGAAGCCTCCTCATGAGGTTTATTGTACAACTGAACTTTTTCTGAGAAGTAGGGTGGGGAAGGAGGTTCCATTTTGATTGCACCTGTGTATAAAGAAGATTTAAATGATAAACTCAAAGTTTAATTAAATATCTACAAGAAAAACCAGAGTAATCACAAGTAATCATAGTAAATGTAGCCAGATGCTTAGATTCGTAGTCTGCTACTTAATAGGAAATGAGTAGTAAACAAAAGAGGGAAGGAGCTATTTCTTTGGCTGTACCTAGGCTGAAAAACCTTGAAGAGGCAGATTCTGATGTAGAAAGTGTATTACAGAGTCAGTCTTCAGCTCTGTAGTGAGGAATGATTAGAAGATAGGGATATTAAAGATTTACATTTGAAGAAGCCATACTTGAAAGGCCCTTACTTTTCTTGGGATCTGATCTGATTGTATTACTCTAAGGAGTTCAGAAGTACTGCAGGGAGAGGGACCAGGGTTTCTGATCTATGAAATATATGTAAGGATATATATTGATATATTTGAGTATCTAACATACCTATACATTTAATAGTATATAGAGGATTATATACAGAGAGAGGATAATATATATTTGGCAATATAACTTCAGATATTTAAAGACATCTCTCTCTCTCCTAGGTAACACTGTTCAACTTTGGGTGCAGTTCAGAGATCCATTTTCTTTTCTGAAAGTTTCTAATTAAGAGACTAATTTGTAGTATTGAACAAGCTCAAACAAATATGGTATATTTATATCAATCATCACTGGTCAGAGAAGAAAGTTGTGACATTTGACATAAACATTACATCAGATCACATCTTAGGAGTGATGCAACAAACATCAATAGAATAAGACAAATGGTTTTCTTTTCCAGACTGGCCATGCTACACAAATGAGAAAGTTTTCTTTTCTATATAAACTAGGAAGAAAAAAAAAAAAAAAGAGAAGTGGAAAAAGATTTATGTAAGTAAAGACAAAGAGGATTTATCCTAGCCAAACTCCACAGCACTATCTTGTTATTAAAGTGTTATTGACATTTCTAACTAAACAAAAGGAAAATAAAGTATTAGCTGGAAAACTGTCTTAATTTATTTCGTAAGTAACCCAGAAGTACACAGCACTGGCTTCACTGTATAATCAAAACTAAACCCCCCAATTTTCTTAGTGAGAATTCCCTGAAAGCATTCTTGTACAGATTACTACAAACAAAAGTGATGTCAGATCTAAGCAGATCTGTTAAAAAGTTCCAGGCACAGTAACCTCACATTCCTACCCTGAGCAGGAATGCAGTAACAACTTATTTAAGAATAGGTCACTTCCTCTTTTCAAAGGCGAGTTCTGTGTCTTTCTTTTTTACTGTGACTAGCACAAGAGCAGAGTTTTTCATCATATATAAGTAACAGTAGCCCATGAATCTCCAAGGGGATGCCTGATTTGGGAGCACTGGTAAAGGGTTATAGTGACTTTGTGACTTGGATGTAGCCAATATTTCTGCTCCATCACTTTCTTAGGCCATTTGGAATTAAAAGTTAACAATGAACACGCATTTTTTTTGATATTCAGGATATTTAGACTGCAAAGGGCTTCAAAGAACAACTTATACACAAGATACATGAATAGGAGACTGGAGGTTTCAGAACCAAATGGGGAGGTCAGATGTTTAATAAAAGATGTTTAGTGTCATTTTAGATACTTTATGACACCTTGCCTAATTTTCAGCTGCTACTCTGAAGGGGTGAAGGCCTGCTATATGTATTCTATCTTTTCTATCTGCCCTGCAAGAATGCCTAGTAGACATCTGATGACAGGAAACCATTTAGGTATCTGATTACTATCTAGCGGACATCCCTGCTAACAGGACACCAGCATTTAGGTATCTGCCTACTTCTAAATCCTTTTCTGATAGTAGACTTCTCAGAGAACGGAGCAAATATGAACATGAAGGAAACATTAACCAAAAACCACATTAAAAGCATACTTTGGCAGTCCTGGAGCTTGATATCATATTTGTAATCAATGCTGGTCTGATCAGCTCTCACAAGAGGAATATCTTCATAGTGTGGTGAAGTAATGCTGGAGAAATCGACAGTGGTGAATGGCTTTATGTCAAAGGAATGCGTATGGTCGTCCATGGCCGACAGATCCACCGGGCTGATGCCAAAGTTCATGGGCCAAAACGGCATTTCTGTATCAACCATTGTAACCCCTGAGAACACAAACAGAAACAGACATGTTAAAAGCAGCTAATGAGTTCAGGCCCCAGCTGAGGTCCACTTGTCTCATGTCCAAGGGGCTGAGATGCAAAGTCACAATCAGGTATAGGTTTGAGGGGAACGCAGCTATCGCTGGGCTTGACCCCGTCACCCTAGAACGCATTAGGCTGTATGGTAACATGGGACAGGCAGCTTAGCCTTCAGGTTCTGCTTAGAAAGACTCTCTCACACCATAAGAGAAATGAGATTTGCGGGGATCCAGGGCTTAGGCCAGCCTTACAACAGGAAGGTATGTCATAGGTATGCTACTAGACTGAACTGAGCTGATCTGTCCTTCAAAAGGCAGCAGAGACAACTAGTGGGCTCACAGAACAACAGTTAGATGAATAATTGGCAGGAGCATGCATAGGAAAAATAACCATCTAAATAATTGTGAATGGCTAGATGAAAGACAATGGCATTTTAATAGCGCATTTTTAGAACCTTTATGTGCTTTAGGAAGCATGCAAGTCATCCAAAAAAAAGATGAAAATTAAAGCAGCATAAGTTGAAGAAATATTTCATTCTTTTTTACCAGACAAATAACACTACCTCTAATTGCATGTCTCAACAGTACACATATGAATAGAATTAAAAGTCTCCCAGAATTTTTCAGTTGTGCCAATTCTAATCATCATTCCTCCCAAGTGCTTGAAAGTCTTAAGGTTTTTTATATTAAGAAAAAAAAATTAGTTGGTATTAAATAGTGGTGGGTTTCCTCCAAATAAACAGAAACATTTGCTCATTCAACAGTGTCTGAAGTTTTATCCCAGAGTTTTAAACCCAAGGCTCAAGGAAATGTAATTTATGGCTTTCCAGGTTCCATGTGTATTTATACAGATCTTGAAAGTCATTAACAAATAAAAAGCTTCAGTTTGCAAAAATCTTCAGCAAATTGAGTGAGATATAGAGGTTGAGATCTTTGAGAAATTGGCTGAGATATAAAATGCTTTCCTGAGTTCCCTTCTGACAGCTAAACCAAAATCCTTGATTTAGACACATTTCAACTATTTAAAAGTCTGTAAGTAACAGCAAGTGTAAAACAAAAACACTTAGTGTTTTATAACTAGGATCTGTCCTTAATTTCCCATGATTCATAAAAAGAACATTCTAATCTAAAAATAGAATAGATGTTATAGAACTAAAATAGCTTGGTCACTTTGGCTGCTTAATTTGGACTTCAGACCCAATCAAGTAAGAAGCCTTTAACCTCCAGATAACAGCAACTTTGATTTCATCTATGCTGCATGCGAACTACTCTGTCACACAGCCACAGCTCTTGCTGCAAAATGAATATGATGGAACAGATGTGCTCTAGAATGTTGAGACCATCCTTTGTTTGGACAGGCCTACAGGTAGGTAAAACAGTGACTGTCCTCCCCATCAACTCTGCTGAAGTGATAAGGTAGTGGTGGTTAGAAATGGTTACAGTTCTCCAGATCTTTCCTCAGGAAAGTCACCATCATTCTGCCAACTTTTAGGACTCACAGCACATCCCTTTAGTTCTTCTACCTTGAACACTGACAACAAAGGTTTTAAGATATCTTCCTTATTCAATTTCAGGTGAGAAATTCTCACGGCAGTGGGAACAAGAGAGATGTTACTGTATCCCATGCTGGATGACTTACATGTTGCCCCTAGTAGAACAAAAGGGGAATCTACAGCTCCTTCACACTTCCCCTCCTGTAACTACACAGCTGATAAGAGTCCTGTGGAGTACCCAGAGTCTAAGGGTGAACTGCTGGGAAGGTTGGGTGGACTGTTGGCAAATTTGGCTGAACAGTTAGCCAGCTGTGTGCCTTCCCAAAGGCTTCAGACTACTCCAGGATTCTTTCATAGAACTCACATATGCTCATATGAGATGCAGGTAATAAAGACACAACTAAAAAGATTTCATGTGCAAAAATCATTCTCAGCCAGAACAAGACTACTCAGAGTAGTAGCAGAGATGTTATTCACTTAAAGTCAGATGCACATTCTTGAACACTTAAGCATCAAAAAGACCTGAAGCGAGAGAGAGAATGCTGTAGAGATAACATTATAAACACTGAGCTATGAAACCAGTTGTTATAACTCCCTTCGCTTGTATTTGATCTCAGGGAGCTAACTGTTAACTATTATCCCCAAGGAAGTAAAAGGCAGCACCTGAACTCATCTGACATGTCTGTATTAACTGTCAGCCCTAGTGACAGCTTCCTGCTAGTTAATCTTGTGCTGATTGTTAGCACTCTCACAATCAAGTTACACCATTCAGCCGAAATCACAAATTGAATTGATTTCCAATTCCTAAGAAAGTTATTTGGTGCATTTTTAATATTAGGAAACCACAAAATACAACAGAAGAGATTACCATGGCATGAAAAACATCTTGGATCACAAGCTGCTCTTCAGCATAAACACTACCTGTGCTCAGTTAACCTGAAAGTCCTGTTGTACTACATTCTAGACACGCTCTTTCCAGACAAAACTACCCAAATAAGACCCTAGAGGCTTTTAATGAAGCAACCAGAACATCCTAACCTCATACCGGTTACAGAAAATCAGAAAAAAAGAAAAAAAATCAGTTAAATTCTCTCAGTTTTGAAACATTACTAAAATCAAGGCAATGGTATAATTCTACTCCATGGACAGGCATAAATATAGACAAATGTATACATGATCTAAATATTGGGCTTTTTAAAAATTAAAATATATTCCATGGAATAGCTTTAATTTCCTCTGATGTATAAATATGTCAGAATTTGTCAAGTAAACTCATGTGCAAGTGCTGAAGAACTTCATGGGACTTCTGTCAACTAATTTAATGAAAGCAGACTCAGACCCTCTCTGAAATAATGTCAGATATAAGTTGGTTACAATGACACAAAGATTCCCAGCTTTTAAGAAAAATTTAGAGATGGTGAAGGATCAGCTTGATATCCCCTTTTATTTAGTTTGTCTCTCTATTCCAGAGGGACAATAAAATGTTTTATGTGTGCCTTGCAAAAATCCATCTACACCACATCCACCAAATGAAAGACCTTCACTGAGCTTTCAGAGAATGCTGCAAAAGGACTGTAAGAAGAGAAAGAACAGTCTTGTGATAAAAAAATTGCATTCCTCTTTCAATAACTCAGTTCTCTCATTGCCTCTGACATAGAAATTCTATGTGGCAATGGACAAGCAGCTCAAGCCAACATTCTCATTGGTGCCCTTTTCAGGTCCTAAATGTGGTCTGGTGACACATTGTGTTCAGAAAGTGATGAGCTGATGTGTCTGGAGGGTGGAGATGGTCAGCAGTTCTAGTAAGACTTGGAAAAAATGGTGCCACTTTGTCCTATTCATTGTTCTTCTGGTTATTTAGAATAAAACCTGCATTATCTTGCTGGATTGACTTTTTCTG
Organism: Galbula dea; assembly: GCA_013399015.1. Lineage (NCBI taxonomy): Eukaryota > Metazoa > Chordata > Aves > Piciformes > Galbulidae > Galbula > Galbula dea. The sequence continues at coordinate 114,227 of VWZX01001144.1, read as the reverse complement.
TGATTCTGTGATTGACTTTTTCCTGGAGAAAAAAAACAACCCAAAATCACCAGCACCCACCCAACCAAAAACACTAAAAAACCCACAAAACCAGAAAACCCCAAAGACGCTCCTATTTAGAATTCTGTATCAGCTCTCCACTTCTCCAGTGAGAGAATATTATCCTCCTCCTCCTCCCCTCACTCTGTGTGCTATGACTACACCAGAAATCTTCTCCAGCATAGATGGTATTACTCTACAAAATTTTAATATTCCTGATTATGTCTGAGTACAATGAAGCTTTAAGCTTAGTTTAAGCCTTTTGAAGATTCCTATTTCATGAAAATTATCTAATTTTCATTCATAGTATCTGTCATTATAATGAACTTTATCTAATAGACAATATTTGCATAAAATAAAGATAATTTGGATTTGGATAAAGCAAAGTATGTGAATTTTTTCTACATCTGAAGTGATGACTAAAAGCTGTTGGACATAGTCCACTTAATACATTAAAAGAACTGCTGTATGGTCTGCAGTTTCTGGAATCCAACTCCTCCATAAGTTAGGACCTGCACCACTTGGTGTTCTGTTGCTTCAGAGTCAGCAGAGGGAGCACAACATAACTAAAAAATTCTCTTTCCAAGAACTCTGCTGACGATCACACAATCAGTGATGCCCTTAAACAAACAAGTATATTAAAAAAGCCTTGTTGGCTGACACCACTGATTCAGTAAGCTTCAAACTGCAGCCAGAAAAGCCAAGTAAGAGCAAAAAGCTATAAAGATTTCCTTGAAAAAAAATCCATGGCAGAATTTTGCATTATGTTTGCATTGGCAAGAAGCAGAGATAACAAAAAGTTTCTTTCTTTTCATCCATGCACGTGTTCAAAAAAACTTGGTCTGATTCAGGGCAGGGACTGTTTCATATATGTGAGGACACAGGCACTGAACAGCAATATATTGGTAGGACTTCAAAAAGTTCCCCAAAGCAGGTTGTTTCCAAGCAAGTTACACATTAGAAATAACTATGACTATGGGAAAAGGATGCAGGCTTACTTAGGCAACTGGCAGAAGAAGGATTGACAAAGTTTTGTATTATAAATTGAAATGGTTTTTGCAAACTCAGTATTCAGTATTTAGCATTCCTACCCTAGAGCTGTGTGCTGGAGCAGGAGCTAAAGGATTTCTGCATGCACCATGGACTCAGGCACACTCCTGCTCCTATCACTGTTCCAGCAGATCAGCTAGTTCTCTTTTCAAGCTTGAATTTATCCAAAAGATTTACAGGAATGACAATTGAGCTCATGGCAGAACAAAAGAACAAGCCTTTTATGGACATATTTCAATTACAGGACTCTAAACTAAAGCTCCCTGCCCTTCTTAATTTTCTGTAAAATCAAAGAAAATATCTAGTGACCCTTAGCAGATGTGGAGTGTCAAAATCAGCTCCATAATAGCAAGGGACTTAGAGAAGGAGTGAGTATGTAGATGATTCAGTGCACTGCACTTAACGTCAGCCCTGACTCCAAGCCCAAGATCATGACAGTGGACAACATTTTCTTCTCTGCTTCTCAGCTCCAACCCTCCAACCATCTAGACACAGCCCAAAAACGAACAGCTTCACTAGGAAAGGTACCCAACCATACCAAAAAGAGGCAGCATAGACAAGATACTTCTGAAAGAACGGGAATAAACATTTCATATAAAACCAGACTTTGTGGTCCTAGACAAAATGGTTTTGTTAGATCTTTAGGCAGAGTAGTATGGAGGTACCACTACTGTGGCAGAGTGCAGCCAACCAGCTCACCTCAGGGATTAATCATTGGATGGGAGGGGCATAAGCTGATGAAAGTCTCCTTTTACACTCTGCTGTACTAACCTGCAGAACCAGCACAAGACCAAAATTCTGAGAGCAAAAAGAAAAGCAGTAAGCTGGGGCTGAGTGGAATGCTAAGGATATGACAACAAACCAAGATACTCCCAGGAGCATCTTGAAACACTGCCACCAGGTCAAACTTTGTGTCACATCTCCCCATTTTGCATCACATGGTGCAAACCATGAAGGAGGAGCGTTGAAGACTGGATGGGTTAAGAACTAGGCTGAGAAAGCCAAGTGATGCACAGTGCAAGGGCTGCAGAGAACAGTGACACCAAAAAAGCCAAATAAAATCCAACCCACCCATCCTCTCAGCAAGGCTGCACAGTACAACATCAGGAGAAAATTGAGAAAGTGTTTAAGTCCAGACTTGAAAAGGCCAAAAGCAAGCAACTCATAAATCACTAGGAAATGTATTTTATTCCTGTTATAAGTGCATGGTGTGATCACTAAAAGCACAGTCCATCAAATTTACTACAATGTTTAGGAGACAGCTGCTAATAGAAACACAACAAAACTAAAACCAAACCAGAAAAAGGCCCATTCAGAGTATAATAGAGCTGTTTAATTGAAAATATATTTTCTATTCCCCACAAAAAGGTAAATGGCCTCTACTCTTATTTGAAACAGCAGATTATTATACCCTTGCAGCAACAAAAACCATGGAAGTACAAATGCAAATAAGAAACAACCTCAAAAATGCTACAGGCTACTCAGAAATGCTACAAACCCTACCATCCTACTTTAATTATTTAATGTAGGCTTTGCTGCATTCTGATACTGGATAGGTAGCAATGAAACCAAGTTATCTCGGGATATGAAAGAAATTGATTACAAGGCTGTGTTCAGAAACTGGGAATTTTGGACAGTGGAAGATAGCTGTATAGGAAATACTGATTTTTGTATGTGACACACCTGTAAACAGATAACTAGGTCAGATTTAAGAGGAACACCACCTTAAAAATTATGGAAAACATAACTACAAAGGCCTGGAAGTGACATAGTGTTGGGATCCTGGTGGTAAAAGACTGACTACAATAGAAATGAAAGTCTGCTACTGCTGTCACTTGACTGTCAGAACACTGAGCTAGAAAGAGAATTTCTGCCTGTTAACTCAAATTCAAAGGTTAGTGGGAAAGGACCTGCAAATTCTCAGAAATACTTGAGCAGAAAACCTACAGTTCTGTGAGGCACCATGTATTGAAACTAAAATTAAGCCTGATGAAAGACTTTTCATTCAAGAATATCTTAAAAGTACCTCCCACTTCCAAACAGAAATGATTGTTATTTTGTTCCTTTGAATAAAAAACCCACAACCCCCCAACAACCACCGAAATCTGAAAAATAAGGCTATCATCTGACTGCCAATATAGAAACCAGATTATACAGAGTTTGCAGAATTCTAAATGGCAAAGATCCTCTTTTGGTATTTACAACATACCTCCTTGCCTCAGGGGAGCTCAATTCTGGATCATTTGGGTTTGGTGGGATTAAAGAAAAACTTCTTTGCTGTGAGGGTGCCAGAGCCCTGCCCCAGGCTGCTCACAAAGGTTGTGGAGTCTCCTTCTCTGGAGAGATTCCAAAGGCAGCTGGAGGTGATCCTGGGCAACTTGCTCTGGGTGACCCTGCTGGAGCAGGAAGGGGTTGGACTAGATGATCCCCAGAGGTCCCTTCCAACCCCTACCATGCTGGGATTCTGGGATTATTTGAGGAAGCCAGAAACAAACATGTCTCTAACTTGCAGTGGCAATATTGTAAAAGTATCTCACGCTATAAAATGTAGGCGTTGCTCTCTATGAATCATTGTGATTTAAAAAAGGATACTGATAGATAGGCAATGAATCACATTCAGTTTTGTAATCAGAAATAGCTGGCTTCTGGAGAAAGACCTTCGCCCCTTTTGGCACAGCGTGACGACGAGATGTGCCAAGCTGCTCAGGAGCAGGCCTTCCCTTGTCGTGGAAGTGGCCTCATAAGACTGAGGGAAGTAATTGATTTTAACATATACCAAAAAATGCTGTGCTGTATAGAAGCAAAGCTTTACCAATCAGAAAGGCTCCACACAATTCAACTGACAAGAGTGGCAACGTTCTCAGAACTGTGCTGGGCTCCAATACTCACTGTACCTTTTAGAACTGGCGTTCATTTATACTGGGCAGACTTGGTATTACTTTGGACTAGTGAAAGTTTTCCTAACTACAGGAAATTCCTGCAATTAAAGAACCTCAATATCGTGCAGTTCAACCTCCACTATTTATCTTTTTGTTTCCCTGACTTATTATGGAGAGGCTGAGAGCCCTGGGGCTGCTTAGCCTGGAGAAGAGCAGCCCAGAGGGGAGCTGCTCAACACCGAGCAATAGCTAAAGAGTGGGGGCAAGAGGCTGGAGTCAAACTCTGCTTCAGTGATGCCTCAGGACAAGGGGCACTGGGCACAAACTGGAACCCAGGAGGTTCCACATGAACAGGAGGAAAAAATTCTTTGCTGTGAGGGTGCCAGAGCTCTGGTCCAGGCTGCTCACAGAGGTTGTGGAGTTTCCTCTGGTGAGATTCCAAAGGCATCTGGAGGTGATCCTGGGCAAGCTGCTGTGGGTGACCCTGCTGGAGCCGGGGGTTGGACTGGATGATCCCCACAGGACCCTTCCAACCCCTACAGTGCTGTGATTCTTTGAAATAGGATTCTTGCTGTTCTAAATAAGGTGTTTAAAATAGCATTCCATAAATCTTACCATATAACCATAGATAATGTAATTTTTAATTAATTTCAAAATAAAATTTCGTATCATATAATGGATATAAGCTTTTTATTGCTAGTAACAAAAGTAGAAGTTTCCAGGGAGTTAAGTAACCTTTTCACTCTAAGTTTCAGTCAGATTTATAAGTTCAGTGCATGCCATTTAAAGTTTTGTAAGAAAAAATTCCACTTTCAGCAGTTTCGTATGCAGACTGATGCATAACCTGGGACTGTGCTTTCAGAGAGCAACCTTGTTTTGAAGTCAACAGAAAGTTTTATAGCTCCAACAGAAGTTCTGTGTATAGGCCACAGTTAAAGCATTCGTTTAGATGATTTATTTTGGATATTGTATTATTGTTAAAGCTATTTAAACACCTGCTGAAAGTTCAGGACTTTAAAAAACTCAGTTCCTGGCTAACAAAGGACCTCTTTAGCTGAGGTGTATTATTAAATTACATATCATACACATGCATACTCACAAATAAATCCATGTATATTGCAACACAGTTCTCATAAAATGCCATATGTCATATGTCTACTGTCTAGGTAGACAGTGCTGTCTACACAGTGACAACACCATGCCCACAGTTTAAAATAAACTCACAGCTACCAGGAAACATGAGTTGCAATGTTTAGTCAGTCGCCTACTGTATGTTTAAATAGGAAACAGAACTGCCCCAAAGTCTTCAAGGGTAGTAGAAAAAGCTGTCTAGTGAATTTATACTGTGTTCACACATTTTCCAAACATGATTCATGATAGGAAAATTGGCAAATTCCTCTGAGGCTTCATAAGCTTTTGTGAGATTATCAAAGGTTTAAGCATGTAGCATGGCAAAACATACAAGAAGCGATGCGTAAGCATTCAGCTATTTATAAGACAACCTTATGCTCCACTGTTTGTTTGGTTTCATTAGATCATTATCACTGTGCTTTTAAAGTGTATTTTAATATATTCCTGATGGGCTTCTTTAAAAATGGTGCTCAGTGAATACTTATCAACTAAGGTTCCAATTTGGGAATCAAATCTGAATGCAAATTTTGAATTTCTGTTGGAAATGTTAACTTTAATAGTAAGTGTTGTATATTATGTGTACAGTAGACAGTTAATTTTTTCTTCTAAGATATCTTAAGTACAATAAATTTTAAACTGAATTTTATTTATATTAATACTTAAATAACCACATGAACCTTTCTCTTTTCACTTACTAGCAGTAGAGAATTTGAGACCTTTTAACAAATGGATAATACTGTTGGTGAGAAGCCTGGGATTTTTTTTTTTTCTTTCCTCAGACTCTGTCCTGTCAGTCCTTTTTAATGTTCACAAGACAATAAACATAAGTATTGTTTCCAAGAGATGAGCTAATAAGGCATACAACAGTAATAGGATAAAATATACTCATTAATATCCTAAACGCAGTTCCTTGCCATGGCAGAATACTGAATACTCCCACAGGAAGAGGAGGAGGAACAAATGCAACATGAGTTCAAACTCATTCCTTGAATTAAATCCCACTTTTAAAGTTTTTCCTGGCAGTCAAATACATTGCACACTCTTCATAAAAACATTTCTCACATCAGGAGGAGCCGTTTTCATCACAAAGCTGTCACCTTCTAAGCCATGAGAGCTGGAAATGGTATTTTCCTGTGGGAGGACTACATGTAGGGTCCATAGCATTGGATTGGGCACTGGTTTTTTATTTGGTATCACTTAAAAATATTTCTACCTGCTGGATAATTACTAAGTCCTGAAAGTTCCAAAGCACCATGTTGCAAAACTCATTCATTAAGGTAAACATGCTTAGTGCTGTTTGTGCATTACAGAAAATAAGCAGTGTAACAGGGAACACACTTTCCTAGATGGAGTTTTTCTTATATATAATTAGATATAATTTCTGATATATGCCAAGTATAAGATAATACTCTGTGTATGTGTGAGAACAGCCATCAAACTCAGTGATGTCAAGCTAGTTCAAGCCCATCAGTGCTTGGGAAAGTAGATAAATAGTATGAAAGAAGACTTAACATTTAGCATTCTCCTCTTCCAGATGCCTCCCAAATTAATCTAGCACAAAACTATGTTCAGACTGTGCATGGACTACAGTTATTTACACACTGGATTGAAGTGCATTTGCATTAGCTGCTGAAACTCTTCACTCTGCTATTTTGAGACTTGGAAGGGCACTACCAGTGATACACATACCACCTCACTCTGCAGTGCAGAGCTGAGGAATCCTACTCTTTATTCCACCAGAATTGTTGCCATTGTTCCAACAAGACAAATCATAGAATCACAGACTGGTTTGAACTGGAAGGAACCTTTCAAAGTCATCTAGTCCACCCCCCCCAGCAGTGAGCAGGGACATCTTCAACTAGAGCAGGTAGCTCAAGCAAAAGAAAAATAGGTACCACACTTTGATCATATACAGCTGCAAGCTCTGTACCAGCCTACAGCCAGAGTACTCAATTAAAATAATTCAATAATAAGGACACATGAACTTTTGTACACCCAGCATCTGTTGCACACATATATATATCTTTCATCTTTTAAATTAGAAAAAAAATTAACCTTCAACTGCAAGAACTAAGCATATAACCTGCTCAGCCACTTTTCAGCAAGAGAGCAATCTCTTGTCATCTGACTACTGTACTTTTGACCCTCCAGAATATTCCCAACCCAAATATGTTGACATGTTTTTACATGTGATTCAACAATTATTGTTCTCAATACCGTAAGACACTTATCACATATTTAGATCAATGTTTTCCCCATCTCATGTACTCCATCTTTCTAAATATTCATTTTTCCAGATAGCTTTCAAACTATCCCATGAAGGTGACTTCAGGCTGCCTCCAGAAGGTGCAGCAGCAGGTCAGAAGTAGGCTAAGCTTTGTTTTGTAACCGAAATTGCAACATCATGCAACATTCTGAGAATTATTTAATGAACACCACTAAATTAATCACAAATTGCACTTTATATTGAAGTTACCTTGAACAGTTCCACATCTGAATCTTCTGGTGCACTACAGGGCAAGACCACCTACAGAGTTTTGCCCATTCTGGGTTTTTTTTGGGGGGTCAGTATAAAATACAACATAACATTCCATTTTATTCCAGAAGAAAAACAGGCAGAAACTTTCTGAAGGAAATTCAGCACTGAAAATTGGCTATCATAGGAGCTAGATATAAAATGTTAATTTTAACATCTGCCTATCACTAAATAATAGCAATCTGAGAAAAAGAATAGCAAAGTACCAAGCATAAAGCCTCATCATTAAGTTACCATCAGCTTATCTCCTTTCATTTTATTGTATTTCTTAATTTCAAGAAGAAATATAGGAATTCAGTTGGGAATTTTCTATTTGACATACTTCCAAAAGATTTCTTGCAGGCTGGAACTTAAAATCTACAGTAACTGCTGACCAGAGGAAAAAACTCAAACCAAACAGAACCCAGGATCAGAGCTATTGTTAAACAGAAGATACCAAGAAGCCCTAGAACAGAACTGTATTATCTTGAGATCTCAGCTAAATAAAACGGGTTAATTTTTTAAGTTGATGAGTGAACAATTTCCCAAGCAAACTCTAAATGGTCCTGGATGTCAGTCCACACAGAGAGCCAATCAAATTATTTTCAATTCTGTAATTTCTGTTCCCACTATCTAATAGTAATAAACAAAACTCCCTTTACTACTCAAAAAGAAACTATCCCAACATTCAGATGATTATCATGGCAACAGGATCTGATGTTTTAGAACAATTTTTAAAAGGGTACATACTCCTCTGTTTTATGAGATTATTTAAACCTTCTGTCACCCAGCTTTCAGTAGCTTTCTGAGAAAAGGCCCTTGCCCCATCACAAATTTTTCTGAGAATTTGACACAAGTCTTTGAGAGGGGTAGAGTTTGACAGAGATCATAGAATCATAGAATGTCCTGAGTTGGAAGGGACCCAGGAGGATCATTAAATCCAACTCCTGTCTCTGAACAGAAGCCCAAAAAAAAAAAAAGAATCACACCACATCCCTGAGGGCCTTGTCCAGATGCTTCTGGAATTCTATCAGGCTTGGCACCATGACTACTTCCCTCCAGAGCCTCTGCCAATGCTCACCACCCTCTGGGGGAAGGACCTTTACCTAACATTCAACCTAACCCTTCCCTGGAACAGCTTCATGCTGTTCCCTCAGCTTCTATCACTAGTCACCAGAGTGAAGAGATCAGCTCCTGCCCCTCTGCTTCCCCTTGTGAGGAACTTAGAGACCATGATGAGGTCTCCCCTCAGCCTCCTCTCCCCCAAGCTGAACAAACCAAGTGACTTTGGTCACTCCTCATACAGCTTCCCCTCTAGACCCTTCACCATCTTCATGGCCTCCTTTGGACACTCTCGAGTAGCGTTAGGTCCTTTTTATACTGTGTTGCCCAGAACTGCACCCAGTGTTCAAGGTGAAGCCAACACAAAGTACAGGAGGACAACCACTGCTCTTGACCAGCAACACAGTGCTTGATGCACCCCAGGACACAGTTGGTCCTTCTGGCTGCCAGGACACACTGTTGACTCATATTCAACTTGCCATTAACCAGAACCCCCAGATCTCTTTCTGTGAGATACTTAACTCTTTTCCAATTGTACTTTTCAAGGGGGAAGAAAAAAAACAACCAAGCAAGCAAGATAGCTAGCTTTCTCTTCAGGATATGGAGGCAACTCACTAAAAACACAGGGGTAAGGAAGTACTGCTTGAACCTGAATGAAAAAAAGGATACTCTCTGCAGCCCTTTGATATGAAATAGTAGACAGAATATTTGCGGGGAAAGAACATGATTTCATCTCTTATTTAATTTCCAAGTCATTAATGCACTTCAAAAAGAACTTAAATATAACCTGGATAATGATACATTAGTGCAAAATTCCACAAAGCCCTGACTTTGGTACTGATTCATAAACTTACTGTACTTTCTAATAAGAGATCTAATAAGGTTTGGATTTTACAATGTGCATGAAAACTAAAAGGGAAGAATTTCTTTGATCTAATTTTCTGTTGGGTCATTCTTCCTCCCTATTATTACTATCCTAAGAATAAGTCTGCTATGTCTTGGCCCTAATTTTGTCAACCTTTCTGTTTTGAAGTAGATTCCCCCCCCCCCCACTTTCATCCAATGTCATTGCCTTGCTTTCCCCATGAAGAATAAACATTTTTACCTACCAAGAGATGGAAAATTATTAAACACAATTCACTTGTTCCTTCATGGGAAGTGTATGTCACTCTTGCATTTCCTAAGTCATTCATCCAGAAAGCAGGGTATATCTATATTCTTATTTAAGCAAACATATATGACTGGTGATAAACTGCACTCAGTCAGCAGTTCCAAGGCTTTTGCCATGTTCATAGAATCGTGGTTTGGGTTGGAAGGGACCTTAAAAATTGTCTAGTTCATGCCATGGGCAGAGATGCCACCCACTAGAGAAGGTTCTTGGCTTCTGCAATAAGCACATTTCAAAATCATGTTTGATATTACTGGGCAGTTATTAATATTGGTGATCTCTAACCCAGATGTCCAAGTATAGCAAGTCTCACTCTTGTCACACACTTTGACACTCAAAGTCAGAACTTTTGGTCTGCACAGTGACTGTATAACTATATAAATCATCCTATTAAAGGAAGATGGAAACCAGCATTGCTATTTTTAACACAAAATTTTCAAGAGTTAAAATGACATCACTTAAGAAAAGAAAGTGAAGTATCCACAGCTAAGGACAACCTACTGTTAGGAAAACTTGTTAATAAATACTGTCAAAATTTCCTTATTTTCAGCAGCTACTGCTAAACAATGTTTTAATAACTAACCCCAAACAGTGAGCTTTTAAAGTATCTTTGTTTCCAACTGTAAAGAACCTACCAGTGCTTGGCTAAATCAGTAAACACTCCAATTGCACTTTGTATTTTGCACATCAATATTATGGAGAACATGAAGTGTCTGCTAGCTGTAAGCTAGATAATTCCTGTGTGCCCCAGCCACCTATATTCTCTGGAGCTCTCTCTCTGAGACTGACAGCTGCCTGTAGAGATCCCAGCTGATGGAAATGTGCCTGCTTTTTATAAAAATATCCACTGCCATTCCGTTTCTGACAGCATCTGCTCATTTCACTTGAGGAGAACAGTGTATAATCAACTCTGTGGCAGTAAGATTAATAATTATAGGGTTATGCAACATTAACAATAGTGGTACAAGCAAAGCAGCTATGTTAAATTTTAACAGCATTAAAAAGAGGGGAAGAAAGAGATTGAGAAAATTTCAGTTCCCTTCTGTCATGTGATCTTGTCATCATCTTGTATTTTCTATATTTAAAATATTTTTTCTGCAAGTAATCTAAGAGGACAGCTAACAGCAAATCTTTCCATTTCGTGGCATGATAAGTAGATGTGTGCATCAGAATTCAAGACAAAAATGTACATTTAAATACTTATATTTATAGCCAACATCTTGCATATATTTTTAGAACATTTGCTGAGGTGGAGCAAGTTAGTACACTAAAAAAAAAGTTGTATTTACTAACTTAGAATAGAATCATAGAATAGATTCACAGAATCATTAAGATTGGAAAAGACCTCTAAGATCATCAAGTCCATACATTAACCTAACAATGCCAAGTCATCACTAAACCACGTCCCTAAGCACCACATCTACATCTTTTAACACTTCCAATGATTTCAGAACTTTCTAGAATGTGCTAATTCGAATAATTACATGCAACTATATTTCTTTAATAGAAATATATGTCTTTGTCACTTACAAACCACAAATTATACACTGGAATTTTGCCCATATACTCTGGGATACTTGGTAACTTGATTGTTTTACTTTAAAGTCAACTATTCATCTTCAATTTGGACAGAATACCAATAGTTAACCTTGCAATAAATTACACTGCCATACCTCATTATTCTTTTTAAGAAGATTCATTTTCTAGGCAAGCAAGTTTAGTGTGAGGAACTAAAGGACTGTGACTTTTTGTAACCCTTCAAGCAGGCTTGTGAACAACTAAGTATCATGTGGCTCCGACACATACTGGGGAGAAATTGATGTGACTTTTTGCTATTCTAATTGGTTTAACTGCTAAGCAAAAATCAATTTTCAGAATAGCCTGATCACAAGAGAGATGGTTGATCTCTTCAAAGATTCACTTGTATTTCAAGGGAATCATAGCAAAATCCTACCGAGATTATCACAAAAATAAACTCTTAAGGGACATCTGGATTAATCCAGTGCAATGTATGTACTGTAACAGAGAGCTGAGCATTGGGATCAGATACCTCCTGTATTCATGGTACATGCAGAAGTCCCACTGAAACCTTTTATGGGACAATGACAACGGCACACGATTTTGAACAGGAATTCTGCCCCTCTTGTTAATATCTGAATCTAATATGTTCAATATCTCTGCCAACAGAAACATACACAACATACTAAGCAGGCTCTCAAACCAAATCTCCTCCTTCCTCAGATATGCTGAGAGAACCATTGGTCTATAATCCTAGCTTAAGGAAAAGAGTAGAAACTATTGCTGTTGAGATCACAATAATACATAAAGTGATCAGTAAATAGCTTCCTCACAAGGTTTACGTCTCAGTAAAAGCAGAGAATGTTGTCGATTCCATTGTGTTTGTCAGATAGACAGATTTATTATCAGGTTATCAATAGGCTAGGTACTGTGAAGCACAGAACTCAACTGGACCTTGTATCTTGCCAGTTGTAGCTTTACTATTTGTTCTCGGATATTAAAAACGCCACTGGAAGCGGTTCAAGAGTACATTGTTGGAAAATTGTTAATGCCCTAGTCATACAATGTCATTCTGAAGCTCCCTGGGAATTTAGATTTGCACAGCTTATTAGGATATGACCTTTCCCTTGATTTTTTTTATTTTAAGATCAAGTTAACATGAAATTTCCCCAGTGGGAGTTGCTGTGTTTCCTTCACAGATAAGGAAAAGAGCAATGGCAACTCTTGTGTAGAGACAACTTTCATACATCTCTACAGGACAGACAACTTTGTGGTCTTGACAGACATCCAATGCATTCCTAGAGGTTGAGAGGAAAGTCACGCGGTACATTAACTGAAAAAAAACAACCCAGGAACATAACAAAAGGTATTTCCCTGACTCTTTCACCCAATTCTTTTTTTTTAACATCATTTGAGATTAAGCTTTGAGGAATTTTAAGGCCTATGGACTCGTATTGAGAGGGTCAGGATAGCACCAGCTGTGAGATAACAGCTTGTTTCTGGAACACATTCATATTCCTTTGGGTAGGCCACTACTACCTCTACAGCACTCTTTTTTCTTCACAGTACAGATTTTGCTTCACAAACTCACATGCTTTCTAAAAGCAGGAGGCTGAAAAATCTGTTCTCAGAGTACTGCTATGTGGCAGGTGTTCAAATGGCCAACAAGGATAGTACCTCCAGTTCTTAGGTGGTCAGTGAGAGAGGTTCTTCTGGAGCTAAAATTGTTCTAAATTATTCTGCAGAGGAGAGAGATCTCTTTGTAATATGGGCTGAATACCGGCTACCAATAACAGTGTTTAAATACTTACAGTAAACATTTTCTAATAGTTAAATGTATTCAACATTTCTCAGCCCTTCTCTCTCTCTAGGTTGATGAAGCCCACAGAGATAATTAGTTAAATAATTAGAAGCTGAATGATGTTGCTTCCATTTGAAAAGTTTTAAAATGGTCATGATAGCAAAACCTAATAACTTCTAATACCCTTTTATTCAGGAGAGAATAATTTTCTCCCTGAAAGTAAAATAAGTGGGTCAATAAAGAGATTACTAAAAAGAATTAAATATTTTGGGGCTTGGATATTTAGAATAAAAGTTTTGTGCATTAAGACTGTGCTATGCAAACAATAACATTTTTGCTCTACTACAGATACTGACAGGAGAAAATGAATTGATGAGGAAATAAAATGACTTTTTTCCAATCTTTCATGTAAAGTGGTCTGTTGACTTGGTACTTTGGTTAGGCATTGTGCATGTAACATTATCACCATGATGCCATGTTAGGATATCAAGTAATGCAACAGAATATAAATTCATTGTGATTGTGTTTGGATGTCACAGCAATGACATGTCCAGCAAACCGGATGAAGATTCAAATTATTCCTAAAATAACTCCAACCAACTCGGAGTTTCACTGGTCTGCACTTCTCACAGTAGTGATGTACCTTGTCTGCTGAATTACAGCAGAAAAATTTAGTCCCTTCAATTTTCCTGCAACAGCTACTAACAGGAGGATGTCCCTATTAGTTAAATTTGCATTTACACAAACAGTTCTTCCTCTTTCAATGACTACAAGAGATATGGGTTTACTACTCTCACAAGAAAGTAGCAGACAGTCTTACAATCTCTTTAGATTACAGGCAGACTGTAGGAGTTAATTTGCAATTGATTCGAGGCTAATCTGTCTCTCCCGGGTAAGTACAAAGTCATTATCTACATCACTGGTTAAAGGCCTCTATGAAACTTACGTATCTAACAAAGGAGTAAACAAATCCAAACTGATAGCATCTGCTCTATATCACTGGAGAGTACCCTGATGTCTTCTGTACTTCACTTTTCTGCAAAACAATCTACCAAGACTCTAGAAAATTGTTAATAATATGGAAGGGAAAAAATGCAAGCTGAATACTACAGACTTACAGAAAGAAATCTGTTGGCTAACATCATTTCTAATCGAGTAGCACATCAGCAGACTCGTTTGAGCTGTGATTCCATAGAAATAGTGTATCCTTGTCCACACCAGTGACATAGACTCTCCACGCAGATGCATAGTGTAAGCACTAAAAGTTTATTTACAGAGGGCAGGACTCAACTTCTCGTGTGAACACATTCAGAGCATGATAAAGAGCTTTGTCTCCCATTAGTAATTTAAAGAATAGTGATTTGGTACTCCCAACACACCTATAATTGAATTCCTCAGTCATAAAATCACTGGTGCCAAACAAGTTCTGATATCTTTTATCAAGCCTCTTTTTTTTCTTGTCATTTGTTAACATATTTCTTATGGAGCTTTTCTTCTTTTTATAGATACATTTGCTTTAGTTATAAATTAACCCTGGAATTTACTCTCCCAGAGGCCACAAACTGCTTTTTTTTATTCTCTTGAAACAGTTTCAGGCTAGATGAAGTTATGACTTGGAACAGTTCTGAATAACAGTTAGTGGTTCAAATACAGAGGAAGAGAAATTTCAGAAGATTGACAAAGTAATTAAGAATAAACAGAAACTGTTTAGATGCTTTTCTCTGCCTTCTTCTCTGGAAGCCATGATCAATTTACCAAAAGGGAACATATTTTGATTGTGGGATTTCTAGTGCTTCCAGTTCCTTGTAGTAATATTAACTAAGATACACCCTTATTCTAAATGGTCTTTCTAAAAAGTTCCACACTTCTGGCACTCCTAATGATGGCCAGCCCATCCCAAAGGTACACAGAATATGTTAAAATGGAGACTCAAGGACAATTAGAATCATAGTATAAACACATCAATATCTCTTTAACAGACTGATTCCTATAACAGTTAGAAGACTGATTTTTTCATTGGACAAATGTAATCCTAAAGAAACAAGGCTCATAATATTTGCTGTTTCCTATTGTATGTCTTTGTTTGTCTCCTCTTCACCCCCAATAGCTTGTTTCAGACAAAACTGATAGCAGTGTAGAGGAGTTTTAACACAATATGCCTAAATTGTTGCTAGTTACAACTGAGCAACAGTTTGAGCTCACCCTGTAATAAACACCAGAAAATTCGAATGAAAAATTCCTGAAAGACATATCCATAGGAAACTAACTTAATTGCTTCTACTGTTCAAAGAACAATTTGTATTAGGACAGAATAACATTAGCCAAACTAATACACACACTATTGGCTTTATTTGGCCTTCTGTGCTACTCTTACCTTCAATACAAATCATTTAAGTTTGAAAAATTTGAATTGACATGAGCCATTTTAAAATAGTTTAATTCCCCTTTCAGCTAAGATTTTCCAGGGCAGAGTAATTTGAAAAAATATGCTTTCAAGACTCAGAAAAGAAGAAATGATCCTACAGAACTTCGCATTTCTCTTCCTGATCCAGTTTAGCCTGGCTGTGGTTGCGCTGCTGCATCCACCACATCTTACAAGGAGCTGACTTAATCCAGCACGGAGTGGCTTAAAAATGACACTTGGTTGGTTTTAAAAAAATTATTTTAAATACTACTTTTTAATTAAGAATAACAAAAGGATTCAGGAGCCCTGGGGTATTTTCCCTATATAAATAATTATAATGTGGGGCTTTCTCCCCATCTCTAGTTTCCTATACTCAAGACAATGTCCTTCTTGCAAAGGTAAACAGAACTTCCTACTCTTCATGCTGTTTTTGAGCTTGACAGTCAGAGGAGACTCCACAGCCTCTCTGGGCAGCCTGGACCAGGGCTCCAACACCCTCACAGCAAAGTTCTTCCTCCTGTTAATGTGGAACCTCCTGGGTTCCAGTTTGTGTCTGTTGTCCCTTGGCCTGTCCCTGGGCACCACTGAGCAGCGTCTGGCTCCATCCTCTTGCCTCCCACCCTTTAGCTCTTGCTCAGCATTGAGCAGCTCCTCGCTGGGGCTGCTCTTCTCCAGGATAAGCAGCCCCAGGGCTCTCAGCCTTTCTGGCTCACAGACATGATCCAGAAATATAAAAACAGTGGCTGCATTGTCAAATATTTTAGCTCTCAGATCTTTGTCTTAACATACATGTTCATCTGTTTAGATTTTACAATTCAGTGCTTTCTACTTAATATAAAGAAACGGAAATAAAAAATCCATGATCCTTGTACTGACACTAGCTGGGGAATATCAGTAAACCTAATTTGGCCCTAATATTCATTTGTGATCCCATTCAAATCACAAAGATGTTGAGCATAAAGGTCAGATTGCACTGACTACACTGAAGGATCAGAACCATAAAGTTATACACATGTATAAGCATCTCCACTCACACCTTGTGTACACATTTCATAACTTTGTTTGCACTGTGTACTTTCACTTGAGCCAAAAGGAATTTTCAGAGCAAACAAGTAATGTATTCTTTAAAGGTGAGTTACAATGGTAGTTATCTATAGTTCTGGGGACAGACAGTAGGATAGTAAAAATATTTTTCACATTTTTCAGAGTAATGACTACGTAATATACAAGTATTTTACTAACAGCTGATCAGGACAGATGTATAGAGAGTGAATAGAGAAAAGTTTGCCACCACACAACAGAAGCTCCAGTAACAACTCCAGTAACAACTCCTTCACCAAGGGTTAGAAATAAAGTTCAGGAGTATTTGTAAAGATTTTAGGCTTTATGTTACATGTCCTTTTATTTATAGGACCAAATGGACAGAAAATACAGGCTAAAATGACTTATACAGATTTTTGTTGTCATAAAATGCCAACCATTCACAGCCTCTTCGTTGCCAGACACGCAACTTCCATTCCTTTCTTGTGTGCCAAAAGCTTTCAAATGTACAAAGATTTCCAAGTAATAAATCATTCATTTTTTAGAGCTAAAAAACTCTGAATGGGATATTAAGCACAGCTCATCTTGGTCTGCAGGCAGGAAGAGACATAAAAAGGAAATGATACCAAGCCTGAGAGGCATTTAAGCTGATTCAGTTTCAGCTACACTAATAACCTAGAATACCAGGACTCTCATTCTGGCCATGCTTGTTCCACTCACATTATCAAACTCTTAGTCATCAAAACTGAGTGGCAATACGTAAATGGCTGGTTTCAAATGGTTCATGGCCCATCCTAACTCCCAAAGCGTTTCTGGAAAATGCTTGAATGGCTCTTAATTGGCCAAGCTAAAACCAGACCATTGACAAATCTAAGTAGCTGACATTTAACAGTCCAGTTTCTGAGCCTGTGGCCAAGTTACAGCACTTTTTCATTTACTAGTATGGATCTAGCCTTTGAGTTCTATTAGACTTCTCTGATACTATGGAACATAACGAGTTCGGGGTTTTAGTGTGGTTTTCCTCCAATTCACCAAGTTATTTTATTTTATATCAGCTTTTTTTTGCCTTACATGTGGTCCCACTTTCTGCCTGCAAGCTGGCAACATGTGTAGCAGGTATTCTTGGCTTTCAGGAGGGGGAACCGCGCAGCTCTGGAGACCTTCAGCCTCAGCATGTAGGTGAACAAGACTCTAGAAGTCTCATAAATTTCACTGAGCATGCATTTCCTTTGTACACTGTTTTATTGAGCACTAACATAAAATGTCCTGAACTACCTTTCTCAAACTCACACTTCATTTCAGTGAAATAGTATACCTGTGTAAAAAGAAGCTGAAGAGTTGGAAAACTCTTATGTTGCATTCTTGATACCCAGAAGGATAAAGCAAGGAAAATTATCAAGTTCCTGTAAGTAACATCTAACAGAGGCATTAACCTATCTTTGTGTCACGTGAGAACAGAAGAAATATTTTGCCGCTTCAAAAGTCCACAGTATAAAAATGGCAATACTGTTTAGTATTTACCTCGTTTCCTCCTCCAAGAGTAGGTAACAACACACCAGCTACAATAAGTACCTGAAAATCACCCCCAGCTTCTAGGGGCTAAAATAACCCCTAAGCCCTATGGTTGTGGAAGAAAACTGACTGTACAGCAAAGAGCATAAAGGAGCCTGTTAGGAATACTGGTTCCTAGAAGATGAAGGAAGGAAAATCCTACGGGGTCTGTCAGTACCTCTTCCCAATACAACACTCATGTCTGCTTCAGATTTTCCAATTCTTTTTCTCCAATTTAATTTCAGAAAATCTTATTCAAGAGAAGCTTCCTTTGAGGAGCTATGCAACAGTTTCTGTGACATACTGGAATCAGAAAACAGTGCTATTTGGTATTAGGCTCCATTGTCCTTATTTAATTTCCATATTCATAACTAAATGAGCACCCTATCACTCTCACTGTTTTGAAATCCAAAGAATTCCTTTCTCCCACAGAGTAACTGCCAGGTATAATTACTACATTCATTAGCCCTTCCTGGAGTAATTGTCAGGAAAGTGGCAACCATGCCTGCATCAATTTCTTCTTCCTCCTTGCTTTTTTTTTTTTTTTTCTGCTTTCCTTCCAGGACAATTAGAATTTCCCTCTACTTTGTCTCTCCCCATTACACTAGGTCTCTCAATTTATTCACCTCAAACTTCTCCTGCCTTTGTTCTGCTCTTCAAACTGCAGGTTTAGGGAGAAAAGAAAGAGATGGTCCCACGCTCTCCCCGTTTTCACGCCCACCAACTTGCTGTGAGTTTGTTTGGTTTTGGGTTTAAATTTAAGTCCCTTCAGTCTGACATTATAATGAGATTCATAGTGCAGATATTTCATCAGTGACAACAAAAGAGTTCCCCTCCTGTCTAAGGGTCAAGCTTCAGCAGAAATTGAGAATTGCCACATGCTGTATAACATTGTGCTGTGCCTTCCTGTTAGCGGCTGGGGGAGGAGACAGGAATCTGTTGCACAGCCTGCGTCAGAGAATGGAGTCACACTACAGTATATCAAATTGTGTGTGTGTACGAGTTATTGTTATTCTAAACTTACCTCAGACTTCAGCAATATTCACTGCCTGTTCTCCTGCCCTTAGTGACAGGAAAGCTGTCACTTGTTGTTAGCATATCAGACAGTTCCTGTTCTCAAAGGAGTAATAAATAAGGCTAGATTTAAAAAACAGAACAAACTTGGGCAGAAAAAGAACAATGAGTAGGAATGCCAAAAGACAGCGAAAAACCACGTTATGGCATTGTCAGCATATCTTAAACCAAGAAAAGCTGAAAATCTCGTAAGAGACCAGCAAGAAGAATTCAAAATCAAGAAGGTTCCAACAATAAACTTGAAACCTTGAGAAAGAAATTCAAACATCTGTGCTCTTAAAGAATTTCCCTGAGTTTTAGTATCTCCTTTGGCAAACATAAAAAGGGCTAAATAAATAAAGAAAAAACATAGTCAGTCTCTTCATTGTGTTCCTTCAAACTGTCCTTTAATTAATTCATTAATTTCCTCTCCTGATACTCACTGTGGACAGCTTTACCAGTCTTTCCCAACTCTCTCCTCTGCTGGGCCTCCAAAGTCCCACACTGGCCTTAGATCCCTGTCTTAATCCACCACTGCAATTAATCCCATCCTACCAAACATCAGTAGCCTCTATTAAGATTAAAGATAATTCTAGCTATTTCACAAGGTTTTAAAGCCAGAGCCTATATTAATGTTGCACGTTACCCCACCTACTCTGTCTAAATTTTGTTTTATGGATATTTTCATTTGTAAAGAAGCAGAATACTGTTGCTAATATCTTTCTGATAAAATATACAGGCAGCAGTTTTCTTTTGATCTCTCACCTACAAAAAATTGGTACCCTGGTGACCCAAAACAAATGGAAAGAAATACACATGACTTCTACATCCTCAGTATTACATCATGAAGGATGAAACAGCATATTATGTACAGCTCAGAGGGCTGCTGTATTGCCTGCAACTCTTTTCTTGCATAAAAAGATGCCTTTCTTAACAAAACTGTGACTCATTAAAAATTTGACAGATACCGTATTGCAATGCACTGAACAAAGAAAACAATGATAGACACTGAGACACAGACTCATTTCATAATGGGAGCAGTTGCTGTGAGCTCTGACATTAGCACGATAAGTAGGTTTTATACAAATTAAAACAGATATGGGTGTGGGAAAAATTATATTTTTAATATTCTATTTTTGGATTAAGAGCTTCATTGCCAAAAATTTTCAAGAAGACAAGTCTACAAGAAAGTATCTTTGTTGGAGGAAAAATGGGTTTTGATACTCAAGGGTTTTCCAGGACTTCAAGCACTGTCCAGAATTCCTGCCCACGCCAGCTGTGCTGTAATAACTATTTCTTAACAAATTAGTAATCCTGGTCTAAGAAAATAATTCCTCAAATGTCATTACCTATGTCAGAAAGTAACTTGCATAACCTGATGTTTAGTGCTATCTAGCCTGAGTAAAACCGAAACCAGAGTGCTGATTTCAAGGGTATATTTTATACAAGGCACTGGAGTGTTGGATTAGTACAAACCCCTCAGACTAAACAAGATGTTGTGAACATAATAAATACCCACCGCACCCAATTTAACTGGGTAAAGTTAGCCAGCCTGATCACATGAGGCAGACCCAGAGAACAAGTCTTTGGGCAGTGCCCAAAGGAAACTGAGTAAGGAGCCCTCCTGGGTCTCTTATTCATTATGCCATAATGTTCTTTTTTGCATCACAAAAACAATTAACCAGTTCAACACAATTGGCAAGCTCACTTTGTAGGTAATACTCCAAGAAGCATGCAAAACGGAACCAAAATCAATTGGCAAGCTAATCATGGAGAGCAAGTGTGGAATTTGCTTGCAATAGCATTTCTTAATTGTAAACATCCAAATAATTTTTAATAAGGGGAAAAAAAAGAAGCAAAAAAGTAAGCTATGAACTACTAATTAAGCTTCCATAGGATTATTGGACATTATTTTGTCTTGATAATGAAAATCACTTGCAGTCATTATTAAAATCCAGAATTTTTCAGAGGAATTCTTCAATGTTTGCTTATTCCCATTTTAAATCCAGGAGCTGATAGAGTTTTGTAGTACTAATTTTGAAACTTATTCTGTAGTTAATTGTGACAGCTCACACTCAGCTGAGATCTTTACTAAATAACCTACTCCAGGCCAATTTAGCAATTGTAACAATTGCTTTTGTGTGTCTATATATATATACACACACACATTGTATATCTATATAAATTATATATAAAAATCCAAGAAAATAAACCTTTTAATGGTGCTTATTTCATTCAGAGAACTCATTTAATGTGAAATCCTTTTGTTCTAAATAAAGCTTAAAGTTTCATCTTGCTTATCATCTCAAACCATCTTCAGCAACAGCTGGAAATTCTGAAAGTGAAAGCACATTTGCAGAACTTTTGTTTCCACACTCTTGAATCATGTTCTAGGCAAAACTCAAAAAACCAACACCTTTACAGGAGTGCCTTGCAACAGGCAGTCATTTGTGAAATGCTCTGTATGCTGAAAACTGCTATGGGATGTTTCAAGTAAAGAGAACATGACCCTGTTTTCCTTAATATTGCTAATTATTCTAAATATCAAATATGCTAACGTGCCTCTATGTACAACTAAGGCATCTCAGATACGCAGTTTAAGTGCAAATAATGGCATCCAGGAGCGATGCTAGAGGAGAAATACAGGAAAATCCTCCCAGAGCTTTAGTGACTCAACGAAGCAAATCCATCCACTATCAATGGTTAACTTTAGCAGAATCAGAATCGAACAGCTACATCAGCAGGGCAGTGCAAGAACTCAGTTTCAGACACAGTATAATCTGGAAACCAAACAGATAAACTAATTTTTCATCATCCCGGAGGGAAGGAGAACCCCAGCCTGTGGCCTCTTCAAAGTTTCTCATAATTCCACTAAATATGATCGTGAATAAGGTTAGAGAATACAGATTCTGTGTAAATAAAGTAACCTTTTGCCCTCATGTGCTTGCTTATCTATAGATTTCTCTGGGTGTAACTGAAAATAACATTTAGATTTTTTTTTTTTTTACATTCTTATGTAGGATTAGAAATCAATTTAGCAATATACCACATAATAACATGTTTCTACTAAGCTTAAAAACTGAGATTCAGCACAAAATTTTGTAGCTGAAATACCACTGTAGGGAACTGTGAACAGTAACTCCAAGTATAACATATTCAAGATGAAAGGACAAACTCCTCAGTTTTATTTACTGTAGACATAAAAAGTGAGCACCTAAACCTATCATGAGGAAGTATGTACATTATGAAAGGCAGTAAATAGAAGTGGCCACATTTTTCCACAAGCCCCCATATTAGATAGCACCACAAAGCACCGGGTCTAGGTAGTAAAACCTGTTTTTCTGACCACCCCTACTAGAAGATCCTGGTGTGAGTGTTAAAGCCTGTAATTAACATTTTTCTTTTCATAGTTCCTTTTTTTGGTGTAACAGGGTGACTCTTTTGGTAGTCTGACATTATGTTTCAAACTACCATGGTTGAGGAGTTATTGAACAGCAATATTAAACCATCCACCTAGCATAAATATTGAAAACGTACATACTCTGTTGGTATCTAGGTAGCAACTTAAACTCAATGCCTCTCAAACTTCAAAATTGCTGCTACACAGCCATGAATAGCTACAGCAGTTACACAACTCTGTTCAATAAAATCTAAACACACAGGCAAGTACTATGGAGTTATAATGCAATATCGTAACATAAAATCCTACTTTATGTGATGAAGTGTAATCACGTGCTGTGTAGAAAGTTTAAGAGAAGATCATAATTCTGGGCAGGACTACTTTGTGCAAATAGGAAATGCTCCAAAAAGTCATTTGCTGAAACTCAGCAGAGAAACTTAAGATGTAATCAGAAATCTTCCATCTCTCTCACTTATTCGGTATGCCTGTTCCACGACAGGTAAAAGTGTTTGTCTGAAAAGAGCATATTTAGAATTTTATACATACATACAGGTTAAGTTAGAGGAACCGTAGCTGGAGGTCTCCTGTAAAATAGTATAGGATGCTGGCAAAAGGGAATCTAAACTATGCCACAATCAGATCTATGATAAAGAGGAAAGACATGAGTCCCCATGGAGCTCATGAAATCCCAGTAACCTGTAAAGCAGCACAAAGTACAAGATTTTTCTTCTATAATAGTTATTAGACCAAACCCAGAACTAATGTCTAATTTGAAGGTCTATAATAAGCTAATAACCAACTGCAATTGGTAGCAATTGTCTGTAGCAAAAAGTTAGTATTTCATCTATAGAGTTAAAATAGGTTGAGCCGTTGATCAGACTGATTCCAGAACAGGAGGCAGATAACATGCTACTCCTCTTACATTATCATTTCCTAATCAGTTTACAGAAAAACACGTAGGACTTTTTCAAGGCACTAAAACCACAGATGGACTTCAGCAGTACCTGCGTGGAAGAAGCCGTACATGGGACATTTCTACTGCTATATGTAGGTAGCAAACCTGATCCTACTGAAATAACAGAACCACCCTGACCTGAACAGAGCTGGGATACTTTTTATAAAAGATTTTGTGCATTGACCAATAACCAACATAATTTTTTTTTTTTTTGATACCACAGTATGTTCTGTATACTCCTCTGTTGGGATATTAGCCAAAATGCATTCTACTGTGTTATCAGATGTTACATATAGTTTTTCAACATGACTGAGGTAAGTGGGAAGCCATTCTATGACAGAGCTAATACATTATCTACACGCACATACCCACTACAAGTAGGTACAGAACCATACATACATGTTCACTCCCCCAGACATCAAGCACGTTTGTGTCTGAACATACATACATGAAGCTATGTAAGCTCTGTGGGGTTTAAATTGCTAATTATCAACCAGCAGAGTAGACTTTGGGATTCATAGACTTGAATCCATAGACTTTGTCCTGAATGTGCAGACTCCATGGAGGTGATCTGCTTAGTCATGAGGGACGGGGGTGGCTTGTGCAAGTCCATAAAGCATCATCTGCTAGTCCACCCCAGAAATTCACAAGCCACCTTTTGAAGTACTTATCTTTCCCCTTCCAAGCAGAATGTGTTCAATATTTACAGTGAAATCTAGTGAAAGTGCAAAGTAAAACTAGCTGTATCTAGGCAATAGGGTGCTGCTTCAAAGTTGGGGGGTTGTCTGTAAATTTGGGACTTTGCTATTACACAGACACCTAACTTCCTGTATTTTTCATGATGCAGATTACAATCTATGAATCTATTACTGTTGTAAGCATAGATCAACACACTGAAAATGTAAATTTTTGCATGCATCTCACTAACACTTTTACAGTAGAGACATAGCGTAGAACTACTGGCATTCTCATGTCATAGATCATATGGTATTAAGGACAGAGATGATCTTTTCATTTGAGTGAGTAACAAGATGGCCCTAATCTTAACTAGGCTGCTTGGTATTACTGCAACACAGGTAATTAAAAGTATATATATAATTCATGTATCACAATTTTAATTGGCAAATTATGTAATTGTTTAGTTCAATCTATAGAGTGGTTTGGGAGAGGACAAACAGGCCAAATAATATGATAGAAGGTGTGGGTGGCGTGGGAGAAAAATGTGAACCTCACCAAATTGATTAAGTTCTGCTAAAGTATTCAGGTATGGAGAGTGCAGAGAACGCCTTGCCTTTTTTTTTTTCTTTTTCAATTAAAACAACAAAAGCTTACAAAAGCCTTAGCTTTATATTTGCCTTGTGGTGCAAGAAGAGCTGACATCTCTGTAGCAACAGTCAAATGAGAAGTCCGGGTTGCAATAGAAGACCTGATGCTTAAGTAGAAACTTAGCCTTTCCTATGCTTACCACAAGTATTTTTGCCTTCCCATCTCCCCATACCTGCAAGATCTAAAAGTATCCCAAGCCCCACTCACCACAGGTGCCAGTACTAGGGCGACAATTTGCTTAGCACCTGCATTCTCCACATAGTCAATTACTGGAACCTGTGAGAAAGCACAACGGGGGGGAAAAGACAAGACTATCCTTCACAAAAGAAAAAGCACAACTGCAACAAGACAGAACATCCTTCACATAAAAAAAAGCAGGGGGTGGGAAGAACAGATGAAGAAAATGTAAGAAGTTTCTCTTTTAATGTAGCTATCAATTTACATTTCCCATTCCTGTGAATATAAATGTCTGAAGACAAATCTTACAGCTCTTTCATTTTTCATTCTGCCTTGGAAAGGCATCCAAGGGGAGGGGAAAGAAAAGGGTGAAAGGGGGATTTTTTTTCTCCAACTACTCTGTAAAAGTTAAATGAAATCCCGAAGAATTGACCTGTTAACGAGAACCCCCAACTTCTGCTTGTGGCATGGCTTTGTAGGACTTGAGTATAGCAAAGGTATCCTGCTTTGGATTATTTCTGATTTTTGTTTTGTTAGTTCACAAAAAGTTAACTGACACACAAAAGAACATTTGGTATTAAGAACAGATCCCTGCTGTTAAAAATATATCCAGCAGTATGGAAATACAGCACGGAATAATTAGCACTCATCATCTAATATCATGCTAAATTCAGTGCTATCAGGGATTGAAAAACAAAATTAGTAGCAATAACTAATGGAAAGTATTGTATCATTGACTTCAAAAGAACCTAGCATGGAGAATTTAGGATTTTATTTTAATTTCTCTTGACTATCTGCAGTGGAAACTCTTTTACTGCATGGCAGAGGAGAAAATAGGAACAAACCTTGTGATGAAAGCTAGTAAAAGAAACTCAAATTCTGAATATCAGGCACGCACAGCTAGCGATTCACAGTTATAAATTGATAGTAAATATATGCAACACCATTCTGAACAGATTCTATTTAAAAAAAAAAAAGAGGGTCTTGGCAGTCAAGGTGAAAAAAAGTCACTATGCTTTTTATTTAATCCAGCATTGTACAAAGCAGCTTTTATCCTAATTTCAATTTTTTCCTTGTTTTTACAATATAACTTTTTGCAAAATTCATTTTATTAGCCATTGCTGCAAGTAGAAAATGATACTGGCAGTGACTGAACCTAGGCCTAACTTTATGTTATTGACTTAGAACTGGATTTAGGGTTATTTGGAAAAGTTCACAGAAGAGTCAGATTTAGAAGCAGTGTTGATAGTTTTTAATCGGTATAGTAAGGAAAGTTACAAGGAGGAGATTCAATATTCTTCAGTTAAATTTTAACACTTTGCCACCTTAATTTCATTTTTTGGTGACAGATTATTATATGAAATATAAATTTATACCAGGAAAAAATGAGCTATTTGCATAATCTGTATTGTAATGAAAGTTTCATTGACTGCTGATGTTTAATGAGTTGTGTTCTCTAGGAATTTGGCATTGAGGCATTTCTAAGAGACACAAACTATCTTAAGCTGTTCACAGATATATAATCTCTGAACCACTAACAATTAATGAGATATTTTACAAAACTGATGCCTAAGAACATTCAAATTCAAAGGCTGCCTGTGTAAAAATACTTTTAAATTATATTGCCAATTGGTTATCACTCCAGTCCATGCCAACTCTTTTTTCAGCTCTCTCTCCCCTTGACAAGCCCATGCTTATATTGTACCACATGCCTTAACGCACTGCTAAGAGTGATTTCTTATAATCTCATAATTAAATCTCAAAGCAATTATGGTAGCAATTTTTTTTGGGGGGATAGCAAAAAAGAGTAATAGTGTCAAACACACGACTTCACGCAACAAATTCTGATACTAATGGGAGCACAAAGTAGGAAATTCATTTTCAAAGCAGAGCACTGAGTATCATACGTCACAGTTACTTGGTGGACATTGGGAATTTTTAGTTAACTAGTAACAAATCACAGTAACCTTTTAAAAGGTAAATTACTGATTAAATTATGGACTAATTGGTCCCAGAAAAATGGGGTTTGGGTTTGTTTTGAACACTCGTTTTAAAATGGAAATTGCAATCAATGCTCCACAGCAAAAGCCTGCTCAGAGATGGGGCAGCAAGTCACAAGCAAAGGACTAGTCCACAACAATATTTCAAGGATAATAATTGATCCTTCGGATTTAAAGGATCTTAGATCCCATGGTACATGAAGGAATTAAGAATTTCCTGAGCTTTCGATCGGAATAAGCACCACCCTGACATCACTGCTGCTAATAAGCACATCACTGTTAAGTCAGCACTATATTGTCGTGTGTACACAGCGACACAACCTTACAACACCACAGGAACTCGCACTCTCCAGCTGTAGAACACCCTGGAGAGAAATGACACCAGGAAGATTACAAAACGCTCCAGCCAACCTGAGGCATGCCACCGAGACATGAGCTATTTCAACACAGCATCTCAGTCGCTGTGGGCTGAGAAAGGCTCCCCGACAGACCTTCTGCGGTTGAGAAATTTAAAAAGGAGAAAAGAAGTCTGTTCATTCACGGAGCGAAGCAGGCAGGTGAAGGTGAGCCCCCGGTACTGCGCTGCCCGCTCCTGCCCCCTCAGGCATCCCGCGCTCTGCCCCTGGGTGCATCCCTCCTCATCGCCTCCACCGCTGCAGGGGACCAGGAGGAGGAGAAGGAGGAGGTGGCCCCTTTCGGCACCTTGCTCGCCGCAGCATCCTCCCCTCGGAGGGGCTGCAGCTCACCCCCAGTCGCTGCCATGGCCATGTACAGCACCATGGACACACGCCCGCGCCTGGCAAAAGGCCGTGGGCAGAGCCGCGCACCTGGAGCCCGCACCCAGCGGGGAGCTCCCCCGTGGCGGCACCACCTCCCTCCCGCCGCGGAGCAGCCTCATCCCAGCCTCGCTCCCCGCCCACACCACGCACCGGGCACCGGCAGCCCCTCTCTCCTTAGGGCCATGCCCAAGCACTCCAAGAGAAGCCTTGTAACGCCGCCCCGCACCCGCATAGCCACCTTCCTTCCTCACCGCACCATGCACCCCTCGCACGGCGGCCTCCTTCTCCCCACCCCGGCCCAGGACTCAGCCCCTATTCCCGGCCGAGCTGCACACGCTTTACCCCCTCCCGTCCCACAGCCCCTTCGCGCCCTCGCTTGTTCCCGCTCCCGCGCTCACCGCCCCTCAGCAGCGTCTCCCTCATCTCGGCGCCCTCCTCCCGCCCCCTCACCTCAGGGGACTGCTCCCCCGCAGCCCGCACTGACCTGGCGCTGTCAAGTCTCAGCGGGAGAAACTGTTCCCTTCTGGTGGGATAAACTCTCCGGCTCGGCTCGGCCCGTCCTACCGAGCAGGCACCGCCTCCCTCCCCCGGCCGGGTACCGCCTCCCTNGGGCTCAGGGCTCTGAAGGCTGCGGGCGGGCTCCCGGGCCTGCGCTAGCTGTGAGCGCAGCGGGGCTGGGGTATAGGGGAGCGCCCCGGGAGGGCCGGGGGAAAACTTGGAGGCGGAGAGGCACCGGCTTAGCGAGGAGGAGGAGGCGGCGCTGCCTCGCTGTTCTTCAGACGGGGCAGTCCCCGCTGGGTCCGTGCCCGCGGAGCGACATCGCGAGCGCGTAGCTGAGGGCAGCCCGCGGGCCCTGCGGAGCATCTGGAGTTTGATCTCTGCTCTCTGTAATCTCCCGTAACTGAAAATTCGGTTTTTCCTCCTGCTGACAGCTTTCTCTTTCGCATTCCCGTTCTCCAGCTAACTCCTCTCTGCGCTGCCTGTAGTTGGTTTGGGCACCTCACGTGAGTTTGTGTCCCACTGTGACAGGAGTAAAGGCTTGTCTGAAAAGAGTCTTAGCGGTAACAGAGGTAAATGAAATTCCTTTTTCCCCTCACATTTTTTTTTGTTTAGATTATCTCTCCCTCTATTCCGTCCCTCCCACCCACACCCCCCTCCATTCCCAGGAATGCAGAGAGAAAAGGTATAAGGCTGCGTTCCGTAAGGCTCCAGAGAGAGCAAGTTCCAACAGGCATGTCACCTCCTTCTATTT
Organism: Galbula dea; assembly: GCA_013399015.1. NCBI lineage: Eukaryota > Metazoa > Chordata > Aves > Piciformes > Galbulidae > Galbula > Galbula dea. The sequence goes on along the minus strand of VWZX01001144.1, from coordinate 85,126 downwards.
CACCCTCCGATTCTGTTATAAAGAGGTTAGATGTGGAAAAGAAGTCATCAGATCAACAGGCTTTAGAGAGTCATCTTGTAAGTCAAGATGCCCCAGGGTACAACAGTTTATCTTTAAAAACTCCTCGTCCCTTGGACATCATCAGAAGATTCAGAGGATCCTAAGTTTGCCTCATTATGGTTCTTAGTCATCGACCGTTTTGAAAGACAGCTTACATTCGCTTTGTGGTTTGTGTACTGAAGGCAATTTATAGATTAGAGCTGAATACGTCAAAATACCTGGGCTACTTACAGATACTAACATCGCCTACAGCTTTTTGTTTATGAGAACAATCTTCCTGTCTGTAGAGGCTTGAAGCCTTCTGTTAATTTTTAGGAGAGTTATCTGTCTATTTGTATAGACTTGAAGTAATTGTTACTTCTGCCTCAACATATTAAGGGTTTTTTTTTTCTTCTCAGTTCATGCTTTTCCTTCCATCTGAATTTGTTAGCCCTAAAAATGAGGAAATCTTTTGTTTGTAAGGTGGTTTTTGTTTTCTTCTGTTTTCTTGTGTGTAGTTTTTTGGTGGTGGTGGGTTGGTTGGGGGGTTTTTTTTGTGTTTGTTTTTTTGTTTGGTTTTATTTTTTATTAATGTACTGCAGTAATATCTATTCAGTAATACCCTGACCCCTAACTCTGAATTAGAAGCCCAGTACTGAAAGCAAGCAAAACAAATCCTCAGAATTAGCTCAAGATGCCAAGGATGAATGAACAGGCAAACGTGGGTAAAATAATCCAACAATCACAGAGGCTTACGTACCTAAATTATTAATATTTCTATTTCATTTTACAGCAAAATCTCAGGTAAAAGAAGAAGGGTCATGGCTGGGCACCTCCAGAGGGTTCAGATTTAACTTTGCTGAGAACAGGAACAATCCTGTTCTCTGTGCAAACTGCTGGAGACTGTCCCCGTTTAGGTTAAATGTCCGGGTGATAGAGAAGCCCTCCCAAAAATCCAAGCTTTAACATGCAAGTTTTTAAAAACTCCATGAAACTGGGAGCATTGCAAAACTTGACAGGTATTAATGAACATCTGATTGTGACTATAAACTCATACTTTGAGCCTAGACTTTCAACAGGCTCATAAGTAAAACAGAAACATGAAGCACAGTTTAGATTTTGATTAAATAGGGTGGATGAAATAGGCATATGTAACTCAGCCCAGAGAAATCAGCCCAACAGAGCTTTCAGAGAAGCATTACAAATACCAGACCCTTCTATTTCTCTTACAAGCATTATATTCTAGCAAGTTCATCCTTTGAACAGAATATATATGTAAAGCAGAAACTAATATTGACTTATATACAAATTACTTAGGTTTTATAAATATATATTTTTACAGGTTGAGACAAGGAAAGAATAAAAATTACTTAGTTTGGTTTCCTGCTTAACATAGATTTTTAGGTATTATTTGGTGCCTCATTAAATGTTTCTTTTAGAAAGACAGCTAATCTTAATTTGAAGAATTGAGAGAGGAAAAAATCTTACATTTTCCTTGGTAGTTAAAAATATGCCTTACTTATAATTTGAGTTAATCTCTTTATCAACAAAGAATTGGAGTGTTTTTCCCCATGTGGAACATAGAAAGCCAATCATTTTCGTATTGGTAGAGAAATAAAACAGGCTATGACTATATTATCTATTCTATATTTAATATTAGAGTTTCTTTATACAGTAATGAAATGGTCATAATAAAGAAATTATCTATGTCTTGTACAGCTTGTTTGCATTCTTTGACTGCAGAGTTTTTGATGGTGTGGACTTTCTCCCCTGCTTATCTGAGATAATTCCTAAGTTTGACTGGGGCCTCTAAGCCTAATGAAATCAGAATGAAACATCAGGCTCGGGCCTTCCTGAATTATGGGCAAATCTTCCCTGAGTTGAAAGAGAAGCAGAAATGGCCTCTCAGCATCAGTTCCAGATTTAAAATGAGTTGATAACTTGTCTTTACAAAGCATCAGTTATACTTTGTTTTTCTTACTGGATCTAAAAGAGCTAGCCCTTTCCATGTAATTTTATATTGCTTTTAGTCATTCAGTTTTCCACAGTAAGTCTTTTTGAAGAGATTGCTGTGGCTGAAAAAAATACCTTATTTCTGTGTATACTTATTACTGAGTGTATCTTATTAATTAATAAGAAAATTTGAAGCAGATTAGATTGAACCATATGGCAAAAATAGTCCCAATAAATAAAGACGACTATTTTGTGGAGTCTCAAGATGGGTAAGGGATTAGTATGGATCAAATAACCTCCCTTAAACCTTTTCATTTCTCTTTTCCATCTTAATGAATGAATGTTTGTGCAACAGCTTCTAAGGTATGCTGAGTTTTATGGTTTGATCTGAGGTTAGAACAATGAATATATTAAAGAGACTCTGTCTATGATACTATGCTTTTTACAATTGGTTTGAAAGGGTTAGAAATCTTAGAGGGCTTTAGAATTGAATGATTTATACCTCTTCCTCTCTCTCTGCAAATATACTAGTTCCAACTTTTACTTAATTATTTTGATGTTTCCATTGTGTCTGTGCTTTAAGTCTCTAGGTGCATTACAGAAGTTTAAAATCACAAATCACACAGTGTGTCCCATCTCAGTGTTCTGGACAGAATGAAAAATTATCTGGCCAAACGTTTAACATCTAGAGGGCAATCTTATACACCAGCAGAGTAACTATAAATCAGTCAGAGGAACAAGTTCTGATTGTGCAAATTGCATTGCTTTAAAGTAATGGAGTTTAAGAAGGCTAAAGGCTAAAAACATACTGTCTTGCTGCCCTTTCTGAAGTTACCCTGTGTACTTTCTCCTGGGTTGTGTGTGGGGTTTTTTTTAATTTATATATCTGATGATCTTTTATTGCTGATAAGAACTTTGTCTTAGTGTATCTCATTGTCTTTATTGGTACATTTTGGTCTGGGAAGACCTGTCTGTAAAAAGTACTCCATAATATCCCACCACACTCCTATCTCCAGTTTTCACATTCTATACGTACACACTGTTACTTGAAGGACATCAGAAGTTTTAACTGCTATCAGTGGCATTTTAAACTTCTATATGGCAAACCCTATAGTATTAACTGCATTTCTTTACCTGCTGGTAGAGGACTATCCCTTGGTATGATTCCAACCTCTTTGGAGAGCACGCTCCAGTGTTGTTTTACTGCAGTCAGCAGGCTGTGCCTTGGACCCAGCAAAAGTGATAGGAGTAGGCATAGTGCAGATCTGTCACAGATAACTGGAGCGGGTCAAAACAAGAACCCTTTAAACTAAAAGTGATCCTCTTTCCCCTGAACTTTGAGGATCAGATAAAAAAGGAACAAAACCCAAATCGTGCCTGGATCACACCAGGCTGCCTACCTCTAATTATAGTATGTTTTTTTCATGATCTTTGGTCTCCCCCCAACTTTTGACTTCTCTCTCTGAAGGAAAATAACTTTCTTCCTGGGACTACCTGGTTCTTCTGTAACTGGATATTATCTTTATCTTCTAGTCCCATTCTGATCAAACAGGTCCAAACTGCAGGTCACACACAGAGAGCAGGCTAAAGAATTCACAGGAATAAAGAGATCAGGCATAATACTGCTAACCATCAGGTTTGTTAATCCATCAGAAATCTGAATTTCTGAAGCAATAATTTTAAAGCAACCAAAAGTTTATGGGCATTTTGAGTCTTAATTATAAACAGTTTATCCTAATTTCTTGGGTGATTAAGACAGATTTATGAATGTAGCTTACACAACCTCAGAAATTCAGATTTCTTCAACTGCACATGCTTAGACTTCTTAAATTAGTAGCTGATGCAACCAAGACTTAGAGTTGTGCTAATCTAAGCAGGGAAGGAGGTGGCTAGTCTTGTGGTTAAAAGCATGGGACTAGCTGCTGAGAGGTCTAGGTTCTATTCCTGGTTGTGCCACTGACTTCCTGTAGGTCACTAAGTCTCTTAGCTGTGCTTCATTTTACTCCTATATAAAGTGGAAATGGCACTTACATTGCTAAGGCACTGTGGGACTGCAGTCAGTAGTGTTTATACAATTAGTTTATGCTTATAAAAGGACTTTGTGTGTGTAACCATATCAGCAGGTCACTACCTATATCCCTCATGCCACTCCTTGCATGGAATTTGCTGTCTTTCTCACACAGCAATTCATTGATTCCAACAGAGAAGACTGAAACCTCCAAAGTGCAAATTTTAACTTAAAACATCTAAAGGACTTTGCTTCCAGGTTCCAGTTAAACACTTGTTTATGAAGAGAATTGAGTTTTCTTTGTAAAAGTGTGACAAAAGTAGTTTTGTGGTATTTACTCCTTCATAATAGTTAAAAAAGAACTAATTCCTCCCCTCCCATTGTTTCTTGTGGAGGATTGTGTGAAGATCTCTTGGTACTTCCATTTCCTATAACCTTTGTCCTGCTTTATGGTTTTTATACATTGTTGTGATGGAGTTAATTTGAAATACTATTTTTAAAATCCCTGCTTTTAACATATTTTACCCTAATCTCCAGGGTGCTCCAGATAGATGTAGGAAGTACTGTTGGTCAACTCAATGATGATTCTGTAGGAAAACCGCTATTAGATCCCAGTGAAAGTCAGGGAATCAAGGGCATCTCCTGGTATTAAGTAAGTCAAATTCATTAATTATTGTAAGTGCTAGCCTTAAGGATTCGTTTCTTAGCATTTCAGCCACAGGGGCATGGATCTTATGTTCACGTTACCATGCTTTTATTTCTGTTACAGAGGGAAACTTGGGGGAGTTTTAAACCCAGGAGACTGGTGTGTCTTTCAAATGTCTGGTAAATTAGGTTTATCTACTTAGAAACACTTTAAACACTTTGTAATTCTTTAGGACAGATAGAGAGAGGGAAGACTAAAATAATTAGATGGCATTAAATCTATCCTATAGATTTAGTTAGGTTGACTGAAATTCCTTCATTAGTTGTTACATCAAATGGGTTGTGTGGCTTTCAGTAACAAGACTGAAGACTAAATAAAGCAGTTCCCTGTTTGTAATTTGTATTATATAATACTAAACATCCTAAAATGACTTCATTTTAGTAATGTTGTTTCTGAAAGAATCACAGGAGGAGTGGCACAGCAATAAAACAGAAGCATCCTTCTCTTATAGCTCACAAATTGTACTGCAGAGGCTCCTTTGCCCTCAGACAAAGGGATTTGTGACCACTGATGGATACTCCCAACAAAACACACACAAAACTCTTAACTCCTACACATGGCTTCACAGGCAGCAGTGTGAGACTACGGACAGCTGCATAGCAAAAAAGTGCAAAAATATTTGCTAGCGTTAGGGCATAAAATTTTTCAGGTGTTGTTTTGTGTAGATGTCCCCAGATGCCATCCTCAGAGGCCTCAGATGACAGCTTCTACTGCACAAACAATACCTGCTTACTCTGGGATTAAATCATCATTAAAGTGTGCTGCTAACATGCATGGAATTCTGCTGGGGAGCAAAGCAGCGACTTCAGTCTTTACTGATTTTGTTTTGCAGAAGGACAAGTAAGTAAAACATGGTCAGGCAACGCAGCTTGAAATAACTATTATATGAATGTTATCCTGTTTCATTCATGGAAATAGTTCCCTTGGTTTGTCAGCTGCTCTTCTGAACTGACTCTTGTTAGTCTTTTAAATAAATCATTATTTTAATTTAAGATCTTAAGACTCGTAAAAATTAAAGTTAATAGCTGGGTTTTGGTCTGTGCTAAGCATTAGAGGATGCCAGGTAACTTTAGCAGTGAATCAGGGGCTATTTTGGGAGAAAAATATTACAATAATTTGCAGGAAATAACCTTTTTGTTCCAAAACAGCTGTCATTGAACACAACAATTAAAATTATCTTTGGTAACTTTTAGTATTTGGCATTGCTCCATTATTGTTCAGTTAAATATTTTTCAAGTAGGTTAGGACTTCTGCCCACTGTGTGCTCCAAACCCTTCGTTATCAATACAGCAGCTCTCTCATTTTGGTCAGATTGTGCTCCCTCATGGCAGGACCTGTGATATCTTCTGTGGAGATTCGTGGCCGTTCTATAGAAGGGCAGCAGGACTTCTGCCATGCACTGATGACTCAACATTCACAGCATAGAACTTGCTTTTTCATGTAAAGTGTGGAATGCCAACAAAAATTTAAAAGAGGAACATACTAGGTAATGTATAAAGTGAATTAGGAAACGTGCAAACATCCTGGTGATTTTAAATAGCTGGTTGGATCAGAAATGGAGGAAAAAGAACAGTAGGTCAGGAACAAAACACAAAGCAGCCAGAAACCTTGCATTTCTAATTTGGGATATAAACACTCACTGCTAAAAAATTACTTGTTACAAAATGTAATTGATTAAAAGAGGCAGTTTTGGGGGATGTTGGTGGATGGCTTTAATACACTTCAAATATTGATTGGAAGTATTTCCACAGTGCTGAGACTTTTTATTCACTCAGATTGTAACCAGCTGACTTTTTTTGTGGATTATTTTTTCAGAATGAAATCTTTATCATTTGAATGGAAATAGCTCTTGGGATTCCTATTTATGGCTTGGAGTCCTCAGTGTTAGCAGAGCAGAACTTCAAAGAGGCTATCACACCTCTGTAACACACAGTAATGGTTTATTAATAGCATATTTACATGCTATGGTGTGCTTACTTGTATTTGCATCAGTACGAATTCACATAGCAGCATCCTTTCAATGTGACACGTATCAGATGCCATCAAACTAATTTTTTTCTACATAAGATTTTACTCTGTGAAATTAATTACTAGTGTTTTCTTTCTTATGTACTTATGTGAGCAAAAAATGTAATCTTGGGAATACACAGAGGACATTGTGCTGATTTTGGTATTTGAGTTGTATACACACACACTAAGAAGTAATAAAATGTAGTAGTTTAGTACACTGGGGACTAGAACCTGGCAACTCACTGCACTAACTTAAATTTAATCTGCACTCTCCTGCTTTGATTTGAAAATCTCTGACATTTGGGCCAGATCACCTCTTTACGTGTTTATTTCTCTCTGTGGCGCTTCCATTGTACTGTGAACAGTTCTCTGGTCCAGCAGTTGAACCTGAAGCAGTACTAGGTTACCCAAGTGTAAAAAAACAGGGGTAAAATGGTAGGACAGAAAATCTGATTAAATTGGGAAATGGTAACTGAAATTTATTTCATATTTCATTTATTCCAGCTCAGATATTCTTAGTTACCAACCATCCACATATGAAAAGTAATTTGTTAGACCCTTTGCCAATTTTCTTTTCTGTAAACAGGTGTTACAGATAATTCACCTTATATTATAAATCACTGAAAAACTAGTTTTTATAAGAATAACATATAATAACCCACAGATAGTAAAGTGTATTGTAAAGGATCTCTTATAGTCGCTTCTCTGAGAGTATAACAGTACAAACTGGCTCTGATTGAAATTACATGAACAGCTGGTTTTCCATAATTTGTTTTGTCACTAATCATTTACTAAAGATGGGAAAAAATGAGTTTTAAGAATTTAGCCTATTCCTTGGAATTAATTATTAAAACTACTAATCTTAGCTCAGAACAAAGAAGTGATTTAAGGTAACTGGTCTTGCATATGGCAGCAAACTCCTTCCATTCTATCTTTTCTATCTCCAGTTATCCTGTTTACTCATCACACAGCTCCAGCCTCTTTTAGTCTGGAGTTCTTTATTCAAGAATGTACATTTCTGAATGTATTTGGTGGTTTTTTATTTCTTTTTTTTTTTAAACTTCAGTTCTACAGGTTTTTACCTCAGCTTTTTTGTTGTATAATGTTCCCATTTTTGAAATACTATTGTCATTTCTTATGGTCTGACCTGTTTACTGCTCGGGGTTTTAAATGCTCTCAAACCTTTCTTTAAATTAATGCTTCTATTTTTGAGAAGCAATCCTTCTAAAAATATATGCATTTCTATTACTAGCAGTATATCTTATTTTCCTTCACTTGCTTCTCTGAAACACTCTGAAACCCCTTAAACTGGGAAAATAAATCATGAGTTCTAGTAGCCAGGTGAAACTAGAAATGCAGAGAAGAGACTAAGCCAACCTGCTATGAGATCCAAGGATATGACAGCAAAGCCAAATGCTAAATTCACCTCTTTCTGATTGTATTATCCTTCTGTCTTTTAAGAATGATTATCTAACTATTTTATATTCCTGTTTCTAGAAGGATCTGGTGAAGTTATTTATAAGACCATATTTATGTATTCCTTCGCACCTCTGAAACCACTTTAGAGATATTTCTTCTCAACACTGAGTCGTGTTGACTTCCAGTTACACTTTTACACTGTACTGCTTTTCCTTATGCCAGTTATCTACTACCCTTAAGCTTCAATAACAACAGTTGAGCTAGTGCTGAAGCTTTTCGGGATGAACATTTAAAGAAATTAGAATACTTCCCCATAACTAATTTCAAACTGAAATGTGTCCCTCAACCCACATTAAAAGCAGAGAGGTGCCCTGGATGTAAGCCAGTCTTTGTAAAATCCCTGTTAAGGGAGAAAGGACTAAAATTGTTTTAGGATCTTTGCTTTGCTTAACTGTCTTGTTTCAACCATTGGGTTTCAGCTGGAGAAACCTTACCAGTCTGCCTACATCCCTAACCTTTTAAATACCCTTTTTTTACCCTTTTGTTTCTATTAAAAATGCAGCCACCCTACTTGTGCTGATGCATTAAGAGCACAAGTAGGCATATCCTGCTGTCAGGGCAGTGCACACATGTGACTGACAACAGGAATTGTGTGGGTGTCTGAGATCAGAATATGGCCCAGTGCATGCTCTGCCTGAATTAGCATCCCTTCTGCTGAGCAGTGGCCATGAACTTCACCCAATGGCCAAAAAAGGAAGGAGTGCAGTGTGATTGGCCAGTGTGCAGCTGGGGTCCCAGGGGGTTGCTTGGAGCCCTCAGCCAGTGGCTTCCTGATGGAAGAGGGAGAAAAGAGAAAGGAGGGAAAATTTCTAAAGCAGTTGATAAAATTGTGTGCATAGGAGGGGACACAGGCAAAAGGAACAGGTATCTTTCTGAGGCTTCTTATAACAAGGAGCACATTTTCTGTGTTCTTTTGATTTCATTATTACATTAGCTGAAATGCTGTCTTGATTTTCCTATTGTGATTGGGGAAGCAAGGAACTAGGATGGCTTCTTGAGCTCTCCTGGGTACTTTTCAGCAATGGTGGAATCACCATCCCTGGAAGTGTTCAAAAAACATGTAGCTATGGTGCCTGGGGACATGGTTTAGTGGTGAGCATGGTAGTGTCGGGTGAACAGTTGGACTCGGTGATCTCAGAGGTCTTTTCCAACCATAATGATTCTATGGTTCTATGGCTCCAGGTTTATGCTTTGAAGCACATCTTTTAAAGGTCATTAACAAGAATCACTTGTCTTTCTCCCCTGCTGGTTCTCTCTATTGTTTCAAGCAGACATCTCCTCTGTCCTCAACTACAACTAAATGCCACTACAGGAGATTACAGACTGACACAAACTAGTTTAAAGAAATACTTTCTTAATCTAGAAATGTATGCTTTTTATGTAGGGCACAACAATAACAACAACCACCCCAAACATTCAAACCAAAAGTAAACAACTGTCAGAATCGTGATTAAAAAGACTTCCCAGAGTGACATAGTAAAAACCATTAAGCAAAGCAAAATTACTTTTAGGAAGGGTTGAATTCCTAGGTGTGCAATCTACTTGCATTGAAACATAGATCTCCTCAGAAGTTTCAAATCATCCCTTTAAAAAGCCTTTACTTTCTGAGTCCTAGAGTCACCACAGAAAAACACCTGTGTATGTGCCTGAGCTGAAGAAAATGAATCTTCCTGAGCCCTGGGATCTTCTTCCCTGCCTGAATGGTGCATCCTGTAACATATGCTCCCCAGCATCCCATTTGTCCTCGTGAGAAACTGGCCAACCTAACAGTGAGACAAGGAATTCAAAGGAAGAATTGCTCTAAAAGATTAGGACAGCAGCTGTGGGAAGGATAGCTACAGGTGGATTAATCACCTTCCAGCCAATGATGTTTCAGAAGAGACTGCAGGTGGGAAAAACTCTTTTAGAAAAGACCTTTCCAAAACACTTACCTTTTAGGTTTATTTCCCATTAACATGCATCTAAGACCACTCACATCAGACCTGTTGGAGAATAGTTTTTCCAGCTATAGAATTTCCAGTTTGTTTATGAAAGCTTTTTTTTTATTTGCAAGTTTTTGTTGTTATTTTCTCTTTTGGTGCTAAAATCTTCATCTGCTTTGAGCTTTCTAAAAAAATTCCTTTAAAATTTGTTTCATGTGTGATGTTCCTTAACCTGTGATTAGAAAAACTGGTGTAAGTGAGACATGTTAAAGAGAAACATACACCTGAATTACCTGTCGTGTTCCCTTAGGTGAATGTCTTTCACTGGTAGTTTATGGGCAGACATGTTAAACATTAAAAATCTGCTCAATTGTGTACAAGATTCTTGGAGTAGATAAATGACCCTGTAATAACTTAAACTCTTAAAGCAGATGTTAATTAGGCTGTGAGTAATTTCTAAAGCATTGCCATAGTGATAGTTTCTAGAATGTTCCCTGCTCAAAGTGGGATTTGGGAAATTCCTTTTACCAAGTGGCTTTAGTTGTTCCTGGAATACAAGTGAACAAAAATGTTTCCAGAAATTATTACTTTTTAGTGCCATTTTAGCTGCCTAAACCAGTCCTGTGATTTGGTCTGTTTATGGACCTCCTTCAAGGATAGAGCTGTATTCTGAAGGACAGAAAAGGTGAGGAAGTTTTCTGAGTCACCAAGGATCTTGGATATTCTCTGTTGATTTTAAAAGCAGCATTGCAAGTACTAGCACTTAGAGCACAGTCCCACACATGTTCACACATGTTTACTGCCACCACAGTGGAACAACTTACATTGATGTAGTTATTTGTATGCATGTGTCAGTGTCTGCAAGAATCAAGACTTTGACTTAGTAAGAGGAGCAGAATATCCTCTCTTGCTCCTTTCCTCACAACCAGGGGTAGTCTCTGAGGGGGTGCTTTGCCCCAGCTCTTTGTTTTGGTTAGTGGTCTGTGGTCCATTATGGAAAACAGACATCTGTGATGTGAAGAAACTAAAAAAAGGGTTATTGTCTGCAACTTTGTTTCCCAACTTTGGAAAGCTGTTTGGGACTCCTACACAACCATAGCTGCATGGATGAAAGTTAGTAAGCAGAGAGAAATACCCATTCCTACCAAAACCCAAAACATACCTCTTGGGCAGAAAAGACATTGTCAGAGAATGGAAACTTAGTGACAGCTTTTGCATGGACTTCTAAGCACCTCCATCCTTAACTGTGAGGGAGAGGAAGATAGTAGAAAGTGGCAAACTCCTGAGGCAGAAGTGGCTTCTATAAAGAGATTAAGTTCTACACAATGTTCTATGCACACTTGCTTTGCTCTAGTGTTAATTTGTGCCTAACAAATGACCCTTAACTTGTCCTCCTTATGGACAACATTCCCCTGAATCTTCTGTTCTGAGGACACTGAGGTGCCTCTTTTCTCTCTGGGTAACTGTGTACCATGTATTTCTGCTTGGCTTCTTTGTTGATGGCTCATGATAAAGTGTGAAGACTGAGAAAAGGTCTTGACATCTTTCTACAGAGAAACTTTGCATTATCAGAAAGTTTTTGGTTGATAGAAGATTCTGTTTTGTCTGTGTCTGCCAGAATGGATTTCCAGACACGGCAAGGAGCATCTGGATGTTTGATTTCAACACCACCAAAGAATCCATTTACCAATGAGATAAGAAGTGACGGAATATTAGTAAAAATAGGTCATATTTTCTGAATTACTTAATTTCAATGGGCTTCTACACTGCAAAGATCATTGGGGGACTGTTGATAGAACTTGAGCATAATAGTGTGTGGGGAGCTGCACTGGAAAGAAGTAAATGAGCTGCACTGCACTTCACAGCATTGTTAGGACTTGTACACATCAGGAACTAGGACCAACCTTCAGAAGGTAAAGGTCAGTTGACTCAGTAACTATCTCTGCAGGGAGGGTTCTTCCAGCACTGGAAACTGGAGAAAGAGGTAAAAGATGCAATATTGACATTTCAACTACACAGATTTAGGTGAAGATTGTAATTAGAACAAGTCACCTAGAAAGTGATGTGTTACTACCCAGAGCCTACAAACCAAGTTTTAATGTCTCTCTAGAAGATACACTTAATTATCAAAAATGAGTTAAATGGTTGCTAGAACAATTCGTGGGGATGTTTCTATGTCTTTGGTACATGGCAGAACAAGTCAGATAAGTTTTTGTCTTTAAAATTGACATCTTTCTTTATGTGCCCAAATTCTGAAGATTGGGAGTATCAAGCAATTATTTGCCTTTCTCTGGAGCTGCTTTGATGCATTCTTTCCTCTATGACAAATAATTTAATGAATAGTAAAATCCCTGATATCTTCCCCTTAACATCAGATATAAATCTGGTGTTTGGGTTTGTTGGGTTTTTTTAACTCCTATACATTTCCTTCACTCCTTCCATAATCTAAATGAAAGACATTGATGCCTCTATAGCTGTTCACAGTATTTTGTTCCCTATGCAATACTACTGGTTTATAGTTGAATTCTGTGAAAGTCTCTATTTAACCTTAGCTTCCTGAATGTTTAATTTTACCACTTTCTGGTTCTTCTCTAGTTTTATAGAAATGTGAACCATTTGGCATGCCTGACACCACATACTCTGCCAAACAGCAGAGAAGCTAATTGAAATACTCTGAGCATTTCAGTTTCAGTCTGTGGGCCAAATTCTCGGTTGTCATCAACTCGGTTGTCGTAATGGTGGAGCTCCACAGCAGTACGTGGAAATAGGCCGATACAAGCTGAGACTACAGCCTGCTCTCTGTAATTGAGATCTGTTCTTTAGTTGCCTGATGGAAAGGAAATTTTTTTTACATCCTGATGCTGTTTTCTCCAGCAACATGGTTTCTCAGTAATTGCCACCTTTGTCCTCCTCATTACAGAATGTGCTATATCTAGCAGCTAAGATGAACTGTTGTACCATCCAGGATTGAATGGGGCAGCGGTCACATCCACTCTTGGCAAATAGTTTCAGCCTTGGATCCTGTTTCTTGTATCCTGATGCTGAGAGTTCTGTTTACTACAGTCTTCACAATAGCCTTTGAGAACGAGGACTCCGAGAACACAATAGTGTACCTCCAAAAGAGTTGCCAAGAGGAAAATAAAATAGACTTCCTTCTTTGGCAGTGGTGGAATCTAGGTAAGGCTAAGCAGTGTTCTTAGCCAGCTAGAAGGGCATAACAAGGTATTTTGACTCCAATAGCTCAAATGAAGTTTCTTTGGAGAAAAGGCATTTTTCGTAGGCAAGGGGAGTCTAGGCTGACTTTTCTTGTTAGGGAAGATTGCATGCAGAGAGATAGAGGAAAGGAGGATGGAATTCAAACGTCAAAGGAGAAAGGAAACTATGAACATCTCATAGTTCTGAACATGCTAGAGGTAGGCAAGAAATGCAGTTTAAAACAGAGGATGCCATGCTGTGAGTGCCTATGAAAGATACTAGGACATCATGTTTATAGGCAGTGCATCACAACTGCTTATTTAATATCATTAAGAGAAATTCTAATATGAAAAAGTTAAGTATCATGAGCACCCAGGAGATGTTTCGGAAGTATAGGAACAGTTAAGAGAATGAACCAGTATGTACATGGCTACTCCTCCTCATCAAGTAGGCTGCTGTTTGATCTAGTTCCCAATAATTCTTTTCTTGTATGGGAGGACAGGGGGGTTGAGGTAAGAAGGAAGGAGGGTATCCATGCTACCTTTGCCTCATTTTCCCTGGGGAGTGGAGAAAGAACAGTTGGGCCTGGAGACCATCCACAACTCCTAGAAGCAACATGCTAGAGGTAACAGTGGTGAGGGACTGTGAATGCTCTTTGGTTTATACTGCAAGGGAGTGCACCAGTGAAGGGCTGGAAGGATAAAATCTAAATAAGAATACTTTATTGGGAAAGGAAACAAGAGACTGACATATAACCAATGAAGAAATGGAAAGAGAAAACAGATGAGTAGAGAAACTGCAGCTTCTGGATCCCCAGTCATTAAGGATTTCCTTATAGACTGTTACAGATTTTAGCAGTGTGGGTGCTGATTTGGAGTCAGCTAACAAAAATGAGAGCTGCAGACTCGTAAGTCAGGCTCTAGCCTGATTGTGGCTGTTGTGTATGCGTGAGGTTTTGGGTTTGTTTTTGTTTTTCCAAATTATAGTGTTAGTTTTGTGCATCTTCATCAGTGTTTACAACAGAATTAGTCAGATTTCCACTCAATTCAAAAGACATGTTTTTTAAATTAAGCTACAAACAAATGAATTTAAATTACAGGGAAAAAAAATGTTTCATTAAACTTTGAAAAGTTCAGCAAAGCCCCAAACTTATAAATTCTAGAGGTCTGATGACAACCCTCGTACTATAGCCTCCTTTTTTCCTCATCTCAGCAACCCTGTGGAGGATTTCAATGCCACTGCTTTCATTCCCAATGCCTTTGGAAGAAAACAGGGCTTGTGCCTTAAAGACATCTAAATCTTTCCATAATCTCACCTCCTTTATGGAGAGGTTCTGCTGCCTGCGCTTCGGTAATTACGCGGAGGGTGCTGGAAACTGCGACAACAGCAGTAGAGTATAGGTGAGGTATAGACAGGTCACCCACAGGGCAGGTGTACCCTGGTAAGGCATGCTGGAAAGTTTGTCATGTTATACTGGCCAGATGCAGGGATTGCTCTGGGGAAGGGGAGGATGAGAGAACGAGCGTGGGCGGTGCACGGGAATTCACTCTGGTTGGCTGAAGGCTCCTCTCCGAGTAGAAATATGCTGACTTTTCTATGTATGTGATAAATGTGTTTTAAGAATAGCAGTGATTTCTTAATCCGGTTTTGCAAGTACAAACAATTACAATGCCTTGTAAAATCGTTGCTTAGATTCCATAGTCCCAATGTAACAAAGATCAATCTGTTTTTCAGCTTCTGATGGTTACTTTTACTCCTGTTTGAAAGAGGAGGGGAAGGAGTAGCAGAATTCAAAAATACTTATATCTTTCTATGAACTTTTGGGGGGAAAAAAATCAGAAATGGATCCTACTATTATGGCAGCAAGCATTGATGGCTTTAACTACAGCTGCTGATTTGTGCTATAAATTTGATATGAGTTTTCTGATGACCCGGTGTACACTGAAGTACAGAAGAGAAGTGTTTTAGTTCTTCAGGACAGAGTGAAACAGTTTTTTCTTAACACTTTCTACATCAGTGATGGGTTTTACTGGATTATGCTATTCTTCTTAAGACACATGGAAGATGAAATATTTTATTGCTCCGTGTATGCATCTATATTCCTGCTCTGAAAGGGAGAGGAAAGCATATGATGACATTTTAAGCTCTCTATGCCCAAAAGAACCCAAATCTGGATCTTCAGTTAAAATAAGAAATATATGCATTACTGAGGTATTCTCTTTTTAAGCCCAGTCCCTAATGAACAATGCAGCACTGGCATTTGAAAACACACAGAAAATAAATCAGCACACTGTGACACTGTTGGCAGGACTAGATTTCTGTATGTATAAAATAATCCCAGGGCTGATCTGGCAGATACTATCTGAATTGTCTGGCATCCCAAGGGTGAATTAGTCTTCTAAACACAAGGCTCAACATTGAAGGTGTTTACCCTTTTAAAGTAGAGATTGCAGAGTCTATATACAAAACTACAGGGTAAAAGATTATGAAAATGAATTTTTTGTTCTTAACAGGGATGCTGCAATGCTGTGAATTTAATTGCAATTATGTCTTTCCTGTAGGTAGGGTAGTCAAGATCTATTTCAGAGAAAAAAACCAAACAAAAAACCTCTACCAATCTCCCAAAACAATAACAAAACCCCAGCAAAAATACTCCAAAACAAACAAAAAAAACCCAAGCCCTGTTTCTCTCTTTTTTTTTTCCTGTTCCCTCCTTTCCCTCCCCTCTCTCTGTTGTCAACAGGGGGGAATTGGCAATGGGTTTTTGTATGTGTGTGCACTTGGGCTGGGGCCAGAGGAACAACCCCCAAAGCCTCCTTCCTGCAGCCACCATAAAAAAGACACTGAAGTGTAGTGTGTTCCTATACTCTGGCAAAGAACTTGACATGAACATTTTAATTCTAGGGGTATGCTTTCTCTTTTGGGGCATTTTTTAAGAGCACTATCTAAGCTTTTTCTTTCAGAGCATGCTTTTAAAATCATGCATTAAACTTCGAAAAGGATTTTGCCATCATAGGTAAAACACAGGACACGATTTGGCTATATATTTTTTAGGTCATTCATTTTATTTGTAGCCCAGTGTCTTGCTGTTAGTCATATTATTTCCTCTTTTGCAAAGCCTTTTCATATGATTTCTTACTATCTGGAGGAAGTTTCCAAGCTAAGTTTAACAAAAGAGTAAAAATGAGGAAATGATTAAATGTATCTTGAATTTTATTATGCTTTCAATTTTAATAGCATTGGAACTCTCAACTGCCATGTCAGTAGTCTGGAACAAAAAATCATACGAGTTTGTTGCTGTACCACATTTAGTAATAACCTCAAGTTTCTTTATAGCTGTGGGCAGCAGAATTTGTCCGATGGAAGAGTGTGGACATTTGCACTACTGGATTAGAAGTGACTCCCCTGTGTGCCGCCAGGTCTAAGGCATGGGATTAAGCAATGATAGATGTCATTGCCCCCTGCTGGAAAGCATCTGAAATGCTCCTTTCTAGGGAAAACAATAATACTCATTTCTTAATTATTCAAGGAATTAATGTCACGATAGACATGTTCCTCCTTCCAAATCGATGGACATCTTCAGTCTTCAAGACTGAAACTGAACTTAGTAAAAGTGTCTCCACACGTGTTGTGTTATTAAGCCAGAGGAAGGTTTAATGTTGAAACTAAAAGAGAATTGGAAGCTGCCTTATCAATAATTGTTTCATGTATCCCCAGTGCTGATTTTCTAAAAGCCATTCATTTGGTGTTTTCTTTAATGTTTTCTATTTTGGCATAATAAGAAGTCACTCTATCAGACAGTGAATGTTCAAATTGAAAACATAGCTATGAGGGTGTAAAATTCCTATGGACAGTCACAAATGAACTGAGATTAGTTAGTGGCCATCTCACAAAATCAATAAGAGTGATCACCTGAGTGTTTGCATCAGATAGAATTCATATCAGATGTTGGTCTGATGCTGGAGGAACTGGGTGGGATAGCAGTGGTTGAACTGGTGTAATGCCTTAGTTTTTAGTGATTACTGTAGAAGCAAGGAATTTCTAATGTGAACATTGGATTAACAGCAGCTCAGCCAACAGTGTAATGACTGAAACAGTCACTGAATGGCAGGTGACAAATCATTAATACAATACATAAGCAGCACTGCTTTCTCTGAGTAGTGCTACTATTCTGTATTGGAGGACTAAGACAGACTTTTCTCCCTCCCTCCCCCCCTTTGTTTTTGGTTTTGGTAATAGTGAGATTCAGTATCTTCACAGAAATTTTCACTGTGATTTTTTTCTTCTGAAATATGTGCTAATTAGATTAATATCAGGAAGTCAAAGAACAACTACAGAGTTGTAGTGAGAAGATAACAGTAGACTTGGAAAATGCATTCTAACTAAGCCTGGAGGAGAAGAAGAGCTGAGGTCTGCATTGTGAAGCAAGAGGCTGATGTGGACTGTCTTTACTCTTGGCAATTGAAAAGCAAGTCTTTGGAGTAAGATGCAGAGAACTAGTAAACACACATACATAAGGCTGAAGAATATTTCAGTGGTCAGAGAGAACCTCATACTGATATTTATCTGTTTGGCTTTTGGGAAAATCCTCTTCCTCCTCATGAAGCATGAAAGACTTGCTAAGATTTGGGGCTCTGTGTGCTTCTCTTATATGGAGGATGGCGCACAGGCACCCTACCTGGGCATCTGACCCTGCAGGTGGCCCTGCTGTGCCCAAGGGCTCTCTCATGGAGCAGCTCACCTGCTGCTCCTTGATGCTTCTCTTAGAAGGTCCCTAGAACCCCTTGATCTCTCTTGAAACAAGGTTTGATCCCTGTGGTTTCTCTCTCACAACGGAACAAGCATATTAGCATTCTGGTATGCAGTTCATGTCACTGCCACTTTTCCTGTAAGGCAGCATAACTGGTCATTGCTGGCAGTTACCTGCTTTTCAGGATTTTTTGGTAAAATAACTATCTGAGAGGATAGCTGATGCTTTGGACAGAAAGAGGGCTTCTGATTTTTTGTAAGCAGCATGTTTCTATCCTTCTTTAGCCCTGAAATTCTTCTTGGTATCTTGAAAATGATGGAAGACAGTGTTTGCAGTTGGGAAACAAGTATTTCCTCCATTAAGAATATACCTTGTGAGATACTGATGCACATACTAATCCACACTTCCATTTCTTTAAAATGTAAATGAGCCTTCTGCTGGGTAGCAATCAATTTTGCAATCTTATGGCCTTTTCTGGCTTGAATCCTCTTTATAGTACACACCTGATTTTCAGCCTTCATTGATACTCAGTGTAATTGGCTTCTCAATGCATTGGCCTCCTCTGGGGGTGGGTTTCAGGAATGGAGTACACTTACCAGAGCAGCAGATTGGGTGCCAGTACTTCAGAGCAAACTAGGCTCCTCCAAGCCCAGGCTGTTCCAAGAGAGTGACCAACTCCTGCAAAAATGACATCAATTAGTTTAAATATCATAAACCAACTTGCAATGTTGTTGCAGCAAGATCAGCTAAAGAAAGAGGAGAACACCGAGCCCTTTTCTGTGTGACTGAGGCTCAGAGGCTGGGGGTTTGATCAGTGTGCGCCGGTAAATCACTTCAGATGCTGATTCAAAAGGGCACGTTGCTGAAAACCACAGCTGGCATTAGGATACTTTTCTAGATTAGATGATGGATTGTATTTTAGAACTGTATTGTGCAAACTGGGCACAAAAGTTAGTCTTGACTTCATCATTATTTCATCACCTATTTCAGGCTTTATTGAACTTGATGCAAAGGAAACAGCAGACTTCAGAAGTTGTTTTTAAAGTTCCTTTCAAACTTCATGAATGTAAGCTAGAATATGCAAGTTCTTATTTCAGGAGAATGAACAGGCTTTCTGGAACATGGTCTAATATTTGACAATGATTAATTGATTTAAATGAATGTTTTTTTCTTGTCTGTGTCAATTTTATCCCCATATGTTTGTAATTGTCAGGGATCTTTGCACAGTTCTTTTCTAAGAACAAGGCTAACTGGAAATGCAGCTCTTTGATTTTTCCAGTTCTTGAAGACCACTTTTTAAGTGTAGCATAGCCTGAAGGAAATGCTTGGTCTCTCATTGTCTGATGATGAAATTTAATCAGTTAAGGTCTTGTGATATCTTGCTAAAGCATGCAAATTGTAATTGCTTCCTGTCAGTGGTCAAGGAAGTGATTTAGATATTAGAAAGCAGGGACAGAATGGAAAGTAAGGTGTGATGGGCAGAGTTCTAGTCGGAGGGTCCTGTAGTTCTGAGAGCAGAGGTGCCAACCTCAGCTGATGCCGAGTGGTGAATCCAAAGTGCAGAGAAAAGGCCACATGCAAATGTAACTTGCCTGCAGTTGGAGGTTAAATCTAGTACTCAACAACAAGCCAGTCCTGCTTCAGGAGAAACTTTAACTTGGGCTGGCTTCATGTAATGGGTACAAGCTCATTACTTAAGGGGAAGAGAGATACCACAGGAACTGTCCTGTTAGATCAAACAAATGGTCAGTATAATTCAATATACCACCTCTGCCTGATGACAATATGAGAGAATGATGAGAAAGAGATCTTATACATACTTAATTTTGTTAATCACAGGACTTTGGCATTGTACTCAAAATACAGACTACAGTGAGCATTCCCTGAGATGTTCTATTTCACTCTTTGAGCTACAGAATGGATGAAATTCTGCTTTGAGGGGGCCAAAATCACAGAAAAAAGGACCCCTTAATCACCAGAATAACCAGGAATGTTTGCTCTCACAATTAAATGTTAATTCCAAATTCGAACTTCCTGTGCTCTGCGTTGTACTAACTTGCAGCAGTGAGCTGGTAACTCACCAGGGAGCAGCTGCTGAGCTCTTTAAACACATTTCCTGCTTCTCCTGCGAGGAAAGCGTCTTGCTAGAATGGCAGCAGAGAGCTCTGCATGGCTCTCATGCTGCTCTCAGTAAAGGCTGCCCAGCTATTCCTGAGAAATCTAGCATCCCCTTTTCTGCTTGTTTATGGCATTCTAAGAGAAAGTCTCGGTGAAGCTTCCCCATCTTCCAACCGGAAAGAAAATGGAAACACATTCTTCTGAACTGCTGAGTCACTCTGACACTCGAGCCAAAAGCTGATGCAATTCTCTTTTATCACCGGAAGATCTCTTTGGTAATCACAGACACACCTCTTCTTTCAATAGCCTCGGCGAAGGACTCTGATTCCTCAGACCTAACCCACTGTGCACGAATCACATTTTTGTTTTCTAGTCCCGATCTCTAAGAATCAAGGCTTAAAACTTCAGAGGCTGCAAGGGGCAAGTATCAGAGGAACTTCCAGCCTTTTGCCATGGAATTCCAAGGTGGTTTATGCACAGAATTCCAGAGCAAAAACACTTTTAGAATATGGAACACTGTTCTAAAGGTCTTGATGTGTATTTAATTCTTAACACTAGTTAAGAGTCTTAATTTTGTGCTATTTGCCACAACAGTGTGTTTAAAGTTGTAGCAGAAATTATTTGAGCTTTAGCTCAGTGTAAATACAAGCACTATAAAACAACACATTCATTTTTCAGTCTCTAATGTCATTGATAATCCCAGATGTTATCATTCCAACTAAGCAATGCCTGTGCATAACAAATGCTTCGTTCCCAATGGAAGGAGCACCAGCAATGCCATTTCATTCACTTTCTGTGATCAGCTTTATTAAAGAGAGATGTCCTAAGAATGTTAAACTTGAGCTGGTAAGAACTGCAATACAAATGTTACTACCTTCTGCAGCAAAGCAATAAGACCAGCGTGAGCAGAACCTTAAGCTGGCTGTAACAGTAATACAATGTTACATTAATACAAATAACATGAACACAAAGGAGAAATGACAGTTTCAAGAATGAGAGCTCCATGTATTGCTTGTTTTTACTGTTAGAAGCTCTCCTGTTTAAAAAGTAATTGATATTCCTTCTCCCACACCCTTCTGCCATAATTATGTAAAGAATCTGGATTATGCTTCCGACTTGATTTAACTGTTTTATAAGAAGTCACAAGCATACCTTGCCTACTTGATGATATTCCTTTAAGGCTGTGCCAGTCTTTCCATTATTAAATCATGTTTAGTGTTATATACTGGTTGCTTAAAAAAAAAAATTCATTTCAAGCTCCAACTTGCTATGCATTCTCAGCCAGCCATATGTGTGAGGGAGCACAAAACCACCAGCACTATTTAGCAGCCTAACACACTATTTTTCAATTTAATGGAAATTTTGGCTTCTCTTTAAAAAAAAAAAAATGGTTATCACAATGAGGGCTTCAGTGTTAGTAAGGAGAATAAGCAGAAGAAAAGAGCTGCATTTTGTGTACATGGTCTGTGTGCTGCCCCTGTACCTTCCTCAATTCCTGCCCTCTCCATCCTAAATCTGACCCATTTGTAGGAAATTTGATTTTTGGTGTGAACAGGTAGTGAGCAGCTACAAAGATGTGTGTGTAAGGAGGAGGAAGGAGTATAAGTCTTAAACACAGCAGTTCAAACACATAGATAGGTACAGGAGTCCTTGTTATCATTCTGCTATTATTTTGACTTATTAGTTTTTCTGAAGTCCAGCATTAGATGAGAACTGAAAACAACAGTGGAGCTCATTGTGACCTTTTCAGTCATGGACTTTCCCTGCACACCCCACTCCATATCCCAGAGAACACAGAGGCTTTGCAACTCAGAATGCAGCAGTCTACAGAACTTTTTAGCATGGAATGGTATATGTTTTGTAGAACAGAGCAGAGGTTTTTAAGAGCTGAATGAATGCTTCAGGAGTATTCAAAATGAAACACTAGATCCCTTATGGTTTGCTATGTAGAGTTCAGAGCTAAGTCAGGGTACTTGCTCCCCTCCTAAGTTTTATGACTGAAGGTCAAGAAATGTTGACATGAAATACCTATGCCTGTAGATGTACTAAAACATATCAGAAAGTTACTGTAAGGATAGGAAAATTCCTCTTCCTGGCTTTGTCCTGAACAAGTGCCCAAGTAACTTTACTCAGCAGGTCCATTTCCCAGTATGCTTCTGCTGGCTCCAGTAACATACATTTTTATGCCTTCAATCTAGAAAGTGATCTGCTCTAGTCTTTCATTTTATATACATTTTTTCACAGTCTTACATTTTATTCCCCATTTTTCAAGGCAAATGGTTGAATGCAGTCTTTTCATTCATTCAGTTTCAGTTGTAAAGAGAACTCAGGCCACTTGAAATAAGCCTCCAGTTTGGTTGGTTTTTTGTTTGTTGGGTTGCTTGGGTTGTGTTTTTCTGGGGGGTGAGAGGGTCAGGGGGGCTTTTACTTTGTTTTTTGTTTGTATTGGTTTTTTACTCCTCTCTTAGCCTTTTGCTTTAGTCAGAGAGGGGTAGGTTAATAAAGTCATCCTAATACCTCTTTGGAAGTTATTTACTGCAGTCACTACTTCTGTAAGTGTGCTGTTGTGAACACCTCTCACATCCAAGCTCTCAACTACAAATGCATCTGGTGCTAATGTCTCATGCTATGTGGAACTGCCAAGTGGTCTCTTCTCCAAATACTTACTAGGCTGGGGACTGCTTAATCTCTGAGATCAGGGAGACTTATTCTGATGTGGCTGTAGACTCTAGACAGTTAAATTTGCAGAAATCCACTGAAGGCAGTTTGCTTTTCAGAAGTTGCTCAGGGCATAATTTGGCTTTTTGCAGTTTGAGGGTGGGCTGTTTAACCCGAACAAGTTCCAGCTTGTTCAATTCTAATTTAACAATTTATTTTCCCCATGCTTGCTGTGTTCCTCCCAAGAGATGCTTGCATCTCCTTGATGCATGAAAGGATACCTGTATTTAATGTGCATATTAAATAAGTCTGTAAATTCTCACATAATTTTACATTTAAAAGTACTATTTGAGGTGTGTGTATATATAATTTTGTTAGATGCATGTATAGAAATAAACCAGTCTTTGCTCTTCCCTTTTGTACCTCCTCAAGACATGTAATCTACAAAGCAGGAGAATTGCATGATAAAATGAGCCAGAGTGGAATGCATAATTATTCCAGAGGAGGGTAAGTCAGTTCAGAACTTGTACTAACATTCTTAAGGGCAGCAGGAGTCTTCTTGCCATGATATTACATCAGCTCTCCATGGCCCAGAGTCAATGCACATGCTTTCCCTTTCTAGTAAAAAAAAAGGTGTGAAAAATGCTAATGTCTTCCAAAATGTACCCTAGAACAAAGCTGAGTAAAGGAGTATCTATTACAGCCTGCTGTTCACCTGCAAGTGAACTTGAGTTAAAGAGGAGGAGAGATGGAGATATTGTACTTTTAAAACAACCTTTTCACTTTTTGAATAGCTTAAGCCATGACTTGCAAACAGACAAAACCCATCTAAATAAGAAAAAGAATGCTTCCTTGATCCTAGTTCAGAGACATTCCCATAGCAGGTGGGGCAGAGGCCTTTAAATTACAGGTCTCCTCCATATAGCCCAATCTGCTGCAGTTCCATCAAGCAATGAGACATTTTCACAGTAAACAGCCGTGGATGTGGCTAGCAACACCCACCTTCAGGACTGCTAAAAGATGCATGTTTGCTTGGGATCGTGCAGTAACAGTATCAGAGGTAGCATCTGCTCCAGTCGGAAACGCTCCCCAGGCTCCGAGGAGCCTTAGGATGAAGCATCCAGCACTTAGCGTTACACTGGTCAGCAGGACACGTGAACTAACACAGCTCAGCACAGCTCTCATTTACTCTCAAGTCTAGGCAGTAATTATTCCTGGTTCAGAGTGACTAATTTCCATTTGCCCACAAGGGAAGGGGAGGAGAGGAGCATTTCCTCTCTCTAGAGCTAGAATACCTGGCACTTAGAGCCGGCTGATGGATCTATTGTATGGAGACTGCAAGCTGATATGGCCCCGTGGCAGCAGAATTTGTTTGGGCACTAAATTCTAGTGTCTTTAGTGGTGCCCCGTGTTTCTTACTGCATGAGGCCAGAGGAGATGTGGTCTCAGGCTGAGCAGGACCGAAGGGAAAAAAGTGTACGTGGGGAAAACATCTCTAAAGATAAATCCATGCTCATGATGCTGTTGTTAATGTAGGCTGCAGAGAGAGAGAGCTGCAAAAAGCAGAGACTACAGGAGTTTGGCTTGAACCAGCCAAAACTATGAAGTAGTCAGTGATGATAGATATGGTCCAGATAGTTATCTACCGTTTAAAGGGCCCATCTGGAAGATTTACATAATCATCAGTTGGAGAGATCTGTGCAGTAGATCTGCAGTTAGAGCACAGTTGGCTTGTGGCATTCTGCACTCTGGGAGAGGATGCTTTGCCCCTTCTTCTTTCTTAGGATGTTAAAACTCCTCCTGGCTTGAGGAGAGGAGGCATACTATGAGTAAGGCTGTGAGATGCTTATACTTTATTACAGCAAGTGGGAATGGAATAAATATATTCTTATGTATTTTTCTGATTATCTGAATTTTTTTTGCCCAATAGCTCCTGTTTCTACAAAGAAAATTTCAGGAGACTTAAATGGCTGAATTTTATCTTAAATACCTGAGGCACAGGGGAAAAGAAGCATCAGCTTATCCTGTTTTTCCTTACCAGCAGAAATACCAAAACCTAAGAGCCATGGACCATGTTAATTCTTTAGGTGATTGTATTCACTGCTCTCAATTACAGTAAAATCAACCCCACACTTTAGGTTCTACTATGCCTCAAAAGGGCACATGGGGTGCTGATGAAGCACAGCTCTTGTTCATTTTAATATCATGCATCTTAAGTACTATCTAGTGTTTCTTCAGTAGCTCTGTAACTGGTGGACCACATCTATCTGTCTAATGTTAAGTCCCTACACTAGGTCACCTCTTTATAGAGTGCTAGTCACTCAAACACTTGAAAGACTTTTGAGAAGTAGCTCCCAGAAAAAAACCCCAATAATATTACCAGCCCCTATGCACCACTTTTCTTTTTGTTCCTTATCTTGATAGACAGAAGTTCTACCTGTCTAGGTGCTTTTAAAATCTACATCACCTTCACCAAAAGCTCATTCTTAGTGAGGAAAGCAAGAGAAGAACAGCAACAGTCAGCTTTCATTTCTGTTACTTACTTTAGTCCTCTTCATGGCATTAGGAAGCAAACACCAAGGCAATACTAACAACTCAAAATCTTGCCTTCAAACAGAAATTCAGCTCCTCCTCAGAGCTTATAAATGCTTAAAGCAGAATTTGGCTGATTTGGATTGGTCAGAAAACCAGGCACATGTGAGCAAAATAGAAACAATTAGGAGGAGAGCCCAAGCTAACAAGAACCATGTGTAAAGAGTTAAGCTCCCTGTCAAGCCATTCTCTGTCTTGTCAGGTTAGCTCTCTTTTTACCCAGTTTCTGTTTCCTTCCATTGCTTTTGGAGAACAAAGACTTAGCCAAAAGTCCAGCTACCTTCTCCTCCATACTACAGACCCTCTCCTGGGAAACTGAAATGTTAAGAATGGAAAATGGATCAGTTTTTAAACACCATATCCACCCTTAGAAGTTCTGAGCAAAACCACTGCTAACTGAAGTAAAAAGTAATAATAATAAAATTCAACATTTTCTTTTATTTTTCCCTTTACCTTGATCTTCTTTCTAATTCTTTATAACACAACCTGTGGGAAAAACACCAAACTCAAAACACATCTCTTTTACTCTTGGGTTATCTTAAAATGAAAGAGGGGAATAGTCTGTCTGTTGTTTTTCTTGGCTTACTTTAAATTGAAATAACTCATTTGATACTCTAGACATTATCTGAATTCCTTCTCTTTTGTAAAAAGTTAAATTTTATTTACCTTCTTTCTTGAATTACTTTTTGAGCTGGAAGAATCTAGCTGCAGCATGAAACTTAATGGGAACTATCATCCTGAGGTGGAATATTCTTCCTCAGAAAATGAGGAGAAATTAAGAATGAGGGAAACAGGATTTTGCAAACTTGGATGCTTATTTACATGACTGAATATGCATCTGGAAAACAAATTCCTAATTTTAGGTACCTATTTTGAAACTTCTGATAGGAGATTTAAAAAATATCTGTTAAAAAAAGAAGAAATGCTTGCTTAGAAAAGTATGCCTGATAAAAAGCATTTCTCTGTTGGAGACATGCATGGTCAATCAGAACACGAATTCATTTGTACTGGCATATGTGACAGTTTCAATCACCTCTATCAAAATACTCTTGAGGCACTAATCAATGGAATGATTAAATAAATCAGTAATCAATGGAATGATGGAAAAATAAACTCTACAAGTGACCAAAACTGACAAATGCTTTTTTTGTTTGCAGCACTGTCTTGCTGAACAGTTTCATTTTGCCAGGGGAAGACGAAAGGCAAAGCTCAATTAAGTTGCCCCTTACTCCATGGTGGAATGGTTACAGAGGGTAAGACAGCAGCATCCAGACATAAAAAGAAACTCAGTCCCAAACACTGGCAACTGGTGCCACTTTAGATCACCTTTGTACATGCTGCCTAGCCTCCCACTGCCATTGCAGTGCTGCCCACAGATCCCCTATCATCCCTGTCGTCCCCTCTGTGGCTATCCTGGGTACCACCATAGGCATTGTGATGTGCAGTCTAAAAAGGCACTAGAGGACAGCTAGGCTGGGCATCTTCAGCCACCTGCATCCTCCCCTGCCTCCCTGGAACCTGCTGTTGAGGGACAACTTGCTAGGAAATGGATTTGTAGCATTGCACCAAATCCTGGCCACAGCCGGGTCAATGGACAGACAACATGCCCTGACTTCTTCCACTGGGTAAACAGGAGCTTTATGGTGTGTCATCTGTTCATTGAGACAACACTGGCTCAGGGAAGTGACTTTGTTCTTGTGGAGTAGGAAGTATACAAAGAACACACAATGTTTACAAAGTACCTTAGTACTCTTCTGACTAATTTTTACTGGAGGGTTCGTGGTTTTTTCAAAGCTAGATTAGTCACTGTGTCCATAATTATAATCTCTTGAAATCTGCTTCAGTGTTTTGGATTGGCTTCAGGCCTAATGGTCAGAAAATGGCTCCAGCTCAACCTTAAGCCTGAACTTGATGAGGAGCTCCTGTAAGTCTTCACGTTATCCGGGTTTAGAAGGGAAAGACGCGGAAACAGATGGGAACCTGTGGCATCGTGAGCTGTGTCTGCACGAGAAAGGTGCAAAGGAAGTTACATTCTTTATGTTCCTGGGCTAATGTTCAACAAGATGAGCAACCACAGACACTCTCCTTCTGTTACCATTTATGCAACCCCAGACAGCATGAGATTGGGCAGCTGGGTATCTAGAGCTTGCACGTGAATGCAAAGCGCGATCTCTTGAATGAAGGAAGACAAAGAGGATGGTAAGTGTTTGAACAGACTTTTTATAAAACCTCAGGTTTTCTTCCTGATTAATATTTTGGAGATGTGTTATGGATTGCTTAAAAATGTCTTAACCATGAAACACTGCCCAAGGAACAGAAGCATGCATCAGCTTGCGTGTGACACGCTTTAGCACGCTTGGAGGTATAAAGAACTGCTGGCATTGTGGAGAGGCAACATGTTATGTACATTGTGTGGGAGGATACACCATGCAGGTTTGATTGCATCATCTTGCTCTCTCTTTTTTTCTGTTCTTTTTTGTGTTCCAGATGGTAAAACAAAGACTGCAGTGAAACCCGTTTTCTCCCAGGAAGAGGTGGGAGGGAATTTTATAGGAGTGAGAAACTTTGCCTCGAGTCGAAAGGACTTGAGGACTAATGAACTCCCTGCAATTCACATTGTACTGAATATTGCTGAAACTAGGCATGTGCTAATCAGCAACCATGCCAAACTATGCATAATTAACTATGCTTTCTTTAACGCAGTAATTAATTTGCGTTAGCAACTTTGATTAATCTTTCTAATCTCAAAGTAAAGTGCTTCTCAGACATGAAAGGCTCCAGAGCTGCTCACGGTCGGTGCTGCAGCCCAGTGAAGGGTGTTTAATCCAGTGCAGGGCAGGAGGGCAGGAGAGGGACCAAGCTTCAAAAAAATCCAAGTATAGCTGCTCTTTAGGAACTAAGACAAATGATTAACAGTTAAAGCGTTCTGGTTTGCCACAGGATTCACTGTCTAAACTACAGGGTTCTGCACACAGCCTGGTCCTCCTGAAATGAATTCAGTAAGTGGGCTTCTCTGAGGGCTGCTCCCCAAAGAGGAGAGTTATAGGCCAAGCAGAGATTCGGCCTTACAGAGAGCAGTGCTATGTGGTTAATGTTTGTAATGCTGCAGTGCAAACTTACCCATAAGTTCATTTTACTCTTAACCTGGAGGGAAGGATTGTCCTAGTCATGATGGTTCAGTTGTGACATCGAGTCAGTCCTCGCTGTCAATCCAGGAAGGGTGTCAGTTGTGTTCCGTGGGTGAGTTGGACATGCCTGCTTTTCAGGAAACACCTATGCTAGGATCATCAACCTTGACTGTTGACAAACAAAGAGTGATCAGATGCTAATGTACGAACTGAATTCTGACATCACTGGCAATTAAAGTTTCCATCCTCCACTGCCAACCTCCTGGCCCAAGCCAAGCTCTTCGCTCAAAGGAATCCAAAACTGCTGAAAGGTCACCAAATGGTGATTGTGATTTACCCAGACTTCATAAACTAACATCTACAGGAGGTAAAACTTCTGAGGAAAAGCCACTAGAAATCCCACAGAGTTTTCAGGTTACCATTGTGTCGATCATTTTCTCCCCCAGACACGCTAACATCACACATTGTTTTCTTGTTTCCCCTGTCAGCACTGTTTCCTGGCAGGGCATATTCCTGCATGGTATTCATGATAGGCAAAAGGACATGATAACCATGTGGAAATGAATAGTCTTAGAGATTACAAGTGAACTTCAGTTTGATTTAGATCATTTTAAATAATGCTGCTATCACCTCGAAGTCTGGGATCAGTTTTGTTCTCTCAAGGTAGAGAAACAGTTTTAAAATGTGTCATTTATTAGAAAGTATAAATGTGATTCCTAGAATGTACAGCTTTTTATGATGTTGATCCAAATGGGATTTCTTTGTGATAGCTGATGTCCTTACAGTAGTGGTTTGTGTCCAAATACTGTGGAATCACAAAGCTACCCTTTCAATACCAGTCAAAACAGACAACATATACTGGTGTGGAAACAAGCTTTGTAGAAGACATTGGTTTAAATCAGGCATGGCACTTTACATTTATTAGAAGGTGTTCACAAAAATAAGGGTAACATCATGCATATTCTGTGCAACTAAACCCAGTTATGGTTACACTTTGGAAATCAATTTAAATAGACATATGGAGATACAGTAGTACATATACACTCTATTTATGACATTAAGTTAGTGTACTGGCAACTCTCAGCAATACATCAGAAGTTTACAACCAGCTGATGGAAAGATTGTATAAGGAAGAAGAAACTGCTTCAATTTCTCACGTTATTTATGTGGCTCAACAAGAATGTCAGTGTGAATTGCCTCCTAGATTGGGGAGGCAAGAACAAGTCAAGACTCTACTTCTGCATTACAAAACATTTACACACAAAATACACATGCATTGCAACGCACTGGGAATGGGTGAAGCAAGGAGAAACCCATTCCTCAATGCTTTATTAACACAGTTCTACAAAGGAGTCTCAAATAGGATTATATAGTTCAGTCACAGTAAGGCCACAAGATTACAATGGGTAAGGACCTTAGAATTAGGCTTTCTGTGTTAGCAATGGAACCCTTCCTTCTTTATCCCTCCTTATACATGTTCCTGATGGGATCTCATCAAAGTCCTTCTAGATTTTTTTTTTCTCTTTTTTTTTGGGGGGGGGAGTTTAACATATTGCTGAATACAACAGTTAGCACAGTAGAGAAGGGCATGGCCACAGGGAGAACAAAACCAATGGGACATTCACGTGGTTTTTAGACTATCTGCTAGGTGCATTTAGATGAAGCTGGCTAATCAGAAAAAAGGCTAGCAAAGGATTTCCTCAAGTTTCGAATGGTTTCAGCTTTTGCTTCATCTTCATTCACCGATGAGCGGAAGAAGGAGGATTCTGTGAAACTGAAGGCATTTGTCAGAGACTGCGACTTGCTGCAAGACAAAAATGAAACATGGGTTGTATGGTCACGCTGTCTGCCAGCTCCCAGCCACCTACAACTGCTGTAAATGATGAGAAAAGGAACAATGGCCATGAGATGCGGGCAGCTGGTAGGTGAACAAAACACTCAGCACAAGCAATACGGTCAGATGGAGCCTACAGAGCTGCTGCAACACAGCAGAGGCTCCTTCTGCACTCGGGGTTGAGAAGTAGGCTCATCTTTTCTTCAGAGAACACACTGCTTATTTTTCACAGGTCTGAAACACTGTACTCCAGTAAATGGGAACTCCAGGAAAAAGTGGTCTCCCTGCTAAGGCCAAATCACCACCCAGCATAGGATGACTGATACTTGTGTCGTTTACGGCTGCAAACAGGTATGCACAAAGAAAAACCAGCTAGATTGGCAAGAGTTTGAAGAATGAATCCTGAAGCTGTAATAAGCTCTGTCTCTCTCTATGTATATATATTGGACACTGGAGCCTTGATGGAGGCTTAATTCCACCTTATACCTTTAAAAACATTCCCCAAATCAGATACAGTTTTTCTTGTCTACAAGCACTTAGTCTCTAATAGCAATGCTATTCTGGTTTTAGTGCCATCATGTAACTGTGGTATAAGTTTCTCTAAGCATGAATAAAACAACATACAAGAAGGAAACTACCTGAAGTTTAAAACTTTAACTTATCAGATAAAATAATACTTTAAAAGTAAGCTTGAATTAAAATAGAAAACATTAATGAGTTATAATCTTTCTATAAAGACATCCATGCATCAGTTAAACTAGTCAACTGAGTTAATTTTAATCTCAGTACAATTACAGGATTTCAGTTTTGGCTATAGTAAAACTGAAGCCCTTTTCTTATTCAGATTGTCTTATGCTCTTCATGGTTTCCAACTCCTCTGCCTCTAAACTAATAATGTACAG
The DNA here is from genome assembly GCA_013399015.1 of Galbula dea. NCBI lineage: Eukaryota > Metazoa > Chordata > Aves > Piciformes > Galbulidae > Galbula > Galbula dea. Next base: position 53,832 of record VWZX01001144.1, on the reverse strand, counting down.
CAAACAGTGCCACAGGCGTTTTGGGTTTTTCATAAATTATAGTTCTGCTAATGAGAATAGACTGATAAATGTTTGTTTGTACTCACTGAAAGAGGGAGGGTGGGAAGCAGCACTTGACTTGATTAGTAACACAATAAGTAGCCTAATTAAATATTTATTCACAGATTAATAACATGTACATACAGGTTAGGCAACAGCATGTGGGTGAATACAAAGCATACACATGCAAATAGAGTGTGTGCTTTGTGTAGAGTCCTACAGGCAGGAGATCTGAGTCTTGGTGTGCACCTAAAACTGCTTCTTGAAAGTTAGGGGAAATACTCCTCTTATGGCTGCATCTTAAAATCTTTAATCTCTCCTTTTGTATTTTAGTTCAAATAGAGACTATTCTCTTCTGTCTGAAGAAGATAAAAATGAGTGTAGGTTAGAAGAAGGAACTAAAGGAAAGGAAGAAACTGGGAAACAGTGTGTGCTGCAAGTTCTGTGCCTGATCTTAACTGTCTTAAATGTCATAAGTTTACATGGTAAGTTGCAAACTATAAACTAGTTTCCAACTTGCTTAGCACAAGTGACCTCCCTGTTCTCTACATACACTTCAACAATGGATGAATTAATTTGAGTTTTGTGATCATAAAACAGAATCAAGAAATACACTGTCCTAGGAAGGCAAGGAAAATATTGTCACCTTTGCCTGTTGTCTCCTAACACTTCCTTTCCACTGACTCGTGCCCAGGTGAGGACTGGGAACTGGCTCACACTACCATCAGCATGTGAGGGGGTGAAAAAGGGTGAGAGGACCTGTCTGAACTGCAGGTGCTGTAGCCATGTCTAACCATGACTGAAGGGGGACCCTAAGGAAACCCAGTCTGGCAGCCACTGTCTAGCATGTTACTGGGGTTGTCTCTGAGATAGGCCTTTTGAAACTGGAGTCTGAGTGGCTGCAAGGTTAAAAGTTTAAATAGATAAAGCTTCCTCTTTTCTGTGCAGGCTCACAGCACACCCAGATCATGAGTCAGTGACATCAATAGGAAAAAATAAATACCATCAGTTTTCAGACCTAGCTGGGGCAGAAATTGCACAACTAGTACATGACATTTTGTGTAGTGACTGGGATGTAACTAAAGATACCATCACAATCAGACTGAGAAAAAGCTTTCTGAAACGTTTTAACCTCATTTTAGACTCAGGCACACGTATGGTTTTTTCCTAACTATCAGAGCAACACCCAAAACACAGTCACGACACCAAAACCTGTGCTATGAAGAGAAAAGAAAATGGATAAAGCAAATCTTACTTAAGCTGTGGATGAGACTGAGGCTTCTGTTGTGGAGCAGGCTGTGGAGCGGGCTGTGGAGCAGGCTGTGGAGCTGGCTGTGCAGCTGGCTTTGGAGCAGGCTGTTGAGCTGGCTTTGGAGCTGGCTGTGGAGCTGGCTTTGGAGCTGGCTGTGGAGCTTGCTTTGGAGCTGGCTGTTGAGCTGGCTTCGGAGCTGGCTTTGGAGCTGGCTGTGGAGCTGGCTTTGGAGCAGGCTGGGGCTGCAGCTGGGGTTCTGCTTCCTTTGATAACCTGGTGCTGGAAGGACCTTGAGCCTGGGGACGTGGTTGCTGAGTTGTGGGTCCAGGTGGGCGCTGTGGCTGGGAAGCTGAGGGCTTTGCTGACTGCCCAGGGGGATACATGCGTTGTGGCTGCAATGGCTCCTGGCTTTGTGATTGCATTCCTTGGGGTTGCACTGGGCCCCCTAGGTTCAGTACAAGAAAAACTTCATAATGTTATAGTATCAAAGACTTCTTACTAGACTTCTTATCCAACACTATAAAATAATCCTTGAATGTGATTAATTCTACTTTTGAGGCAAAACTCTATTCATATGGACTGCAGTTTCAAGTAGTCAATACTTCTAATCACAGTTGGTACATTAGTAACTCGGAGCCCCTACAATTCATCCTAAAAATTGCTAAGAAGTACCCATTTATCCCAAGCAGTAGTGGCACCAACTTCAAACCCAACAATGGAGTTACACCCAGTATAATTTTGGCCCAGCTCAAGGAGAGGCTGTGAGATAACTGAATTCACCAGTAATATCTACTTCAGCAATCCAGCTCCTATTTTCTGGGTAGCTACTGCAGCTTTGTTCCTCCAAAGCTTTAAACTTACTTCTGTAACATTCCTCTTAGATTCACTCTTACAGCAGTAAAACAACTTTACACTGAAATTTTCCAGCTAGCTGAAAGCCTTTTGATAACTTATTTAAGCCCTTAGTGAAGAACAGTACAAGAAACACAAGCTAAGTCATTACTAATTCTTTACCGAGGAGAACTTTCCACTGAGAAGGAAGCATACTGGCAAAATACTGCAGCAAGTGTGAAACTAAAACGTGGAGTAGAGACTTAGTTTGTGAAATTCATGGCTGAAAGATGCTACCTCATCACACAGGGTTTTGGTTTTCTTTCTGCCTTCTGCCTGAAATAATGCTGTGTCAGTGGGCATGCTGCTTTTATCTCCTATCAGATGTCTGAACGTGGTTATCTGGGCTGATAGTTGTTATAACTGAGTATGCTTGCACGTGACAAGGCACGCAGGCCATCTGAGTTAAGGGGAAGAAAGGACAGAAGGAAATTCTGAGCCAGTTGTTTGTATAATGTTTCAGTCAGGGCAGGAGCTTTGCTGAACAGTAAATATTATAGAAGACAACTGATCTAGATGTTCTGAACATTGGGGAATTTTTAGTCCTACAGAGACAGTTAGTACAAGTAAAAGACTTAATCTATGCAGGTCTCTCAAATAAAACCTTCATATCTGGAAGTGCTGCTGCAACACATGATTATTTTTTTTAATTGCTATTATAGTTAGTTTTCCACTTACTAGATGAGATTCCAGTGTATGTGTCTGAGAACAGCATGTACTAATGCTTCAGTAAGTTTTAATACAGTTGTAGCAGTGTGTTGCGGTGTAGAAAGATAAATAGCACGTACTGGATGTTAAGGAATGTGCCTCCATTGTTTATTAATTTGAACCACTTCTGTAAGAAATATTTGAAGGTGATAACATGGTCTTGCAACATCTTAATAAGGATCATTTTCTCATTAGTCTCCTTTCACTCAATATTGAAAACCAGAAAGGTTTCTTTCCCCCACTTGCACATACAGGCTGGAATGCCAGAAACTTTACACTGAAGACAGATATAACTTTCTTTTATTGCACATTAAGCTGTACAAGATATTTCACATAAAAGATATACTGCTGTCACACTTCCAGCATTTGCTCACTTTCTTGCAGCTGGGTTGTACAAAAGGCAACAATCATGAAAGAAACTTTTACCAAAAATAACTCAACAAATCTGAACATTAAGCCTACACTGTAAAACATCTGTTCCCTGTTACCCACAATATTGCACCTAAGCATGCTTGCATGCAGAGAGACATTTTGGCTTGCTTCTGGTCTGTGGTATGCAGTAATAGTGTGTGCCCTTGTGAATCCTTTGCAGGCAACGAGCTGAGGTCCTGTCTGAGACACCCATCATGTCATCCGAGGCACCCAGCGTCTCCTCTCTGCACACACAACTCGCTAATGTCATCGTGTGAAAAGCACTTGTGAATACTTGCACTACTACATGCAAAAGATTACCAACTGCTTTAAATGAACTCAATCATCAGATTCATCTCTTCACCCCAGGGCAGTGTGGTTTATTCACTTTTACAGTGTCTGGAGGTAAGGATTTCTGAACCTGATTCTCAGTGGAATTTTCTGACTACAGAATAAAAATAGCCAACGCCATCACTGGAATGATCACTGACCCAGACAAATGCTGATCACTAAAGCAAAATACTCATGTCATTTACTGATAGGTAGTAAACAGTAGCACTCACCACAAACATTTAAATAGCTAATAATGCATACCTTAATTCTCATCTTACCAGCCAGCTTGTACAAATAAAAGAAACACTAAGAATGATGATTCTCACTGATAATTTCTTCCAGTGTTTGTAGGGAAAACAGAGGTGGGACATAAGGCTGTTTTCCCTTTAAACAAAATTGTTTGCACTCAACTAATGGCCACTACTCATCTTTGTACACATTCAAGAGGAAAATTATAGTTTTGTGGCTCAGTAGCGACTAAGCTTTCTGGTATGCTAGCTTTGTGCAGCTTGTGATTCTGGGTTAGATTTCTCACAACACTTCAACTGCCTGCCTCTGCACTTCTCCTGATACTACATTCGAAATCGCTTAGGAAAGAAAAATCACCAATAACTGACCTACAGAAAATCTAGCAGTTGTCAGGCATGTCGGCTCTTTCTGAGCAGTTGTTGCACACCCTGTTTATGTGGATCCTGCTGGGACTGCATTTGCTTTAGAGCTCTCTGGATATTCCTAGGTTTCCGATACAGACCTGAGTTGGCCAAGGAGACCGAAGATTTTTGCCCCGTGTTCCAATCGAGGGGCAAGCTCCCTAGCTGGTTCAAGGTACCTTGGTCTGCCATCTCCTAACATCTCTCTATTTAAATATAAAAAAAACCCAGGAAGTTTAACAGTCCTTGAGGTACTTCTCACCAAATAACCTGGGATTTAACTCTTAGCTAAGATTTTGGAAAGCATTTGCATTAGTTTTCATTAAAAATCTCCACGGAGGACTAGTTGAGAACAACAACAAAAGGTACTACTGAATTGAAATAGGATACACGAAATACACTTTCACTAAGATATTGCACATAGGTGGCCCATTTACATAGCTTTGTAGCTAAGAATTTAAATGCAGCATTACTAAAAATATGAATACCAGTATGTAAAATAGAAGATATTTTAAATATTCCTTGGGAAGAACTGTATCTTATGGAATCACTGAAATATCAGACTTCCACTGGTGTAGAAGTCAAACTCAAAGGTTAACAAACTTTATAAAATTATAACTAAAAAGCCTCACTAGCAAATTCTAATCTAGAGTTTAAAAAATATCATCTGGATCACCTAGCTATGGGTCATGCACACGCACAGAGAGAGGAAAGGAAAGGCTGGGAGTACAGTGTGCACACACTCACACGGGAAGCAAAAGGAGTTCCGTTTGCACCTCGGCTGTACTTTACTGAACGATATAGAATACTCCAAAAATACTGGCTAACCACCCCAAAGGTACAGTTGCACTGGGCTCTGAAGAGGCACATTCTTTGTACACTGTTGACAACAGCCCTGAAGTCACAACTTTTACAGAGAAAGGTAGGTAAGCAATTACACGCACAGACATGAACAAGGAAACAACCAGACGGTAGAGTTGACACTGCATAGAAAAAACACAGTCCAGGGCAGCACTGAAACAATGCAAGAAATTCAACAGAACTGCTAGCTTTTGCTTTTGAGATTCTGGGTTTGTTTTTTGTTTCTCTTTCACATTTTTTGCTTTAACCCTTTGCTTTTGGTCTCAATTATCTAAGTAGCCTGGACTTGTTTTGGTCCTACTGCAACGCCATTACAGTCGAGAATGTACTGTAAACAACCTTGAGGTGGTGGGCGCTGAGGTGGGATTTTGGTTGGCTCTGGCTCCTTTAGTGATCCACTCTGGAAAATACATTTGAAAACAGAAGAGGAAAAAAAAATAAACAAAAAATTAGAGTAGCTTAGTTCCAATTTTCCACTAATTTGTCTTTATTTTCATTAGAAATCTCTTTATGGGTTGGGGCTGAACATATACTTTTAATTCATTCCAGATAACATTTTCTAATTTAGTTGCTGTCTGACATGATTTATGAGTCCTTGACTAATCCAAAGCTGAGTTCTTCAAAATACTTCTTCTCCCTTTGCAGCATGTGGTCACGACACAAGGAGTGATCTCCATTCTCAGGTCTTACCTCCCTTTGTGGATGGTCTTGCTCCTTCGGCTCCTAGCACCTTGGATGGCTTTCCTGTATCTCACTGCTCTCTGTTTTAGGGTAGACCCAATAGAAAATGGACTTCAACAGACACCTTGGTGTACTTTAGGAAATAGTTTATTTTGAAGGACATTCCCTTGTATCTGGAAGCACTAGCACAGCAGGGTTTTTGCTTGGGATAGTTTCACTTTGATTCTGACTGTAAAGGGGGAGATGGACCACGCTAGGTTAGCTGTTTTGCTAAGCAGAATGAAAGAAGGAAGCAAAAACCACAGACAAATAATGAAAATAATTGAAATGACTTCATGCTACTCCATCTGACATCTTATTAGAAACACATGGAATACTTAACTTTTCAAAACAGGAGATTTATTTGGCAGTATTCTTTTTCAAATGTATGCTTGTTGAGAGCAAAAGATGGGCCTGAACTAAAACCTTGGAGCAGAACACCCTCTGGGAACATGACTAGTTGAATCCAAACCCTGTGCTAGGCCCATCTTTAATGATTTGAAAAGTGAAATATGTTAAATCATTGGACATAATAACTTAGGGTTGGGGGTTTTTTTTGTTTATAAGGATCCAGAAATTAAACTGCCATCTGTCAAAAGGGAAATAGCTCAGAGTGTATTAAACAGTAAACATAAAATTAACTGAACATGTTTCTCACAAAGCTTACTGTTGGTTTTTCTGACAGATTTGTATTTCAGCTTAGAGCTACAGAAATAAATCTTCCTCCGAGTGATGTGAACTCCTGCACAGCAATCCAGAAGTTACACTTCTTGTATGTTACAAACAGTACCCTGTGCAGCTGTTGCAAACTGCTTTGCCTGCTTTAAGTGCAGAGTTAAAAGGACACAGGACAGGTCCAAAACTCTAATTATTCCACTACCAACCTTCAGAAGACCAAATGAGGAGTAAAGCTGACACATACCAAGTGAATGAGACAAACTCTGATCCCTCTGTTGACTGCCCCAGTTACACAGTACCTCTTTAAACATCGTTGTATGGACGAATGTAAAAGAGAATTTCCCAAGGAAAGACACAGCCACCAGAAAATGTGCTTTAGTGTTGGTTAAAGTCTTTTCTTTCTCTCCTTCCTCTGGTTTTCTGAACCACATGTACATGTTGACTTTCTATCCCACGAATGTTCCAGTAAGTTAAGCATTTGTGGTATCCATTCCTGTACAAGGTGTTGGAGCTCACTGAGACACTGACCTTAGTAACTCCCTGCACCCTGGGGAAATCAGCCTCAAGCAGAAACCTGGAAAAGCTGCCCTCGTTCTGATTCACTGGCACTTTCCTCTCTATGCCCTGAGGGCATGTGGGTGCCCTGTACTACGGGGTCCCTCTCTCCTTTGGTGATGGTGTGGGACACATGGAGAGGGCTCTTAAAGAGAAACTCTAAGTACTTGGGCTTAAGGACCTCCAAGAGTCTTCTTCTGGAGGAGCACACAAATCGTGTGACTTGTATTAGAAAGCAGCCATAATAGCTTACAAGGAACCTTCCTACAGTTACCAGGGGATAGGCTTCCTGGTCTTACAAAGGCAGCCTGCATGGCTCTTCTGCAGGAGCAGAGGATGACTCGGGAAGATGTGAGCGTTGCTATTTATCTACTAATACACAAGTAAAAGATTAGGCAGGTAAAAATCATCTTTTATTTAGAAACTGGAAACACAGGCTGGCAGTTTAAATGCACATCTGCTTTAATGTTAAAACAACATCTCCAGGGCCTCTGTCTCCTCCATGCCTTGAGGCTGAAGCAAATCTACCATTTGTTCTTGCACTGAAATGGTCTTGGGTTTTATCACACATCACCGAACTGACTCGACACGACAACATCAGTACTTACGCAATCTGCATATCTCTCCATCTCATAAAGAAATTGTTTTATCCTAAATTAAGCTTTCAATAAACCTTACAGAAGCTTGCTAACCCTTACCTCAACTGTTGGGAAAGTTTAGTGCCTTTGTGCACTCCCTCCTCTGCTGCAGATGTCTTTCCCCCTCTCCAGTCCCTGACTGCAGCTGTCCTGATTTTACCACCCACACATCTTTTAGGTTTTTTTTCTCTCCACCAGCTATCACCTGGTGCTTCCAGGAACCTCACCCACACTCCAGGCCAATCACATGGCTATATTACTTTTGCTAATTAGCCAACCCACCCAGGCTGACCCAAAAAGACTAATTAGCATTACATTCCTAATTGAGAGCTCTTACTCATGGTTTTTCAGTGGTCTGCAGTAATCCAGTCCTTTCCAAGAATCTTTCTTTCAGACAGTCAGAACCCTTGATACTTGATATTAAAGACAGGCTTTGAACCACTCTTGTTTGCTGTCCTGAGCCAAGGCCTTTAATAAAATCCAGGCTTCTTCTAAGACACCAGTTGCTGGCAAATTAACTACAGCCTGTTACTTCTCACCTCTCCGAGGTGCTGTGCCAATGTAATTGCAGGAGCTGCTAACCCCTCGTAGGCAACACAGCCTCTCTGAAGAGAGATCTGGACTAGACCTGTCCTGCAGATCTATTCACCCCTCTTGGATTTTTTTTCCCTTTTTTGCCCAGCCTAGAAGCTCACCCTCCTACCACCTTCTCTTAGTACAGACATGTTTTCCTGTGCTGCAGTTCTCAACTACAAACTTGCCCAGTGCTCAGTCCAGACACTGCAGGATCAAGGATTAGAATGAAGCCTGAGAATGACCCTGAACAGATTCGTGTTCAGGTGCTGAGGGCTAAAGAACAAAATCAGCAGTAGAGAAGCTAGAAACAAGAGTGTTTAGGCTGGTTTGGGATTACCCAAGTGAGGGGTGGTAACTGCTGTCAGAAGCAGCCCTTTTGGTTTTCATTTTGGGGAACATAACTCTCCTATCACATCCCAGCTCCCCAGAGGAGTGACTGCTGATGCCAAGAGGAACCTTAGGTAGCAGTGCTCATAGAATCTCTGCTGTTCAAAAGGGATTTACTGTTTATACAACTGCTCTGAAAAAATACAACTTCACTCAGGGAAACCTCTAAGCCACATGAATGCTGCAAGCACACTACACTGATTGCTCAACTCTCTCTTTAACAATTGATGCTTGGGTTGCATAATGAAGACTATTGGCTAAGTTAATTATAGCCAGAGCAGAAAACCCACTACCTGTCTAGGAGATAGATGTCTCCAGATGTCTCTGTAGCACTTCCTTCCTTTCCATGCTTACCTGAAACAGTCTCCTTGGAATTTTAGGGGTAGAACTGGAGGAAAGAACTCTGTTCCTCACAGCATGCTGTATTAGAATCTGATCAGTGGTATTACTCCTTTCTCTACCTTGGATATTTATATAAATGCAGACTTGATTCATAGATACTCCAATTTTGAAGAGCCTGAAGAATGCTGAAATGGGTGGGAGCAAAAGCAGCAACTTGGCAGGGAAATAGCCCTTGGGCAAAAGAGATGCTAAACTGAGTCCCAGCAAAAATTGATTTTGGTTTGGCTGGCTTGGAAGATTTTGTGAGCTATGGTTGGAGCATGCACAGTTGTTTTTGGGTTTCATTTGGTTTTCTTTGCAATGCAATGACAGAGGCTTTGCACAGGTATTTCAGTATTGGACAGGAAAGCCATGGTTTGCAGGTCAAGATGTCGAGGGATCAGCTGAGAACTGCCAAAATACAAGCTGAGTTAGATCTCAGAGAGGAGCAAGAACAAATAGGAAGACAATTAAGTAACAGGAGAACTGAGAACAAATGTTAAGGAGAGAGGTAATTTAGGTAACTTCACTTGGGTGTCAGTAGTAACTGAGTGTTTGAAGTGTTGAGAATCCTGATAAAGGGCAAGACACCAGGGGGGATAAAAGCTAAAAATGAGATGGGAGTGAAAACCCAAGATCTTTCTGGGCTCACTGTGGACAGATCAGCTATTCTTCATCTCAGCAATCAAAACCAGCTGACTCAGGACATCCAGAATTCCAGAGCAGATATCTCTAACAACTGGAAACATCCAAGTTAGGCTGGAGAAGCTAAAGGACTAATACTGTGGTGAGAAGGAAGTGCCTCCTGAGGAGACAGGCAGTTACTGAAGGAAAACTAATGGGAAGGAGAGAACTGGGATGTGGAACTCCAGCAGAACCTTCATTAAGATTGCACAAGAAAGTCAGTGGTGCTACTAAAACCTGTAGATGATACAGAGCTGGAAGACTACAGGGCCAAAATAGCCTAAAGAAAGGAGAGGAGAGGGAAAGAAAAGAGAAGAGCAGAAAACAACCTATCCTGCATCAATTTCACTTGAAATAGTGTTTACAAAATGCACTGGAAAAGGAGGGGTTTTAAAACATCAGAAAGTATTCTAACTTACATTTTACAGCCTGTTTTCCCACTGCCAGGTAACTAATTACTTCCTAGAGAACAGTTTCCTTCTTCAATATTTTTACACACAGTCTTCAAACAAGCACCTGATATGAACTCAAGCACCCTGACATGGACTCACTGCTGCTCAAAGGGACACTCCAGTATCTTCCCTGAGACAATGAAGCAGGTGACCTCTCATGCTCCATTCCAGCCCTATTTTTATGATATATATTCTATATTAGATGACATTCTATTTCTCCTAAACAGAACTAATCCCACCCCCCAAAGAGGTGAGGTTTCCAGAGAAAAAGCAGGATGCTGACCCACTAGGGAAAGAGACTTTCTGAGGGAGCATCACTGGCTGCAGCTGCACTTTTCCCTTCCAGAAGCAAGCAGTAATTCTGACAGACAAGGCTGCAGTCTTACTTTGTTGTAGCTCTTGCTCTAAGAAGCCAGATGTCACCTGCTGGTTTTGCAGAAGGAACACTAACAGTTGCAGCAGCTTTCAGGCAGTTCTGTCCAGTGCAAACAACTCCTGCCCAGAGAGAAAGGAAGGAATGTAGGAGATGTGATGGGAGAGAGCTCCCCCTGCGTGTAAAAGCAGCTGAGACTGACTGTCTGGAGGTGTGCTGGTACCACCAGAGAGATCTGTGAGAGAGCTGGGGGGCAAGTGGAGCTGGTACAATGTATCTAACAGACTATGCAGTGACTGGAAAGTTCAACTTCCTCACCCCCCTTTCTCAGTGTACACAGAGGAGAAGGAACAGCTTGGGGCTGGGGAGTGTCAAAGTCCTGTGCTGCTGTTTGAAGCTGTACAGAAGGGTTTCACCCTGGAACCTAGGGGCTTTGACCCTGCCTGATGCTCTGCTGTATCTGCTCCTCCAGCTTTAACGACAGACAAAGCAGGTAGCTTCTGTTTTGGTGGAGGTTTGTTGGTTGGTTGGGTTTTATTTGGTTTGTTTTGTTGTTTTAAATATGGGATGGCAAGTGATTCTTCCATGAACAGGAAGAGATTAAGATCTGCAGAACTTCATATCTTGAGCCATGAAAATCCATCATTCCTGGAGGCATTCCAAACTGAAGTTCATGCTTTGAAACAAGAGAGGCTGAACAAAAGATGGTGGAGCTAAGTCCAAGTCCAGCCTTATAAGCCACATTTTACCCTCATATTATTGTATCAGTGTTCCAGCAGAGTGGGGTGGGAGGAGGCATGGAAAGGAGGTGCTGCACTGAGTGAAACACTTGAGCTCTTCCCTGAACCATAGCAAAGTTCTAGTAGGTGAATGGAGCCTAAGATCTCTGTGTCAATGGTTACATGTGCTTCTCTTCTGGCTTCTCCTGGTGCAGCCCAAGCACACAGCCACATAGAGGAGGTGCTGGTGGTTGGTCTGAGCTCTGACCAGCTCCCTGAATCTCTTCCAGGTGTTGAGAGACACTGGAGAATGATGTATAAGCAGCTGAAGAAGCCTGCTCCAGTGGCAGCTAGCCAGAGGGAGCATGGCTCCACTACCAGACTGGTGTCTGAAGTGGTGTGAGGGAGGTTGCTGCTTTTCTTTTCCATGGACAAATCAAGAGTAGTTGAAAAGGAGCTGCTCTGCTTTGGATTTTTCCATCATTCCTCTTTGGTGTTCTTATCCCAGCTTAAAAATGTTTAAGGCATATTTAGCACATGGTCCTTATTAAAAATAAACTGCTGGGGAGAGGGACAGACTCCTGGCAAGTTAAACATGGAGTGAAGCCAAACAGCTCTGCCTAAAGGTTATCACTGAAAGGTCAGAGAAACCAAATCAAAAAGTCAAGTGGAGACAGAGAATGGGAACAAAAAGAAGCAGAAGAGGAACACCCACCACAGTGGGGAAAGGAAAGGAGACCAAGGAAAAGCCTCCAGAAGAAAGAGATGTCTGTTAGGTTCAGCTTAAATACACAAGATCAGAGAGTAAAAACAGATGAAAAATTAGATCAAACAGAGAATCAGAAGGAAGCTCTATCAGAGGAGTTACAGCAGTGAGACCAAACAGAGAGATCCAACAGACTCAAGTCCTTTTCTCTATGCATACATGGCAGCTGCTGCCTGTTCTGTAGTGACAGGATGACTCTTTTCCCTGGTTTCATTTTGAAAAGGAAGGGGTTTGCTCTACAATGGAATGAGGACACTTCTTTGTAGTCTTCCAAAAACTGCCTGTGAGACAAAAAAAAAAGCTATTTTTCAAAGAAGGCTACCAAGAAAACACAGGCTACTCTGCAGTGGTGGGCTTGGGGCTACCTAAAATGAGATGTTTTCATTGTTCTTGAAGGGAGTCACCATGGAGCTCCAGACAAAGCCAGTGTGTGCTTCTGCCCATAACTGGCAGACTGAGAGATGATCAGATGATCAGCTGGCAGAAGATAATAAAACAGCTAAGAAAAGCCCAGTTTTGTTGCCTGAATGAAGACAAAAGGAGAACAGTGTTGCTTAAAATAAATGGAGCAAAGCATCCCTTAACCAGCAATACTCCTCATAGGTCCCACTTTCAGCTAGCATTTTGCTGCCTTCTGTAGTCTAAAATGATTAGCACTCAGCCTAAAATACTACATCCTACAGACAACTGAGGCATCCTAATCTCTTGGTCCTGCAAGTTGGCTCTGTCAGGCTGCCTGTGAGCTTGTTTTCCTTTGGGCTTCTCTTCTCCTGAGTACTTCTAGGAGCAGCTCTTCCTCTTCCCGAGCTCTGCTCCCTTTGTCTCCAGGGATCATCTCTTGTCACAGCTGATTCTCTTGTATTTTCTCAAACATAAAATAATGACAAGGTTAAAACCTCCTTTGATTAGAACAAACATTTGCTCTTCCAAAGATACCCAGCTCAGCATTGTCTATGGACACACTGGGGCAGCACAGTGAAACACAGTCCACATGAAAATAATGCAAATAACTGGGATAAATGCATTCCTAGAGCATGGGGAGAAATCTGCCAAGAGGGAAGCATTCACTGCTCGGAAAATGCATGCCCAGTTCCTTGTTTCATGTGATCCAGCTCCTGCAGCAGGATGGAACACTAAAGAAGACAGAACTCTGACAATCAGTCATCCCACAAGAGAACAAGCCACAAGATGTCGCTGGGATCCAAATAACCACAACTCCCTGCAGGGGAAGAGGTTCGACAGCCTTTGAAAGTACCGTGCTGCCTGCTCTGTGATGGATCTAACTCCCAGCAACGTTTGTCATTGCTCCTCACGAGTTTGGATGACAATTTGTGTTTCAGATTCTCTGCCAGTCTCTTCTGGAAGGCATCTTGCTGCTGCCTGACTAGTTTTCCCTTAAGTCACACCAATAACTCCATAAGCATTTGAATGGGAAAGCAATTGGCTTACTAGGGACTAGGCTTTGTAAGAACTTCCCAGGCAGGAGTGTCAAGAATACATACTTAGGTTTTGTTTGTAGCCCTTGCTGCCTCTCAAAGTGCCCACCAACTGTCTGAGGTGAACAGTGAACAGGAAAAAGCTTACTGACTGCCAAAGTAGACTACAGGAGATGTTCAGGTGCTGTCAAGACAGATGTGCCTGTTTACTGACAGCTTCTATTGCTCTGTGCATACAGAGCAACCTGATGCACAAGTTTGGAAAGATAAACGATGAGAGAGGCACCTAGTAAAATCCTGTCCAGGCTTCTTCTAGGGTCTCTGGGCTCCTTTGCCACGAGCAGAGACAGTCATAAAATCACTAGGTTGGAAAAGACCTTCAAGAGAGTGGAGTCCAACCACTAAACTAAGGCTGCCAAGTCAGGTCAATCTCTGGAGGACAGGCAGGATTTGGGTTTCCATCAGATGGAACCCCACAAATCTGGGTACATCAGCTTTATGGTGATATGATGCTACAGCTCCCATTTAGCCTCTCTTTAAAATGTCTTCCTAAGGAAAAGAAACACAGCATGTGTGGTTTTAGGGGTCATTAGATCCTTCAGCAATTTTCTTAAGGCAAGCTGTTCCTGCTCTCTATCAGTATTGATCTAATTAGACCAGGGAGTGATTTGCTTTGCACCAGTTCAGCAGGATTCTCAGACAGAAGCACTGAACCCCTGTATTCACCCTCATTCCTGCACTCTTTCCTCCCAGGCACAAGAAAGACAAATAGCACCTGCAAGGAAGTCTCAAAGGACTATGACAGAAGCTTCTTGGTGGTGTGACCATGGCCTGGCAAGTAGATTTGGGATGAAGGGTGTGGAGGATGATGCAAAGCTGCAGGGAACCTTTATGTCTTGTCCCTGTTCCTCTTCCCCTCACTGACATTCACACTTCAGGTGAACTTCTGTGAGACCATGCAAAGCAAGAAGTCATTTAGAGATAAGGTCCACACCTCAAATTCAGTGCAGAGAAGTCTTCCCCTCCTAAGAAGCAGACTGCTACTGAATTCTAGATGTCCACATAAGCCTGTGATGGGACCCTTCCCAGCTCAGTGTGTTCTCCTTCAGTTAAGATCAAAGTAAGTACCTGTATTGTCTGGCCACCATAAAAGCTTCAGTAATTTGAAATAAAATTGCTGCTCATCAGAAGCCTTTTGCTTTAAAAAGACCCCAAATCCAACAGATGGAAGGTGACAGAACTGTGCCTGCTCTTATGGAAGGCCCAGAACAGGTAATGTGGTAATGATTTGCCTCTCTCTCTGTTGTTTACACTGTTCACATGGTGTCACTTTCCAATTTTCTCTCTGAATATAGAAAAATAACACTCCAGAACACTGCTTGCCTCTGGTCATATCCAATAAGGGGTGAGGGAATGAAGAATGAGTCAGACAAACCCAGGGAGAATGGGAATAAATCAAGCCTAACTAGGTGCAGAGAGGTGAGGAAGGGCTCCTGGGCCCCAGTCTCTGCTGAGCTTCATGGAACTGCACTGAAGCTCCCTGTGGGAGAAGAGGGAAGAAGGTACTCCTAGAAAAGAGTGTTAAGAACAGCAACACATCAGGCTCTGCTCCTGTAGCCTCACAATGATTAAAGTACCATCCTCTCTGGGCATCATTTATTGACTCATTCCTGGTGTGCTCCTCCTTTCTGTGCCATGGAAGGGTGAGGCTGGAGCTGGGAAGGCTCTTGGTGCTGTTAGGTTGTTATGGACAGGGTGTCTCTGCTCCACCCATTCCTTCCATCCATTATGGGTAACAAACTCCTTGTTCTCTGCAACACAGCCTTACCAGAGATGGACTGTAGTAGTGGTTTCCTGAGATGATTTTCCTTAGCTTCAACTGCTAAGATCACCATGAACATCTGCCCTTATGGTTCTACTCCTGCACAGTGCAACATCCTGCAGAGAGTTCCCACAGTCCATGTGAGGAGTTGGAATGCAGCTTCCAGGAGATGCTTTGCTCTTCCTGTCTTAGATACAAATGCTGCTCCAGAAACCAGCCTGCACTGAGCAACCACCTGCAGAGTATGGCAAATCCAGACAGCAGGAATTTAGGCAGGGAGCCTTCCTATCAACAGATGGAGACAGAGAGAAGGGATTCCACTGGCCACAACACTTCCCTGGGTGGTTTCACCTCCTGTTGGTTTTTTAGGTAAGATTTGATAAAAGGCTTCTCAAAAGATCTGTCAAAAGTATTCAAAGAGGTTACAAGAGGTGGAAATTTGGATTTCTATCACTTTACTGCCTGCAAAAAGAACAGGTTTGTCTAATGGAAAACTTCTACTGAAGTCATATTCCTAGGTAACCTTCTATTGTGTATTTTCATGGTGGCTGTGAGTGAAACAAGTGTCATGTTTTAAACTAAATACCATCAACTTCAGTTTCAGAAGGAGCTTGCTGACCACCAGACAGAACTTAGCTCTGAGTCCAGGGACTCTTGATTTTCTTGTCAAGCAGCTGAGAAGAGAGAAACTGTCAAGCTCTGAATCCTGTCATCAGGAATACTTTCTGTCCCAGCATAGCTCTTCTGTAAAGGGTACCCTGGGACCACAAGAGGAAGGCAGGAGACCCAGGCTGTTGGCAGGAGCCAGACAGGTAGCACAAGGATCAACAAAGCTGCCAAAGCAGAGCTTTCCTCCATCACAGGCTCTGTGCCATCCTGTGAAGCAGCAGAACTGGTTATGGAGCCTGTGCAGGTGTTTATGGATAAATAATAAACACTAATAGATTAAATGTATATTTAAAACATCTCAATCTATCTGATACCTCAGATCATAGGTTGAATGGGTTAAGACTCACAGAACCTGCACCTCTGAGGTTTCAACCTCAGCAGGACAGTTGTCTGTGGTCCCTGCCTTTGGAATTTGCTCCTTCTGGCACTGTGACAGAGAGAACTCTGTCAGCCTGCAGAACACACTGCAAGGCTAAAACATTTCCATCAAGATTTGGCTGCACAGCTCTAAACAAAGCCTTATTTTCCTAATCATTGATTAGTTTTCTGATGGGTAGTTAATTGGAACAGCACTGACCACTGTGGGCATTTCTAGTATAAATTGAAGCCTTCTTTTCTGTAGGAAGCAGCCAGTGCCACAGTAGTGGGCAGACTGGAAATATGCTTTTAAACCCCATGCAGATAATAAGGGAATTCAAACCATGGCACCTCTATCACTCTACCAGTGACTGTAAACTCTCCAGTTAAAAGCAGAAGTAGCAAAACACACAGATTACTCTGATATTTATACTGCTTTGGTTTCTGAGACCACACAGAAATGTGCACAGAGTTGATTTGGGCTGAATTCCTGGCTTTGCATTTTTTGTGACCTCTAATATCCTCCTGCAGTATCCTCCTGCAGTACCCCTCTGCCCTGCAAGTGCATGGGCTGTGCTCCTCCAGAATAGGAAACCATTTCTCAGACTAGACTGTTTAAAGATGAAAGGGACAGCTGGTTTTAACAGACTGATTTTATTCTTAGCTAAATAGACTACACATGAGGAGAGATCTGGTTTAAATCCTGCAGATCCATTGGATCACTCTCCCTTAAAGCTGGGCAATCAATGCATCTCCTGTGGACTTGCAGATCCCTTTTGGCCCTCACCTGGTGGGTAACACACAGCAAACTGGAAGGGAGGAGAGTCTGGTGAGCTGAGAGGAAAACTAACAACTACTGGAAATGGTCTGCAGGGATCCTCTGGGTTTGGTCAGCTGCAGTCCATAACCTCAGGACAGGACAAGGAGAAGAAGACTAATGTTGAACAGCATCCTGTTGCCACTCTCAAAGGCTCTGTTCTTCAGTAACCTCAGCTAAGTAGAAACCCAACAGAAGTCCAGCAGCTAGCCAGCAAATACTATCCTTGGATTGATCCAAAACTTGTTTGAGAGGAAAATACTTTTTTCATGGACATGCTGAGTGACAGCAAGGACTGAGGCAATTAGGAACTTTCTTCAAATGTTGCTGGTACTCTACTCTCATCCTGGACTTCTGGAGGCAGGTTTCCTGCAGGAATGAGTATAAGCTTCACTTGTGTACAAGAGATGATCAGTTCCTTTTGATGACACCAGTAACCATAAACATTGCTCCTCTCTTGTCTTCTGTAGAAGCCAGGGAAACATGCCTACCCAAGGCCTTTTCCCCCCAAAATGTGAAATATCAACTGCTCTGTGAACCTATTAATGTTACCCTGATGTCTATCACCAGGTTCCATTTTGATTTATCCTGACTTGCATGCTCTGGGCAACTCTAAATTTGCTTCACCTTAATATATGCCTAATGGACTAGTCCTAAAAGAAACTGTATTTTGGCATAAGGTGATTTTTTTTCCCTCCTCCTTGTCTTTCTTCTGTGTCCTTTACAATGGACTTGAGTCATATTAGATGGAAACTTCTCCATTGTATGTGGTTCTGGGGTTGAAACAATTTTGTGCTTAGTTTCAAGTAGCTGTCATATAAATAGAAGCCACACCACTTCTTTATGTGGGATGGGGTATTTTTATAACTTCAAGCATGATGATATATTTGAAGAACAAATTAGTCATTCTGCCTCAAGAACTAGTCTGCCTGAGGTATGCCACAAAACTGTTTTCAAATTGTTTACCTGCTGTGGAGCCTACTGGCAGTAAAAATAGATTCTTGATTTAGGCTTGGTAATTCCTGTCTTACAGTTTGGCTTCTCCTGGTGCTTAACTGATTGTCATGGAGCTGTGCTGCTCCAGAGCAGCAACACAGTCCAGAGTAGTTTATGGCATGGTTCATCCCTTCAGTGCATTAAAAGAAGTACATGAAAGTTGTAGCTGACAATGCTGCTCTTGATCAGATCTGCTGCCTAGCTCTGAGGACATCAAAGATGCTGTTTAGCATTTATACAGCACTGTGCAATGGGATGGTTTGGGTTCAAACAGACCTTAAACTAGACTAGATCTAACAGACTAGACCATCTAGACTTATCCCTCCTGCCATCAGCAAGGACATCTTCCACTAGACCAGGTAGCTCAAAGCCCTGTCCAACCTACCCTTGGACACTTTAAGTGATGGGGCAACCCCAGCTTCTCTGGACAACCTGCTCTACTGTCTTGCTAACCTCATTGTAAAGAACTTCTTCCTTATATCCAGTCTAGATCTCCCTCTTTCAGTTTGAAACCAACACCCCCTGTCCTGTCACCACAGGTCTTAGGAGAAAGGCTTTCTCCATCTTTCTTCCCCTGTAGGTATTGAAAGGCCACCAGAAGGTCTCCCTGGAGCCTTCTCTTCTCCAGGCTGAACAACCCCAACTCTCTCATCCTGGTCTCACAGCAGAGAGCTTCCAGCCCTCAGATCATTTCTGTGGCCTCCTCTGGCCCTGCTCCACCAGGTCCCTGTCTGTGCTGTGCTGAGGACTCCAGAGCTGGCCCCAGCACTGCAGGGGAGATCTCCCAGAGCAGATGGGGAGAGTTCTCTCCCTGAGCTGCTGGAGATGCAGCCCAGGGCAGGGCTGGCTTCTGGGCTGGGAGCACACATTGCTGGGTCATGTCCAGCTTTTCAACCACCAGAACCTCCAGCCCCTTCTCTGCAGGGCTGCTCTTAATCCACTCCTCACCCAGTCTGTACTGATACTGGGGAGCTGCCATGACCCAAGGGCAGGACCTTGGCACCCAGGTCCCTCTGGGTGGCATCCTGTCCCTAGGGTACTGACTGTACCACTCAGCTTGGTGCCACCCACACACTTGCTGAGGGTGCCCTTAAGTCACTGTGTATGTCACTGATGAAGATATTGAACAGTCCTGGTCTCAGTGTGACCTTTGAGGGACACCACTTGTTACTGGTCTCCATTTGAACAGTGAGTAACTCTGGCTGTGGCCACCCAGTCAATTCCTTATCCATCAAATCTGGATCTCTCCAACCTGGAGGCAAAACTCTGACATCCTTAGAGCCCTTTAGAGAATACCACCCTCTCAAAAATTGTTTCAAGGATCAAGAAAACAAACTTCACATTTTGTAAGCATGGAAATGGAAACACAAAGATAATTTCCAAAGGTTGAAAGCCAGCTGGCAGCAAGACCAGGGGCAGAATTCTACATCCCCACACCTGAACTCTCAGTCTATGTAAGTGAAACACATCCACTTGCAACCTTTGACACAAGTTCTCAGGAGTTCCTAGATGTGAAAGGTACTTTGGTGAATTGCAACACATAAAACCAAAGATTATTGTGTAACTTCTCCCAAGAACAACAAGAGCTAGGGCTTAGTGTTCTTTCTGACATCCTCAGGGCAAGGCTTGTTATTTCCCTGCTACTTTATACAGATGTACCTGCAGGGAAACTCTAGGAAGCCTAGTGATTCCCTGAGCCCACAGTTACCAGTTCACTGGCAGAACCACACCAACACTGGGACCTCTTGTTTCTAGCTGGAGATAATCTCATTTCAATATGACAAACCTATCAAACATGTTGGTGAGTCCTTGGATCCTTGCAGGTCAGGGCATGTCTGCATAGTTCTCCAGACAGATTCTTGGAAGACAATTTTGAGCTTCAACTTGTAGAGTAAGATGCTGTATTTGACAAGCAGAAGTTTCCTACCTGAGGCTGCTGAGTGGCAGTGGGTCTCTGAGGAGATGGCATAGGAGTTTTGGACAACATTTGGTTCATTTTGCTTACAACTAGCTCAGTTATGTGTTGCCTGTCTTCAGCCTGGTGCTCACCAATCAGAGGCATTGAACAGTCCATCACCTGTCAAATAAACCAAAGCACCAGGTATTGAGAAGGCTCCCAGGGAAACTTACTCCACACCTGCACAGAGTGTCAGCTCCTCTGGTTACTCCACTGCTTTCAACAAAAGGCAAACAAGAGATGTAAAACTGGAATATGGCCTCAAGCTGCACCAGGGAAGGTTTAGACTAGGTATCAGGAGGGACTGCTCCACTGAAAGGGCTGCTAGCCACTGGCCCAGGCTGCCCAGGGAGGTGGTGGGGTCACAGTCCCTGCAGGTGTTTAAAAAGCATCTGGATGTAGCACCTAGGGACTTGGGTTAGTCTGAGGGACATGGTTTGAGATGATGGTGATAGGCTGATGGTTGGACTCAATGATCTTGGAGGCCTCTCCCCACCTTGGTAATTCTGTGATTCTGTGGGATTTGCCACCACAGAACCCTAGACTGGCCCAGGCCAGAAGGGACCTTAAAGATCATCTAGCTCCAACCCCCTGCCATGGGCAGGGATGCCACCCACTAGACCAGGCTGCCCAGGGCCACATCCAGCCTGGCCTTGAACACTGCCAGGGATGGGGCAGCCACAGCCTCTCTGGGCAACCTGTGCCAGTGCCTCAGCACCCTCTGGGTAAAGAACCTCCTTCTAGCCTGCAGTCTAAACTCCCCTCCTGCAGCTTGGATCCATATATACATATATTCCAGCAGAAAAAAAAACACCAAACAAAAAGCCTGAGCACAGGACATGGGTCAGTGGAGCAGGAGAACATCACCTTCACACCACCACCCCCTTCCAGGCTTCAGCAATGCACAGGTCCCATGTGACACTGGGACCATGACAGCAGGTAGGGAAATGCAGCTTCCTCAGGCTGTTCAGTGGCCTGCAGAAGATCTGAAGTAACACCCTGTGCTTCTGTCTAAAGGACACTTCTGAAGATCTGTCTCTCTTAGGTGTTCTTGTGGCTCTTATGCCATGTTGATCAGCTGAATCAGAGCACAAACTTCAGCTTCCTAGCTGTTTGATGGATTTCTGCTAGGAAAGGCTAGGACATTATTGATTAATGAGACATTTTAAGGAAGTCCTTGCTGTTATTCACATACTGTTGGAAAAGTGCTGTGGCTGCAGCATAGCTGATGCAAAAAAAAGAAGAAAAAAGGTCAGAATTCCTACAATCTCTGGATCATTTTCAATGTTTCAGTATCTAGATCCACAATTTCTCTGTCCTGCTTTCTTGCAGGATATCAGAGAGGCAAGTAACAATGTGCACATTTCCACTCTAAATGTGGCAGGCTAATAGTGTTCAGCAACTATTTAATTCAGCTGTTCAGATGGATGAAACTAATCCTGAATTCAGGCACATGTGTGATAGGCAAGTAATGATCTCTCTGTTTAATGGCTACACAAAATGATGTTTACCCATGGTAATCTTAAGGTAAAAGAGAAACTTAAAGTTTTCCAAATGATCTACAGCAGAAACTTCTGATTCATCAGGAACCAGGTCTGAAAGGAAACATTTAGCCTGGAAAAAAGTAAAGTAGTTTCCACTTCATTCTTCATTTCCCTTTCCATGTAAAGGTATAATTTTGTTGGGGTTCCCATGGGATAGTGCTATCTATAAACCTTCCAGGAAAAACTGGTAAGCCTGCTCAGGAAAGAAATCATAAGGGCTGGGAAAATGTGCCCTCCACATTTGGTTTTGTTTTGGACTTTGTGTACATTTCCTCCAACACCAGAAGACATTCCCATATATAGGGTTACATTTTCCAGCAAGTGTTGCCACTAACTGAGCCATGTGGCTTTGCAGGATGATTTCAGTGATGCTCAAAAATACACAGGCTTCCCTGAAACACAAAAAGCCAAGACCAAACTATCACCAATGTTCTTTACTTGGCTGTCTGCAAGAGATAAAAGCAGAGAGTGAAGAGAGGGGGATTGCTTACCTCAAAAATATAATCTTTGCCATCCTTTCCATGCACAGCTTTGACAGCACAGATGTCCAAACCCCCAAATATTTCAGAGCAGGTGTCAACCCAGAGCTTGTACCTGTTTCACAGAAATATTATTGTCTGTCAGTATGTCAGCAGGCTCTTTGTCTTCTAGAGGCTTAAGCCTAATAATGTGTTGTATACGACAGTTGCTCTTCATTCCAAACTTTCACTCTGTTGTTGGTTTTACTGAATTCCTGTTTCCCAGCACAGCAGCCTAGAGATACTGGCCTCATCCCTCTACTTGCCCAGGAGGATCCAGAAAAGCTGCAGCTCTGGCTGAGTATTCTGCTGGATTCTGTCTCAGTTTCTACTGGTCACCACATGTGTCTGCTCTAAACCAAAGTAACCCGAAGGTAAGAGATGCTGGAACACAAACAGCACTTAGCTTTGCCCCATCCTACATCTCCAGCACCCTTATGCTCACACAGAATCAGCAACCCAGCAGGGGAGGGGTTAGAAGGGACCTCTGGAGATCATCTACCAGCATAGCTCTGCATGGGCACCAGGATGTGATGGCATGACCTTCAAAGGTGATCTAGGCAGGTATCACACTTCCACCAACTGAAAGACATGTTTTGCTTAAAACCTGCCCTTTTTCAAGCAGCCATTTATCATCAACTGTTTTCTCTTCCACTGCCTGGTATTTGAGTAGAAATGAGAGTGATTTCCTTGGCCAGACCCTCTCCTGCTCCAGCCTTTGAGCCATGATGAGAGATTTGCCACATCATAGTATTTTCCATTGCAAAAAAATTGATGTAATAAGCATTTGACTTTCCTGGAGGATCAAAGGAAACTCACTGCTGGCCTGGGAGTCTTACTCATACATAAATATCTTCAGTAACAGCATCCTTTCCAAGTAAACTTCTCAGGACACATTCTTTGTACTCTCTGACATTGTCTGTTCCAGTGGAAAAGCTCTTCTTGAAAGCAGGACACAGAGAAATTGATACAAAAATCCTGATGGCAATATTTTAGCAACAAAAATCATTTTTTTCCTGTGAGAAACATGGGGTTTTTTGTCCAAAATAAGAGGTTTTGTTGGATGCCTGACAACTTCAACATCTGTAGATGCACTGGCTGACTGGACTGCTTGCATGCACTTGCTTATAAATCACTCCATTTTTGCTGTCTGCCTTACCAATGTGTATCTCAGAAGGCTGTGAGGACAGCAAAACTTGTCCTGAACAGGAAATATCTGGACTTCAGAGGAAACAAATTCAGATTTTGATTTTTTTTAAAAGCTGAAACATCAACCAGATCTATGAAAGTATTTTTAATAGACTGTCTTCTGCCAACAAACACAGGGCTGGAAAAATACAGTTACATTTGGAAAGAGAGGCCTTGGATGGACTAGCTTGTAGTGTTTTGGTTTAAACCTGAGGTCTGCACTGTAGGTTTGACAAGAGGTCACAGCTCCTATTTACCCAGAGCCAAGACAGTGTGCAGCAGCCTTAGAACTGACAGGAAATAAAGGATGAAGTTCCTCAGGCACCTGACATGAAGTATCTGGTGTGCCAGATGAGGTGTGCACCATCAGTCTAGGTCTCTGTTCTCTGGTCCAAGCTGGGGAGCAGAACCTCTCTGACACAGAGGAGTGGGTGAGAATGGGGAACACTGGAATGTGCTCCTCCTCTGCCTCTTCCTGGGCCACATCTCTCTTTTCTGCCTTTCTAGACTAAGATCTGCATGGAGTCAACAATGAGAAGTCAGGCAGTGCTTTCAAAACACTTCTGCCTAGTTCCTGAGCTGTATTAGAAATGACAGGCACAGGCATCAGATTTGATTGCTTTTGGTATGCTGTTAAACTACTTCAGCTCTTCATGATACTTCAGCTTTCCCTTCTCTTCCTTGCTCTGCTTCATGCACCTCAGTGGGTCACCAAAGCATGAGCTATTTACCTGTCCTAGTGTGGCTTAGAACAGAACCAATTCTGTTCAGTGCTTTTACTTTTTAGCTCAAGCTCCTCTGAGCAGCTGCACTTTCTGAAGCTAACAGCATCTTCTAACAGACACTGCCTGCTTCCAGCAGTGGTAAGACCTAATGGTTAGATTTACTGCCAGTCACTGCAGTGCAGACAAGGTCACTGCTAAAACTCGTGTCCCACACTGGGGTGCAGTAAGTCAGAGGTGGCACCTGCAGGGAGAAGCAGACAGGAGAGGTGACCCTACACTGACCAGTAAGGGATCATATCTGATATAAAGCTGAGGGATCACAAGGGTCAAGCTCTCCTCTTCCTTGCTCCTTCTTCTTCCATGGGCAGCATCTGGGGAGGACTCTTGTCTGTTCTGCCTTCAATCCTGATCCATGAGTTCCTGCATGCAGTTCCAGGATCCAGCCCCTGAGCCTGGTTCCATCTGCTGCTGAATCCTGCTGGCACAGTACCAGCGGGGATGGGGATGTAGTTGCCATCAAGGGGAGTTTGGGTTCAGTATTGGTTTTGGATACATTTCCTTTTAGTCTTATTGTTGTCATTAAGGCAGTTTTGTTTCTCTCTCTTATTCCCTTTCCCTTCCCCTGGGGGCAGAGGGGATCCTAGAGAGCATCTGTCACTGGCTTAGTGCTCAGCCCAGCCCTGCCCCTTGGCAATGCCCTTTCCACATCCATCTTTTCTAGGCTTTCAACTTCAGCAGCATAAAAGAAGTTGTGCTTTGTTGGCTAGTGTTTCTTTGACTGGGAAACACCTATTATGCTCTAATTATCTTTGATTCAGCAAGGGAAGCAGAGCACACAGAGCATTTACAGGGAGGTGGCTAAGGCAAGGCTGGCATTGCACACTTGATATTGTTTAGTTTTCCTCAGGGCAAACCCCAAGTGCCTGTGTTTTTACAGGCTGTAATTACACACACTAAAGCACACTCCTCCTTCTCCCTCTCAGTGAAGGCATAACCTCACTGCTAAAGGAAGGTGGGAGGGGAATGAGCAAGAGAATTCTGTGGCTCCAGTCCATCCCCAGAGGGGAGATCAGCGAGGACACAGTCTAGACAGGGGTTGGACACTGGCAGTTGCCCTTCCCGTCTTACTTGGTTTCACCTTCCTCAGGGCAGGCAATGGTTCAGTTCCTGTGTCTCCCTCAGCCCCTAAGAGGGACCCAAGCTCTAGGTTCCAGACTTTAAAAAGCCCAAAACACCAGAAAAAAGACTGCTGTTGAGCCTTGAACCACCTTTTAAATGCCACTTCTATTGTACAGACTATTTTCAGCTGCCATTGGCAGCAACCTGTGGAGAAGGTGAACAGAAGCAAATTCAAAGCCTCATAGATTTACTTTACAGGGAAAAAAGAGGTTGTGGAGGAACTTGGAGCAAAGGAGCAGTATAGAGAGAGGAGTTCTGTCAACAGAAAACCTGAGCTTCAAAATGCTGCTGCAAGGGGAAGGTTTGGAACTGGACTGCAAAAAGGATCCAGCATAAGGATGGGAGAGAAAAAGAAAAGCACAGTAAAACCAAAGCAGAGAGCTGGAGTGATGACATGAGGGAAATAA
Source organism: Galbula dea (assembly GCA_013399015.1). Taxonomy (NCBI): domain Eukaryota; kingdom Metazoa; phylum Chordata; class Aves; order Piciformes; family Galbulidae; genus Galbula; species Galbula dea. Next base: position 28,143 of record VWZX01001144.1, on the reverse strand, counting down.
GCTTCAGCATTTCCCAGCATCTGGGTTAAAAGCCTCACAGTGAACTTCAGTGGAAATTCCATAAATGAAAAGTAGGCATTAAGCAGGACTGAGAGCAGAAAAATGTGATTTAAAGAGGTAGTGTAAAGACTGGATTACTTGGTTATCACAGAGGATGTAGGAGGAGAAAAGTTTACACCACTATGACATGGAGTAAGATTGCTAGGTAAAAGAGAGCATGTGAACCAGAGGAAATGACTGACAGGCTGAATATGACAAATGGAATTTCCTGAAGGGAATTCCAGTAGCTTTTTAGGTGCAGATCTGGAGGTGTGAGCACCTAAGGCTAGGACTCAGGTGCAGTACTTAACTCTGAGACAAGTATGGAACTCCTGGCTCATATTCTTTCACCTAATTCCCAGATATCTTTTTTTGCCAAATGAACAGGGACATGCATTGACTGTGAACTGCAGATCAACAAAGTCATCTTGATACAAAAGAATTTAAAATAGAATTCCCTGGTTTTAACTTCCCTTTTAGATGAGACTCCACTTACTTATCTGACATAGCAATCTGCTCCAGCATGGCAGAGCCCGTGTTTGTCTTCCAGTTTCCAGAGATGGAAGTTCTCCTGAAAGGGGGAAAATATTACAAAGAGAGGCAGTGGTTTGGTACTTTCACCATCTCTGAACTTACTCTGATTGTCACAGGGACACTACAGCATGTACACACCTCCTTCATAGCTGAACACCTAGCCCACAAGGTGTTTTACTGGGCATTGCCATTGTCACTAATGCTTCAGCATAAACCTCTTACCAAGTATGACAGTGCTGTGAGATTTCTGCTCCCATTTCTTAATTCAAGCCTTTTCTTAAATGAAAAACTATGATTTAAGTGGAAGTGTCAGCACTCAGCAGTTACCAGTTATCAATGGACTGACTAGCCTCTAACCCAGCAGCACTGCACTGAAGCTTCAGCCTCTTTCCAGTCTGTATCACTGCAGGGTTAGGTCCCAGTACTTGAAAACTCAAGTGTTTAACATCTCTGAACTGACCTCAGATCTCTTTTAGAGCTAGATTTTGGGGTCTCCTTCAGTTTTCTTTGCTAGTTTACTAACATAATCTCAATGGTTAATGCCAGAGTATATCAGCTTTTAGTTAATCTCTTAAGCTTTTTTCCTCCTCAGACCTTAGGACTGCTACCAGGGCTGAGAAAATTACTGCTTTCTGAAACCTAAATGCTGTACTGGGAATAGGCTAAGGATACAAATTATAAAGTGTTTCCAGTTAGTAAAATAATAGCAACATCTGTAAGGTATTAAAAGTATATTAGGCAGCAGCTATAGTTCTCTCTCCATTAACCTAATTATTAACCTAATTATGAGGGTCACAGCAATTGGGGAGGGGAATGTTGACTTTTCTAGGGGAGTTTCATAAAGTTAGCAGAATTTTAAAGCATAAAGTTCTTCTAAGATGCCTAAGTTCTCTGCTGCTGTGGGAGAAACCACTGCAAAGGGAATGTGCATGTTGAATGCTGGGTGTAAAGTAACTTTGCCCAGAAATGAGGCTATTTTGTGATTTCTGCTTCATTCTTTAGTGGTATTTATATATGTGTGTTTACTTTCAGCTTAAAAATGTTCAGTTCATGACTACCCTACACACACATTCTGCATCAGAGACATAATACTGCTCACACATCACAATTCAACTCTCCTGCAGACTCCTCAAAGGCATTCATTAGCATGTACTAAATTCAGGTGTCTTTTAGGAAGCAAGATGTGACCAAATCAGAAAAAAAAAAGCCCCAAAACATCCTGAAGCCTTTTAGCAAGTCTTTAGGTGAAGATCCTCAGCTGCACTGCTGTAATCACAGCAGTAGTGACTACAGGAGAGGAGGTGGTTTGCTTTCAGCCATGTTTTTACTCCACAGTGTGGCAGGTTCAGTGTGGAACCTGAAGAAGTCTCATGAGTGGATTCCTGGCTGGCTGTGAGGATGCTGCAGGGAGCAGATGAGGACTGCCATGGACACAGAATTAACCAGGGCAATCTCAACACAGGGGCTGGAGCCACTGCTGCTAGGGCTGCAACACAGGCTCCATGAGACATCTTTGGATGCTGTGCTCTACTTTGGTTTCATTGACCTTTGGATCAAAGTACATCAAATTCCCTGTACATCAAAGTCCCTGCTCCCTGCCAGAGGGGTTGGACTAAAGGACTTGGAAAGGCTCCTTCCAACCCAACCCATTCTATGGTTAGGTTATGGAATCAGAGTTTTGCTTCTGGAGAGGAGATCTAGATGCAGTGGGTTTGTACTTCTGTTTCCCTTCATTGTGTGTGACTCTTTGAACTGTACTTCCTTCAGCTCAGATGAATTCTGTGATGGCCCCAAGTGCAGTTAAGGCTGTGGCACAAAGTGTTTGGAGGAGCTGTGGTTATTCAGAAGGCTCCAGTGTTGCCTTTTGGCTCTAATCTCTCCTGACAGATGATAAGCACCAGTGGATTGTGAGTCATGGATCCACTTCTACCACAATTTCCCACAGAATTATAAAGCTGCAGCTCTTAAGAACTCTTCAAACTCCAAAAACAACTGCTCAGCTGGGATTTTCTGTGGTGGCTCTCTAAGTACTCTGTTCCTGTGTCCCAGAAGCAAATGAGAACCAGCTGTAAAGCAGTCTTCTACTGACACAATGTCTATGTATGCCCAGGAAGAATTTGTCGGCCATTTGGTAAATCTTCTCCTTTTCATCATGCTTTGTACCAGGGGACTGGAATTTCATTTCTTGGTGTGATTTGACTGTAGGAAGGAATCTAGAGACAAAAATGATTGCTAGGCTTTTAGCATTTGGATGAACCTCTCATTTCTGAGTAGAAGCTTAAAAATAAAGACAAGGTAGGAGGAACAGGCTGTCATTTGAACTTATTTTTGCTGTCCCTTAGGCCAACTGCTTCTTCTGTGTAGAAGAAACATTTATGTTTGAAAATGATAGATTTACCATGACTGACTCTTCCCATTTTTTGCTGGACACTGAAAAGCATTTAAATTTGAAGTCAAAGAAAAAAAAAACATGTAGGGCTCTCTGCTATGGAAGGTACTGGGGCCCAAGTGCTACCACAGGGAGGGAACCAGCAGGTCACTAACATGGTATCTGACTGCTGGTATCTGCTGGTGTGTCACCACCACTAGGAGCTGGGCTTTATTCCCAAGACTCTGCCACTTGGGAGCTGTAAGACAGAGACAAATCAACTCTGTTTATTATAAACAACAGAGGAAGGGAGACAAGGGCAGCACAACATGAGAAATCTGCCTGTCAAAGCCCCAGCAAGAGAGAAAAATACTACTCTAGCCTTGAAGAGGCAGAAGTAGTTGCATGAAAAGGTATGAGAGAGGGAAAGGCTGAGTGGTGACTGGAGGCTGAGGGAGAACAAGGCTGGTTGAAAGCCACTGAGTGGAATAAAAGGGGCAAGGGGGAATCTGGGGCAATAAAAAAGGTGAAGCATAAGGGGTAAGGAGTAGGAGACACAAAGGTAGAAGTGGTCTGAGAAAGTGGTGGGACTGGATCAAGATATTGTTTGGATAGACAGGAGAGAAGTGACTTTGGGCTGTAGGAGCATGGTGCTATCAGGAAAAGTAGGATGAATGTCTCCAGAATTGTAAGCAAGAGGGAGCAAAGAAATGAGGTGATCTGACTTCCCTTCAAGTGTATGAAGTGGATGTACATCAGAATACACTGCTTGATTGAAACAGAGTAAAAATATGCATGAACAGTTACCATAGCTCAATTGCTATGTGATAACCTGCTCTGCTGCTCTAGCTTAATGCTGTCTGTGAAACTGAAACGCCCTTTTATCCTCTTGCATGCTCATGATCTTTAAGCAAACACTTGAAGTTCTACAATTAGAGATTTTCTTATGTGAAGGCCACTGCAAGACTGGAATTTTTCTTACAGGTGTTATGTTACCAGCAGAGTACTTTGTTCCATTGCAGGCTTATGATTCAGGTTTATGTGGATGAATATCATCTAACTACCCTTAGTTGGTGAAAAAGATACAGAGGAATTTAACTTAACAGGTTCTCTATAGAACCAAATCCCCTTCCAACTGCCCCTTTCTTTCCACGAAAAAAGAAACAAAGGTTAGCAGGAAAACCACCCTGGCAGGCTCACCTGTTGTCTTCTTCTCCTCCTGCCAGTCACAATCAAGTTAAAAAAACCAGTCTTGATAAATCCAGAAAGTCTAAACCACTGTACTCCAGACAGCATGCCAGCGGAGGCATGGAGTCATGGCATCAGCTCAGAGACTCATCCAACAGCCTTAATCTTACTGCTGGCTAAATCAATTTTGCAACAAAAGGATGAAAGAAAATTATTAAGTTTTTGGCTCACATGTATGCCTTGTAGTTACTGCCTATCTTTTGGATCCTGATGTCATATTTGGAGTCTATGAAGGGCTCCGTGGTGGCGTAGGTCTGAGTGAGTGCTACCACGCTGGCTATGTCCTGAAAATCGTAGTGGTTGTCTACCTTGATCTGCAGTCAGCATGCCACAGGTAAACAGCAGAGACAAGAGACAAAAAGAGTAATTAGGAATCAAATGTAGAATTCAGTTGCACATTCATGAGAAACATGGCTTTTTGACAGCATCAGTCTATTAAAAATAACCAGTGGATATTTTATCTGCTTTCTAGACTTGGTAACATTCCTTAGTGTCCTGGTTGGGGTTAGGACAGAACTCTCTGCCTCCTTGGTGGCTCTTCAGGTCTTGTTCCCAACTTCCTCTGCCAGCTTCTCATCATTTGTGATTAGGAAGTTACCAAAGATGGTGCAGACTTCACCTGCCAGAGGCCAAGGCTGATGACACAGAAGCTGTTGTAGGGAGTCTGTTTCCTAGGCAAGACGTTCCCTTTCATCTGTAGAAAGCAATGTGCAGGCAGTAGAATGGAATTTTGCCTTTCAACTTGTTGTTGTGGTTGGATTTGTTTGAGTTTTAAGTGGTGCTGCTTAATTTTAGGATTTTTCAAGGTGTGATAATATGCAACACTACTTTATAGAGAGTTCTGGGTGGTTCTGTAACTTGCTCATGTAACTGGATGTACATGGAACCCACCAGGCACCATCACATCATTGCCTCCTGGGAAGGAGGAGATGAAGGGTCAGGAGGTCCTGATGGGTGCACACAGGGGTGGCTACAGACAGCAGAACCAGTTTTTCCCATTTTTCCTACTTCTCTGCCATGAGCCAGGATTTCTAGGAGTAGGATGTGGAAGCTGAGGCACAGTGCTAAGGTGGTGAATGGTACTACACCCAGCAGCTTGAACATCTTGAAATAAGAGGGAGGTGGAAAGTGGAGAACATTGCTTCAGAAGGAGAGGGAGAAGGAGACTTTAGAGGACAGAGGGAGGACAGAGGCATTGCTTTTGGATAAGGAGGGCACATCCCAATGGCTGACCTCAAGGAAGTGGGGAAGAAAAGTGACTCTGAAGAGAATTCTTAGGGGTAGTAGGAAATGGGAAGGGGAAACTGGAACTCCAACACACTGACCCAAAGGACATTTCAGAATGGTGAGGAAAGGAGGCAGGGATTAGTGTTTCTCATGTTATCCAATGTTAGGAGAGTCTGCAACTCTTTGCAAGCCCAGAGTCTCACCTGCTCCTTGGGGGGAACCTGTGGGCCAGAATGCCACAGTGGTGAGGTGGGACCTGCCTGTTAAACAGAGTCTGGGGAGGCTAAAGGAAGTTCTAAGGCACAAGTGTCTGCTATCAACTCTCCAGTGGAGAACAATACAAAATAACTTGCCAGTTGAGAGCAGCAAACCAGACATAATGCCTGATTTCAACTCAGCTTCTGAAAACCTCATAGCATATGTGAGTCTCTTTCTGAGCAGTGGAAACACTGCTCCTGAGGAGTACTGGGGTGCAAGGAGAACCTTCACTTGGACTCTGGCACTTAAGCATTTCACTGCCAAAGACTGGCAGATCATTTTTAAGGCTTTAAAATATTTTACAGCTAAAAAAAAATAATAATCTAGATTTATTTCTAGACTTTTGAACTGCTGAACATTTCTGTGCATGATTTCCCCTGGCTGTAAATGAGAGGTGACTACTGACAGTACAGTATAAACATTCTAGCCCTTCACATATGCAAGCCACAGAAACTGCATGTTAAGTGACTGGTGGTTAATTCTGCTCTCAGTTAAACTGGCTGCTGAATCTCCACTGACTTACTAAGTATGAAATAAAGCAACCAGACATAGGCAAGAGAACAAAACATACAGTACAACTTGCATAATTACTGACTAAAACACAATGAAATCAGCTTTCTCTGCCTACTGCTAGTGGCAAACATGATGTGCAAGGAGATTCAAGATGATCAGTGTAACCAGCCTCCCAGGGCTTGTTTTAAAGTCTAAAGCACTTAAAGCAGTGGAGTGTTTTCAGTGGAAGAGGTTCATCTGCAATATGAACTGTTAGCAAGGAAAGCCAGGCCTAAATCCTGTCCCCCTGCACCATCCCTGTGAGATAAGTGAGATCAAAACAACTGTACTCACCACTGAAGGGCAATTACTTTGGAGAAAGAAAGCAGCAGTTACACAGTGGTTATGAAACAATCACAGAACACATTCAGATAGCAAATGAAGACAAGAAGTTCAGTATCAAGCTGAAACTAATACAGAACCAAGGCAAAACCTTCCTATATTCCCAGGTCCAAAAAGCTGCATTATCCAAACAGATCTTGACCCTTAAATAGTTTCACTGCAGTCAACTAGATGAATAAATAAGGTTCTGCTTCAAGAAGGCATCTCAGCACCTTTCAATGACAGAGGACAAAGTGTAAACTGCAAAGGCATCAGGGGGCAAACACATGATGTGGTTTAGCCTTTTCCCAAAGAGAGAGATGCTTTCTTGAAGAACATAAGCAGAGATTTGGAAGGGTTGGGATCTGAGACAGAATGTGGACAGTGGAAAGTTCAAACATCCAGGAAACCAAAGAACATGCACATTATTTGAGACAAACACCCAGGCTCCTAACATGCAGTAAGTAGCATCTGCACCTTTCCCATGCCTGAGTGAGCATGTCCAATCTTCACAACAACAGGGAATGTTGGCATTGTTAGCTGAGGGGAAAACAGAAAAGGCATATTAGAGACAGAGAGAGCAACCAGGAGTTAAATGATTCAGCTTTTGAAAACTAGCAAAGTTTTACATGAAAATTATTAAAGCACGAGCAGAGTGCAGCCTGAGCTGTCCTTGCAGGGGCTTCTTCCAGTGGCAGACTGTGTCCTGAGGAGCTACTGGCTCTGATTCCCAACACATACCATTGCTGTGCTTCATGGCTGCCTTCTGACTTCATTTTTAAACTGAATTTCTGCTACTTGCTATTTTATGTTTTGCTGCTGTGTTTTCTGACTCATAAACTCACACTCTCCAAAGATTATAATCATCAATGATGCCAAATTAATCACCTTTTTTTTCCCTTTCCCCCTTCATTTCCATTATTTATAGCAAGGCTAGAAGTAATTTTTGTGACCACTTATGAAAGCAATGATGTCTAATTCACCAAAACCCCCTTCTTTAAAGGCAGATCCCAGAATGTCCAAGTTCTCTAGGGAAGGCTCCAGCTTCTGTATAGAATGGAAGTGATAATTCAGCCACTGATTAGGAAATCAAACATACAAATGCATGTGAACATGGGGGTTTTTTCCAGTCAAATGATACTGGTTCTGTCTCTCAGAAAACTCTGTGAATAACCAGTTTTACTTCAAACATTCATTTGAATAAGTTTTTAGGTCTCCCAGTCATGAGTCCATCTGGCACTTCTTTTTCTTCCACCTGAAATGCACACATATTGAACCTCTACCACCCAAATGCATATAGAAACACCCAGTGGAATAGGATTGCAACTAGAAATAAAAACCTGAACACCCTCAACATGAAATGAAGCTGGGGAGCAGCAGGACAGGAAAGTGTTGCTGGGTCTGAAACTCCTTCAGGACCAAATCATAACACAGTAAATAGAAGCAAATGAAAAGCTGATGCTTAGCAAACAAACTAAGAATCCACAGAGGTTTCCTAAGGAGTTCCTATCCCAAATACTTACAGGGGATTGCCAGGAGGTGAAGTGCAGCTCCCACTCATTGCACTGTGCTCTGCACAACACTGCCCAGAGCCACACAAACAGACACTGACATGGAAAATGTCCCAGGCTTGTAAATATTGACATCAAAAGACAAAGAGGAGGAAAGGTCACTTGGCTTTTGGTAACATCCAAACCTAATTAAGACTCACACATGATTTCCTATGTTTTCTGCAGATATTTTCCAACATGATTGAAAGCTGCCTGCTGTAGAAACACTCAAGGAAGGTGAATCTGCAGCAGAACAAGTGGGCATTCACTGCAAGGTAGACTACACTGCTTCCCATCAGATTCCCACCACAATACATGACTCTTTCTTTTTTTTTTCCTTTCTTTTTCTTTTTTTTTAATGGACTTTCTCTGCCTTCCCTAAAATGCACCCTGATGGAATACTGGTTTGTTCTGATTTTTGTTTTTTCACATACTTTCTTTTAAAGGACATCTAAGCAAACAAACCCCAATTGCTTGGGGTTTTGGTTTTGGTTTGTTTGGGGTTTTTTTGGTCAGAATCTCATTTTCTGCTCTGCCTGATCAGAAGACAAAGAAGGAATCTTTGGATCTACTCATTTAACATCCCAGAGTCTGCAAAGCCTACAGGATCCTACAGTTGTCAGCTACACAGCACAGGCCATGGAGCTTCTCCATGGAGTTCTGCAGCAAGCCCAAAGCTAGGGGTAGTCTGTCTTTTCAGGAGAAACCCAAATTTGATGGAAAGACTTGCAGTTCCTGCAATCCTAGCTCTTTTATTCCACTAGTTAAGATATCATGTATGCATCTTCTGCCAAGGCATCCTCCAGATGTGAACTCACTGATCACCACCACAGGTAAGCAAACCATTCTGAAACTCATCTGCTGGTGCTTGATCTTACAGCTGGAACTGCAGCTGCCACACTTCAGTGCCTGTGAAAAGGCAAACTGTCTTTCCTTGCAGAAATTCTGGGTGCTTCCTTGCTTACAGACTTCCTTACAGACTAGCACTGTAGGAAGTGATCACTGTCTCTTTTATTTCTCTCTTCTTTAGGAACCATTTGAAGGGCTGGTCTTTAAATCCCAAATATACTGCTTTTACCAGATCTCTTTCAATCTAGCCAATTTAAGTTACAGAATGTAAGCATGAAGAAAGCTGATTAGCTTCAGAATAGCCAAAAGCTCTGTACAGTAAAGATCACCTAAACAGCAATTCAAAGTCCTTGCTACACTGCAGGAATACAGAGTCCTGGGTAGTCAACATCCAGCCACTTATTTATGGCTTTCATATTTTAGAACTAGCCCCTTGTTTTTTTACATCTCTTTGGGGGGAGAAAGGGGAACAAATCATTGCCTGACTCAAGATCCATAAAGGCAGAACCACATCTTTATGGTCAAAGCATAAACCACTGCCCCAGGGTTTGTCATGGAACTGGCTGGCAGACCTCTAACCAGAGCAATAGAGATGACATGCCTGTAATCAAGAGGACCACGGATCTTCCTATGATTCCAAAGCTCTGGAATCCTCTGTGTGCCACAGGAACAAACACTAACTGAAATTGAAGAGGGGAAACACACACACAAAAAAGGAAAATCTGCTTTCTCCCTCAGAGAAATGCACTGACATCACTCAAGGCAACAGAGTTCATTTTGCTCTGGAGTCAAGATTTCTTGTGGCAAGCACATCCCAGCACAGAGCAAGAGCAGAGGAGGTACCAGGGAAAAAAGCTGCTGAATACTGCATTTCAAACACCAGGCTGAAAAGAAACAGGTAGCACAGAAGGCAGCAAAGACTGAGTTATCCCAGTGCATCTCTTGGTTGTGTCTATCACTGTGACAGGTCCATGAAGTTGTAGGTTAGTTTGGTTTCCTGCCCTGACTTTAATTATCCCAGTCTTCTGATGACCAGACATGTGCCATCAGGCAGTCACTACCCTACCACTAGCTGCTCTCCAGTTGTGCAGGATATTCTCCTGTCAAGCAAGAGCAAAGCCTGAAATTTCTTACAGACATGACAGAAAACTTGAGCTGAGCCCTCTCCTCTCCTCTCCCCAAGCTGTTCTTTGATCTTCATGTCTCTCTTTGCAGAACAGTTCAAGACTCTTCACACATCTGGATAAACATGGTGTATAGGATACTGCTGTGATAGGAACAGTGCAAACTTACCAGCTCCATGGCTTCCTTTGAATTTACTTTATAGTTACTAGGTGGAGAGAGGCCTTGAGAGAAGATCTAGCATGTGGCAATGGATCTGCTCTAAGGAGAGCTGCCACTAAAGGATCCCCTGCATGTTCTCTTTCCAGTGTAGAGGTGAGGGAGAAAGGCTAGTTCTTAAAAATATTGCTTCTTTTTCAAAGGTGTTCTTCAATTTAGAACAGTACAAATTCTGCTGGGACAACTAAAACCAGAGGGAAACAATCAGCAAAGGCCAACAACAGAACTGGTGTGAAGAAGGTTGGCAAGGTGATTGGGGTGAGAGCTGGAAGTGGACTGTTATGCTGCTGGAATTACTAAATCCAGGGAGAAATTTCACCCCATATTCTGGAGTTGCTAAATAAAGATGAATTAAAGCAAGTGTGCATGCACAGCACCTGACTTTGAAAGGTATCACAGAAGTATGCTTCTCATGCCAGGAGGTCTCTCAGCATCAGGTCATGACACCTTGTTGGGTTAGCTAGCATGAGACCACAAAGCTTTTTGGAACTGCAGGTGTTGGGAGCAGTAAGTAACCAAATCATCCTCATTAAGGCTTGAAATGCTCTGGAGCTTTACTTTCCTGTTGATGTAAGTGATTACATCAAACACTCCTTTTCCACACCACTAGGGTGATTTGCAAATTGGCCTCAAACACAAGTTTAGTTGCAAGATTTATTAGTTATTGGTCAGAACCTATTTTAAATGCCTGAAATTCACAAACTAATGCTGTACTGCTCTTCTAAATGTCAGGATATTTCCCATATGTTACATGTGTTGGTTTCCTAAAAGAGTTAGGGCTGACCTATGTTCTGTTCTCATCCCACATGTTAATAACAACCCTGACTGAACAGGGAAATGCAGAAAATTCAGTTTCAGAATATGCTGCAGGTCCTGGTCTCTGCTAGAAGAGAAGAAAAATGTTGCCAAGCTAAAATGGTTACAAAATCCACTGTAAGGCTTCTTAGATGAGAAGAGCCATGCCTCTAAGCATTAAACTAGTAGACAAAGGCTGAGATACTGTGTTGGAGCCCCTGCAGTGCTTGCTACCCTCCTTTCCTTATCTGTCTTCTACTTTCTTACCCTCTTTTCCTCTCTACTCTCCTCTGGAAAAAGCTTGCAATTAACAAGTTGCTTAACTGAGCAGTGATGTCTGGGCTCCTTTGGGCCTTGATTCTCAGAGATGTTCTAAAATCCCCTTCAGGGTTTCTTGGGCTCTAACAGACACTGATCAAATGATCCAGGAGCTCCAAAAGAACAAGCCAGTACGGTGAGAACTGCTGCTGGTACATCAGATCACCACCAAAACCAACGTGTTCCAGAAGGCTTCATGAACATAAAAAGCTTTGAAAGCTGCTGCCCTCTGAGCTGGAGATGGACTGTAGTAAATAGCCAAACTGGCTGCATTCAAAACATATTTCAAGTTCAAATTCTGAGCCAGAACTCAAGAAAAAACAAGTTAAAGAGCCAGTTTCACCCTTCCACATCTCTCAAAAGCTGGTAGAGGATTTTTTTCTTTCTTTTCCACATTCTTCTGGAAGATTTGTTATCCCAACAGAGTGTTTGTAAAAGTCCTCACTGCCATCAGTCAAACACTCTGGTACAGTCATTGCCCTGCAACACATGGCAGGCCAACAGTTACCAAGCCTAGGATGCTTGTTGTAGTCAATCATGGAGTCAGAGAATTATTTTGGTTGGAAGAGACTTTGGAAGATCACCAAGTGCAGCTACTAACCCACCACTGCCAGGTCCCCACTGAACCAGGTCCCTCAGCACCATATCTATACCAGTTTGCTAGCTCCATGTAGTGTGAGCAGAGCAACCAAGGAGATACAGTTGGGCATGACATTCAAAAAAGCCCAAAGCAACAAAACCCAAAGCCATGAACCCAAACCCTGCTCTGTGGAAAGCACTGAGAGCACTCTGAGCAGTTAATTAACAAAATTATGAAGCTCATGAACACTGAGCTTCTGCTCAGGAAGATGTGCTCTATTTTGAGACTAAACTACTACCTGTATTTCCAATGTGCTTGAACACAACCCAAAAAGTAGACTGAGTAGTCTGCTGTAGTACTTCTCACCAACAAGGACTTGCTACTCCTTCCTAAATTCACTGCTCCAGCTTCCCTTGCACTGCAATGTATGGACTGTGCATGCAGCTCCAGGGGAGCAACAGCAGCAGCAGGGGAAGAAATTCCTGTTACTTGAACACATCAACAAGAGTCCTGTCCTTCCAGTGAACCTGACAAAATAAACTTAACTGGTGTTTCACAAAGGACCAAAAAGCCACTCTGGAAGCAGAGGCAGCTGGCAGCACCATTACTCTGCTTAACACAGGTTCACTCTAGGATTTGGGCAGCAATCAGACTTGACATCTCCTTCTTACAAACATATTTCTGCCTTGTCAGTTTATTCTTTTCTAAACTCGAGCCAAACCTAAGGCTCTGGCTCAGAAATCATACTTAATTATTCTTTTTTTCCTCAGAAACCTCTCAGTTATAGGCACTGAAGGACAATTTACAGATGCTAACACTGCCTAGAGATCTCTCTGTAAAAGCATTGTGCCCAGTCACTAAAAACACTTCCTTCTTTCCATTACCTTATCTAGCTATGAAGCCCATGTTCTCTTAATGAGGTTCCAGTTTGAAAATGAAATGCCATTTGCTAAATTCTGATGCTTATAGATACTTCCATTCCTTTCTGACCAACATCCTCTAGAGAGTATAAATTCCATGCATGCAAGTTCTCTGATAAGAAGAAAGCTAACTTACAACCAGCAGCACTTCTCCTAATCAGATGAGCATGAAAACTGGAAAAGAAAGCTAATTTCCTGATTCTCCTACTGATGGCACAAGAGGAAGGGTAATCACTGTCATTGCTTCTTAACATTTCTTCTTCATGGATGCTTTAAAATTGAGGATGAGTTGTGCTTTGAGCCTACAAAGATGAATACACTAAAATCACTCTTATCTGCAATATCTGACTAGCTCAAGATTTCATCCATCTCCTTATCACACTTCTTGCTGCAGAAAGAAGTACTCTAGCTTGATAAACTTACACAACACCTTCAGGCACCATTATCATCTGCCAGAACCTGAAGTGAGGGTTAGTTAGTTAGCCAGTTAACCAGCAGAGTCTTCACCAGTCTTGTTTCTATACATAATGGAAGTATAATATCTATTTCCTTTCCTACAACAGCAATTTTCTGGTTTGCTGGAGTGTTCTCCTGAGATTCCTTCACCAGTAAGCCTACCAATTTAAAAGAAACCTTTAAAATCTAAGCTTCATACACTCAAGTGCTCAAAGGTTTCTAAGTTCAGCAATTGCAGTATTTTTGAGCAATGCTAATGTAGATACAGAATATAAACTGCTTTATTTCCAACAGCTATAATGTGTAAATTTACTTTGAATTCTTCTAAGATATAATGTAAAACATAAACAAAGATGTTTAGAAAAGCAGACAAAGATCATCTGCTATCACAAAGTGGGGGGGAAAGCCCTCTGCTGGCAACAAGACAGAAAACACAGGTTGTTTGAAGGTGGTATTCACTCTGGCTTTAATGTTCTCATGGTTGAGTTGACTAGAAAAGCCACAACAGGAAAAAAAGGAAGGAGGGGGGGAAAGCAGTGACAAGAAGCCCCAGCTGTTGCACAAACATGACTTACCTCAAGTTCAGTGTTCAAATATTTATCTTTCCAATAATCCCCAAGCAAAGTTCATTTAACCACTCTAGTTCCATGCAGTTTATTTGTGGAACATGCATCAGACTACATCTAATTTTGCTCTGCTTACTTTGGAGAAAGGAAATTAAAATTGAAATAATGAAGGTGGCCTTTTATCCATTTTTTTTTTTCTTTCCCAGAAAGAGGCAGGAAGAGTCTTAAATCAATAAACAAGCAGGAGAAGATGTACTTTCTCTGGTCTGTTTGGTTGCCAGAAAACACAATGTCACGATAAAGCCAGGGCTGGGCGGTGCAGCAGCTCCCTGACTCCAGGAGGGTAGCCCAGCAGAGTCCTCTCTTCATTAAGAGGAACAGAAACATCATGCTTCAACAGCTGTTACTCTCAATAAACCCCAAGAACAATTTGGAGATGTTGAGCCAAATGCTTCTCTGCTTCCTACCTTAACAGAAAAAGTAGGTGTAGAATTTGATCTGTTTCTCATAGGGTAATACAAAGGCTATCAGATTCTCCTTTGGTTTGCCACTGCACAGAAACCCAGCATGGTGAGGGGCAGAAGGGACCTCTGGGGATCATCCAGCCCAACTCCCCTGATAAAGCAGGGGCACCCACAGCAGCTTGCCCAGGATCACCTCCAGCTGCCTTTGGAATCTCTCCACAGAAGGAGACTCCACAACCTCTCTCGGCAGCCTGGGCCAGGGCTCCAACACCCTCACAGCAAAGAAGTTTCAGACATAACCTCCTGGGTTCCAGTTTGTGCCCAGTGCCCCTTACCCTGTCCCTGGGCACCACTGAGCAGAGTCTGGTCCCAGCCTCTTGTCCCCTGCCTTTTAGCTCTTGCTCAGCATTGAGCAGCTCCCCTCTGGGGCTGTTCTTCTCCAGGCTAAGCAGCCCCAGGGCTCTCAGCCTTTCCTCCTCCCAGAGATGCTCCAGTGCCCTCAGCACTACAAATGACACTGCAGAGATTCAAACTGCTCATCAGCTGGAAGGGACACAAGGTGTCTTCTGGATACCCCAAGAGAACTAAAGAGCCTTTGAACAAGCTGCATGGACAATCCCTGTGCAAGACAGCTCAGCACTCCCTGACCTAACACCAAGTATCAAAGTCCAGCCTGCCAGAGAAATACTCATCATCGGTACCCAGGAATTCCCACAGTAAACCCACAGTGCTGCCTCTTTGGAGAGATGAAATGGAGAGGGAAGAGAGCAGTAGGAGGAGAGAACACAACAGTACAGGGCAGAAAAAGGTGATGCTGCTGGTGGATTATCCTGCAAAGGGGTCAGAGAAGAGAGAGAGCAGATACAGTGAGGAAGGGTGGGAGAGGAGCATGGAGGAGAGGTGATCTGGCTTTAGGGGTGATGTGCTTTACTTTAGCCCCCAGTAACTCTGGGGAAGAGATGAAAACATCAGAAAGTCAGTGTGACTTTGCTCTAGAGTTCAGGGGAAACAGTAGATCCCCTCATGGGACTCTGCCTGTCCAACCAAAGCAGACCTAGTGTTTTTAACCTGGGTCTCTGGGGGCTGTCAGAAGAGAAGCAATGGTGGTAATTAACAACCACAATGCTGTTGATAGATGCTAGTGGTTTGCAGTAAACAAATGATGATCTAAGGATCATCACACCCACAGCACAACTGGCCCTGCAGAATCAGAAGTCCTGTACAGAACTGAATTCCCACTGCAAAGGGATGAAGCTGATGGTAACTGACTGCAGACAGGGTTCCTGCCTTGTTTCAACAGGCCAGCCATGAGATGTCACCTAGAAACCAATCAATGGCTCTCAGTCAATTCAACTTCCTCACCAGTTTCCAATCCTACTGCCCTAAGTGAGACCTGAAAATCAAGAGTCCTACACCTACTGACCTCAGAGGCCAGCACAGTACCTGTGGCCAGTAAAAGATCTCTTTTTGGTGGCTTCTTTGGAGCTTGAACTTCCTATGCAAAGGCTTCAGCCTCACATCCTTTATCATCTTTACACTCACATGAAAATCTTCCTGAAAAGCACTTTCCCCAGGTAAAAAGGGAGATGTTAACAGTCCTCAATTATTTTCAGGTGTTAGTTGTGGACTTGGATCCAACCTTATGATTTGAAGCCAAAACTTCAGGCTGGAGAAATAAAACCCCAAGTATAACTGCTCAACTAAATGAGGACACAGTGCATGCCACTCCTGCCTCAGTTTTTAATGTGGATCTACAGTCTAAAAATGAGACCCAGATTTATTATTGTAATTATAAATTTATTATTCTAATACATCTGAATATTTGTGTATGTTTCTTAAGAGTGTATCTCTGGACAGGGGCAGGAGAGGAGAGAAAAAAGAATCAGAGCACTAATAACTGTAAAACTGACCCATTGCTGTTCCAAAATAATCTAAACCTGCTGCTGTGAAACATGTACACACCTGTATCATGACAACCAGCCACTTTGTGTACACCTAGATCTCAGCCTCAACAGAAGACATTTTCATCAGCCTGTACTGAAATAGGTCAAATTACATCAAAGAACGTTCAGTTCCTAAGCTTGAAGTGACAGAACATGCAACCCTTCAGCAGTCCCTGTCTTGCATATTAACCTATAGATTACTCTCTAACCAAGCCTTCCAGTGACTGCCCCTGAAACAACTTCACACCAGAGGGTGTGTAGACACAGCCAGACTGCTGCAGCAACAAGAGAGCTGAAGCTGAGGAAGATTTCTGAATTCTTGTATTCATGCCTGTGCTCCACAGATAACATGAGCCAGGAAACACAGATCAGGATTTGCATTACTGCAGAGCAAGAGCTGTGTCTTCACCACACACCACTGGCAGATTTTCCCTTGTTATTTCCAGTTAACTCTGTGATGAACTAATGAAAACATGCTTTTTTTGAGTGCAACTTCTCTATTTCATTCAGTATTCCCTGCAGCTCCCAATTGTTCAGGGCTCACAAGCAGAGTATTGAAACGTTTTCCTTTCCCTGAATGAAGTTCTGTCTGGGCTGTAAACAGGGATGTCACTTCAAGAACAGGCACAGAAGTGCAGGAGGGAAGATCAGGGGCTGAGAGGGAAAAGAGGGCTTCAGAAAGGACAGCTTTGTTTAATGAGCAAACAGAGAAGGTAGCAGGACTGGGCTTTGGATCCAGACCGGCAGGGATTTTACTAGGGAAAGAGGAAAACCTTTCTTCTGCTGCAGCTCATCAAATCAGCTTCAGATAGTCGTAAAAGTTGTTTTTGTAAAGGCTTTGGATTATTAATAGCTCTAGTGACTCAGAAGGGCAGCACTGCAATGCTTCCTAAGGTAACCTCTCGCCTGGTACAGTAACTTTCACCAATGCTGTGCGTTTTCCTTCCAGGAAGGCGGAGTTAGGAGTTACTGGCGGGGCCATAAATAAGAGAGTCCCATGTCAGGGAAAGGAGAAGTCGGTAACCGTAAGGCTGTGCTCGGAGCTTTCCTCAAGCAGCCTGCCTTCTGGAGAAGTCTGCCAGCTCTGAGGAGGTGTAGCTCCCAAGCCAAGCGGAGGGAACCCTCGTCTCTCGGCTGAGAGCGGCAGGATGAAGCCCCTGGTGAGCACCTCGCTGCTGTCGGTGCTGCTGCTGCTGGCTCCCCGCGGGAGGGAGCTGGCCGAGGGCTGCAGCTGTGCCCCCGCGCACCCCCAGCACCTCATCTGCGATGCTGCTTTGGGTGAGTCTGCCTCTGCCAAGCTCACCTGGGCCCTGGCCTTCTCGCTGTTCCTGGGGCACCAGCTGACCTGGGAGCCCCACAGATTCCAAACCCCTTTTTGGGTGGGGGGAGGGAGGCTATGGGGGGGAAAAAAAAATATATATATGGTAGTGGCTGTTCTGCTTTTCTTGTTGTTCCAGAGTATTTTGTGGTTCCGAGCTGTTGAAACTGCTGGGGTTTTATTTGCCCTCTTTGAAAAGCAAGAGGAATGGTTTCTATATGAGGTCCTAAACTTCGTGTGAGCAGGGAGGAATAACTGAACTTCCAAATGGCTAACTGTGTATCTGTAAGAGAAAAGACCTTTCAAGGTCTCTTCCAGCCCAAAGCATACTATGAGTATTCCAGCTAACTATGCCTGCTATGTGTAAACTATGCATATAGATATTTTTTATAGCACTTTAGGGAAAAATAAACCAGAAAAAAACTCCACCCAAAGAGAAGTCCTCAGTGATAACATGTTGAAACACTTGATCTTTGTTCTGCTAGACTTCAATTTCTTTCTTTCTTTTCTTTCATTGGTTTTTGGGGGTGGGTTGATTTTTTTTTTTTAGTCATTTTCCAAAAATACTTCAGCAGGAAGCTGATAGTTCCTTTATTTTCTGCAGACACACTGGCCAAAGCAGCTCTGCACTAATGGAACTTTGCAGTCTTTGGGGCAGTTGTGTTTCATGATATTCAGTCAGTGCTGACAAACAACAGACAGAAAGAAACCAAAGATCTCAAAATTAGCCTGCGTGGGGATAAGAAAATGTGACATTTTGCAGTCTTTTGATTGCCTTAGCTCAAGCTAGGGCTGGTTAGCTTCCATCTAGTGTGAACAGTAAATGTAGAACATGAGTTTCCAAAGTGTCACAGAATTAGCATCTCTAAGGGGCAGGCAATCCCTCCTGCATACTGATTAATTGCTTTTATACCCGGAGGGAAAATCTTTGTAGCCATGACAAACCCTAAGCTCTGTTTGTGGCCATCAGTTAAATTGGTTTTTAATCTGCTTGTGTTAAGCAACCTTTTTCCCTGAAGTTACCTACACCAGGCATTACAAACTCGGGGCTGTCTAGGCTGTGAAAGCACACAGAGGTTGTGCTACCAGGAGCTTAACGGTATTTGTAGAGATGTAACCCTTAGTCTGGTGCATTCCTGTACAGCAGAGAGGGACACTTCTTCAACAGGCTAATGGGGAGATCAAATCAACAGCCTCACAGGACAGAGGAAACTCAAAATACTGATTAGGGAAGCTACTCTTATGGTAGAGATGAAGATTTAGTCCATTCTCAGATACATTTTCCAAAAGGCAGCTATATGCTACCTTAATCTTTAAACACTGAAGATTGTAAAATAGAGCCACTTTATATTTGGACTTGATGCTCAACCTCTCACTTCCATAAATACTCCTATTTCAGTCATCTGCATCTTCTGGCTAAGGAATGTTTGTGTCAAGGATCCCTTTGGTCAGTATGTATCATTTTAAACCATGCCTTAGGAACAAGGGCTGTGCCTCTACCTGTAGAGCCAAGCAGGTCTGAAGACACCATGTCCTTAGGACCACCTAGTTCTTCAGAAGGGCTCTGAACCCTAGGCCCTGCCAGTGAGTGTCCCCTGCAGTAACAGACCTCAAACTTCTCCTGTTGGAGTCACCACACCCAAAGACTGAAGGTTAAAAGGAAGATCTGTACTTCAACATCAACATTTTCATCCTTCCAAGACACTGATAAACAAAGAAAGCGACAGCTCTTCAGCTACCAAAACCTAGGGCAGTACAATGCTAACCCAGCTATTTGCTGAGCCCCTTCCACTTTCTTCCAGCTATTTTTAAGTCCATCCATCTCTGGACCCACAAACACATGCAAGTATTTCCTTGCAGAATAAAACCCTAGCCCATCTCATTAAAAACCCAGAAACCATGGCATGCCTCTACATTCCACAGCAAAGGGGAAGTCTCAGACTTGCTCCCAGAGCTACCAGCCACTCTGGGTACTTCAGTTACTGCATTATTTCTCACTTTCACTACATAGCTGTAAGATTTTTAGCTTCCTTGGGGATCACTTGTGATTTGGGTGGAGTGAAAATGGAGGTGGAGGGGCTTGAATCAACAGACATTACTTCAGCCTCTAACAGAACACGTGAAGCTGCTCAGAAACCTCAGCATTTTTATCAGATGCCCAAGGCAAAAACAAGCAGAGAAATGAATTAAGTCTGGGACAAGCTCTTTTCACTTTCACTTTTGTGCACAGGATTAGTGCTGTGACACTCTGTAAGGAGGCTTTTGTGGCTTTACTTTCTCTAAATACCCACAGCTACCACAGAACCTGAATCACTTGCTAGAAAGAATGGCCTTTCTGATAGACCTAGAGCACAAGAGAGTTCCTGGTCCTGCCTGAAACTAAACTGAGGAACACCTGAAGAGCTTGTACCCCAGGGGCAGAAGAGTAAGGATGGGCAGTAAATCAGGTGTGCTGTGACAGCCCTGCCATTTATCTGACCTTGGCTTTGGCACTTAATCTTCTCCTGTGGCCTTAAGAGGGTGTGACCCTGGACAAATCTGAGCAGTTTTCATTAACTTCTCAGCAGTTTGAAATTGCACTTCAAAGGAGAGAAATCTTCTTTGACCAGACTCTTCTCTCCAGAGTCTCCCTCTCTGGAGAGATTCCCAAGGCAGCTGGAGGTGATCCTGGGCAAGCTGCTGTGGGTGGCCCTGCTGGAGCAGGGAGGTTGGACCAGATGACCCCCAGAGGTCCCTTCCAACCCCCACTAGTCTGGGATTCATTTGTAGGCAGGCCCAGCACCAGGAAGGTACACACCTTAGATAAAGAAAGGAAGACACATTCCTCTTGTGTTCTAACTGGTGCTGAGACCCTCCCAAAATGTGCTGAATGCCTTCAAACCCCAATGAACTCCTGTGCTTCTCCAGAGGCCTTCCACTGGCAATGGAAATGGGAGGTTAATTAAACACCACTTCCATGCACTGCACTGCTAATTACCAGTTGATCAGACAGGGTCAAGATAACAGCTTTCCTCTGGCCACTGACTTCAGCCTTCCAATGTTCACACCAGATTAGACAACCTGTAGAGAGAAATGGTCCATGTGGAGAGGACTCATTCCTTGCTAAGGTTTCATTCATGATGTCTTCTCCCCCTCAGGCATAAGCTAGGTTCTCTTTTGGGCAGCAGGACAAACATCTGCATGCTTTGCACTTCTTAGTTCTGTAACTGCAGAACCCTTCCCTTTAAAGTCAGGCATGCTCTGATTTAAACTGCCTTAAACATCTATGGAAAATAATATTCTGACTGAATATTGGGCACCACACTCTGACAGAAATGCAAATAAATACATGAACTAGCTTCAGAGATTAGTTCTATAGCTTTGGAGAAGAATGGCACACTTTGAAATATGATGGGAGCTTTACAGCTGGAGCTTGGCAGCATTTACAGCCTGTTAAAATCTCCTAAGATCACTGAGATCAGGCATGGTAAAGATGTGCCAGATGATATATTAAACTTTAATCACATTTAAAAAATAACAGTAAAAATTTTATTTAAATACACCAGAATGAAGTTTTCAGAGGCAGCTCCTCTGGGATAAAATTGCAATATGCTATTTCTTTACTATTGAATTTCAGATGAAAGCCTTCATGGCTCAGTGCCCCCCCCATTTTGCCTCTCTGTAATAAAATATCCACTTTTGTACTGGAATGTTATTAATTTTTACATTATTAGAGTGGGAAGTAACTTTGCCTGGTGGGAAAAATCAGCCCTGGAAAATGTACTAGAAATGCAGAACAGTACTTCATCCAAGGCAGGGGAAAAGGGGAAGAGTGAAACTAAAGCAGACTTTCTACTTTATTCTTACTACATGACTCTATTGCACTCACCATGTTCTTCATCTCAGACACTGCTTGCTGTGAGCAAGCATCAGCCCTTGTCCTGTCCCAAAAGGTCCTGCTAGAAAGTCTGTCCCTATCTTTCCTAAAGGCCCCTTTGAGTACTTGGAGGCTGCTGCAAGGTCTCTCTGGAGCCTTCTCTTCTCCAGGCTGAACAACCTCAACTCTCTCAGCCTGTCCTCTCAGCAGAGGGCTTCCAGCCCTCAGATCATTTCTGTGGCCTTCTCTGGACCTGTTCCACCAGGTCCATGTCTGTGCTGTGCTGAGGACTCCAGAGCTGGCCCCAGCACTGCAGGGGAGGTCTCCCCAGAGCAGAGCAGAGGCAGAATCCCCTCCCTGCCCTGCTAGCCACACTGCTGGAGATGCAGCCCAGGACATGGCTTCTGGGCTGGGAGCTCACATTGCTCCCAGCTCTTCACCTCCAGCTCTTCACCCACCACTACCCCCAAGTCCTTCTCTGCAGGGCTGCTCTTAATCCACTCACCACCCAGTCTGTACTGATACTGGGGAACTGCCATGACCCAAGGGCAAGACCTTGGCACCCAGGTCCCTCTGGACTGGAAAGGATTATACAGCTACCATTGCTCAGGGGTCCCACAGAGACTTGAAAGCTGAGTTTCTATTCCAAGTACTGTGAATTCAATTACAGAAATAATGTTCTGGGCTTCTGGTGTTCTAGTTCTCTGTCATACAAAAGGGAAAGCTCAGCACCTGAACATGTTCCTTGCAGGAATTAATATGAACAAGAGGTTCCAAGACTGTATTAGTGGCATTGACTGAACATGCTGCCAGAGCAGTGTTTTCAGAACCTTCATTAGATTAACCAATAAATCATCTTAAAAGCAGCTAGAAATTAAACTGATCTCCAAAGTACTGCTATTCATGTTTGGTAGGTTTAATGCAGAGGTGCTGGAAATGAGGTAAATCTCTTAGCCCCAGGTCCTCAGAGAGTGGCTGAGAAATTCTGAACTCCAGCCTTGTGCTCCAGAGTCCCACAGCTGCTCAGGAAACAATGCTGGCATGCAGGAACCAGTAACACTTCACAGAATCATCAAGGTTGGAAGAGACCTCCAAAATCATCAAGTCCAACCAGCAACCTATCACCATCATCTAAAGCCACTGTCCCTAAGACTAAACCAAGTCCCTAAGTACAACATCTCAGTCCTACATCTTCCCTACACCCATTTTTTGTTACATGACTAACAGTAACAAAAATTACTCAGACATTTTAGCCCTAAGTCACATTTCAACAGACTTGTAAATGATATAAATACCAAACCCATCTTGCACCTGTTTGGGCTGAGCACTGTCCTGCCCAGGTCAGCTATACAAGGAACTACAAAAGAAACAGAGTTTACTTGTTCCTCCTTGTCTCTGAGACATATTTTATACACATGAATAGTATTTTCAATTAAAATTAAAATAAAAACCAAACCCTCTAGAGAACAGGAATCCTAGGAAGTTATTTAGTTCAATGTAGCTACTGCTGCACTTTGAGTGAAGCTCTTGAAGATAAAACACCTGCCAGCCTGCAGAGGCTCAGCACTGTACCAGTGTCTGAGGATTACAATGAAGCTATAACTGCAGCACCTACAAATTTCTTGGCATTGGAGCCTGAGACTTCTAAATGCTTTCCAAACTACAGCAAAAACTGACTGCAGGGACTACAGAGGTGCTGTGCTGCTCATCACTGCTTACACCTGCATGTGTCTGTACCTGTCTGGTCAATGTGCAGCACCTCAAGATCCATGTTCTCTGGATTGTATGGGAGTAGCTGTTTTAAGTCCTTCCACTTGCAGCTCACAGTGAACAGAATGTTAGTGAAACATCTTCCTAGGATAAAGACTGTATTTTCTGTTTAGGACAAAGACCTGAAGAAGTTCTACAACACATAACCCTACCTCTACTTGAGGTTTTAAGCTAGGAGCAAGCATTTGGAGAACTTCCTTCACAATTCCATACCTAGTTAGGTTCCTAACCTTTCAGTTCTGAATTCAAGGCTTCAATTGCACTGCCAGTATCATGCAAAATGAAGAAATGATTTCCAGCCTTCTGGAAAGGGCTGTTCTTCAGAAGCCTGCCATCTGAGCCCAGAAATGGGGCTCAGCCTGGAAAAATGCAGTCACTCTCCTCTGCTCCTTGAACTTTTTCATGGCAGTGTTCCCAACAGCTTCAAAGTTCTAGCTGTAAAATGAGGTGGCATCATGGAACTGAACAACAGGAGAGAACTGTAAGGAGCCAAATCCCCTGAGCACAACACTCCTGACAGTGAGAATGCAGTTGAGAACTGTAAAATAATTTAGCTTTAGTGAAAAAAAACAACCCCAACAGAGCTGAGTATTGCATAGTGAAAATGAAATCTCAGAAGACTTCTGCTAGTTGTTGCTTGATTTAGAGGTAACTTAATAACACTGCCTCATTGCTGAGTATGTTAGAAATGCAGGATAAGAAAACTGAGGACTTGTGGTACTGTTATTTAAAATCATGCATTATAATGCTAAGAAGCTAAATCCCATGATTCCAAACCCAACATTCTACACAGACTGGGGTGGAAAACAAGAGTCAAGCCCAGAAACAAAGATTAAATAATATCTAAACCCCAGAAGATGAAAGACTGCCAAACTCTTAATCCTATTAACCTCCCAACTTTAATCCCTCCCTTTCTCATTAAAAAGTATCTCAGTGACTTGGAGGTTTTCTGCAGGGAGGGAGGAGCAGGCAGCTATGAATGGAAATCTACAATAACATCATGGATGTTGTTCTACAGGCTTGAGAGCATAAAGAGAGTGTTATTCTGCAGCTGAAATTAGGCAGATGTTGATTACTAGTCAAATGATGTGGTATTTGAGGCTTGTGAAGCAGAGAGAAATATTTCTGGTAACATGAGTAGCAGCTGTAAAAACAGCCCAAAAAAATACAAACTGCCCTTGAACAACAGTAGGAAATCCTGCTAGATTTGGGGTGATATTGAAGTTAAAAGAATACCACAGATCTGTTAAAAATTCAACTCACCTCAACCAGCTGAAGCTTTAGAAAAACTAGAGTTTAAAACCTCACTCTCCTCAATTGAAAGTATTCTCCTCATTAAAACCAATCAGAAAGCCACATAAGCTCCTGGTTTAACAAGGAAGCCAAACCCCACCAAGTCTTGCCTCCAACTGGAGGAATTTCTGCATCTTGAGCCAAAAACACAGAGAGATTCACAAAATCCTGACCTACCTGGGAGTCCTAATGAGCTTGAGTAAGGCCTAGATTTCTGAGAGCCTCAAAAGGGAATGGGATTTTGATGAGGACTTCTACAGTTTTGTGTACATAGAACTCTAGAAGAGTAGCCAAATTCTGCAAAGCAAATTCTCACACTGAGAAAGAATACAGTGCAAATGAATATCCATGCAAAATGGGATAAAATAAGCCTTGGGAGCTTACCAGCCTCAGAAGGACTCAGGGGGTAAAAAGAAAAATGCCATGAATGATGAAATATCCTTATTTATCTCAAAAGGAAAGGTGTTTGGCTGCTGTGCTGCTAACTAAACCATCTGCACAGTGGTTATATTAACTGAGTCCTGAGAGCTGGTAACACAGTAAACCTTTTCAAACCTAATGTGTGACCTTTCCCTTCAACATCCAAGACATTGGTCTAGCTCCTCCTTTTTCTTCTTGGTTTCTGTTTTGTGTTGGGTTAGTGGAATTTAGGTCTGTCCTAGCCCTTACTTTCAACCAAAGTTCCTCTAGAGTACTTTTAGCCCAAGTGATACAACAGGATTTGATGTTTTCAGTTAGGATTCTCTCAGCACACTTCCCTTCTCCTGCAACTGAAGCACCACCCAGACCAGGCACTGCTCTTCCATCCCTTGCTTTCCACAGAGCAAAGGAAATATGCCTGCTCTTGTTACAGTTATCTTCTTCAGCAAGCTCTGGGGTTACAGAGCCAAAACATTGCTGTCCACATAGTCCAGTAAGTTCCAGTTGTGATTTCAGAAACTGTGAACTCCTGTGCTGCTGATTTAGGTATTTTACAGGTGGCTACAAGCATTTACTGATGCAGTATCAGAAAACTAAAATAGAGAGCAGGAAAAATAGAATTGCCTTTACATCCTAACTAGCATGAATAAATACCTTTTGAACTAAAGATTCTCTGACTTTGTGTGCAGGAGTCATGGAGGGAGAGCAAATATTAACAATGGAGACTTGCAGGTAAGAAATCCATCCTGCAGACATGCAGGAAAAGATCTTTTTAGAGTCACTCAGCACTAGGCCAGCTTTGCCACTGCTGTATCCTGTCACTGGAATTTAATTAGCACAACAGCTTCACCCATCTGAGTTCAGTTACATTTTGGACATGAACCTACTGTTTGCTGATCTGTCATGTTGACAGAGTAATTGATGGATGAGTTGTTTGCTGAAGACATTAGTTCTTGTTCAGCTGTTTAATGACCATTCAGCAGCATCTTGCTTGGTTCTCCAAGGAGGAAAGCAAGTGTAGGAGGCTAATGTTAGGTTTCCACTCCCAAAAGAGTAAGGATGATCTAGGAGCTCAGTAAGATACCATGAGGCAATTATCTCTCTATTGAAGCCTGAAACAATTAGAAGCTTGCAGAGTAATTCAGAAATGGCCACTGTGAAAGAATGATCCCAGTGCCCTTTCTGTTGTGAGCCCCAGAAGCTTCTCCAGGTGTTCTGTGGAACACCTGCACTCTATGGCAGTGCCAGCATCAGCCACCAGGCAGCTTTGCCAGAGATACTCTGACAGCAGGGCATTGTCACATCTCTTTCATCACCAGACAGGTATCATGGTCAGGAATTTGGCAGCACTCCTGTGGGGCCACAGAAATGATCAGAGGGTGGAAGCATTCTGCTACAGGAACAGGCTGAGAGAGTTGGGGTTGTTCAGCCTGGAGAAGAGAAGGCTCCAGGGAGACCTTACTGCAGCCTTTCAGGACTTAAAGAAAGCTGGGGGCCTGCTGTGACAGGACAAGGGGCCATGGTTTGAAGCTAAAAGAGGGAGATTTAGGCTAGACAGAAGGAAGAACTATTTTATACTGAGGGTGGTGAGACACTAGCACAGGCAGGTAGTAGACACTCCATCCCTGGAACCATTCTGGGTTGTTTGGGGCTACTGTAGTTGCAGACGTCCTGCTGACTGCAGGGGGGTTGGACTAGACAACCTTGAAAGGCCCCTTCCAGCCCAAAGCAGTCTGTGATTCTGTACAAGAAGAAAAGAAAGTGTGAATACTATGAAACTGGTTATTTCAGAGGTGATCTCAATGGGCAGGAAATTGTGCTGGACAGAAGCACAACAAGCCCAACTGATGGCAGAAATGGTCTCTAGCTGACTGGCAGTGCTTGACACAGAAGAAGTGATGGCCACTGTAACAATACATCTATATAAACCAGAAGAACAGAAAGAGAGAGAGATATTTTGCATTAACAAGACAAAACCTAAACCACATGGGTGCCAAATTCCTCTTTAAAGAAGTTAAAGATGAGTCCAATGAGATGATGGAGCCCTTTCAGTGATCCAGTAAATGCCAAACAACCACATGCAGAAAGAGAACAAAATTGGAGTCAATTTGCAGAAGTGCAAGTTGCTCATGTGTGTAACTCAGGTTATCATAAATAAAGAGAAGGATTTACATGCCTCTGAGATGAAAACCAAATACCTGAAGCAACACAGAGCAGAGTAGTTTTGAGAACTGAGTACAGACCTTTTTTGCATGCAGTGCAGATAATCTCAGCTCAAAATATATGACATGGAGTTACAGCACTAGTAAAACCTTTTCTGTTTTGGACTCAGAGCAGAGCAAAGTGAGGGCTATTATAAATGGGAACAGGATAAAAAATAATGGCATTTTTATGAGACTACAGTTGGCAAATCCTTCAGCATGACCAGAGAAAGAGAATATTTGCTGTTAAGGGAGTTCCCTTTGAAGAGACCTTCAATGTTTCAGGTTAAGGGCAACTTATTAAGCCATAACATTACTCTCATGGTCTGGCACCTGATTGTATTACTCATTACTTTCTGCCATTAAAATGCAGCAGCCATGATCCCTGCTCCAAGTGACATATGCAACACATGTAAGGATTTCCACAACTACTTACATATTCTCCTACTAAGGGAATGCTCCAATACCTACATATAGTACAGCTACATCTACTCTGTTTGACACTTCTCTTTCCCAGAGCTTTCAGATAACTCAGGTACCATATATAGCTAATAACTGAGCTCATTCTTTTGGAATCCAACATATGCAAACCTAAGAAAATATCAATCTTCAGTTCTCCTAAAAAATATTTCTAGCTCTCTAAAATAATCTGCTTCAAAAGACACAGAATCCCTGAATCCCAGCATGGTGAGGGTTGGAAGGGATTTCTGGGGATCATCCAGTCCAACCCCCTCCTCCAGCAGGGTCACCCACAGCAGCTTGCCCAGGGCCTGTCCCTGGCCACCACTGAGCAGAGGCTGGCCTCAGCCTCTTGACACCTGTCCTCTGGATATTGCTCAGCATTGAGCAGCTCCCCTCTGGGGCTGCTCTTCTCCAGGCTAAGCAGCCCCAGGGCTCCCAGCCTTTCCCCTTCCCAGAAATGCTCCAGTGCCCTCAGCATCTTCCCAGCCTCTGCT